>OZ010572.1:4710138-4900138 GCA_963932145.1 Acanthosepion lycidas | reverse complement strand
AATTTTGTAAAAATTAATTACTGTCGGAATGACAACTTCAATGAATCACGCTCTTTGAACTAAGTTTTAAATATTATTAAACATTTTTATTTTGTCTGGTTTAACGTTTATTCAACATTTTCATAAGCCGGGTTTTATTACACTGGCCAACAGCCGACATTCATCAAGAATTGGATTTCTTCCATCAGGCATAGTTTCTTTGATGAAATGAGATGGGCATAAAGATACGATCTGCCGCATCGTTGCCAGTAAAAGTCTTTACTGATTTGTTTTTTTATTACTAATTCTATGTATTATTTTATGAATTATTCAAATTCTTTATAGTTTAGTGAAGCATTTTTCACTTCATTAGCCATATTTGGAATCTCCGTAATTTTTTCTTTTTCTTTTTTCTTTCCAGTTGTTCGATACTCGTCACTTGTCCAGTCCTGTCTCCAGTCATCATCATCATCATCATCATCAAACTCTATTCAAGATGTCAACAGTTCTTATTCTAAAGAAAAGTTCTTATGTTATCATGTCTCTGGTTCATTTACCACCAAAGCTCATCACAATTGAAATGAAGACGGTCTTCCAGTTGTACTTTGGATACCCTCTCGAGATAATACAAGAGATGGCGGTCATATATCATCTGCCCAGCTTGTTCTAATGGACTAAGGGGTTGGCTTAATAAAAGGAAAACGGTAATGCTGTTTGCATCACCCATGATATGTAGAGAACCAAAGGATCATTTCAACCACTGTTTCTTCTGCATGCTTAATGCATATGGGTTTACAGTTAAGACCAAGCATAGAATTGGCAAGAAGACCAGTACCCCAAAAAGATAAGGACCTTCCTGCTCCAGTACCAACGAAGAATGGCCTCTAAATGTCTGACAAAGAAGTACTTTTTGAGGGAACCATTAGTGATGTGGAAACAACCAAATTGGATGTAGTTTTTGTTCTTGAAAATGAAGTCTAAATATGAACATTTTCTCAAGGAGAATTAAACGATTTAGTTAGAGGCTTGGCATTGTCATTGTGTGTGTGTGTGTGTGTACATATATGTATATACAAAAACAGGAGAAAAGGAAAATTTATTTTAGCCGACGCGTTTTTTCCTCTAGCCGACTTCATCGGCACATTTGTCTTGATAAAACCCCTGAGAAGACAAAACGCGTTGGTGAAGATAAGTTTGCCTTTCGTCTTTTTTTTCATGTCGTTTTTTTACAGATAGACTCTGAAAATGTTTATACACACATACATACATACATACATACTCACACAGACATATATATGTATATATATATATATATATATATATATATATATGTGTGTGTGTGTGTGTGTGTGTGTGCGTGTGTTTGTGTGCATAAAAGTCAACACGAAGCGGCGACAATCTGTTTCATCCTTCAAAGCAATTTATATTCACATACACTCTATCTCTGATATTGAGCACTTTTACCTATAAAGCAAGAATTAAGGCATTAAGCATACCTTGAAACTCTATTTTTATCATTTATATATATATATATATATTTGTGTGTATGTCTGCATAACGAGTTTGTAGAAATCGATATTAAGGTTTTACGATTATTCCATTCCCCCTTTCTTTTACTTTTCTTCCATTTTCTCTTTCCTTCATTTTGTGAATACTTTCTCTCTTTCTCTCTCTCTTTCTCTCTTTCTCTCTCTTTCTCTCTCTATCTCTTTGCTTCGATCTTCTTCTCGTATTGCTTTCCTTTCATACCTACACTCTCTTCAACAATATAAATGGAATCATTCATCTTTCATTGTCTCTCCCCTTCCCTTCTAATTCTTTCTTTCTCTCCTCTAATTCTGCTTCTCTTTCATTCTAACTTATTTCTTTCTCTTTATCTAAATATATTATATCTTCCCTCTTTCTTTTTCCTTCCTTCTCTCTCTTTGTCCCTCCTCTCTCTTTCTTCCTTCTCTCTCTTTCTTTCACTATCCGGACTTCTTGTCCTGGCTATAACAATAGGCTACATCCGACCGCAAAGCTTCTGATTGGAAAGTTAGAATGAGCATGGAACCATCTCTCCATTGCTGTTGTTCCCAGGTTGAATCGGTATGATAGCACCTATGGTTAGGATCACAGCTATAAACAAATAGTGAACCCCTAAACTGAGGTCAAAACACTGAGAAAGTATACTAATACATTTTTGTAGTAAATATACCAGTTATACATTTTCATAGTAAAAACAAATTCCGGCAATACTTGTTAGAAAAGGGAGAGAAAAATTACAAGCAATTCATTTTTTTTTTTTTTTTTAATTGCTAAAACTTCCAAGAAAATTAAATTTCAGCTTCATGGGGTGTTGATATGCCGCCAAACAAACAAAACCCTCTCTTTCTTCCCCTCCCCTACTTGTTTTATTTCCTTATTATTTTTATGTTCTTTCCTTTTTTTTTTTTTTTTCCTTGCCCTTGTTAAGGATTAGTGAAAGATTTTACTGGAAACATTTGCCTTGCTAAAACCCCTGAGAGGACAAAACGCGTCGGCGAAGTTTTCCTTTCGTCTTTTTCATATTGTTCTTTGACAAATATACTCAGTCTGAAAATTTTTATACGCACATACATATAGTGATTTTTAGCGTAGCTCAGATATGACACAAGGCCGAAAGTATGGGGCACCCAGTGAGGATCGAACTCACTATTCAGTCATAACTGTGCTAGCAAGACAAGCTTGCTAACCATTACACCACCTCGAGGTGCCCTGACACACAGGCATATATATATGTGTGTGTGTGCGCGTGTGTTGATATGCCGCCAAACAAACAAAACCCTCTCTTTCTCCCACCTCTGTGTTATGCTTCCTTATTATTCTGATGTTCTTTCAATCTTTCCTTTTTTTCCTTGCTCTTTTATTAAGGATGAGTGAAAGATTTCACTGGAAACATTTGCACACATATATTTATGTCTATATTAATCAACTGTAAGTGAACAGAGTAACGGCAATGGATGAAAGCAATGAATATCATGGCGGCAGTCGGGAAAGAGAGGTGATACTCATAAATCGTTATCTATGTTTATGAACTCTTCACCGACATTCGCCATTTTACATCTAAACAGAGAACTTGGTCGACCCAGTTATTACATGTTGCTCGACCCAAAAGCTACCCACTTAATTTTTCCTCTTTGTCATTTTTACACATCAACTCTTTGTCTTTCTCTGAATTTTGGCTCTTTTTTTCTCTTCATATACATTTGCAATATGACGCCGTTACTCACACAAGTGCGGAAGCACTCAGCTCAAAGACCCATCACTCTCTGTGTCATTCTGTCTCCCGTATACTCACCTATTTTTCTCTCTCACTCTGCCTCTCTCTTTCTCCATATATATACATGTAGATATTTTCATATATGTCTATTAAAATAAACTTATAGAAAAGTGCGTACAAAAAATAGCAAAGCGGATAGATATATATTGTTTTCCTCTTGTATGCGTTTCCTTTTCAGTTTATCTCTCTTTCTTTCTTCACACACACACACACACACACACACACATATATATATATATATATATATATATATATATATATATATATATATATATATATATATATATATATGCCGGGTGTAACAGCAAAATTCTCCAAATCGTGTAAAAGCTTTACAAATTATTAAAAATATCTTAGAAATGATTAAAGATACCTTACTGGAATTCTCCGAGGTTTTTTATAATACTATTAGACTCTACTTTAAACAATAAGAATATATTTATCACTAAATTGAAATGATGATCCCTCTTGCTGTTGTGACCTACTGTTCCACTTTTCCTCTCTACCGTTCAATATTTTTAAAACTTATTCACCGTTCTCTTGATGGTTCTTGAATGGGCTTTGAATATGGAAACCAGTATGTGATTGTTGGTACCATTACTGAAGGCCTGAATGGTGTTTTTCCTCTCACCATTGCTCATTTGGGAAGACAGTGGGGCTGACACAAAACAGTTTTAACCATGCATATTTCATTGAATACAACAGACAAGGTGCTTTTATTTAGTTTTTTATACAATTTCTCATGCGATCTAATTTTTTTTTCTTTTCAAATGATAAATTATATAAAAACTGTCCGAATATTATTTTTTTTCGAGCGCTTTCGGCTATACGTTTAGCCATTTTCAAGGATTAAATATTTTAATATATATATATATATATATATATATATATATATGCGCACACACACAAGCGCGAGCACACACACACATACACATACACATTCACATACGCATACACATACACACACACACACCCTTGTGCAAATTAATTGAAACAAGTGATTTAGTTTCCTTTCTTTCACCATACGATCAGTTCTAGCTAAACTCAATGGAGTGACAGGGTGTAATCGATCTCATTTTTCCTGGGATTAGGTCATTTGCAGTGATGTGCAATGATATGAAAAATATATGGTATTGAAAAATATTGTATCATCCGTGATTTTTCTCACTTCCAGACACTATTGTCTCGACTGTCGATTAGGTGTCCTGCGGCCATTGTCTACGGTGTAACAAGGAAGCGTACGAAAATTGTAACGCTGCACGAACTCAATGACAAGCCTTGCCAGTGAGCAAATCAAAGTACTATAGAATGGCCTAGAAACTCTCCTGATTTAAATCCAATCGAGAATCTCTGGTAAGTATGCATGGAGCGACTTCGTAGATTAGACATACGAAGTGCTAACATTTGAATTGCGTCATGTTTCGTTGGAGAAATACAAAAAAGAGTAAATAATAACGTAATTATACGTTTTGTTTCAATTAATTTGCACTAGGATATATATGAAAAGGCCATCGAAGAAGCTTCAGATGGAAAGGATCTAAACGCTTTCTATCCTGCTCCTCAGAAAAATGGTGTTGCTCCAATCTCCACAGCAGATGGTGAAACTCTCTTGACGGATTAGATCACTAGAAAGAGCATTTCGAAACTGTGTTAAATACCACTTCTATTGCTGATGGGAAAGCCATCACATCAATTGAGCAAAATCCTGAAATTCCGGAGTTGTCTTTTGAACCTACCTATGAAGAGGTAAGTGACTCCATCAAGCAAATCTCATCTGGAAAATCACCTACTCATAAGGATCCTATTCCACTAGAAGTGTATAAGAATGGTGGACAAAAGTTGGTAAAAAGTTACATCTTTTCGTGTAGATATAGAAGGCAGGCTGTGTCCGACAGGATTATAAAGACACCTCTATCAAACTCCTCTGCATAAACAAGGGTTCCAGGTGTGTCTGTGATAATCATCGGGGATATCACTACTTTCAATTGCAGGCAGTATCCTAGCTAGACTGATTCTAAACAGAATCATTATACACCTTGTTGACATCTATCCTGAATCGCAGTCTGATTTTCGGTCGGGTCGTGGCACCAGCGACATGATATTTTCTCTTCGTCAAGTTGCAGAGAAAGTTCGCGAGAAAAACCAGGAGTTGTACATGATGCTTGTGGACTTGACGAAGGCCTTTGAAACTGTGAATCGAGAGGCTCTTTATCAAGTCCTGAGGGAACTCGGCATCCCTGAAAACATGCTAAAGGTCTTCTTCATCTTTCATGAAGGAATGAAAGCTAATATCGTGTCTGATGGTATGATGTCAGAATCATTTGAATACAAATGGCACCAGCAAGGTTGCGTCATGGCCCCTGCCCTTTTTGCCTTTTTCTTCTGGGTGATGCTGAAATATGCATTTTCAGACACAGACAGTGGGATCAAGTTTCAGTTTCGATCAACTGGTGGTCTCTTCAATCATCAGTGCTTCAAAGCCAAGACCTACCTTCGTACGCAAATTATTCGTGATTTTTTGTTTGCTGATGATGCGGCCCTTGTAGCGACATCCTTTGAGAAGACCCAACATCTAATAAATCGTTTCTCTGCTGCATGTAAAGCTTTTGGTCTTACAATTAGGATAAAGAAAACTGAAGTAGTGCACCATCCTTGTCCTCCTCCGAAGCAATTCTGTGGTGAGAAACAAAAACCAAAACCAAAAACGAATTTCCAGAAAGACCATTGAAAGTAGAAGACAAAGCCCTGAACTATGTAAAGTCTTTCACCTATCTTGGTAGCAAAGTCAACTACAGTGGAACTTTAGATGATGAAATCGTGCGTTGGATTGCTAAGACTACCAGTGCTTTCGGCAAACTTTGCCATCGTTTGAGCGGGGTATTCGACTGGATACGAAAATTCGGGTTTACAGTGCTGTTGTACTTGCCATCCTTTTGTACGGCTCAGAGTCGTGGACTCCATACAAGTACCATATACGCCAGCTAGATGTTTTCCATAAAAGCTGCCTGCGTGCAACCTGTGGAGTTAGCCTTCAAGATAGGACATCTAACGTTGACCTGTTCAACAGGTGTAATATTGGAGGAATCGAGACTTTTATCATACAGTCTCAGTTACGATGGACTGTTCATGTCTTCAGAATGTTTGATGACAGGATACCCAAGATCCTAATGTACAGCCAGTTAGATCAGGGCTACAGGAATGTAGGACGCCCATGACTAAGATACAAAGACAAGCTGGAAAGCAACTTGTCAGCTGTCAATATACCACATAACACACTTGAGCGCCTAGCCTTGGAGAAGGTAGAATGGAGATCAACGTGTTTAGTGGGCTCAGCAGTTTTCAATCTGCTTGTCTGAATCATTTTCAAGAAGCGAGAGCAAGATCTAAAAGGTCAGCCAATCTAACAGTGATCTCATTTCACAATCCTCACTCTTGCTCCATGTGTGGCCTCCTTTGTAAATCATTAATGGGTCTCAAATGCCACTTAAGATTATCGCACAAAATTTCATAACTGAATCAACTAAGCTGTCAGATCCACATACGTCGAAACCAACGGGAGAGTCCATTATTATTATATATGATAAAACGATATATAATTTTGCATAATTTTATCTATCAACAAATAATATTTAGAAAAATATGACAGGAAAGTTTTTTTTTTTGGGGGGGGGGTATTTTTTTTTTGTGACGCGTTTCATCCGTTAGGATTTCATCGGACTGGGCTTTGATGACGTTGCCACGTCTGCACATGCGCACGAAGCGAGAGACGCAGGTAGTTTAACAATTTTTTGAAATATTTTTTTAAAATTTTTTTTTTTTCAAACTAACCGAGATCATCTGTATTCTTTTTTCATTTTCTTAATCTACCACCTTTGTTCCTGATTAGTTTTCACACATTTTGGGGGAGGCAGGCGTATTCAACAAAAAATTGAAAAATTACTAATTTCACTGTAAATTATTCATTATATCATATCAAAGTATTTTACAAAATTTAGAGCTAATTGCACAATATTTAAAGCTCAATTTAGGTTTATAGTTCGTAAACATGCAATGAGATGAGGCAACATAAACTGTGGATTTCTCTGCGGAATATCGCTACAGTATTGTTACATAATTTTAGTTTTTTAATTAAGGGTGCTTGACATTAAGGTTTTTGTCAAAAACTTTTTTATTTTTGGTCGTATATTAACTTAAAATATTATATAAATTTATATATTTTATCACAGGCTTTATTTTTGAAATGGAATGAGATCGTAAAACTTGATATTTCCTGTAATAAATTTTTAATAAATATTATTATTGATATTTCACTTAAATGGCAACAGTGTTTCCGTAAAACTTGATATTTCCTTATTTATATTATACGGACTTTTGTTCTCATCTTCATTGCCATATTCACAACGTTTCGTCCGTTGTACGCTCCGGCCTTCTTCAAGTAATTGGAATTTCGAAACGAACCCTTTATTTCGTCAACCAGGATAGATTGTTCTAGTTCCACGTGCCATGCCTCTTCCGGATGTCTCAGTTATTTCCCTTTAACTCAACTCTCCAAGTTTTTGGTTCACCACTACTGTGGCCTGGTATTGAACTCACAATTCTTTGGGTCTAGTCACTGGATCTAACAAACGTATTTATCCACTTGGCTATGTGTCCTTGAGAGTTGAGGATCATATGATCATCCAAACACGGCACATACTAATTGGAGAGGAGGAATTTAACACAATACGTGGTTCTGGGTATCTGCCAAAATAGTTATCTTCGCTTTGTCGTACGGAAAATATACAGTTGTACACCTGAATAAGGCAGGGGAATTAATCGGCCGAGACCTTGTAACAACAAAAACATTGAGTCATTCATCCAAACAACTCAATAAAATAATGACTCGTCACAAAATTATGGAAAAGGAAATATTAAAAGTTGATTCCCACCGAATAATTCATGGCAGCTACGTTAAGCAAATAAAATGAATCGGCACATATTTCAACCAACGAATATTCATAATATACAAGTGTCTTCATTTCTTTGTCATTTTTCCCATAGAAACCTAATAGCGTTATATGCATTCAAACTACCACTCACACACTTACGTTCAATTTATATATATATATATATATATATATATATATATATATATATATATATATATATATAATGCATATATATATATATATATATATATATATATATATATATATATATATATATATATATATATATATATACACACTACTGTTCAAAAGTTTGAAGTGACCCCCAGAATTAGAATGGAATGAACTTACCAGAAGAGTAAAATCTTTCAATCCCCAAAATTAATAAAAGAGTTCTTAAAGTCATTGCAAAAAGAATGGAATTAATTATCAAACTTATACTTTGAGAAACTTTTGCAACGAAAATATGTGTTCTACAGTAACCAAGAGTAAATGATTTGACGAAAGCAAAATTTAACCATAAAATTTTCTTTTTCTTTTTGTGATAATAAAATTTCTAATAAAACATCATATCTCACTTCTTAACCATGTATAATAATTTTCTCTTATTTAAATTATAAAACAACTACTTTTTGAGTCATTTTCAAACATTACCAAGTGTGATCTCAAATTTTTAAACCGTCGTGTAAGTAAACAAATAAGATAACTGCATAGAATGCAGATGTTATTCGAATTTTATCAACAAATATTATTACTTTTTGACTAACATTTATTTCATCTTAACTCTAGCTGCTTTATACATTGACTTTCATGTCATCATTTTATCATCTTTAGTAAGCAACGCGAAATGAAAATAATAATCTTCGATTCTAACTCGCAACCCAGATCCTCAGAAAATCAGGACTCTCCAGAGCAGCTGTCTTATCGTTTAGACTACGATGAGTAACCTATTTCAGAAATTCTTTTCTCCCGAACATCTGATACACCATAATTTTTCTTTTTACATACATTTGTAAGATTAGCAATAATATTTTTTAAATGAAAAATTTTCATTTATTACTTTTTAACTAGTGTTACTTTCATCATATTGCTTTTGCTTTTCATATTCCTTTTGCTTTTCATAGTTCTAACGATCGTAGATTGTCGATTACACGATTAATACAACAGAAACAAATAAGAATACTTAAAAAATAAGTAAAGAATACTTAAAAATATATAGCATTTCACACATCATAAAAATATATAGACTTTCCAAACAGTTTAAAAATCATAGAGGCTTTCACACAGCTTAAAAATATATAGCATTTCACACAGCTTATAAATATATAGACATACACACGGCTTAAAAATATATAGACTTTCACACAGCTTTTCCTTCTGATTTTAAAATTGGGTCATTTGTTTACAGACTCAACGATTGTCTAATAGAACCAGAAACACAGTATCAGATATGAATGAGTCTATACAACTTTCTTCCGTTTCTTGATTTGTTTAAAGCACGGAATTCCTTCTACAGGAATTGAGTACTGTAATCAACAAAGGCCTTATTAAAGATCAATATTATATTTGAATGTCCATGTGTAAATTCGTCTGTAGTGTGTAGCTGCAATGGAAGATATCAATATTAATGAAATTCTGTATCCTGAACGATGAATTGGAAAGTCTTACTATTTCTGATGTAAGAATATAGTTCAATCCCAGTCTAGCGGCGCGAATATGATCCGTTTCACATCTATGTAGTAAATTTAATCGTCACTGTGTGACACACACTTGAGGTCGTATACCAAAACTAAAGTAAGTTCCTCTTGTTCTTCTCGACTTGGAGGCTCTCTTCCGACTTCTTACTTTCCTGTTAACAACGATTTTCTATAATTTGTAATGCGACGTCAGTAATCAACCTGTTCATTTATTGTCCTTTCTAATCAATAAAGTGTTTTCCTTTTCGCTCTCAGTAAAAATCCTTTTTGTCTTTATCGCCTTTACTTCGCATAAAATGATTAAAATAAGATTAACATATTAATTAAATAAATAAATTAAAATAATTAAAATAGGTTGATAAGCAGAGTAGACAAAAACGAATTTGTCTGGAAGGGAAAATTTATGATTAATTAGTTTGTTTTTGTTTTTTCAAAATTGATGGATAATTTGTTATCGAAAATTTAGACACTAAATCTATATATTTTACAATGGAAATTAGAAAAAAGAATTCCCTTGATCAGGATTTATCTATCCACCAAGATTGTATAATATACGACTTGTTTCATGTGGACCGCCCATAGGCGTACATACACCTTTGTGCAAATTAATAAACGAATAATACCGTTATTATATACTTTTCTTTCGTATATTTCCAATGGAACATGACTCAGTACACATGTTAGTACTTCGTATGTCTATTCCACGAAGTCCTGCTTGCAGACTGACCACAGATTCTCGATTGGATTGTAATCAGTTTAAAATCTGATAGTACTTTGATTTGCTCACTGGTAAGGCTTGCCACAGTGTTCGGGCAGAGTTACAATTTTCGTACGCTTCCGCATCGCAGACAATGGTTGTAGGGCAACTAATCGACAGGTGAGACAGTATTTTGGCGTGATAAAAATCTGATACAATCACAACGCCGAACAAATTTCATTATACACACCGAATATAGATTCATATTACTGCACACCACTGAAAATGACGTAATCCGGGGAAAATAGACATCGATTACACCCTGTCTCTCCAGTGGCTCTAAAACTGAACGTCTGGTGAAAAAAAAGGTAACTAAAACGGTTGTTTCAATTAATTTGCACAAAAGTGTCTGTGCTAATGAAAAATCCTCCGACCCTCTGTCGTTAGTGTAATAAGGAAGATAGTAATGTAGAGTCTAAAATTAATAAGGTTAGCGTTTTTTGTTTCAGAAAGCTACGAGTTTAAGACTCTCAGTGAGGTTCGAACTCTGTTGTAATAGTCAAGCAAACTAGCAGTTACCATACACCTCGTCGTCAAATTAATAAATTATACAAGCGTTACTTTGAGAAGAGAACAATTTCATGTATAATTTAATTTGGCTTCTGAATAAGAGCGAGAGAGAGGGAGAAAGAGAGAGTGAGAGGGACGGGGTGAGGAAGAAATCGAGAAAAAAAACAATTGTGTTTTGTTTCTTTATAAATTAAAGATGCTTGCCATAGAGCTGCTGTGAACTCTTCATTCCCACGTAGTATTGTTCGTGAAACTTATTTCAACCGGGTGCTACATTATGCTGTCAGACTAAGTTTGATTTAGTAAAAAAAAAAACCACACGTACTTTAAGGGTACCCATAGTTGAAAGGTAATTAGTAAATTAGTCCCTACAGTTAGAGAATTCATTCGTCTTCAAGTGCTTATCGTGCTAAACTACAATTACTTAATGTCAATATGCTTATTAAATGACAGAAAACCTAAACTTTCAGGTGGTTGAAATATGCATTTGCAATCGAAATTTCGAGTACTAATTTTCTAGGTATGTATTCTATTTGAAATCTAGTGTAAAAGAATCTCGTTTTCGCTCTTTTTTTCCTTTTTTTTTTTTTTTTTTTGAGCCAAATTTATTTAAGCTTAGTGTAGGGATACCCCACTTATCTCACAAATATCTTCTGCTAACGACCAATAGATGGAGATGCCAAAGAACTATATAAAGAGACTATAAAAGTCTCTCTCACTCTCTCTTTTTCTGTTTTAGCCACAGGATACCTTAGAGATAGTTCGAATTCCGTATTCACTCTAGAAGACCCTTCATCAACATTAGAACACAGGTTACACTGAATTCAATACAGTAAAGTACAAATGAATACAATGCTCTAAGCTTACTTGACAATTATCTAACAATCCTACGAAAACAAGATGCCGCGCCCATTGTACCGAATCATCTTCATTCCCTTGATGTTCAATTGATGAAATGTAAGTTCCACTCTAGCAGCTTCTTCCAACGAAGCTGATTTGTGGAAACGACTCCCAAGAGGATGTTTCCCCGATCTCTACAATCATAACCTGTTCAAGTTATCAAGTCTTCCCCACATATCCCCCATGAAAAGTGTCTCTTACTCTGTAACCGTCTACCTCGAGCGGCTCTTGAAACTTGTACAGGGTGAATATCATTGGGAAAAAAAGAAAGAACTTTTGTAATGTAAGTCTCTCTTTCATATGAACGTACGAAAAAGGATATCTCTACACATACAAACTCAGGCTTATAGTTACCTCTTTTGTAGTCATTTTATATCGTGGGTACTCAGGCAACAATTTATATCGTTAATTATACATAATTATTTGCATTTATATTCTTACTTTTGGGCTTGAGGAGCTCGAAGTATCATCACCTAATATATCAAATATATATGCCCTTTCAAACTGCCGTAATATAACTTCATGGCAAGTGTTCTGATCAGCTTTCCTCTTTGGTACCGCGGATTTAAAAAATTAAGCTCAGTAATATATTGGCAGTTAGGTCTCATCGTCTTATCGAGATAACCACAAGTTCTATGCTACAAATTGATTCCTCTCGAGATTCTCTTTTGTGGAACTCTCTTCCGGTTTCTTTCTTTCCAATTGACTTTGATCGTTAAAATTTTAAATGCAATTCCAAACGTTACATTTTTCTTTTTAACTCATGTTCATTTATCTGTTAAATAATATTCTTTGTTTTCTCTTCTTCTTTGTTTTCCCTTCTTCATTGTTTTCCCTTCTTTGTTTTCTCTTATTCTTTGTTTTATTTTCTTCTTTGTTTTCTCTTCTTCTTTTTTTCTCTTCTTTGTTTTCCCTTCGTTGTTTTCTCTTCTTCTTCTTTGTTTTCTCTTCTTCTTTGTTTTCCCTTCTTCTTTGTTTTCTCTTCTTTTTTGTTTTCCCTACTTTGTTTTCTCTTCTTCTTTGTTCTGGCATCTTTATTTTCTCTTCTTCTTTGTTTTCTCTTCTTATTTGTTTTCCCTTCTTTATTTCCTCCTCTTCTGCGTTTTCTTTTCTTCTTTGTTTTACCTTCTTTGTTTTCTCTGCTTCTTTGTTTTCTCTTCTTCTTTGTTTTCTCTTCTTATTTGTTTTCTCTTCTTTGTTATCCCTTCGTCTTCATTTTCTCTTCTTCTTTGTTTTCTCTTCTTCTTTGTTTTCCCTTCTTTCTTTCCTCTTCTTATTTGTTTTCTTTTCTTCTTTGTTTTTCCTTCTTTGTTTTCTCTTCTCTGTTTTCCCTTCTTCTTTGTTTTCTCTTTTACTTTGTTTTCTCTTCTTCTTTGTTTCCCTTCTTCTTTGTTTTCTCTTCTTTGTTTTCCCTTCTTCTTTGTTTTCTCTTCTTCTTTGTTTTCTTCCCTTCTTTGTTTTCTCTTCTTCTTTGTTTTCTCTTCTTCTTTGTTTTCTCTTCTTCTTTGTTTTCCCTTCTTTCTTTCCTCTTCTTATTTGTTTTCTTTTCTTCTTTGTTTTTCCTTCTTTGTTTTCTCTTCTCTGTTTTCCCTTCTTCTTTGTTTTCTCTTTTACTTTGTTTTCTCTTCTTCTTTGTTTCCCTTCTTCTTTGTTTTCTCTTCTTTGTTTTCCCTTCTTCTTTGTTTTCTCTTCTTCTTTGTTTTCTTCCCTTCTTTGTTTTCTCTTCTTCTTTGTTTTCTCTTCTTCTTTGTTTTTCCTTCTTTGTTTTCACTTCTTTGTTTTCCCTTCTTCATTGTTTTCTCTTCTTCTTTGTTTTCCCTTCGTTGTTTTCTCTTCTTCTTTGTTTTCCCTACCTCCTTGATTTATCTTCTTCTTTGTTTTCCCTTCTTCTTTGTTTTCTCTTCTTCTTTTTTCTCTTCTTCTTTGTTTTCCCTTCTTCATTGTTTTCTCTTCTTCTTTGTTTTCCCTTCGTTGTTTTCTCTTCTTCATTATTTTCTCTTCTTCTTTGTGATCGTCACTTCTTTGTTTTCTCTTCTTCTTTGTTTTCTCTTCTTCTTTGTTTTCCCTACTTCCTTGATTTCTCTTCTTCTTTGTTTTCCCTTCTTCTTTGTTTTCTCTTCTTCTTTTTTCTCTTCTTCTTTGTTTTCCCCTCTTCTTTGTTTTCTCTTCTTTTTCGTTTTCCCTTCTTTGCTTTGTCTTCTTCTTTGTTCTGACATCTTTGTTTTCTTTTCTTCTTTGTTTTCTCTTCTTATTTGTTTTCCTTCTTTGTTTCCTCCTCTTCTTTGTTTTCTTTTCTTCTTTGTTTTTCCATTTTTGTTTTCTCTTCTTCTTTGTTTTCCCTTCTTCTTTGTTTTCTCTTCTTCTTTGTTTTCTTTTCTCCTTTGTTTTCCCTTCTTCATTGTTTTCTCTATTTCTTTGTTTTCCCTTCGTTGTTTGTTTTCACTTCTTCTTTGTTTACCCTTCTTCTTTGTTTTCTCTTTGTTTTCCTTTCTCCTTTGTTTTCTCTACTTCTTTGTTTTCCCTTCTTTGTTTTCTCTACTTCTTTGTTTTCACTTCTTTGTTTTCCCTTCTTTGTTTTCTCTTCTTCTTTGTTTTCCCTTCTTGTTTGTTTTCTCTTCTTGTTTGTTTTCTCTTCTTGTTTGTTTTCTCTTCTTTGTTTTCCTATCTTCTTTGTTTTCTCTTCTTTGTTTACCCTTCTTCTTTGTTTTCTCTTCTTCTTTGTTTTCCTTTCTTCTTTGTTTTCCCTTCTTTTTTTCCCTTCTTTTTTTCTCTTCTCCTTTCTTTTTCCTTTTTTGTTTTCTTTTCTTCTTTGTTTTCGCTTCTTCTTTGTTTTCTCTTTTCCTTTGTTTTTCCTTCTTTGTTTTCTCTTCTTCTTTGTTTTCTCTTCTTCTTTTTTCTCTTCTTTTTTGTTTTCCCTTCTTTGTTTTCTCTTCATCTTTGTTTACTTTTCTCCTTTGTTTTCCTTTCTTCTTTGTTTTCTCGTTTTCTTTGTTTCTCTTCTTCTTAGTTTTCCCTTCTTCTTTGTTTTCTCTTCTTCTTTGTTTTTCCTTTTTTGTTTTCTCTTCTTCCTTATTTCCCTTCTTCTTTGTTTTCTCTTCTCCTTTCTTTTTCCGTCTTTTTTTTCTCTTCTTCTTAGTTTTCCCTTCTTCTTTGTTTTCTCTTCTTCTTTGTTTTTCCTTTTTTGTTTTCTCTTCTTCCTTATTTCCCTTATTCTTTGTTTTCTCTTCTCCTTTCTTTTTCCGTCTTTTTTTTCGCTTCTTCTTTGTTTTCCCTTCTTCTTTGTTTTCTATTCTCCTTTGTTTTTCCTTCTTTGTATTCTCTTCTTCTTTGTTTTTCCATCTTTTTTTCTCTTTTTCTTTCTTTTCCCTTCTTCTTTGTTTTCTCTTTTCCTTTGTTTTTCCTTCTTTGTTTTCTCTTCTTCTTTGTTTTCTCTTCTTCTTTTTTTGTCTCTTCTTTTTTGTTTTCCCTTCTTTGTTTTCTCTTCATCTTTGTTTACTTTTCTCCTTTGTTTTCCTTTCTTCTTTGTTTTCTCGTTTTCTTTGTTTCTCTTCTTCTTAGTTTTCCCTTCTTCTTTGTTTTCTCTTCTTCTTTGTTTTTCCTTTTTTGTTTTCTCTTCTTCCTTATTTCCCTTATTCTTTGTTTTCTCTTCTCCTTTCTTTTTCCGTCTTTTTTTTCGCTTCTTCTTTGTTTTCCCTTCTTCTTTGTTTTCTATTCTCCTTTGTTTTTCCTTCTTTGTATTCTCTTCTTCTTTGTTTTCCCTTCTTTGTTTTCTCTTCTTATTTGTTTTCTTTTATTCTTTGTTTTTCCTTCTTTGTTTTCTCTTCTTCGTTGTTTTCTCTTCTTCTTTGTGATCCTCTCTTCTTTGTTTTCTCTTCTTCTTTGTTTTTCCTTCTTTGTTTTCTCTTCTTCTTTGTTTTCTCTTCTTCATTGTTTTCCCTTCTTTGTTTTCTCTTCTTCTTTATTTTCCCTTCTTCTCTGTTTTCTCTTCTTCTTTGTTTTCTCTTCTTCTTTGATTTCTCTTCTTATTTGTTTTCTCTTCTTCTTTGTTTTTCCTTCTTTTTTCTCTTCTTCTTTGTTTTCCCTTTTTCTTTGTTTTCTCTTCTTTTTTCCCTTCTTTGTTTTCTCTTCTTCTTTGTTTTCTCTTCTTCTTTGTTTTCTCTTCTTCTTTGTTTTCTCTTCTTCTTTGTTTTCCCTTCTTCTTTGTTTTCTCTTCTTCTTTGTTTTCTCTTCTTCTTTGTTTTCCCTTCTTCTTTGTTTTCTCTTCTTCTTTGTTTTCTCTTCTTTGTTTTCCCCTTCTTTGTTTTCTCTTCTTCTTTGTTTTCCCCTTCTTTGTTTTCTCTTCTTCTTTGTTTTCTCTTCTTCTTTGTTTTCCCTTCTTCTTTCACATCCAGTAATCCTATTGCCTTGCTTGGATAAAATTATTAAAAAATATTTCAATCTCTCACTCAGCCTATGCCTTCAATGAAACGATATCCCGGTTACATTTATAACTTACGAAGATTATTATTTAGTTCGGAATTACAATCATTTTTCACTCGGTATGTTTTGAAAAATATCAGTGTCTTTTGGTCACCGTGGGAGTTAGACGTATGAAATGCGAGATGACCTGTCATGGATTTTCAGCAAATTAAATAGTTTGTTTCTTCAATAAATTATAGTGCATGAAAGAATTTTCGGGAGAGGAATAATAGACGAACCGACATTGGTTATTCACATTAGTAATTGAGCTTCTCTTTGTGTGGGTGTATATGAGAAAAGAACGAAAAAGAATAAATAAAGTCTTATACAAAATAAAGGAAATACATTTGTCTATAATACAGATCATAGACGTGTAGCTGATTGAAAAATTAAACTCAATCAAAACAACGCTTTTGCAAATGTTACACTATATATATATATATATATATATATATATATATATATATATATGTGTGTGTGTGTGTGTGTGTGTGAGAGAGAGAGAGAGAGAGGGGGTGTGGGGGGGTGTACTACAATTCAAAAGTCTTAGGCTACACAGGTAATTTTTTAAACTGGCCCCCAAATAGTTGTTTTATACATTAAATAAAATAAAATTACTATATATGGTTAAAAAAGTGAGACATGATTTTTTAATAGAAATTTTATTATGACAAAAGGAAAAAGCATTTTATAACTAAATTCTACTCTCGTCAAAATATCCTCCTTTAGCCTTGATTACTACAGCAAAAATGTTTGGAATTCGTTGGTAAAGTTTCGCAAAGTATAAGTTTTTTAATTGATTCCATTCTTTTTTCAATAACTCTAAGAACTCTTCATATTTTTTCACTTTTCTGTCAAGTTCATCTCATGCTAATTCTGGAGGTGGGTTCAACCTTTTGAACTATCGTGTGTAAAATCTACGATATCCAGTTGATTGGAATATCCAATTAGGAAGTCAGGAAAAGGAATTCATAAAAGAAAAAAGAATCACGCATTTGTTAACAATATGGACAACTCTCTACATTCAGGCGCATTTGCCTTCTGCATTTTATATTCTATGCTAAAAATAAGTATAATAAAAGGTTTGTTTAAGTTATCCTTTGAACGTAATTTTCGTGTGTATAAAATGTTGTTGAGTAGAGACGAAGCACATAATCTGGTGTGCACAATATCTGAACAAGGCCACTACTCTCTGTCACGCTGACTTGTGACTTTATGCAAGCTCAATCATCGACGGCTTCCGAGCAATTTCATCTGCACAATATCACCACACAAGATTTCATTTAATCAGTAGTAGAATGTCTGGGCACATTAAATCGGTACACGCATATATATATATATATATATATATATATATATATATATAGAGAGAGAGAGAGAGAGATAATTTAAACATGTTTTGTCTACTTATTTTCAATAGGATGCATATTTATCTTGTAATAAACAATACCCTGATGATGACATTGTTCTATGTCGAAAGTGCACGGAAATAAAAGAAATATGTACCAACACGGTGATTTCCTCTCGTCCTTCAATAGTAAGACCAAAAAGCTTATCCGTGAATATGAAAGAATCCTATTGAATAGATAGAACATGTCTACATTATTCAATGAAACATGTCTCACTGAAAGCATACTGCCGAAATACATGCATACATATATATATATATATATATATATGTGTGAGTGTGTGTGTGTGTGCGTGTGTATGTGTGTGTGTACGAAGAAGAATTATATATCTGTTCCTCAACACTCGATGCTACTGAAAGTTTCAAGCATGAGACCTTAGATGCATCGAGCGGTAAGTAACAAATTTTAACACTGTTATTTTACGGTGAGCACTGTTTTACTATTGCTACCAGCAGTTACTGTGCGCTATTATATAAATATATGTGTGCGTGTGGGGGGGGGGCACTCGTGTATATTAGTGTGTTAAAGAAAAAGTAGACTGTATGAATAAATAAATTTAAAATTTGAATGCCCCGGGGACAAAAGGAGGAACTCAAACCCCGGAAACGCTAAGTAAAACTTAAAATCTAAACAACGAAAAAAAAGGGGGTCATGGTAAAAAAAGAGCACGGAGTATTTCCTATTAGAGAACGTGTTGACAACGGATGTGAAGAAGAAAGAGTGAGAAGAGAAAAAAGGAAAGACAATGGGGGAAGTGAAGGGAATAAGAAAAGAGAAAATAAGCGAATGTGAAAGAATAGAACAAATAAAAAAAAGTAGAAATGATGATAGAAAGAAAAAACGAAAAAGAAAGGAAAATAAAATCAAATAAAAAATAGCAAGAAACGAAAGGAGAAAAACTTAGAAATCAAAGGAACTAGAGTATGTGAAAAGTACATCAAAAGTGACCTACCCTTTGACTGCAATAATTCCCTCTGTCGAAAGTAATCGGAAATAAAAAAAAAATATGTATCAACACAACGATTTCCTCTCGTCTTTCAATAATGACACCAAAAAGCTTATCAATGAATATGAAAGAATCGAATTGAAAATAAGTATACAGAATATGTCTAAATTATTCAATGAAATATGTCTCACTGAAAACATACTGCCGAAATACACACACACATATATATATATATATATATATATATATATATATATATATATATATATATATATATAGTGGACTCCATAAGCCACAGCTACTAGCCTGTTTAGAAAAAGGATTCCTCTGTATACGCAAAATCAAACTCGGAGAAAGCAACGGGAAAATGCTCAACTAACTTTTCCAGTTCACAAATAATAAAAAACAAGGGATAATGGAGAGCAATAATCAGTTACGTTTTGAAGAAACACGTAATTAAAAATATCAATAATTTGCGAAAAAATAAAGACATGGACATTAGCTCTTGTATCTGAAAATGCAAATGGAGATCTTTTTTTTAAAGTTCCATTATGCTTGAATTTCTTCCTCAAGCAGAAATCAAATTTATTTATTACTACAATCTTTTTTATTAATTTCGAACTGAAACCATGTTTTGGCACCGTAGAAAATATTTGTAGTTTATTATTTTTGAAAGTTATTTTTTTCATTTTTCCGTATATTCTTCTATTTTGTGGTCCTCGGCCCTCCTCTGTGGCTATTTATACTGGACAATTTCCTCCAGAATGAAGAAGAGACATGAGGCAACAGAAATGTGGTTCTACAGAAGGCTACTAAGAATATCATGGACTGAAAAAGTGAGTTATGAGGAAATTTAAAGGAAAATAAGAGCAAAAAGGACACTTAGTATCAAAAGGTGATAACTGAAATTTCTGGTGCATATAATAAGGAAGAAGTGCTTGGAAAATTTGACACTCACAGGACATATTAAAGGCAAGAGTGATAAAGGGAAGTAGCGAATAACCAACCTAACGAGTTTGTGTAAATGGTTGGCAGAAAAGACAGAAGGTTGTGGAGAGCTATAATCGCCCATGTCCTAAACACGACACATAGAAGAATCTTATTGGTTAAGGCGCAAAAAAAGAACAGAATGGAAACAAGTAAGAAAGAGATGAGGAAAAATTCATAAAGTATAAAGATAAAAAAAAATACCGTTTGAATAATAAAAAAAAAAAGATTGATTGGCCAATTTCCTCGGTTATTTTAACCATGAGAAAATTATCCTTACCGAGTCGAACCGGTACGTATTAACTGCTTTTAATTTTCTTCATGACCGGGAATTACATATCTCCTCCCATTTGTTCCACGCAATATGTGAAAGAGAACAACAGAAAAGAGAAAGAGAGAAGGGAAATGAAAACGCATTTTGCTTAATGAGAATCTTCTTCTTTGACTTGCGTCCTTTTATCAAATTAACTACGTCACAAGTAAAACCACCTGATTAATACAGGACAGTGCTAGAAGTGTTGCTTGATAATTCTATGGCTACTATATTTGGCCTTCCTTTTTTCATTACTTTCTTCTCTCTTTCTCTCTCTCTCTCTTTCTCTCCCTTCCTTTTACTCTCTCTCTCTCTCTCTTTCTCTCTATCTTCTTTCCAGTTTTATGGTACAAATCAACTATTAGCCGAGTTCTACTTGGCCAGCTGCCATCTAAACGCTTAAAACTAACCTTCAAGACTCAAACAACTTTCATCTTTTTTTTTTCGACCAATGCCCTTCTCTTCTTCCGCTCTTTTTCCTGTTCATGGTGACCTATGTTTCTGTTTTTCTTCATAGGCAAAAGAATCGGCAGTGCGTAAATGTATGTCAGTATTCAGTCAATAATATTCAAAGAAAGCAGATTGGAAAAACATTAAGGAAAAACACAGATGAAACAATGGGAGAGACTGAAAGCAAATGATGATCGTATTTAATTAACAATGAGGATAACTGCTATATTGATAATAAGAAAAACCTAAGCCAATTTATTAAGTATTTATTAAGCAGAGGTTAATCTGACACAAATGTGTGACACCTTGCATAAATCAACCTTGCTACACGAGCGAATTTTCCTTGAGGCAAACTTGCAAAGCATCGTCTAATCTAATCACCTGAGCGACATTTACTACTTTCATAGAAATGAGAATTGTAGCATGAATCCTCCATATAAGAAGACCCGACACCTTGCCTGGAAGAACAGCATTCAAAATTTTGCCTTTTACCTGGGTTTGAATATCGATCTCTATAACAAGAACACAAAGGGTCTCTGCCACTAGGGTGAACACTACGGTCAAATGCTTTTGGGGGAAAATTTAATGAAGAAATATACTTTTTAGTGAGTAAATATTGACAAAAACAAAATTGTACTTAGTTTTCAATAATTTCAAGTATAATTCTTTATACATTGTTTTTTTTAATTTGTTCTAAAATTACTTTCTGTAATAAAATCGGCGGGGAAAATTGATAGTCCTGCTGCTAGGAAAGTTAGTTCACTTTGTCTAGCAAGACAATTTTTTTTAGCCAGAATCTATCTTACATATTTATAAGTCTACCATTCGTCCATACATTGAATTTTGCTGCCACATCAGGTTTGGTGTTTCTACTATATATTTAGAGATTCTTGATAAAATGTAAACAAGAATCAGCAATATTATCGCTCCTAATTCGGTATTTTAGCTTCAGTCACTTAGGTTTCTTTTGCTTTTTTTATAAATATTTTCATGGAGATTGTTCGGGTAAGCTTTCCTCCTTTGTATTTCAACATTACGAATTTAAGCGCAGTACTGGATTGGGAGCTCGGTCTCATCGTTTTACATTTGAAATTTCGAGCTGAGTTATTTTTCACTTAGCATTAATGTAATTTTGGAAAGGCATGAATCCACCTCCGTGCATTCTGAAAATTTGACAAATATTTTTCTTGCAGCTTGCATGACTTGATCGATGAAGTGATTTTTTTCAATTTGATTAATCACTCTCTAACTTACTGACCAGTGGATAACTGTTCTACCCATTATCAATCTTGACAATAGCTAGGCATGTTGATGTCTGAAGATAGCAACTTTTTCATGAGGGATCAAATTTAAATAATCTAGAACCCTTAATTGATTATACTTACCCGTCTATCATACCTTTGGATATAGTAACGATATACACCCTGTCTGAAGTTATTAAGTAAATTGTATAAACTTCAATAATTTAAATTTGTTTTGAAAAAAATTGTTAAATTTTAAACAATCAATTTAAATGTCAATACAAAAGATGAGTTAAAATTTTAGGCAGTATCAATATTTGTTTTATTGAAATTATTGAAATTATTTTATGTATTCTATTAAAAAAAAAGACTGTCGTTTGATGTTATTAGCCAAAATAATCACATTTTACTTCAACAAAAAGTTAATAAAATCATTACAAATCGATCGACACCTCGAATAAATAATAAACACACATTATATAAATCTTTCATGCTCAAATAATTCAACGGTAAGCTTAGAAGGGTCATTGCCGAGCACAAATACACACTTCACTTTGAAACTACTACAACTTGTATCATACAAGGAAAGTCTTGTTCATAACATTGCAATAGTTAGAACTGTTCAGTTTAAGTGCTTCATCGATTTTGAATGGTCCAATAATGGTTTAGTCGACAATTCTAGTACATATCAGCACTACCACCTCCTTGTTGCCTTCTTTTAGCCAGAAGAATGTCTGAATTGAATAAAATCCATCCTTTGGCCCATCCATTAGGTCCATCAAATGTCACTCGAAATTCGTCCGTGAAAATCACTTTAGAAAAGTCAATTTTCATGTATTTCTTGGTCGAATTTTGACACTTTAAAATATTTGCTTTAGTGAAAAGAGGTTGCCTAGGAAATTTTTTTACATATCCCAATTCACAAAGTATTCTACACCTTCTGTCCTTCTTGACTCCCCCAGTCCCAGTCTTTTCAAAGATAAATAATGGTTCTTTCGCTCTAAGTCGCTTTAGTTTACCTTCATCTCGAGGAAGTAAGTTCTTACAATATTTACAAATCACCTTTTGATAGCTCGAATCTAAACATTTCATCATTCAATACTTTGTTATTTTCTTCTTTTTTTCATCAGGTGTTAGATTCTTCCCTTTTATCCATGATTCAACATATAGATAAAAAGAAAAAATAAGTTTTATTAGATTTCATTGTTCTTAAGCCAATATCAGTTTAAACTTCATAATAATTTCAGTCAATCCATTTTTGTAAACACTTAATATCTTATCTTAACATCTCAAAAACTAGCCATTGAAAATGGCAGAAAATTTAATGAAATATTTTACTAAGGGTGAAAATGAACGATGTAAATTTGACAAAAGTCAAAATAAATCAAAGTAGACAAGAGGAAAAAACTATACTTAATCGAAGCGTTTCGTCCTCCGGTGGGCTTTATCAATGCAAGGTAGGATTTTTTTATGCTGCAAGTGTTTATATACACAGAGGCAAAGATGTCTTTGGTTTATCAGAGCTTGTAAATTTGAGAACATTTATGAACGTTCATCCGGTGGTGAAAAGGTTAATCACAGCGTGTGGACGATTCAAAGTGTCCTTAAATGAAAGTCTGATGAAAAATAAAGTGAAAGAATAATATTCAATATTTTATTTTAATGAAGATTGTTTGGATTGTGATTGAATTGTTGTTATGAGATGGACGTTTCTGCATCTCCACAGTCTGAAGTGATGAATTTAACCGCTTTCTTTTAATTTTTCATCATATTTGTTGTTGTGAATGTTGGCTTGGCAAAGCAGTAATTCTTTTAGGAAATGTGAGATTGGGAAAAAACGGGCGTAGATTAATATTTTGATAATATTCAATGGCAGCACTCTCGAGAATTTACCTTTTGAGTAAATTACTTTTTCTTTTGATGAGTGTGACATTTTTAGATCAAAATTATGGTCGAATTTATTTCTGTGTATAACTAGGGCATTTGTTAAATTGTTATGTATAAGGTCCTTTTTGTGCTCATAGATACGTTTTTTTTTTAATTTCTGTATGTTAGCCAATGTATTGTGAGGAAAAGTTTTGGCAATTTATTTTATATATGCCTTCTCCTGAATTATTGTTATGGATGCTTTTAGTTCCGATTATATTCATAAGGGTTTGAAAGTGGTTGTGATTATTTGGGGGTTGTTTAGATGCGATAAGGTGTTCTGGATAGTGGATGTTATGGAGTTGGTAGATAGTGTATCTGTTTTTGTTTAATTTATTATTGTAGATAATGTTTGTTATCTGCGGTCGTGTATTTTTTGTGCTTTTCTCTTTGCGTTGTGGATGAAGCGATAAGGATATTGGAGGCTTTTGGGTGTGTTTTCTATGTGTGTTTCTTCTTTGGGTAGGTATTGGGGGCTGCAAATTTTTAATGCTCTTAAATAGAAACCTATAATTATATTAGATTTAATTTTATAGGAGTCGTTTGAGTAGTAATTGACTAGCTCGTTTTTTTGTTAGTAGCTTTTCTGTAAACGTCAAAGTTCAGTTCGCTATTGTTTCTGTTTAAAATGATATCTAGGAATGGAAGAGTATAGTTCAGGTTCAAAGTTGAAGTCTGTTGTAGGTTCAGTGCTGTTAAGTTGGTTGACAGTATCAGTTAAAAGGGGGTTTTGTGGATATATTAGTAGGATGTCGTGTATGTATCTGAAATAAGAAGAGTTTGATGGTAGAATGTTTTTTGAAAGGGCCACTTTCTAGTAATTCTAAAAATAGACAAGCGAGAACGTACCGAAATTGGAGAAATATTGTTTGGTGATGAACTCGCATATTTTTATGATTTTATGTGCAGATAATTTTAATTTTATGTGCAGATAATTTTAATTTTATGTGCAGATAATTTTAATTTTATGTGCAGATAATTTAAAGATAATTTTATTTCTGATTTTATTAAGTGCGTTTTAGTAGATTTAGGCATGTCTCTATAGAGACTTTTGTGTATAGAAATGTCTAAACTAAACATATATTTCTTTTTGATGTCTATGTTTTGTTTTTTTTAATTTCTTTAGGAGGTCACCTGAATTTTTTCTGTGTGAGAGACTGATTTTGAGGTTAGTTGCTTAGTATGCTGGTTAGGTTGCAAGGGGCGCTGCCTAATCATCATATGATAGGTCTCATCGCTATGTCTGGTTTGTGTGTTTTTCGTAGTCCGTATAGTATGGATGTTTTGGGAGTGTTCAATGACTTTTAACCAGGAGGTGTCTTCATTTTTTTAGTATTTTTTTCATGTCGCTTATGAATATTTGTAAGTCTTTCGTGACTTTGTTTCTGTTTAATTTTTCGTAGATTTTGTCGTTGTCGATGGGGTCTCTCATTTTCTGTTGCTAGGTGTATTCGTCCATGTTTACAATTTCCCCGCCCTTATCGGAAGAAAATATGTGAATGTTCTTGTTGTTTGCTAATTCCTTCAGAGCTTTTATTTATCTGTGAGAAAGTATCGTTCGTTTTTAAGAGTGGCTTGGATTAGGCCTTGGGTGCATCTTTCGGTGAAATCAGAGTAGTCTCCGTGGTCGTGGTGGTTTGTAATTATGAAATATGTGGTGTCGTTTTTCGGCAATTCGGTGGTTAATTTTTAACCGAAGCTGAGTGTGTCTGATAGTTTCAATATATATATATATATATATATATATATATATATAATGGATGATTGCTCGTTTAAGAGTGCACCCGACTGCTAGGGTGTGTACTTAATCCCTGTTACAGACACCATCTCAAGCACATTTGCGTTTCTTCAACACGCGCACAACCAAACTGTTGTCCATGCTACAACTAAGCTCAGCGGAGGTTACTTACAAAGAGAGAGTCCATAATCAAAAGAACAAATCAGCAGTAGAACAAAATCGGTACGCAGAAATGCTCTGTCACGATGACTTGTGACTTCGTGCTAGCACAGACATCAACAACTTTCGAAAATTTTCGTCAATTCAATTTCACTCAAAATTCCTAGGTTAACCAGTGGTATGAATTTCAGACACACCCCAACACTGCATATATATATATATATATATATATATATATATATATATATATATATATATATATATATATATATATATATATATATATATATATATATATATATATATATATATATATATATATATATATATATATATATATTATAAAATGATGCGATAATTATTTTAAGACATTTTTGTGTTTATATATTTTCTTTATAGATACAAATATTTAAGTAAATGCTCTGTTTATACATTTACCGGCCTGAATGTCCGAGAAATTTTTAGAGAAAATATTCGTCCTCCGACAGGAATCGAACCTGTATCCTTTTTTTATGTTTATACATTCTTTTTATAGATACAAATATTTAAGTAAACGCTCTGTTTATAATAAACAATATATAAACTATATGACGGTTCCGTATAGGATACAGGTTCGATTCCTGTCTGAGGACGAATATTTTCTCTGAATATTTCTCGGACATTCAGGCCGGTAAATATTGTTTAATACTGTTTATTATAAACAGAGCATTTACTTAAATATTTGCATCTATAAAAAGAATGCTTAAACATAAAAATGTCTTAAAATATATTTATGATCTGACCAGCACATATTCAGCTATTTTGTATATCTCAAATACCAGGCTGTGAGGAAATTACTTTCCGGGTATGAACAGAAACTCTCCTGTAGAATTACTCAGTGGGTAGTTGTGACAAGTTGTGTACTGTGTTATCATTGTATTACATTGACTACTCTACTGGAGTGCCTCACGTGCAGGATAGATTTGACAAAACATCTGTCAGTCCTTCTGCGGGTCAGAATTGCTTCCACGAGATTTCTGACTTTTTTTTTTTTTTTTTCGCAAAACTAAAATCGAATCTGAAACATCAGCTGATGGTGGTTCTAAAAGAGGGATCTCTTTGTAGTTCCGAAAATTGCAAGTGATGCTAGAATAGCTGCGGGATGTCTAAAGGGGTAGGATACTAATTAGGATATTTTTCATTAATGTTTGGTGGCTGGATATTTCCAAAGCAGATTTCGTGTGTATGTTTATGTGTGTGTGTGTGTGTGTGTGAGAGAGAGAGAGAGAGGGGGGGGAGAGAGAATGATAGAGAGAGAAATATATACATATATACATATATATATACATATATATATATATATATATAGAGAGAGAGAGAGGGGGGGGAGATCCCAGTCGAGGCTGACAATGATAATAAAAGCTTTGGATAGGCATGGTAATTATTGCAGAATGTTTGGCAAATTATAATTCATATACTTTTTTCTCCGTCAACGTGGCATATGGCAGATATTTCTGTTAACAGTCTGTCCTGTTTATGCCTCTTCTTAAAGTCATTCGTTTTAAACTAATATAAACAGCATCAGTTAGAATTTAAACTAGATCCACTGTTTTCAATCTCCATATCGCCATTTTCAATCTCCATATCGCCAACAGTAACGCCATACTGCACAATTTGAACGCATATCAAGTGGCAGTGCTAATTGCATACATACCAATGCTATCAGTGTTTAATGTTCAAGGCAAGAGTTGGAATTTCAAAAGTTAACTTTCAAAGCTGACGTTTCTTACACAAGTGACGCACCATAATCTTCTTCTTACTTAACAGATTAAAGTTTAGTAAATATGCACAGTTTTTCAAACAGTTTTTTTCCAGTTTTGTTCTCCAACAAGTCAGCTTTTGTTCTATTTAACTTTTAAGATGTTTGAATGGTTTATTTACGCCTGACACAAAGATGTAAACAGGTTTTAATAGTTGCAACAATCTTGTATTTTTAAAAAGCTGCTTGCGTAACAGTGACTGGCTATTTACCCCAGCGATAAAAACTATATTCATACAGTTTATTTGAACCGACATAGACAAAGTTCTATAAACATTCATTGACTGAAATTAGTCGTTAATCCTGTAAAATAATTTGAACTTCTTAGCTCGATTTCAAATTAGGAAATGTGTCTAACATTTTAGATCCAAGTGTTTTCTTCAGCAATATTAAAATTTGTAATATTTTTTCTTTTGCGTTTTGTATCCTTTCAGATTCTGAGAGATCATGGCTCTCTGATTCTTCCTATCATTTGTAGCTATATTCAGTGTTTGTCTACTTACTATCGTTCTTGTTTTGCCAACCATTTACAAAAGAGCATTAGATCGGTTACTAATTAGTAATCAGATCGGTTTCTCTCTGCCATTCATGTCTTCAGTATATCCTGAGAGTGTCCAATTCTCCAAGCTTTCCTACCTCATTATGTGCACCAGAAACTTTTAACTGTTTCTGATTCTAAGTCATCTTTGATCTTATTTTCCTTAAAACTTCCTCGTTGTTCACATGTTCCGTCTATGTTATTCTCAGCATTCTTCTGTAGAACCACATTTCTGCCGCCTCAAATCTTTTAATTCACTGCAATATGAAAACTGATAATCATCACTCTTATCTTTGTTTATAACGAAATTTTCCTGTATATTAATATTTTGTTTAGCTTTTTAAAGGTATCTTTCGTAATTTCAATGCACGTTCAGTTTTCTGAGTGACATTTGCCATTGTCTGTTTTGTGCAGAAAAAACTTGGATTGAAATGTCATTTTAGTTCTTATTTTATTGAAAAGTTCCAAATTGCTCATTTATTCCATCCATGGAATTCTTAGCATCCATCAGTAGAATCCCTATTGCCTCAAGTTTCCTTTTCACCTGGGTGGAGATTTTCAAAATTTACTGTTGTATAAGTGGTTTGATATTATGTATCAGTTCAGTGTTTTTTTTTTAATTTCTATACAAAATTGTTCTGCGGAGTTAAAATTAGTAAAAAGCAATCATTACAGGATTTGATATCGTCTGCAAATGAACACCTTCAATGAAGTTCAAGAAACGACAATTAAATCAGTTTGGCATCAAAGGCAAAAATACTAGTGCATAATAAACGATGATAGATTTGCGGTTTGCGGATTTTATAAGTATAATGAATTATAATATAGTCAACAATAACATTTGAAAATTATTATTATTTTAACAAAATTTGAAGATATATGAACTGGAGTACTAAGCCTTGCATTTACTGCTTAGTATTAGAACGAGCATGAAAACATTTTTAACCAGAAATTAATTTAAAAAATTAGTAAATTAATTGCCCATTTAAAAATACAAAGAACATTTCATTGGTTAAGAGAGTGTCGATGTTCGTGTGTTTATTTAGGTTTCATCTCTGTAGTACTACATCTTTTTATTTTAAAAATCGCAGCAAAAATTCGTAGCAATACTATTTGCTTATCTGATAAAAGTGCAGGAAAAATAAGCAAAAAAAAAATAGAATTAATTTATGGAGTCAAAGACGTTCTCGATTCAAGCCGAGTAATGTCGACGTCGCAGTATGGACGAAATGACTGCTTTGATTGAAATGCGTTACGTAAACCTCAGCAACAACCTTCACATGCGAGTTCCTGTTTTGATGTTTACTTGGTCCGGGGACAAAAGCAAAAAAGATCTTAAATGACATTTATTTACCAAAGCGATATATGAGAATGAGAATTGTATGGTTTCTTTCAATAGAAATCACGAGAAATTGGACAACGGAACGCTGCGGACGCAAACTGAAGTTGTTGTTGTTTTTGTTCTTATAATATCTACGACGATGTGAACGTTGGGAAAATGAAAACGGGAAGGTAAAGAAATGATAATAAACGGTGGAGAGAATATGAAATGTGTCAAGTAAGTGAAGCTAACAAAACAAAAACGGAAGGAACGATTTGAAAGAGAAGAAAGAGAAAAAAATAAAAAGAAGCTAATGTAAAAAAAATATATAAAAATAAATAAAAATATCATCAAATAAAATAAAAATAAAATAAAATAAAAATAAATAAAAACTTCAAAGTAAGAAAATTCAAAAAGAATAGAATATAATAAAAGGATTGAGCATCGTGTAACTTTGGTTTGAAGCAGATATTTTCCTATTCAGTATAACGTCACGACACCAAGAACATAACCGCCAATAATTTATAACTTAGATCAAGCAGATTGACTTTTGGGGGCAATGATTCTAATTACTCTCGAACACTATAAATGCTTAGGTGAGTTCAAACCTCACCAGGCGAATCTATCTAAGCAAAAGAAAGCCATTAAGACTCCTCACGAAACAGGAAGTTGAGTCCTTAGCAAATATTATGACGCATTTTCAAAAACAAAAATACATTCAGAAAACTCAGTGTAATTATTTACAAAACAGAACAGGACTTGATAGAACAACTGACTCCGGACGATTTCCCCGTGAATCTTCATCTACAGTTGAGTGCAAAGTAAGAAAAATATATGATAAAAGCTGTAATCTTATTAATATGTTCAAAATGTTATAATGATTGCTCATTCTACTTGCGTACACTTGAGTTTAAGAGAGTCTAGGGTGGGTTGATTTAAAAGGGTGATTGGAAATGTTCAGAATAATTTCAGAGAGTCTAGGGTGGATTGATTAAAATGGTGTTTGGAAGTGTTCAGAATAATTTCATAGTTTCAGGGGTGGGTGGAATAGAAAGGTGATTGGAAATGTTCAGAATACTTTGAGAGATTCAGGGGTGGGTTGAAAAAAAGGGTGAATGGAAACGTTCAGAATAATTTCAGAGATTCAGGGGAGGTGGAATAAAAAGCGTGATTGGAAATGTTCAGAATAATTTCAGAGAGTCTAGGGTGGGTGGAATAAAAAGGGTGATTGGCAATGTTCAGAATAATTTAAGAGATTCAGTGGTGAGTGGAATAAAATGGTTGATTGGCAATGTTCAGAGTAATTTCAGAGATTCAGGTGTGGGTGTAATTAAAAGCGTGATTGGAAATGTTCAGTATAGTTTCAGAGAGTCTGAGTTCGGTGAACTAGAAAGGGTGATTAGAAATTTTCAATTTCAGATGGTCAGAGATGGGTGGGACGAAAAGCGTGATTGGATATGTTCAGAGTAATTTCAGATAGTCAGCTCTTGGTGGAATAAAAAGGGTGATTGGAAATGTTCAGATTAGTTTCAGATAGTCAGGATTGGGTGGACTAAAAAGGGTGATTATAAATATTCAATTTCAGATTGCCAGTGATGGGTGAGATACAAAGTGTGATTGAAAATGTTCAGAATATTTTCAGCAAGTCAGGGACGTGTGGAATATAAGTGGTGATTGGAAATGTTCACAGTAATTTCAGTGAGTCACGGGTGGCTGGGATAAAAAGAATGATTGAAAATGTTCAGAGTAGTTTCAGATAGGCAGTGATGGGTGGTATAAAAAGTGTGATTGGAAATGTTCAGATTAGTTTCAAAGAGTCAAGCGTCGGTGGACTAAAAAGGGTGATTATAAATCTTCAATTTCAGTTAGCCAGTGATAGGTGCGATAAAAAATATTGATTGGATATGTTCAGATTAATGTCAGAGAGTCAGAAGTGGGTGGACTAAAAAGGGTGATTATAAATATTCAATTGCAGATTGCCACTGATGGGTAAGATAAAAAGTTTGATTGAATATGTTCAGATTAGTTTCAGAGAGTCAGGCGTCGTGGACTAAAAAGGTTGATTATAAATGTTCAATTTCAGTTAGCCAGTGATGGGTGAGATAAAAAGTTTGATTGAATATGTTCAGATTAATTTCAGAGAGTCAGAAGTGGGTGGACTAAAAAGGGTGATTATAAATATTCAATTGCAGATTGCCAGTGATGGGTGAGATAAAAAGTGTGGAAATAAAAAGGGTGATGCGAAATGTTCAATGCAGTTTCAGAGAGTCACGCCTGGGTAGTATAAAATCGTGATTCGGCATTTTCGGAAAATTTTCAGAGGGTCATGGGTGGGTGTACTAAAAAGGGTGAATGAAAATGTTCAGAGTAATTTCAGATAGTCAGAGATGGGTGGGATAAAAGGGTGATTGAAAATGTTCACAGTAGTTTCTGAGAGTCAGGGTTCGGTGGACTAAAAGGTCTGATTATAAATGTTCAATTTCAGATAACCAGTGAATTTGGGGCTAAAAAGAGTGATTGAAAATGTTTAGAATACCCTCAGAGAGTCAGGGGTGGGTGGAATAAATGGCTGATTCGAAATGTTCAGATTAATTTCAGATAGGCGATAAAAGGGCGATAGGAAATGTTCAGAATAGTTTCAAAGAGTCAGGGGTAGGTGGAATTAAAAATCTCATTGGTAATGTCCAGAGTGATTTCAGAGAGTCAGGGGTAGGTGGAATTAAAAATCTCATTGGTAATGTCCAGAGTGATTTCAGAGAGTCAGGGGTAGGTGGAATTAAAAATCTCATTGGTAATGTCCAGAGTGATTTCAGAGAGTCAGGGGTAGGTGGAATTAAAAATCTCATTGGTAATGTCCAGAGTGATTTCAGGGAGTCAGGGGTAGGTGGAATTAAAAATCTCATTGGTAATGTCCAGAGTGATTTCAGAGAGTCAGGGGTAGGTGGAATTAAAAATCTCATTGGTAATGTCCAGCGTGATTTCAGAGAGTCAGGGGTAGGTGGAATTAAAAATCTCATTGGTAATGTCCAGAGTGATTTCAGAGAGTCAGGGGTAGGTGGAATTAAAAATCTCATTGGTAATGTCCAGAGTGATTTCAGAGAGTCAGGGGTAGGTGGAATTAAAAATATCATTGGTAATGTCCAGAGTGATTTCAGGGAGTCAGGGGTAGGTGGAATTAAAAATCTCATTGGTAATGTCCAGAGTGATTTCAGAGAGTCAGGGGTAGGTGGAATTAAAAATCTCATTGGTAATGTCCAGAGTGATTTCAGAGAGTCAGGGGTAGGTGGAATTAAAAATCTCATTGGTAATGTCCAGAGTGATTTCAGAGAGTCAGGAAGTTCGGTGAAATAAAAAGCGGTGTTTGGGAATGTTCAGATTATTAAATAAAATAATTGGATGGAATAATGAAACTCTTAAATGTGGATTAAATTTCCTGAAAATAAAAAAGCGGGTTTGTTGAAATATTGATGCTAGGGTCGATTCTTCTCCAAACGAGAGAATAATCGCCCCGGCCCGTCTAAACGGAATGCTAATCCTCTTATACTCCTCCAGTGCCAATATCTTCGCTATTATACGATTGATGTAAGTTTTGTAATGTTTTTAGAATGTCTTATACTCTTTAAGTAACCTGAAATATCATCTACAACCACTTTGTCGTTGCAAATCAAGAACTCAAAATATTTCCAGTGCTTTCTTTATTGTAGTTTTCTTTCATGTTCAAATGTTAAAATCAAAATTTCATATTCTTTATACTTTTTCTAAGGTGCGATGTATTTTCTCGATCGGAAAGAAAGTCCTGTCCTTCTTGCAAATGGAAAAGAAACATTTTTTTTATCTTAGTGATATGTTTAAACAATATAATATTTCCCCGCATTTTCAATAACATAATTCTGCATATAAAATCTTTTATGACTTCTCTTAATCCGTCCGTCCGTCATAAGCTCTGAAATAGCCATACATTAACCGATCGAAACAAAATTTGGGGGAAAGTCGTAAACAGGTAACTAAGTACAAAGTACAATTGGTTTTGCTCGTCTGCGTAGCTTAGTGCAATAAATTCTCATTAATATTTTTAGAAAATTTAAAAGTTTATTATTTAACATACGAAATGCTACCACTATTATAAAAACAATTTAATAATTAAAATAACAAATACTTATTTCATAAAAATACAATATTGTTTTTTGCATATATTATCTTTAAGTTTTTATATATACAAGAATACAGAGTGGGCTAGTCTAGGGGATATTATTACTGTAGTGAATTCAGTCCACACTTGGGTTTCCACAATTGCAACCTTGTTCCAAATCAAGCCCAATTAAAAAAAACAATAATTTTATAGCTAACTCATTCTTAATTTGTCTTCCAACTACTAATTGTTACTATTTCTTTAAAGAATATTTACATTAATGGATTTGTTGTGACGATTTTATTTCATTTCAGAATTAGATAAGCTATATAGACCTATTCGTTGTAAACGAGGTAATCGGCGCCAAGGGCACTTAGATTATCTGCCGATATTTTCTGCAATGCTTCCAACATTTTTGAATCAATTATTAAATAAAATGTAAAATAACTCAATTATGTTTCTGTCTTCCGAATCGTCAGGTCAAAAATATTTTTTCTTCAGGGTCACGGCCTAATAAGTTTGGAAAAAAATTCAAGATTATGTAACTTCATCAACAGGTTATTTAGAATGGAATTCCAACTGTTTAACGCTCAGTTGGCCGATCTCTCCATCAAGGTGTAACGTCAAGGGTCACAAAGTACGTATTTAATGCAATCGGATCGATACCTTTGATTATTTCCCCTTGAGCAAAGCTAAATGTATGAATTGCAGGAATGTCAAGCATAAAGAGGATTTTTTTTCCTTTGGTAAATTTATTAAAAACAGGTACAAAAAGCACATAAAATGGCACATAAATTCATTTTAAAATCTTCAAGGAAGACATTTACAGATATATATGTATAATCTTATACGCATTCGTATCATTTTTGTTCTGAAAACAACATATTTTACAGAATAAATGCTGGAAAAATATAAGAAAATACCTACACCCTTGTGCAAATTAATTAAAACAATCTCTTTAGTTTCTTTTCTTTAACCATGCGCTCAGTTTTAGATCCACTGAATTGGCAGGATGTAATCGATTTCTATTTTTCCAAACATTAGATCATTTGCAGTGATATATAGTAATATGAATCTATTTTCGAGGTGTATGATAAAATTTGTTTGGCCTTGAAAAATATTGCGTCATCCGTGATAGTATCAGATTTTTATTACGCCCAGACACTATTTTCTCGTATATCGATTAGTTGTCCTACGTCCATTGTCTGCGATGGACGTTACTCCTACGATTCCTACGAAAATTCTAACGCTGCATGAACACACTGGCAAACCTTACCAGTGAGCAAATCAAAATAGTATAGACTGGCCGGGAAACTCCCCTGATTTAAATCCAGTCGAGAATCTGTGGTCAATATGCAAGGAATGACTTCGGGGAATGGTCATACGGAGTACTAACATGTGCATTGGGTCATGTTTCATTGGAAAAATATTCAAAAATTAAGTAATAATAGAATTATTCGTTTTGTTTCAATTAATATGCAGAATGGTGAACATATTCAAAAGGTCCTTTCTAAATATTAGGTTGGTGCAAAAATAATTTCGTTTTCTCACATAGTAACATATGTTAGAAAACGAAATTATTTTTGCACCAACCTAATATATAGAAATATAGATTTTATCCTTAACGCTCATTAACGCTCATTAACTTAAATGAAATAAAATCACTAATGTATATATTTTCACTAATGAAATAATAACAATTAAAAGCTGGAACACTAATTAAGAATGAGTTAGCTATAAAACTCATTTTTACCACTAAACACTTAATTGGTTTGTTTTTGACAATGCCAGTTCCATGTCTGGAGTCAAGTATAAACAATATCCAGTATTTGTTTTTCCATGTTGCATATTGTCGGAAAGTATGTGCTGAGAAATTGGTGCATAAGGTACACGACTATGTGCACCACTTTTAAGTACATATAACCTTTTGTACTTAAAACACACTATTTTTGCTTGTTTTTTTGGTGGGGCGGGGTTGTAATTTTCTCCATTTATTTTTCTTACTAAAACACAAATATTTTCACAATGAACGTATTGCTAGGAACGAAAGAGAATACAAAATTCAGCGACTGAAAAATGAAATTCTCGTCCTAATGAAGAAGAAGACAATTGAGAATACCAAGAAATGGGTCAGAGAACCTGACTGTAAACAAAACGTTGAAAAAGGAAAAAAAGAAATTTGGAAAATATGGCGTGAGTTTTAAAATATCTGATGAGCACATATGCAGCAGGTGTGTAAAGAAAGTTCAAAGACGTACCAGAACCGAAAATATGATCTTCACTTAAAAAGGTAACGACCATAATAGAAAAGTAAATTACATACGTAGAAAATCTTCGATAATTACAAAGAAACAAGAAATAAAATCTGAAAGAACTGTAATATTAAAATCTGAAATAAAGACAACACTTCCCAATATGAAGAAATGCAAACCAATAGGACAAATTAAAATTTCACAGAGATATTGAAAAGTTTGAGATTAATTTTAAGGAATTAATGAAATATACAACAGCGGCGAAATGCCGGAAGGTTTATATAGGTTATAGAAGATATCAAATAAACCAGGTGCGTACTAATGCGAACAACGTCAGCAATTCAGCTTGATGAGTTGTTTAATAAATAGGATTCTATTAAATAGTGCTCACCAAAAAACTAGATCGGGAATATGAAAAATTAAAGATGTGGTCTGAGAAAATAAAATTTCATTATTAAAATGCAATCACAACATGCAATGGAAATGCAAAGATATGTTTTTTTTTCTAAATTGCACAAAAGCATTTGATAATGAAGAACTACTTTGAATATGATGAAAGCTTAATCGACATAGGAAAAGTATACGACAACCTCGCGGTTTGCATTAGGACCAAAACTGCTTCTATACTGATAGGAAACGAACTGAGACGAGTCAATTCTCACTGGACTGATTTAATTTGTACAGTGAGATGATTGCAAGAGATTCGAATTGAAAAGCATGATTCATTATCGGCAGACGTAACCGTCATAATCTACACTGCGAAAATAAAACGATGTGGACAGTAGATTCAAAAGTTAAAATAAAATACTAGATTGGTCAATAACGTCCTGACTCAGTTAGGAAGCGAAAAGAAAACAACAAATCTTGATCTTTGTCTGATGGAATTTCCAACGAATAAAGAATTTCGATATGATCACGCCATCAATGCTAAACTGTATTGCCAGCAGCTAGACTATGTGTACGACAAACTAAAAAAGGAGTATCCTGCTTTGGTCAGGCATTGAGGTCGGGCATTGTTTCAGCAAGACAATGTCAGGTCACACACTGCCAGGTTGACTAAGGAGAAATTCAAAACTGAGTGCGGTGTTGAGATTCTTCCACATCCATCATTCAGTCCCGATGCGACACCAAATGACTATGGTCTTTCCGCTAAATGGCACACCTCCTCTGCAACCAGAGATTCAACAGGTTTGATAAATTGAGGGAAGCTTATTTACAGTCTTTTTTTTTATTTTATTCAAAGCCAGCGGACTGGTGTCTGGGAAAGATTCGGATACTGGCTGATAGAAGAACGTCGAGAATAATGGATTTTATTTTGAAAAATAAATATTGATGTTACTCCATAAAATTTTATTGTTTTTTTTTTTCGCCGCTTCCTAAGTGAGTCTGTACTTTCTGGACAACCTAATAACTATTTAACAATGTACTCGATGTAAACAAAAAAAGATGAAGAAATTATTTTTAAAATGACAGAATGTATGATTGTTATAAAAAGAGACGGCACGAGGTGGAGGTTATGCAACCTCCCCCTTCCCCCGGAAAATATTAACACAATCCAAGTAGGCGCGAAAATTCAACAATCCTAGAATTGTAGTAGCAAATAACGGAAAATATGGAAATAAAAATTGGAAAACGCATAGGAATGGCGAGAAATGATTTTCGTAAAAGTTATGAAACGAACGGGGATTAAGATTAAAAACGAAAAGGGCGTTGGTCTGTTATATCTTGTCTACCCTCCTATATGGCAAAGTTAATCGATAATGAAGTGAATCGATAAACAAAATTTTAAAATCATGTAAGGAAACCAAATCATCTTAACGAGAAAATACAAAGAAATTGTGATTAATAATCAGAAAGTTTTTCTTAATACTTTATTTAAAAGGCATATTTTGTTATTTCAGTGTCATATTGAACCTTACAGCAGTCTATATCACCTTCTTAAGATCACACAGGATTATTGCACGGGTATGAGTTTTTCTATCCTAAAGATAGAGATTTTATATATTAAATAGCATAAAGTACACAGTTCAAAATCGGCATCGTCTTTGAGGATGTTACCATTTTTTTTCTGTTTGTGCTTATCGATTGACAATATACAAAACATTTTAGGAAAGAATTCTTGAAGAATTTAAGACTTAAAGGATATGTTAAAGCAAAAAAAAGGAGAGAAACATAAAAGTAAGTATTCTAGAAATCAATAGATGACAGGAAGATGTGGAGAGATCGGTCCCAAAGGGATGTGACAATGAAAGGGAAAAACTTGCATTTTCTGTAAATATAACTTCTTTTCATGATACTATACTCTTGCCTTTAATATGTCCTGTGAGTGTCAAATTCTCCAAGCCCACTTTCCTCCTCATGCGTCCCAAAGATTTCAACTATCTTTCTCTGATTTTAAGTATAAGCATCCCTTTTCTTCCCAATTGTTTAAAACCTCCTCGTTGCTTACATGTTTCTGTACAAGAACATTTCTGTTGCCTCAAGTCTCTTCTTCATTTATGAGAAGATTGTCCAACATTGCCATATAATAGGACATGTACTACATAACAGTTTAGTCTTCTTTTTTGTTTCTCACGAAACATTTCTGCTTCTTAATACGTTGCTTAGCGTTTAAAGGGCATATTTGGCTATTAAAATGCACCTTCTGATTTCGGCGCCACATTGAACCTTATTGCAGTCTGTATCACCTTTTTAAGATCACACACGGTTTTTGTGGGTAATGTGTGCAAAAGCATTGACTGAGTTCCTAACAAGGCAATTTATTCGCTTATCTTTATTGTATATTTTTGCCCGTCGTTTTTCTAATTTGCCCAGAAGATCAGGGATCAAGAAAGAGGAGCGTTTGTTTTGCTAACAGACGTTATTTTCCCAGAGATAACATATGAACTATTGTATAAGTTCTTTACATATGCTGCCCCCAATGGAAAAGTAAAACTCTGTTTATATCTGTGAAGATTTTCTTCATCGTGAAATGCTAGTGTCATTTTTGTTTTGACTTTTTCTCTTCTAAACACAGAAATTAGAAATTCAGCGAAAACATTTCCCCAATTCTTTTTTTATTAAACTCATGTCACTTCAACCAGTTTTAGCGATGCGTATGGAAAAGAGAGTAAAATTCGTTCAAAAATATGTAAATATTAATCAAATATTTTAATTATTACTACTAAAACTTAAACAAATATTTTTGCTTTATAATCAATAACTAAAGTACTATTCTACTTGAAATACTAAACGGTAATGGTGTTTTTAACCGTCACCCTATAAGGAAACATTTGGCATTCATTGACCAAGCAGCTAGTACTGTTGAAATTCATAAAATCTTTTTCTTAAAACATTTTTAAAGAAAACAGGTTTCTCAAGTGCAGTAGTTTTTATCGCTCTTTCCAGTATTGATGGAGGTTTCCTTCCTAACCTCCTGCTTGAATGGGTGTGAAATGTTAACATCTTCATTATATCTTCGAGAAAATAATGACATAATGTGATCGTCATTTCAGTTTTTGCTGCTGTTGATAGTCCTCAAGTGATGTAATTTCTATTAGTTTGTACATGGACAATATTTACCAAGACCATTAGGGTTTACTAGCTCAAAGCCTTTTTTCGCCATTGATCTTAGGAAGCGGTTGTATACAGAGGCCATTTTAGATATTCCTGAACGGGTATGGTGCCTTGCATGAATATCGTTAGAAACAATGAAAATAGAACTGTATATGTTATCTCTTATACAGCAATGAATGTTGGACAATCTCCTCAGACGAAGAAGGGACTTGGAGCAACAGAGATGTGTTTCTACCGACGAATGCTTAAAATACCATGGACAGAACATGAGAGTAACGAAAAAGTGTGGAGTAAAATAGGATTTGCAAGGAAACAAACACTAACAATCAGATGAAAAAAGCGCTGAAATTTCTGGCACAGATAAGGAAGAAAGAAAGCCTAGAGAATTTAACATTCACAAGACATACGGGAGGCAAAAGAAGCAAGGGAAAAAAAGCGATTAAGCAACTTAACGAGTTTGTATGAATGGATTGTTGGGATTAAAAGGGATGAAAAGAGCCAGAAAATACAGGAAGTTGTTAGCATAAACCACTTCCGGAAAGGAGATGACACATTAAAGAATATGCTTAATTTTGCATCTAGTTTTAGAAATTATTAAACACAAGGAAATATTATTCATCACTTTCGACTTTAGTTAGAATACATTTCAAGCTTTTAATGAATTTGCTCCATAACACTGCGAATATTAATTCCTAAGTAATTCTTGAATTGTGCTATTTCCGGCTTTGCTTTCAACAATCGAATACATACATGTTAAATGGTAAATGGTATTAGAATGTGTTACCCTACTAGCGTGATTCGTAAAATTTTTCTAGTTGTTATAATTATATTATATAATTTTCAATCAGTTTTATTATCTATCGATTTTTTATACTATTATATACATAGAATACTTATATACCTGAAAACCAACAAAGGTCAGTTATTGATAACGAACTTCAATCGGGACAGAAAATGGAATATTCACCACCTCGTTTCACTTGATGAATACTTCTATATTCACTTTATCAATTCAAAAATAACATTTTGATATATTTTACTTACTATTTTACGCAAATGAGCGATGCCTAATACAAGGGGGTTTGGTTTGGTTTGTTGTGTTTTACGGTATATCAACCTCAATGGGTTATTTAATGCCGACAAAGTTTTTATTGATGGTAATAACTTCTTCCTTCAAAAATGTATTGCTGGTAATATTTTTTTCAAAAACGTATTGTTGGTAATATTTTTTTGTCCAAAAATGTATTGCTGGAAATAATTTCTTTTCTTTCCTTAAAAAATTTATTGCACATAATAATTTTTTAATAGTTTTTTTTTTTTTTCAAAAGTATATTGCTGGTAATAGTTTTTTACAAAGTTTTTCTGGTATTAAAACCTATTTTTACACTTTTATAATGCCTTTTACTTCAGTTTCGGGGTTAACTACCACCCCGGGTCAGGGTGGACCTGAGAATACCAGTAATTAAGATGTGATTCCACGCCCCTCAAAACCTCCTGCTCAGAAGCTTTGCTGATGGACGTAGTTTAAGGTCTTACCCAGGATACGGATGCAGTTTATCGTCATACCCAGGACGGTACAAGGGGGTGATCTTAAGTTTTTTTAATATGAAATAAACTGGGCATCTTAATATAAGAGGATCAGAAAATAATTGAAAGGCCTATAGCATTAAAATTTAATTAAGAAACAATTTTTCAGACCCATTGCTCTACTACATAACCACGACTTTTTACTAATAAAATAGAAGAATGTGAAGAATCTCTGGCAATTAATTCTGTTACTAATGATTCATTAGATGAAGACGCTGACGATGAGTGTAACAGTCATCGTCAGCGTCTTCATCCAATGAACCTTGTAAGTGTTTTGAAGCCTCAAATAAGAATAACTCAATGCACATTTAATAGACAGAGATGTGTAATATGTCACAGCGGCTTATCATCACTTACCAACTAATGTTTTTACAAACGCTTATTTGATTACAAATTGGTAGATACAATCACGTATTTGTTCAAGAACAAACGACAATAAGAACAAGAAAAAGATTATGTATTCTACGCCGTTCTCCTTGCTAAAATAAACACGAATAATCTCATCTGAATTGTACTTTAATGCCAGGCTTAAAGTATTTAGGAGTGCAAAATAAGACATTCTAGAAAACTCTTTTGGAATTTGTTTTTTATTTTGTTTAAATATTTAAACGTTAGAGAGAATGTAAATTGGTCGGCAAGATTGCGGATTCTGGTAGATTAAGTAAAGTTTCATATTCCACTTCGTTTAGTTTCATGTGTAATAGGGCGTAAGATGCAATGACTTTCCTTTTCAGGAACAAACAAGCAATATTATATAAGTTTCATTTTGTTTTGTAATTTTCACAACTTCAACTTCAGAGCCATACTTGTCGGCAGTGATTATATCAGTTTCTTTAGGGAAACGAATAATTAGCATTATCGAGTGATAATTATCGCCCTCAACAATTAATACTGCTTCAGAAAAAAAAACTTTAATGTATCAACATCTTTTTTTTTTTTGTAATTCCATGATCTTTCACGACGTAGATGCCCTCCAAATCATCGTTTGCTTCATCATCTAGGAATTGCGATGCCTTCATAAGAAAGATATTGGTTTGGTTTATTTTGTTTAACGGCATATCAACCTCAATGGCTTATTTAATGCCAACATTTTTAGGATAGATTCGTATGAATAGAGTATGTATTCTTTGGTTTAGATTGGTTTGGTTTATTTTGTTTTATGGCATATCAACCTCAATGGGATATTTAATGCTGACAAAAAATTTTATTGCTGGTAATATTTTGTTTTCTCCCAAATCTGTTTCTGGTAATATATTTCCTTCAAAATTGTATTGCTGGTAATATTTTTTTTCAAAAAAGTATTGCTGGTAATAGTAACTATTTGCCCATAGCTGGGACCCTAACAGGTGCTACCACCCCGGGTCAGGGTGGACCTGGGAACACCAGCAATTAAGAGGTGGTTCTACGCTCCTCAAAACCTCCTGATCAGAGGCCTTGATGCTGGACGTAGTTTAACGTCTTACCCAGGACATGGGTTAATTTTAAAGTCTTACCCAGGTCGCAGATGTAGTTTAGCGTCTTACCCAGGACAAAGAAAGATATTAGAATGGATTCCCATTTCGGTTTTTCTTCTCTTAGATGAATAACCTATATTACTCTGCTAGTTAACCCACATACGACTGGTCCTAATCAGTTTTAACAAAGTTGTGAAAAACAAAAGTATTCTATCTACTACCGAACAAGCCAAACAATTCTCTCTTGTCACTTCCTACGTGTACTGAATAATCCTCATAATATACGACAGGTCCTAATCGAGGTTATTATACAGTGGTAAAAAGCAAAGCAATCTACCAACTGCCGCACGCATCAAGTGATCATCTTTTGTCTCTCACAACGGGAGCATCACATACGACTGGTCTTAATCAAATTTTTACTCAGTAGTGAAAAAAAAACAAAGCATTCTACCTACTACCACACAAATCAAACGATTCTCTGTTGACTCTTACAAAGTGAACTGACTTTCTGCATCAGATACGACTGGTCGTAATCAAAGTTTTATCAGTCGTGAAAAACCAAAGCATTCTACCTACTACCACACAAATCAAACGATTCTCTCTTGTCTCTTCCAATCTGTATCACATACCGACTTGTATTGGATGTGCTCATTTACAACTCTGATCACACCTTGTGTTCCTTTGTAATGGTTCTGATTGATTTTCCGGACTCTTATCGAATATTCTCGAGATCTTTCGTACAAGGTCAAGTGTTCTGATGATAGTAGAATCATTAGCATGTGTTTTGTGTTTCTCTGCTGCTATTAGATACTCGTCTGCAACATCCAGCTCCTTTCGAAATTTTATAACGAAAGATCGAACATCTTTCAGGAAGCGAACTATCTCTGCACCATTATTTTGCGCTTTTAAAGCAACAATTACAACGTCACTTTTATACATATATATATATATATATATATATATATATATATATATAGAGAGAGAGAGAGAGAGAGAGAGAGATAGCTAGCTAGATAGATAGATAGATAGATAGATAGATAGATAGATAGATAGATAGATATTGAGACACGTTTCATTGAATAATTTAGACAAGTTTTGTAGTCATTATTAAAGGATTAATGAAAAATCACTGTTTTAATACATATTAATTTACGCTGAGTTTCTTTCGATATATCACAATGTCATCATCATGTTTTTGTTTATTTTGTGACATATTGTAGTGGTCAGAATTTTCAAAGACAAATTTTCTGTGTTCATCTGAAAGTTATTTTTTTACTTGTGAAGTGAAGAACCTTGAGTGAGTACTTGACTAACGCTTCAGGGGAGGTATCTATCTATCTATCTATCTATCTATATATATATATATATATATATATATATATATATATATATATATATATATATATATATTGATATTGTATTCAGGCAGTATGCTTTCTTCATTAAAACGACAGAAAAGATACTACAGTCATTTTTATTTAATTTTTCTTGTGTTCGAACAAGAGTTTTTTTGTGGGTGGGGGCACAGAGTGAGTAGAAAATGTCCAAATTTTCTATAGTTCCGACCGCTTTCGGATATACTTTTAGCCATTATCAAGGATGAATTTTTTTCTTTCAGTTTAATTGAGTGTATGCGTTATGTGCATGTTTTTAATGCTTTATAGAGATGTTTTATTTCCAGAACATGGTTAGCACATTGTGGCCTTGTTCATAGTTAATATTGTTAAGAGTTAGTTTTTTTCTTTTTTTTTTATTATTAGGGCTTCCATTATCTTTAATCTTTTTTTTTTTCAGGTGGATGTGATTATTATGTTTGTTTTTTCTACTAGTATGTTTCGAATGGAGTCTGGTCAGTTTATGTGTGTGTTTAAATGGGTTCTAAGGGAGCTCTGGTCAGATAGGTGTAAGGTAAGGCGTCTGGATAGGCATGTAGTTGTGCGACCGATGTAATTATTTACGAGTCCGGCTTGATCAGGAACACAGTTCCTTAAGAGGCATTTGAACTCATAGATAATGTTCATTCTTTGTAACTTTAACTTAACTGGTGTGTTGTTATTCTTCAGGATAAGGTTAGATGTCTTAAATTTTTTGTAGTAGATAATTAATTTGATTTTTTTATTCGGGCCAATTGGGGTAGTGTATTTCTTTATAATATTTCTAAGTGAAGATTCATCTTGTTTGTAGGTAATATGCATTTGGTTAAAAAACATTTGTCTAATTTTTTACTGTATGTTAACTATTGTTGTTATTTACTTTGGGGAGAAATAGTCTAATTTGGTGTTCGATAAGGTGGTTAGGGAAGCCATTGTTAACTGGTGTCTGTTTTGCATTGTTGAGTTCTTTAAGGAAGAGTAGTCGAGAGAATAAATTCTGGTGTGTTCTTTTTAGGAAGTTTTTTTATCACTGCTATTTTGTACCTAAGTGGGCATTCACTTTTCAAGTTAAGGCGGCAAGAGTTTCTGCTAGTGGGTTTTTTATACAATGACGTGATAAAAGTGTTATTACTATATTCTGCGAGAACATCTAAGAATGGGAGTGTGTGTTTTTTTACTAAGTTCGTAGGTAAAGTTAAGGACAGAGTTTCCTCAAATGTGGTCTTAAGTGTATCAATTTCTTTAGTGTTATTTTCTAAAATAAAACATCGCCTATGTAACGAACATATATTTTAGCTTTACAGACCTGTTTAAATATCATATTTTCTACATGGGGCATATAATAATTGGAAAAGCATGGACCGAGTGGATTTCCCATACTAACACCATTAGTTAGGCATATATATGTATGTGTGTATGTATACTTATGTATATATCTATTTGTAGTGGTGAATGTGTGTACACATACATATTGTTATATATTTGTAATCGTGTATGTGTACTCATACGTATACAAGGATATATGAGATATTTATATATATTTGTGTGTTTATGTGTTTTCTTTTTCATTTCTTAGCTGGTTTTATTTTATTTTATATGTTGCATTTTGCCTAAACATTTGAATTTGGGGGGGGGTATGTGTGTGTATTCGCATGTATTTATTTTTTCTATCCATTTTTATATATTTTATTGACTTTTTTCTTTGCATTGTTCATTGACAAATATTTGTTTTTCTATTCTCCCCCTCTTAAATTCTATCTATTGAACCCTCTTTTCATCTATATGTCTTTGTCTATGTAAGTAATATTTTAATAGTCTGTTTGAATTCGTTTACTAACACTTACAAATTTGAATATTTCTAGGCATGTATGTGTGTATGATCGCTTATATATGACTTTCATCGTATGTATATATTGTCTGTTTTTGGGGGGGAGGGAGGGAGGGGGGTTTCAGGTCATGGACATCTATTTCCTGTTTCGTTCGTCTTTTTGCGTGTTTATATATCTAAATATGCCTAAGTATGTATCAAAGTTGTAACGAAGCTTTACATCCCCATTTGATTAACGTTTATTCTGAGTTTTTGGCCTTTCAATTAAAACAAAATAAATAATAAAATATATGTATTTTTCCTCAGTTTCTTCTTTAAATAATTTTATAATATTTTAAACGTAATGCAGATTAAATTTAGAATTTATAATTGATAATTTTTAATTTTCAATTTTATAGTAAAATTTAATTTTAATTAGTTAGAATGATTTCTATTTTAGTCTAATCCTAACATTAAGGCATTAATTATTATAACCAAGGTTCGTTGTCAAGTTTTTTTGAATTTCATATACTTGTATTTTGATTGGTCATTCCAGCTTATGTAACAACGTTTCCTCTACTGAAGGATGTTTGGTTGATTTGAACCTTTTAAATCTCTTTATTCTACATTCAACGCCATCACTTGATGAGACACCAGAAGTGTTGGAACAAAATGGCTATTTTTGTAGCGATTCTATAACATATTTATGTTATACTTTTCAAATAAATTATATTTAGTCAACTCTGTATTGAGCACTCTTTTAAGAATAGTATTTTTGTTTTTTGGAATTTATTCCATATACACCAATCTTATACTTGGATACATATCTATCTATCTATCTATATATATATATATATATATATATATATATATATATATATATATATATATAATTATTTATTTAAAAATATGATTCCAACACGCCACATAAGAGTTCTCATGTTTCAAAACAAGAGCCGAAAACTTCTATATAATTATTTGAATTAAATTGAATTAAAATACTAAGCTCTGTTCCATCTTCAAGCGAAATTTTTTTGGAATAACTTGTGTAGTTTTTTCTGTAGGCATAAAGGGCATGGGTCATCCCAAGTTTTACAAGTTCTAGTTTTGTTTATAATTTTCCATTTTACTTTTGGTGTTTTATTCATTTCCTTCAGATGCCAAAAATATTTAGATGGAGATGTCTGATTTCTTTTATTTATATTGTTGAAAGAGCACTTATGCTGCCTCCAGCTGGTTTTAAATTCATTCTTCATAGACCCAATGTATATCATATTAGTATTAGGACTCTCAATGGATGAGATAGTACATTGGTGTACCACAGATTTTACGCGGCATTTATTTTCGAATGGGAAGTCTTCTGGTTTTCTACAATCACATAATCTTTCACTATTTTTGTCTAATTTAAGTGTAGGGTTTTTATTAATACTATTCAAGCATGGGGGTTTGTTATGCCTACAGGAAAAACTACACATTATTAAGTTTCTAAATAATAAAAATCTGTTAAACAATAGACAGGAGTTAACGGTTTTTTCCCGACATCATCAAAATTTTGCATTGGATAATTAGCATAAACAAACAATAAAATAATTTTTAAATTCCATAGTCCTAATAAATAGTTTAAATGCCCTACAAAAAAAAGATAACCCTTTATGAAGTCGTCAAAAAACCAATGTTAGCTATTTACGACAGTTTTATATATATATATATATATATATATATATATATATATACAAAACCCTTTCAGAAAAAAATAAAAAATAAAATAAATAAATAAATCTACATAGACACTTAACCAGACTAGACGATGCCATCTTCCGCTTTAAATTTAGACACCCCAACCTTACCCTGACTTGACATCTGTGAATGTAACTGAGATATTGATACAAATTATTAACACCCTACGCCCCTTTTCTTTAAACAATCGCTCTAGCCGTTACCATAGAAATTTTGATTTCAGTAATGAATATACTTATAAAACGCGTAAACCTCAGAAATAAGTTATTCCAAAAAAATTTCGCTTGAAGATGGAACAGAGCTTAGTACTTTAATTCAATTTAATTCAAATAATTATATTGAAGTTTTCGGCTCTTGTTTTGAAACATGAGAACTCTTATGTAGCGTGTTGGAATCATATTTTTAAATAAATAATTATATTTATGCTCTACTTTTGTATCGAGCACTATTTTTAAAAAATAATAACAAAAATACTAAAGAACTTTGGATTATTTACCTAACGAGTTCTTTCCTATTTTCTATATATTTTTCACGTTCACGTTGACGCCACAATTGTGTCAAACGTCGGAGAGAAATTTCTAGTTTCTGCCTAATTTGACACTAGAAATGACAGCACCAATTTTGGTGGAAATAAAGTTTTAAATTTGTCATTCTCTGTTCTTCAAATAGCATCCCGTAGCGGTTTTATTTTAAGTGAAAATGAAATGTATTTTATATTTAAAAAATTAATGATCCGGACAACGAACAGTTCTCTCTGAAAAAGACACGATCAGTCGAGCGAATATTTCCCCATAAAAATAGACGGATTCTTAAACAGTTGAAGATCAAATCATTTACAAAGGATAAACCGGTTCATCTGCGTTTGTGATGAAATATAAAACAAACTAACAATTTGACAGTGTATTTTGTGTGAACTACTTTCAGAAAGGGGAACTACTTGGAAGAATAACGCAAATTATATCTTAACTACTTTTTGTTTCACTTTGCAAGTATCTGCTTGTATAACTTCTAAAAATTGTCTCTAGACCTTTTAATGGATTTATGCTTTTTCTAGAAACACAATAATCTTTACAATTTATTGAGATGGTTTTACACGTTCACCAACATTATTAAGAAGAATACGAAAAATTAACACTGAATAAGACAATGAGGTAGTCGGAAGTTTATACATTAATTTACATGTGGCGAGTTTTCATTTTTATAGCTGTTTATTTTTATAGATATTTTCTATGTATTCTATATGTATCTAGACATTATTGATAAAATACAAAGAAGCCTCGACAATGCTGTTGGTTCTGACCTGGGATTCCGGCTTCAGTTAATTCGCCACGTCCGTATCGTAGCTTCCCTATGTCTTTTCTAAATACTTCCATGATAATTGTTCTGATGAACTTTCCTCTTTGGCACCTAGACTTTATGAATTTAAGTGCAGTACTAGATTAGCGGAGAGGTCTCATCATTTTACAGTTGAAAAGGTAGGTGCAACCTTAAGTTCTATGGCAACAGTTTTTTCTTTCGCACTTCTCGCTTGTGAGAATCTCTTCTGGCTTCACGCTTTCCAGTCAAGAATGATTTACAAAAGTTTATATGCAATGTCAATCGTTATCTTCTGTCTTCTAGATTCCACTTCTTTTATTGATTTCTCTCCTTAATAGTGTTTTATTTTTATCTCATATTCTCTCACACTCGGTAACCTTTTGTGTCTTATTGGCTTTAATACTTTGCTGGTGTGAATTTACAAAAACCAAATGGTGGAGATGGGATGAATATATTGTGATAATTGAGAAATATAGCATTTTAAACCAGATAGAAATACTAACAGTTTAGAAAAGTTATTTGAACAAAAAACATAAAGTATGATTTTTTTTTTTGATGTAATGACGACCAGATACGACAAGTGGAATCACGTGTCATTCAGCCTCATTATGATAACGAGGCAGATGAGGACAAGAACAACAAGAAAATAATGACGACATCAAACAAAATTTCACTGACACTTCTCCCCTAAAAAAAAAATTAAAAATATAAAAAAAGATACATCGGTAGAAAATCTTGGTCATCGAAGAGAAAATTATTGATTTCTTTCCTTATGATGCTCAACAGTTAATAGCCAAATTCTGAAACTCAGGATAAATACAATGATAAAATTCCCACAAATATATATATATATATATATATATATATATATATATATATATATCCCAATATAATAATAACAACATATTAATTATTTTGTAGAACCCATTTCAACCGAGATAAAACCAGACGACTTTGCTTCAATAAATGTCATCATCATCATCATCATCATCAAAACTGTTTAGATTTTAGGTCATTAATTAACATGTTCTCTCATCTTCAATGTCATTGTAAACTGATTCGACAATATTTTATCAGTCTTCTCTTTGGATTCATTGCAGATCTTCCATGATTGTAAACTTCTCCAAAGGAAAAGTGGGATCTTTCTATTTTGTTCTTTGAATGCCTCGGTTCAGCATTGCGACTATGGTGATTCTTCGATGACCTCTGAACTTTTTGAAGTCAGTCTTTTCAAAGTAAAACTTCATGGCTTTGTTAGCTGGGTATTCTGGACCCATTCGCAAAATATGTCTAAGAAGTTTCTATGTTGCTTTCAAAATGAACAAATGATTTTCTTGACATCTGCTGTACACGTTCCTATTGGAGATTTTATGTGGGTACTTTTGCCCCATCAGACTTCGCAGTTGTCGTTTGTAGAAACTGTATATTCAAGCTCCGTACATTGAAAGTTCCAATTGAAATGATCATGACGTTGGAAGTTCAATAGCATTTTCCGAAAACTTTCTTTCTCAGTATGCAACGTCTAAGTAGTTAAGCAGTAACTGGAACAACCATTACCTATTCTTTCATTACTAAATGTCATGCAATATCAAATTATCTATAAATTGTAATGATAATATGATCCTTTTACATTTAAGGGAGCATTCGGCATTCTTTGACGGGGCAGCCATTACGACTATCGTTTTAAATTTATAAAATCTTTCTCTTACAAAATCTTTCGGGAAAAGAGGTTTTTCAAGTCCAGTAACTGCTAACACCCCTTCTAGGAATAATAGAAATTTCCTTCCTAAGCATTTATTTGAAGTAGTGCGAAATGTCAACATTTAGACGATGTTATTATTTTCTCTTCAAGATACATATGCTATCCATTTTAGTTGTTGCTGCTGTTGGTAGTTTTCAAGTGATGTGGTTTCTGTTATTTGGTACAGTTCTTTGTTTGTGATTCTGTAGCACTAGTTCGCAAGGTTCGAAGAAATATGGCCTTCGCCAAGATCCACAGGCTTCATTTGAGTAAAAGACATTTTTAAACCATTAATTTGAGAAAACCGTTGTAAACAACTGACAGATATTTCTGAACGGGTCTTGGCACCAAGTAGTACATCCATATAAGATGAATCTGGTTTCCAGATCAGTGTAAGAAAACAGGACCATATATGGTTGTCAGCAAAAGAAACATTGCAAGATGCAAACTACGAACTGGAGATGTTGAAATCAAGCAAGTACGGGAATTGAAATATATGGGAAGTTTTCTATCAGAAAAAAAGAATCTCTGTGACACCAAAATCTGTGACGCCTTGGAATAGCGAAAAAATTCGTTAGAGACAAAGAAAAGAATGCAAAACAGTTATATAATATCATCCCTCCACTATGGCAGTGAATGTTGGACAATCTTCTCACAGATGAAGAAGAAACTTGAAGCAACAGATATGAGGTTCTGCAGGAGGATGCTGAGGTTATCAAGTACAGGACATGTGAGTAAGGAGGAATTGAGGAAAAAGGACGCTTCTAATTACAATCAGAAAGAGACATTTGAAATTTGATAAATGGGGACTGGAAAGAAACTGATATTCACAGGACATATTGAAGGAATTGTGGGGGGGGAGAGAAATGCAGCGAATATTGTACCTGGTTGGCAAAACAAGAAACCAGGAGAGATGACGGAAAGACTAATTTTACTAAGAGTTACAAAGGATAAGAAGTTGGGAATAGCCATGATCTCCCACGTTTTGAAGAGACGTGGTGCATAGAAGAAGAAGAAGAAGAAGAAGAAGAAGAAGAAGAAGAAGAAGAAGAAGAAGAATACTCAATAAGAATCAAACATTTAGTTGGTTTGGTTGGTTGGTTTTGTTTTACGGCATATCAACACCTCAATGGGTTATTTAATGCCGACAAAATTTTTATTACTGGTAATATTTTGTTTTCTCAAAAAACTGTATAGCTGGTAATAATTTTTCCTCTAAAATGTATTGCTGGTAATAATTTTTTACAAAGTATTTCTGGTATTAAAATCTATTTTTACACTTTCATAGTGTTTGACCCCAGTATCGGGCTTAACTATTTGAGCTGGGACCCTAACAGATGCTACCACTGAGTGATCAGAAGCCTTGCTGCTGGATGTAGTTTATCGTCTTAACCAGGATGCAGATATAGTTTATCGTCATACCCAGGACGGTCAAACATTTGAACAATAGATCTCGTTTGTTATTAATCACAGCCAATGAGCAATGTAAATAAAGTGATTGCTAAATATACACAAATGTCTTTTTTTATTCTTTATGGAGATGACACAGAGTCGATAGCAGACACAAGAAGGAAACTACAAGAACTCCTACAGAAGGTAATGAAGGAAAGCAAGAAGAAAGGACTAACCATCAACTATAAGAAGACGGAATATATGGTTATTAGCAAAAGGAACAGCTCAAAATGTAAATTACAAATTGGAGAGACTAAAATCAAATAAGTACGACGATTTATATATGTAGGAAATGTTTTAACAGAGGACGGAGAGTGCGACACTGAAATCCGAAGACACTCTGGGATTGCGAAAGATGTATTCCAAAAGCTGAGGAAAGTATTAAGAGACAGAAAAATGTCCGTTAGAAACAAAGAAAAGAATAACAGTTCTCCTGTATAGCAGTGAATGCTGGGCAATCTCCTCACAGATGAAGAGAAATCTTGAGGCAGCAGAAATGGTGTCCTACATGAGGATACCATGAATCGAATATGCGAGCAACGACGAAGTTTTAGAGAAAATGGAAACAAAAAGGAAAATTATACTTCAGATCAGGAAGAGATGGTTGTAATGTCCAGGGCGAATAATGAGGAAAGAGGGCTTGGAAAATCTGATACTAACATTAACGATTGACGGTAAGAGGGCGAGAGAAGAGGAAAACAACGCATAACTCCTGCCTAACGAGCTTGAGTAAATGTATAGCGGAACAAGATTTAGGTGAAATAACAAAAAGACAAAATATATTAAGAGCTAATGTGGAGGGCCATGATCGCCTACGTACTGAAAGGACACAGCACTTAGAAGTGGATCGAAAAATGATTTATATATTTTTATATATGAAGAACAATCTTAGAGAAAAAAAATTTCTAACAAAGTGTAAAAGACCTGAACTATGAAAGGCGTCATATTTATTTTTTTTTTTTTTTTCCAGTTTGTCATAGTTTTTGCCCATCTAATTCTGAATAAACGTATTATTTAATTTATATAAAACGTCTAAAAGAAAAAACTAAATATAAACATACAAGAAGAAAGAATCCATGGTTGTCAGTAAAAAGGTTATCCCAAAATGAAAATTACAAATCAGGGATACTAAAATCAAACAAGCACAAACATTTAAATATCTGGGAAGTTTTTTCTAACAGAGGACGGAAAGTGCTACACTTAGATCCAAAGACGCATTCGGATGATCAAAGACGCCTTCCAAAAGCTAAGCAGAGTATGAAGAGACAGAAAAACTTCGTAAGAAACGAAGAAAAGAGTGCTGAACTGTTAGTGATATCTGTTTTCCTATATGGCAGTGAATGCTGAACAATCTCCTCAAAGATGAAGAGACTTAAAGCAACAGAAATGTGTTTCTAGGTTATAGCTTCAAGGATGCTGAGGATACCATCGACCGAAGTGACAGTTCAAATGTTTAGGGAACATAATAAGGAAAGGGTGCTTAGAAAACCCGATACTCACATGACACATTAAAGGTAAGATGGAGAGAAGAAAACACATGACATGCTTAGTGAACTTGAATAAATGGATGACGGAACAAGGTTTAGGAAATCACAAAAGACGAATAAACTTGAAGCAACAGAAATATGGTTCTATAGAAAAATGCTGAGGATAGCATCGACCGAACATGTAAGCAACGACGAGGTTTTAGAAAAAATTGAAAGAAAAAGGAAACTTATACTGAACATCAGAAAGAGGCAGTTGAAATTTCTGAAGCACGGAGTGCTTGGAAAATCTGATACTCAAAGGGCAGATTGAATGAACGAGGGACAGAGGAAAGCAGCGAGTAACATACTTCATGAACTCGAGTAAATGGATGAGAGAAATGACAAAAAGACAAAACTTATTAAGTGCTATAATGGACAGGAAGATGTGGAGGTCCATGATCGCATAGGTCCTGAAGGGACACGGCACATAAAAGAAAAATTATTTTTCCCGTTCTGAATTCTTCAGGCCTCTTGAACTTCAGAACCTGATCTAACCCTGAACTGAAGTCTGTTTGGCAACTCATGATTGATGCTATAAAACAAAATTTCTGTCCCTTATTTGGTGTTGTTTTGCAAATTGCGCAATTTGCTATTACTTTTCGGTGTATCTATTACAACCGACGTCTGTGAGCAGAGGTGTCGCTTCCACTACCCCACATCCGTGTAGGACATAGACAGACCGAATCCAGTGCCCGTCACTCTATCGCAACGCCTCGCACTACGTCAGTTATTACTAATTTTCTCCAGTCCTCCGAATTAGCTGAGAGCAAATAATTGACAAATACGCTTTCTTAGACACCCACCTTGTTTCTCCTCGTTCTCCTCCTCTTCCGTTTTTACCTCCTCCTTCTCCTCATGCTTCCTCCTCCTCTTCCGCCCTTCGGGCTTTTTTTTCGCTTGTTGATTCTAATCCTTTCGACATCGTCGCCATCATCTTCTGATGGCACTTCTCGTCTTTGTTTTTATATTTTTGTTGTCGCTTCCTTTATTTCTTGTCAATCTTTCTCCTTTATCTTTCTTTCTTTCACACTTTCTTTCTTTTTTCTTTTTTTTTTTCTTTCTTTCTTTCTTTCTTTCTCGTTCTCTTTTTCTTTATTTTCTTACCTATGATTTTCCTCTACATCTTTCTTTCTCTTTTCTTTTTCGTCACTTTCATATTCGTTGCCACTTTCTCTTTATCTTTTTCTTTTCTTCCCTCTCCTTTCCACCTCCTCCTTCTTTTTCTTTCTTTCTTTCTTTCTTATTAAAGAAAAACAGCTAAAAAAAAAAAGCCTGCGAGTTTGCCACTGGTACCAATCAGCGGCTTTCGGGTCCGGTATAAAAACATTAATATTTCAACTTTAGTCAGATCGCCTCAACCCTGCAAAATGGGCACTACGCAGTTTGCATAGTCCTTGAACCCAAGCCGTCACGTACTTGTAAAATCTGGGATATCAAAATAGCATAGATACCTATCTTTGCCCTCTTAGCCGCTTCAACGACAGTAGATAGTTTATCTTAGCCTCCTCCGCGTTCTTCACCTTCGCCACACACGCTCTTCCACCATGCCGCCATTACCCTTCTCCGCCACCGCCGATGCCACCGCCTCCATTCTCCATCCCGCCGCATTCTGGAAGGTCAAGCTGACCCAGACGTATAAACGCTCCGGTGCTTGTGAGATCAGCTTAGAATAAATCAGCAACTGGTATTATTTCTGGGCTGACAACGGATAAGAAGACGTGGCTTCTGTTGAGTAAATACGACCTATTAAAAAAAAGACGTAATAGTCATATATATATATATATATATATATATATATATATATATATGTGTGTATGTGTGTGTGTGTGTGTGTGTGTGTGTGTGTGTGTGTGTGTGCAAAATGCATATTTATGCACCTATATGTATGCTTTAAAACGAACGTGTGGCTATTTTAGGACACGTCGACCTATGTCTGGCAATCTCTGACCTCTTCTGACTTTTAGGAAGGTCAGCTTGATCTGTTCCCGTTACTGTTGATATCAGACATGTGCCGAAATAACGAATTTTTCGAACCAGTAAGGTAAGCGTAAAATGAAAGAAAAACGGCGAAATAATACATCTTTTTGGGGGTTTTTTTTACAGTAAGGTTCACCCTGTACAAGGACCGGGGGGTCAATTCGAGGTAGAGGGTTAGGATAAGGGGTAGTTTATATGGATACGAAGGGAAGATACCAGTTGGCTCTAGCCTTGAACAGGTTAAGATTGTAATGATCAGGGAAACATCCTCTTAGGAGTCTGTTCCATAGGGCAGTAGTTCGAAGGAAGATGCTGTTCACGCGGAATTTACTTCTCACTAATGGAATACGGGGGGAATGTGGGTGATTCGCTACTATGTAAGTGGCATGTCGGGTCCTAGACATGAAGATCAGACCTGGTGGAAGCAGGAGATGCAGTTTTTCTGCGTACTTTCTATGGCTCGTCACATCCTGCCTGTGCGAGAGAGGTTGGAGTGTGGAAAAGAATTTTTCTCCAACAAGGACTCGGAGACGCATTTGAACGCCATCAAGACTGGAAAGTGACATCTGGGCAGCTACTGCCCAGATATGGCAATAGTATTCCCTTTTCAGCATGAACTGGCTCTTATAAAGATAGAGGATAACATGGGGAGTCAGGTAATTGCTGAAGCGGCACAGGGAGCCGATCATTTTACTTGCATCTTTAGAGACGGGTCGTATATATGAATTCCACTTGAGGTCGCGTGTGAGTTTGAGGCCCACTTTTACCTCAACGCACAGTCTTCTCGAGGGGTATGTGCGTTCATCGTGACTGGCGGTAGTTTGCAGTCTCATCGGTAGTGATGGAATGTAACCAGTTTAAAGGCATTGAACGTAACCAGCTATTTTCACCACCCACTCCATTGGGAAGTTAGGGTTAGATCGGAAGAGAGCTCAGGTGCCAATTTCTGACCATCAAACTGTATCCCTGACACGGACAAAACTATAACATAGCCAAAAACATAGACTCGAGATTTTGAATAAAAAATGTTTGTAATAATTTCCGGCATTTGTAAATAAATATTGAATTTTAAAGATATATATATATCGTCTTCTGGGCAGAATATATGGAGAACTAGGGCTGCCCGGGGGTCTAGTTTCCCCTCTCGGCCTTGCTAGTAGAGTCCAAAGGAGAGGCTAAACCAATACAGTTTGGTACCAACGCGGCTGCAGGAGTTGCCAGAAGGTAGCACAAAGTGCCGTCAATCCGCCTTAGGGGATCCACTCCGGGTTTGAATTCAGAGTTGTCCTTCTCCTAGACCAGTTGCCATCCAAGGCTATATAGTACCCAGTCTGTCCTGCTATTTACCCATAGCTGGAGGGAGAAGAAGAGGATTCACACCTTTCCCTTTTGACTCCGATTCCTCAATCCAAGCCGCTATCCATTACTCCACCGTACCTCCGCATATATATATATATATATATATATATATATATATATATATATATATATATATATGCTTTATCTTGTCTCTGATATGTCTTTGCCGTCTTTCTGCACCATCATAGTCCATAGCGCTAACTCACTAAATAAGGAACGAGCAGAATTATATAAGGATATCGAGTAGGCGATACTTCTCCCATGTCTTTATGGTCTGATTCAGTGAAACAGAACGTATAAATATATATATATATATATATATATATATATATATATATATATATATATATATATATATGAATGAAACAGACTGTTGTCATTTGATGTTGAGCACTACACTGCTTATAAATATATATGTTGTATCCCGAATATTGAGTACTTTTACCTTTTAAATATGGCATTTCTTCAAATGATATTTCATCATAGAGAAGATAACTGTGTGTATGTGTGTGTGCGTGTGTGTGTGTGTGCGTGTGTGTGCGTGTGTGTGTGTGTGCGAGCGCATGCGTGTGTGTTTGTGTCGATTTTCATCTGAAAATGTTTTTCGTAATTTCGAACATATGGACACCAAATCGGCTCCACACTCTGAACTTTCAAATGTGCCACACTAGCGAATCTATAATTACTAAGGTTCAATCTCAGTAATTGGCCCATAGATGAAATATATGCAAGGTTCTATTTTAGAAAAGTTCAAACTCATTTGTTTTTTGTAATTTGAACGTTTAAATTCGAAGTGCAATCAATGTGCAGGAAACAAAGTTCATTTGTGCTTGTTATTTTTTTTTTTGCAAGATTCTTTTTAGACTCATTCATCTGAAATAATATCTGCTTTTCATTTCATTTTTCTCCTTTTCTTCTTCTTCATTTCATTCTCCTCCTTTTCTAGTGTCACTTGCTTTCTTTATTGAGATAAATTTCTCCTAATCTTCTATTTATTTTCTTTTTCCTAACCAGAAAATTATGATTAATTTTCTCTTGCTGCTTTATACACTTTACAAATATCCTATTTTCCACGAACGAGACAGGCCATTTACTTAAAAGGACATTCTTTTACGAGACACATGGTGTGATTAAAATGAAAGCTTAATGCAAAAAGTTTATGACATTTTTTTCTAACAAACTATTTTAACTATATAAGTTCGGAGCTTTATTACTTATCATTGTATGTTTCTTAGCGTCCTCTGATATTATGCGACATTTCATTTAATTTGTGTATTCTTTCATTAAGAACAACGATTGAAATCGCTGATAAAACAATTCCAATTTGAACATGACAAATTATTTCCGATATGTTCTTCCATAAAAATATTAAGTGATCGATTGCTTTACTTCCGCTACGCATTATACATAGCAAACGTCTTTTACATTTTATATTTGACCATGAGTTTTATTAAAATTAGTGACAATTATCACTTTAAATAAGTCTTAAAGAATATGTACAGGCAAAAAAAAATCTGTGAAGGTTAAAGAAACTTCAAAGATTTCCCTAATGTTGAACAAAAAGATAATATTTTGAAATTCAAATCTAAAAGCAATTATCACAAATACTTGAATATATTAAGAAGAATATATATATATACATATATACATACATATATATATATATATACATATATATATATATATGTATATATACATATATATATATATATATACATACATATATATATATATATATATACATATATACAAACATATATATATATATATATATATATATATATATATATATATATATATATATATATATATATATATATATATATATAAATTTTCGCTTGAGGATGAAACAGGGCTTCATACTTTAATTCAATTTAATTTTAACAATTATATTGATGTTTTCGGCCCCGGTTTTTGAAACCTGAGAACTTTTATGTAGCGAAGGAATCATATTTTTTTTAAAATAATTATAATTTAAGCTCTACTTCTGTATGGACCACTGTTTTTAAAAATAAAACAAAAATACTAAAGAACTCCGGATTATTTACCTAACGTGTTCTTTCTTATTTTTCTACATATCTACACACACACATATATATACATACATACATATATAAATATATATATATATATATATATGTGGCACTGTAAATTTTATTTGTGGATACTCATATTTGAGTATACAATCAGTTTATGTATTAAACAGTATATTTATTTTCATCTTCCGGCCTTAATATTCGATAAAGCTTTTTAAAGAAAAATATGCTCTTTCTGTAGGTATTTATATATTTATATATATATATATATATATATATATATATATATATATATATATATATATATATATATATATAGTTTTTTTAGTGTTCAATATATGTTTATATATATATATAGTTTTTTTAGTGTTCAATATATATATATATATATATATATAGTTTTTTTAGTGTTCAATATATATATATATATAGTTTTTTTAGTGTTCAATATATATATATATATATATATATATATATATATATATATTGAACACTAAAAAATATTAAAAAATTAAAATCTTCAAATACACTGGGTTGTATATTAATATTCCTTCGATTTTATTATTATTTCATTTAGATTCCTAGATTAGTTTCGGCCAACATCGCCATCATCAGGAGAGAAAAATTTCTGCTTGCTGGTAGCAGTGAACTACAGAAATGAATGTCTTGATAATGAAAATGAACTTTTGTCTATAGTTTTCATTTGTTTTTTTAGTTTTTTTTATTTTTTACCATGAATTTTGGTCTGTCTTTGTGTTGGTCAAACAGCCACGTTTAAGTTGTTATTTAAGATAAGAGCTGGGTGGATTTATGCTGCTCTGAATTACCCTTGGTCATTTTGACAATATATATATATATATATATATATATATATATATATTTTCGTTAAAAAGCTTTATCGAATATTAAGGCCGGAAGACGAAAATATATATATATATATATATATATGAATCACGTCGTATGTCCATATTTGTTTTGGCTACCCTCGTGGGATCAAACTACAATGAATTTACATGACAAACTGGATCCCATGTAAGCCTCTCGAAGATTTTATTTTAATATTCGTGATATGGAGTGAGGTTAATCTATAGTAATATAAAAAGAAATATTTCTGCTTGCATTATCTCTTGCTTAGTTTCCCCTTTAAAGACCTCGTCACAAAATTTAACTTCTCCTATTTATGAATTAACAGTTGTATTATTTATGAAGCTGACGAGTACACGGAGTTCAAGTCCTCCGATTGGGACCATTGCCGTTGTTCCCAGGTTCAATCTCACCTCTGGTGGTAGCACCTGTTAGTGTCCCAGCTACAGGCAAGAAGTGAACTATCAATCAAAAAACATTATGAAAGTTTAAAAAATAGATTTTTATAGTAAAAGTACCTGCAATAAATTTATATGTAAAAATTACCAACAATACATATTTATAGCAACATTACTAACAATATGTACTATAGTATAATTACCAACAATACATTTTAAAGCAAAATGACCACAAATACATGTTACAGGAGAATTACCAAAAATACATTTTATCTGTAAAGGCATACAACTGTACAGACGTTATTTGTCGCCGGAGATACAGAGCTAAACTAAAGATTTACAACATGAAAAATGTGTGATCTGTGAAATTAATTCAAATTGCGGATATAAAAGCTTACTTTAATCTTTCACCTCTTTCGAAAGGCATCTTGTAACCTAGTACAATCTGCCACGTGTTAGAGATGAGAGAGGTACCGCGAATAAACTACTATTTTCACGAAGCAATACTATGAAGCAAGCAGCCTGGTGTCCTGACGATCTAATTCTTATTGGTTAGTTTTATTTTATCAATTACAGTTAAACAATTATTGTTCTGAATCTGGCATTAGAAATTAATATGTTCATCTTGTTTGCATTATTTTATTTTATTTATTTATTGGAGGGTGAGCCGGGAAAATTATAGAATGAAATTATTTGCCTAACCCTTCTACCTCTTACCCTACTCCATCCCTACGTGACTGGAAAGAAACGGAAGTAGAAAATCATATCTATGAACGCAAGAGCAGGCGAGCAACTTTTCGGCATAGTTTGTAACGAATGACTTCACATGGCTTTAAAAGCTTTGTATTTATTATGTAAAATTACATAATTAGGGCACAAGGCCAAAAAAAGGGAGGGATTGAGGCTGGTATAAACTAACTATCCTATACCTAGCTAATCTGATTCACGACCCATTCATACATTACAATTTCCACATTCACCACAAGAACTCGCCCGTCATCAATCAATCCTCCATACACCATAATACCACAATCACTCTAGGGGGACCAAAAAAACGTGCCCCATACCATAAAAATTTAACGATGATAAATATTATACATGAAATTCTGATAATGAAAAATGAGAGGGGAGATGAACCCAATAATAAACTAAGTATCAACACAAATCAAATTAAACATAACTGATGTTAGTAGGGCCCGTCCACCCTCTCAAAACAGAGAGGCCGCTGTATTCTACCCGTTGGACAAAATCAAGAAGCTCTCTCGCTAAGGGAGTGAGAAAAAGGATAAAAAATCATACGGGTATGGGAAAATACAAAGCTGACCCAGTCGAGATAAAAAGGGGGCCAAAAACAAACTGGGGAGGTTGGGAATCTCAGGCTGGATCATAACCAAAAAAAGTGGCCAGGAACAGGCCGGGCACAACACTTACTCACATTAACTAGGTACACAAAAGCTTGTCTAACCTATCCAAGGGGAGGGCTCCACAGGAAACCACCCCGATGTGACGTAGCCTTGACCTAAAAGAGAAAATCAAGGCTATCCCCGTTCACACGAACCAAGCTCGCCTCAGTCACCCACCTTTCGCTGAAGACTGTCGAATGCATTCGTTTTCTATCAGTTCTAATCTTCATCTTGAACTGATGCTCAAAGAATCGGATTAGATCCTGATGAGAAAGACGGTTGCCTCGCAAGACTTCCTCCATTCACGTCGTCCATATCACCATTCGGGCCGTGGCCAGCAGCGTCAGAAACACTATTCGTTTCACCCCAGAATACGGGGCGACACATTGTCACACGCTTATGCGCGATCAATGGGCTTTAAAAGCTTTTTTAAACTCAATATAATCTCTAGATCATATGCTGACTCAAAAAGGTAATATTTAAATCATTATATACATGTTGTATTTGTTATTGGTGAAATTCATATTGGAGAAGTGCAGTCTACGAAAGGACACATGGCACGGTGGATAAAGGTGTTAGATCCAGTGACAGGACCCAAAGAATGTGAGTTCAATACCTGGTTAAGGCGGTGGGGAACTTGGAGGGGGAACTAAGCATGAGATAACCGATAAGTGACATTCATTAAACATGGCACGTGGAACTAGAACAGTGTACCCCTCGAAACGTTGTAATAAATATGGCGACAATGATGAGGACAATAGTCCGAATAATGTAGTGTACATAATAACTCATCTCAGAAATATAGACACATACGAAAAATACATCTTCCGAAAAAAAGCAGAAGACTAATATAGGAGAAGGAGAGCTCCACAGAAAAGTCAGAGAACTCATTTCACAGAGAAGGAAACATCCCAATACTCTGCAACGAGTTCCGTCAACAACGATGACGACGGTGAAATTCTTAGAATGGAATAGCGTTTAGATTCTCCGTTTATTTTAGGTAACATGGGGCTTATTCTAGGTTAAATATTAGGTGGTGCAAAAATAATGACGTAATAATGTCGTTTTTGACGTATTTTTTAACGTCAAAAAACGACATTATTACGTCATTATTTTTGCACCAACCTAATACTTACATCATTTATTACAGTGACTCTTCTGTATTCCTGGAGCTAGTTTTACCCTACAACAACTCTTTAGCGTTCAAACTCCTTTGCTTCATAAATAATTTTCAGTCCTACATTGATAACTTATGAATTCTTTCTCCTTTCGTTTTTGTAGAAAACAATCTGACGTTCAAAACATCCATGTAGTTAGAAACATAACCCATAGCTGTTTAGTTAAATTGTTGCCCCTAGTCTGTCTATCGGTACCCTAATAAAAGAGATTCTCACTCGAAATAAAGGGATTCAATTGTTCTGAGAAATGATGACATGTTAAGCTCTCCTCGTTCATGAGATAATTTCAATATTGAAACCTTCATGATTTTCGATTTAAGAACCCAAATTTCTTTCGAGGTAAGAACCAGAGTTCATGGAGATAGTAATTTACTAAGTGTATCTTAGATGCAGCACAAGGCAAAATTATGGAGCACCCAGTTAAGACTGAATACACTAATCAGTCGTAATTGAACTAGCGAGATAAGCATGCTGATCATTACACCACGTCGAAGTGCTCATATGGTGATTTTCTAAGCGTAGCTGAGATGTAGCACAAGGCCGAAAGTATGGGGCACCCAGTGAGGATCGAACTCACTACTCAGTCATAGTTGTTCTAGCGAGAGAAGCTTACCTATCATTACACTACGTGGAGGTGCCCAAATGATTTTCGAAGAGTAGCTTAGATGTGAAACAAGGCTGAAAGTATTGGGCACCCAGTGAGGATCGAACTCACTACTCAGTTTTAATTGTTTTAGCGAGACAAGCTTACTAATCACTGCACCACGTCGAAGTGCCCCAGAGTTTATGGGGATTAGGTAGGGGGAGAATAAAGGTTAATCCAAGACTTGAACAGGTTAAGGTGATCGTGATCGCAGTTTGCGAGTTGTTTCCACAAAAAAAAGCGGTTACGGAATTGCTATTGTATTCCTATATTTGAATTAATGAGGCTCTGATCGGAATTACAGTAAGTGAGATATATTCTTTTTTTTTCTATTCAAATAGAACTGTATCATTTTTGTTTTCATTTCAATTAAAAGTTAGACGAGTTTTGGAAAAATTAAGAGCTATCGAAAAATTCATTTTAAGGTAAATTTACCAATGAGATAAGACTAACTAAAATTCCCCCGACAATCACTAAAGATGGAAATAGATTCTTCGTCGGAACTGTTGCTATATATAACGCAGTTTGATTGTTTTGATTAACATAAGCTCCAAGGGCAAGAAAAAAGGACACACACACGGACACGGACGCGCGCGCACGCACACATACACACACACACACACACACACATATATATATATATATATATATATATATATATATATATATATATATATATATATATATATATATATATATATAACACCAAACATTAGGAAAACTTGCAAGTGTAACTCTACCGATACAAAGCTTACCAAATAAAAAACTTCCTCAAAATATTTACATATCCTGATGAGAATTCTGGAAATGCAGAAGAGGTGCATGTTGTTTAATCGACAAAAAAATGAAGAAAGCGGAGTTCGAATTCCAGTCGAGTTCATTACATTCATCTATGCACAAATTGCCTTGGGAAAGCTATTAATCTATCTTTTCTCCTCCCAGGAGGATAGGCTACTATTTAAATCATCGTGTTTTATATATATTTATATATATACAAATTTAGATGGGCGGGTAGTGTAATGGTTAACGAGTCATGAAGGGAAAATATCGAGTCCAATTTATTATGTTCACTTTTACATAAAACGTTGGAGTGGGGGGAATAATCCATTTCTTATCTCCCCAGTTAATGGTTTAATTAACAGGTCTGACTGTTGAAGGAAAACTCTGAATCCAAAACTGACCTGAAAAAGGTTCAGCTCCTTCAGTCTATCTTACCCTAGACACACCACTGATGCTATAGCTGCAGTACATGTTATGCCACTTAGTCCCTAATGTTTAACGGGACCCGCGATGTTTACTACAATGATTTTTTTATTCAATCTAGCTATTTAAATATAAATAAACAAAAGAATCTTTCATTGTTTCGGAAAAGTTTTAAATTTAAAAGTTCGTACGTCGATAAGCCTAAGACTAACAGACTCCAATATCTTGGTCATAAATCTCGTACTGGGTATGATGACAAACTACATCCGACAGCATGCCTCTGATCGGAAAAAATGGAGGTTTTAAGAAGTGTGGAATCACTTTGTGATGTTGTTCCCAGATACACCTTGACCTAGGGTGGTAGCACCTGTTAGGATCCCAGCAATGGGCAAACAGCGAAACTCCAATCAAAACTCAAACAGTACATTTTTATAGTAAAATTACCATCAATGTATTTTATGATCTACAAAATATATATTTAAAAAAACTTAACTTTGTTCTGAAAGTATACAATTATGTACAAAATATTTAGATCTCGGCATTAAATGACCCATAAAGATGTTGATATGTCGCCAAACAAAATCAACCAACCGAACAGCCAACGCGGAAGAATTCTTTCATGACATAAGGTCTATAAGGAGTTGATATTCCGTTAAAGAAACAAATCAATCAATCAATTGGCCATGAAAGCGGTTTTATGTCATAATCACAAATCTCTACTATATAAAAAAAAACTAAATGTTTCGTAACCTGAAGATAAATATACATTTTCTCTTTCAGTTATTCTTCATTTTCATAGATACGTTGTTTTTTAATTGATTTATTTCACTTTATACCAAGCTGGATATATCGATCGAAGTAAGTGTAGGCATAGTTCAATGGTTAATATTACAGAAAATGGAATAAGCTACCCATGTTCAAATTCCATCTTAGGTACATTGTGTTTACTTCGCACTAGCGAGGCTATTAAACCAAAATGTAAATGTATTAACAAACAGCGTGCAAATTTCAACACTAGACGGAGCTAGTGATTCTGTAAATGAGCTTTAGTCACGTAAGGTCTTGCGTAACTTAAATTAATATTAGTCTGTTTCTTTGACAAAAAAAAATTAACGGATGTTCCAGTAACACCCGAAAACTCTTTAATCAGAACAAGCGTAAAAACCAGTGAACGGGAAAAGAATAAAAAAAGAGTGAAGAAAAACATCGACCAGAGCATTATGATAAAAAGAAATGAAGATACTAGAAATAAGAGGCATGAAAGATCTTGACAAAAAAGTTAAAGTACCCAGATCTTCACAAAACAGTTAAAGTACCCATATCTTCACAAAACAGTTCAAGTACCCAGATCTTCAGAAAACAGTTAAGTATCTTAAAATATCAGTTAAAGGTCTCCGGTAGGATAATCAGAAAACAGCGAAAGATCTCAGACCTTCAAAAAATTGTTAAAGATCTCGGATCTTCAGAAAGTACTTAAAGATCTCGAACCTTCATAAAACATTTAAAGACTTTCGATTATCCGAAAATAATTAAATAAACTAAGCCGTTGTTCGGGGGGGGGGACGAAGAATTTCTGCGAAGTATTTCCGTTACTCTGTTAAGCTCACTGCCATTTTATGAAGTCGTAGCTGCTACTTAATCTATAAAGAATCAGATCAAAGTTTAAAACCAATATGTAAAGAAAAATAACATCCGAGTTAACAAATTCGGCCAAAAAAGTAATTAGTCAAATTTGAACTTGTCATTGATTATGAAAAAACATGAAATCTGATCTAACATTGTATGGTAGGGCACCTGTTTTTAATTATGTCCCCAGATTGCATGACGTATCAAGAGTCAGTTTGTTTATGTCAAAGTCAAACTGAGGATAAGGCCCAATTAATAAAGATTTATAAGCCATATTGGTAAAACATATACATTCATAAAAAAAAGAAATAAATTAGTCTTCGAGTTAATCTTTCCGACGTTTTCTTTTTGCCAATACGCAATTGCATATCCTCTTAACTCTAATCATCAAACAAAAAAGGACCGCCTACCTTATCGCAATGTTTGACGTATTACATTTGTACTCTACCATTAGCAAGTTAATTCATCACTAAATACTTTATAAATTGTTCGTAAACCCAAACTTGCTTCGTTCAAAAATGTGTAATATTCAAAATGAGAAAAAAAAAAACTTCAGTCATTAGACATCGCTTTGGTAACTCTTAAGTGGGCTGTTTTTCGGATGTCCGTTAACTTGATACATATTCGACAGTAGAAGTTATTATCTACAAAGCTTCTTTTGGCATAAGTACGTAGAACTTAAGGCGCCGATTTGACAGAATTTTCTTACTTTGTTTCTTGTTAGCCATTTACATCCCAAAGTTGGCGTGTGTTTCATATGAGATTCTCAGGTAAACAAGATCAATAAGGAAAAAATCAGACAAATTTATAGGTGTATATATATATATATATATATATATATATATATATATATATATATATATATATATATATATATACTATATATATGCATATAAACTCGAATAGAATAGAATATGTCACAAGTCTGAGTTTAAAGTGTGAGTCATTCGTATGCATACAGAACATGACTAAAGATTGTGTGTACGCAGTCCGATTATATATACGAGAATAATGATGATATATTAGTTGTCAAAACTCAGAACAACCGCAAAATAAATTGATAACATTCGAGATATATCTGAAAAATACAAAAGATCTGTAGCACATATAAGATCAGGATGACCTTGAAAAGTAGTTCATCAATACGCAGACACCTCTTCTAAGTAGGACTCCTCCCATGCAGGAGAACATGACTAAAGACTGTGTGTACGCAATCCGATGCAGATGTGGTAAGAAATGCAAAAGAGAAACAGCTCTCCTTAAGATAATACTGTAAGAATATCGTAAAGCCGTAACACAAGGGGAAATAGAAAAATCATATGGAGGGAAAAGGAAGATTATCGCCCTCCCGTGGGATAAGGTTGAAATAATAGACAGAGGACATCACTGGAAAATACGAAAACTTATGGAATCAGCACATATGCTAAGCCCCCAAAATCTCGTAAATCACAAGTCACAAAACGTTTTTTTAGAAAATTAAGAAGAGTCATAAGCTAAAAAATTGGATTGAAACTTGTGTTGTGAATAGAAATGGAGAAAAAAACATGCAGACAATTAAGAATATTAGCTAAAGGCATGAAATCAGCCAAACTTGCACCTTTAAGTAAACATCACAAAGGAAAATGTGTATGCTGTTGCGCGTAGAAAATGATTTCTGTACAGTAATTTTAGTGATTAGTACTTTTAGTGATGAATGTAAAGCTACATTGGATGGACATGATGTTTGTACTAAAGATTTGTTTCTTCATGGAAAAACTATGGGACTAGAAAATTGCCCAATCCTTCTGTCAATGTGGGGTTGTATGTTTGGGGAGAAACCCCACCAGGGCTTCATCCCATTATATCTCAATCAACCACAATAGAATCTAGGCTGAGTTAGATACGTATGAAAAATATAGAGGTATGTTATCCGATTCTTATGAAAACAACAACTTGTAACAAAGCCAACGGTACGCTAATAGACTATAGTATTAAGTTGAACTTCCTTACAAAATTTTAGAGACGAAATAGTAAATAATAAACTCAAATTCTTCTTCTTCTTCTTCATCTTCTTCTAAAAGAGCAATATACGTTACATTTTCAAGCCAAAATGAATTAATTACTTATATTCCTTTTGCTATATTGTTTTAATAAACCGATTAAAAAAACTTTTTCTCACACCCTGGCACGGCCGAGTGTCAAAAATCTTGCTTGTACTGGAATCAACTGCTTAAAATCGGCGCAAGTTTCCAGAATACTATATACTGCCACGTGCAGCAGCTTAAATCAACCATCAGTCAAACCTATCATCTTTGATAGAAACTCAATTCCCGTCCATGTGTTAAATAGTTGGCCTTGTATCTTGAAAAATCATTGAATCTTCAAAAATATTGTTAATGTAATATTCACTCAAAAAAAGGATTATTCTTACAATTACAAATATGCTTCGGCTTTAAATAACCAAAAAGAGTTGATAATCCGTAAAAAATTAATCAATCTATCCATCAATTAATCAATTCCCAACAAAAAAAGCTAACAAGCATAACATGCTAGTAGTCGGACGAGATACCAGTCTATCTCCTTTCTGGCATTTTTCTATGAGATTACTTGGCAATGCCCATCTCCTCTCCATGTAATATGAGACACGTTTTAACGGATTATATGGTATCATTATCAGTAGCAGAGTGTAATCCTTGACCTAACATGTTGTGAGACGTAGAATCATTCCTTTATCAAAATCAGTGTGTGCAACTTTCCTTAATCAATTCTGTGTTGCGTGCTGTTAACGGTTGGGCAAATACTGCATCGCCTCTAAAAGCAGAAACAAAACGAAACGAAAAAACAAAATATGTGCGTAATTATCATCTATCTGAATCTGTTAGTTAAAGATTAATACCAACCACTTAAATGATTCTTCGTGTTTTCGGTGAAATGTCTTTTCCTGATAGGAATCGGAATGGTTATATCAAATCAACTGCTGCTAAAAAAAAGAATCTTTCACTTTTACAAGTATACCATTTGTTCTTGCATTGAATACTCCCTTCCTTATTTGGTTTGGTGCTTCCGCTACGTATCTAGAGATACAAAAGAAGAATCTGCAATGTTATTGGTCCTGACCTGGCATCTCGGTTTCAATCATTTTCCCGTCGTCATAACGTCGCTTCCCTCTGCTTTTTCTATAAATATTTTCATGGTAATTGCTCTGATGAGTTTTTCTTCTGGTTAGTCATCTGTTTTATTATTTCAGTGTCAGATATCGATTCTCTTACTCAGAAATATCAAAATTCCTAATATTGATTTTCTAGGTAAATTGGACCAACATATTTCTTTTTCCATTCCCTTCAGGACGTACGAGATTTCGAACCACCAGAGATTTCTCTGAATTACGATGCATTCTTGAGAACAATAAAGTCTTTTAGTCTTCTTCACAGTTTGGAACTCAGAGTTTTCTTTATCGTCGAATAGTTGCCATCCAAAGCTAGATGATATAATCTACCCTACTATTTAACCGAGACCTTGGCAGAAAAAACATGGATCAATGCCTCTCGACAATGAATGCAACAGATTGAACAAGAATTTGAACTCTCCACGCCGATTCCACTTTCCTAATATTAATTGCCCTACCCGCACATCTCTTAGTAAATATCGATTTAATGACTTGATATTTAGTGTCTCTAAGGTAGAATTGTTAAAAATGCGTCAGACAAGACTTCTATTTGGGAAACAAGAAAAATATTGTTGAAAAGAGATTTTATTAGGCAAAAGAACAAATCCTTAAGTTTGAATTTTTTTCCATCGAAATTAATTATTATAAGATTAATTTCTTTTCTGCTTTTAGTATATGTTTATCTAATAAGTAAAATATTGAATCTTTAAAAAGAAAATTCTTAGCAAGCTAACGCCTTCATATTCGAATCAATAAAAGAGGATTTTTTTAAAATTCCTGCTATTTTCAATTCCAATTTACGCCGAGAAAGTAGAATTTACAGAGCGTGAAATTACTTTGCAAAAGACTCACACAGAAATATTATTGGAAGAAAAAAATAAAACTAGGTTCAACAAGGCAGATCAATTTGACTCGCTCGTCTATTTTCCTGCACCTTGAGCTATTCATCAAAGTGCAGGGTTAAACATATTTGTTTTCTATTATTCTCTGTAATTTTTTTCCCGATTTTATAATTTTCTGATTTTGGATCAATTTACTTCAGCTAGAACATTACTCATTACGTTTAACATACTGCCGCCATTCTCCCTGCTCTCTTTATTTTACTTATCTGTGCTCAGGTCTGATTTGCTTCCAATGCTGTTGCTATGACATGCAACTCCTCCTCTTGCCTGGCCCTTTTACGTATCTCCTTCCGTCGTCACCGTTTTATTATTTCTTTCTTTTTTTTTTTTTTCTTCGAATCTATAAATGGAATTTTCTGTGTGCGGTTCTCCATGTATTCATTGATTTTGCTTGACTGTTTCTTTCTTTTTTTCTTTTGGCATGTAGAGATTTTAATGAGTTTCCTTCCTGTTTTATTTACATGTCACTCTTTTCTGTTTCTGGTGTCTGCAGAAGCAAAAACAAATAATTTGAGATGAGAAAAAGCAAAAATACCTACCATTCGAAGTCTATTAAGAGAATAAAAATAAAATTCACACTTTGATTTTGAAAATAAAAGAAAAAAAATGATTTTCTTGATAATACGAAAACGAGGATTTCGTTTATTTGTTCTAAGCATCGATTATCTTTCAACTAATTTTCTAAGTATCGATTATCTTTCAACTAATGTTGGATTGGGATTTGGGGTAAAAACCAAAACAATTTGTGATCAGTTTTAATCGGTATCAAGTGGATATTAGTTTTTTTATAAGCCAAATTCTGCTTTATAATAAAAAAGAACACTTTCATTTCCAAATTATACAATTAAAAAAACTTATGTGTGATTTATTGACATAACACAAAAAAATGGTTGTCCAACGTGTAGTCTATAGATTGTTTTACGATAATTTCAACATAAGCAGTGACGTCCCTTTTCTAGTGAGAGAAACACTTATACGGATTTAGTTGAATTCATTATATGTCGACAGGTTAGCAGCATTTCTTAACGCCTCTCTCATACCGTCATGACCTCTCACCCACCGTCATGACCTCTCTGCGACCGTCATGACCCCCCCAACCCACCGTCATGACCTCCCCCCACCGTCGTTTGCCTTTATAGTCATTTTCTCACTAACAAACCAAGCAAGTACAGGGCTTACTAATTAAGCACTAAATGTTGCAATTCTTTAAGTTTTATCTGAATAAGTTTTCGCTTTCATTCTTGTATGTTGTGTACTGAAAATCAAGTGATTATTGGATCAACAATTTTTTTAGATTTTTCCGAATACATAGCGAGGGTGAATATATGGATTTCCCAAGGGTAATTATGCGTAATCGAATGTAACGAATTCGGCTGGAATTCGAACTCGGCTCTCCGATTTCTCATTATATAATTTATTACACCTTCCACACATCCCTTCAAATCAGAAAAAAAAGGAAATATTAATGGTGAGAAATTAAATGCAAAGATTACAAACAATAAATTTATTATTATGTAAATAATTATTATTTATTGCTAATATTTTGTTATAGAAAACATTTCAGGTAATAATGTTCTTATAGAAATCTAATTCAAATTGTTTTAAAGAAGGAAGAAGCTTTTTAGTAATCAGATGCCAAAGAGAGCATTGCTCACGAAATGCAGTTCTTTGCTGAAATTGCAATAATGTGGCATCTAACCACAAGTATTAGTCCAAATTAGAAAAACTCTCTCAATGGAATATGATCAATAACTCTTTAAGAAAAGTCTCCCATTCCTTCAGGTAAAAGAGTGAAAAGGATTTTGTATCAAACAGAAAATCAGGAAATGTGAAAATAAAAAAGGTTGTTTTTTTTTTCCTTTTTTTTCCTTTAGATTCTATTTGCTCATTTGGAAATTGTCTTGTGAAGCAAATTTCGTTTTCCAAATTCCATTATTCGTGCATTTTCGGAATGTAATTTATTATCGATGCATATTATTCTTTCTTGGTATGGTGAATAATTTTTCTCTTAGAGAACTTCCATTTGCTAAAACTATAAAATAGTGCCACCAAGACAACCAGTATTCTATGTATTTCATGGTATCCATATATACAATGATAAGTTGACTTAAAACCGACGAAGCTGAGGTATGTTTTCTAGGTTAAATATATATGTAGAAGTTAAGCTCCCAGACGCTTTAATTAAAAAAAAAATAAAACGTGTAGTTTAAATATCCTCTTTAAAAATAATTTGGGTTTTAAGGAAATCAAAATAAAAAATGGCGTTAAAAATTATTTTCCATGCATAAAAGATTAAAACTGTCTTTAATTCAATAATTGAAAATCCCAAACTAACCTGACTATTACGTCATATTGATGACCTGTTAAAACCTGTCAACGTTAATTTATTTAAAGTTCTGCGAAAATTAGAATAGCCGACCAAATTAATATCCCGACAGGAATAAAGTTAAGTTAATCTCTAAGTTAGTGAATACTGACAAAATATTTTCACAGTGCATTTCTAGTGACGCTATTCAATAAAAGAAACAATAACGTATTTTAAATTCTGACTGCTTTTCTCTAAATGCAAATGTCACAAATGAAATTCTAGAAAATAAAACCATTTTCATTGTTCAAGTATCATTACCAGATGATGACAAAGAGTTTATCGTCCCTCATGGGAAGAAGGTTACTTGGTCAGATGCATTTTTAGTGACGCAACTCAAGATATAAATGTGTCATATTCTGACTGCGTTCGATAAACAAGGAAATACTGAATGTTATCCACTGTAAGTACTAAATCCATTTCGTCCATCTTGAATGCCAACACGCAGATTGACGATAAACATTGATTCAGTGACGATGCTTTTGTGCAAAATGTTCAACAAGGATATTGCACTAGAAATGGACTTGAATTTGTCATCTTGATTGATAATTATTTTGGAGTCTCATCGATAAGTGGTGGCTCTGTAGTTGCAAGAATGAAACTGGTGGCAACTTTAACGTAAATTTTCCCGCTGACTCTAGATATATTCCAGTTTCCTCATAAAAATGTCATATGCTATGGCAGTTAATAAAGAACAAAGTCAAACGTTCAATTAGGCTGTTGTCTATCTGCCCCAATCCATGTATAGTGATGGATCATCATATGTTGCTTTCTGGAAAGCAACAAAATTATATCAAGTGTTGTCATTCCAGTACTGAAAACGTAGAGGAAATACAATAATAAAAATGTATGAAAAAAAAAAGAAAAGAAAAAAGATTTTGCGTTCCTGAAAAAATAACATTCAAATAATATATAGGTATTTTCCTGGAGTCAACCACAAATTTTATTTTTCGAATAAAAATTCATTGTTGAGCTAACGTGGTTTCATTTTGTCCTTAGATATTAGTCTACTTAATGCAAATATATTCTCGAGGCATTAAATTATGGTATCAGTGCATTTACACACACACACACAAACATATATATATATATATAATCTTATAAAAATATGTAAGTATACTCGTCCGGAAAAAGCTTAGGTGTTTTAGCTTGTAAATGAACAAACCAATACCCAAGGAAAAAATAAGGAAAAAAAAATAAATGACTAAGAACATGTAATTCAGGCGAAAACAATCGACTAGAATCCAAGCTCAGAGTCCAAAGAAAAAAACCTCCGACACGAGTAAAATAAAAATAACTAAGCAAAGTGCTCAATACACTAAGTAGTGCAAATCTAACTATGAACCTAAAGAGCCTAGCAAACCTACTTAGGTTTCACCTACGCGAATCGTCAGGATACCCTGATGATCCGCGTAGATGAAACCGATGCAGATGTGGTAAGAAATGCAAAAGAGAAACAGCTCTCCTCCTTAAGATAATACTGTAAGAATATCGTAAAGTCATAACACAAGGGGAAATAGAAAAATCATATGGAGGGAAAAGTGAGATTAGCGCCCTCCTGTGGGATGAGGTTGAAATAATAGACAGAGAACATCACTCGAAAATACGAAAACTTATGGAATCAGCACATATGCTAAGCGAAAACAATCTCGTAAATCACAAGTTAAGGAAGTCACAAAAAGTAAGTGACACCTCCGAGAACTATCTGGGAACTCTTTAAGTATTAACTAAGCATACTCCCACGCTCTATGTAGGTTTATTTATATTTTGTCCTATTAGACATCCCGTATGATTATTACTGGAAGAGTTCACCCAATAAGCAGTGCTATCCAGCATAAGGATTCAATTGATTCCATATAATATAAAACATATAACTTAAAAAAGAGATATTATTTAACAGTAAAAACATCGGTTATTTGGTCAACAGATTTTTCCAATATGCATATTAGGATCAAATTATAATTTTGCTTGTTTCTTAGTTCAAATGTACGTTGCACCTTGCTATTATCTCAGATAAATAATGGATTATTCTGTTTTGATAGTGAAAAAAAAGAAAGGAAAAGATATATCAGAAACGATGGCTGGTTTTAGTGAAAACAAAGGAAGGAAAGAAAGACCAAAAAACAAAATAAATAGTTTTTCCATCTTTTTATTTGTACCCTCTTACTTCTTTTAATAAAGACCTAAATTGAGGCTTATGATTGTCATTGTAATATTTTGTTAAAAGTTGTTAAGCTCAAAAGTGAATGTGTATGCTGTTCCGCGTAGAAAATGATTTCTGTACAGTAATTTTAGTGATTAGTACTTTTAGTGATTAGTACTTTTAGTGATGAATGTAAAGCTACACTGGATGGACATGATGCTTGATTTCTTAATGGAAAATGTCAAGCTATTTGACTTAAAAGACAGCTAGTTGTGAATGCAGTAAATTTATAGATTTTCTTCAGGATTTATCATTTTTCCAAGATAAATGCAAAGAATGGTTGATATTTTTTGAGTGATACCCACTAAGATGTTCATAAAATACAATTATTGTTCCTATTCTACAAAGCAGACAATTGCTCATCTTGCACAAAGGCTTAAAAATTGCTGAAATAACGAAATAGCCTCTCCAGATATTAATCCAATAGAAAATGTGATCCTTCGTTCAAAAAAGATGTATCGGAAAACAGAAATCAGTATTCAATCAAAGATATCTGATAAGTATTAAAATCTTCTGCAAGTAATTTCGAATTTGAACCAATAAAAAAGTTAAAAAAAACGATGGTAGAACGATTGAAGAAAGTTGTAGAATTCTTAGATGTCTATATTTGAAATAATAAAATAAATTCAAATAAATGAGTTTGGCGTTAATTAAACATATGCTTATGTCTATATTTTTTGCATTGATTTATAAAAATAATTAAAAATAATTAAGTTTCAATATTTTGTTTCAATTAATTGACATTCGTAATAAAAGTTATTATCAATATTTTTAATAAGGATATATATTATAATATATGTATATAATGAATCTAACGCATAATATATTTCTGATATAAATATAAATCTATCCAGAACGTTTGACCAACAACGGTTTGTTAAAGTTTATGAAAGTAAGCTTTGTTAAAAAAAATAGTTTGGTTTGGTACATCAACCTCAATGGGTCATTTAATGCCGACAACTTTTATTTTCCTAGTAATATTTTGTTTTGTCAAAAATTTAGTTCTGTTAATATTTTTTGCCTCAAAAATGTATAGCTGGTAATATTATTTTTCCAAAACGTACAGCTGATGATAATATTTCTTCAAAAACGTATGGCTGGTCATATTATTTCTTCAAAAACGTATAGCTGGTAATAATATTTTTTCAAAAAATGTATAGCTGGTCATATTTTTTCAAAAACGTACAGCCGGCAACATTATTTTTTCAAAAATGTATTATCAGAGGCCTTGCTGTTGGACGTAGTTTATCATCTTACCCAGGACGCGGATGTAGTTTATCGTCATACCCAGGACGCGGATGTAGTTTATCGTCATACCCAGGACGCGGATGTAGTTTATCGTTATACCCAGGACACTGATGTAGTTTATCTTCATACCCAGGATGCGGATGTAGTTTATCGTCATACCCAGGACGCGGATGTAGTATATCGTCATACTCAGGACACTGATGTAGTTTATCGTTATACCCAGGACACTGATGTAGTTTATCTTCATACCCAGGACACTGATGTAGTTTATCGTCATACCCAGGACGTGGATGTAGTTTATCGTCATACCCAGGACGCGGATGTAGTATATCGCCATACTCAGGACGCGGATGTAGTTTATCGTTATACCCAGGACACTGATGTAGTTTATCTTCATACCCAGGACGCGGATGTAGTTTATAGTCATGCCTAGGACGCTAAAAAAATATAATAAATTTTAAACAAAATTATTCTTTGTCTGCTGTCATGTCATAAAGAATATTAGATTGTAAGCTTCAAGATCCTGAATTTTGAATAAAGAATTCTCTTTTATAGGCACCAGTTGCCTGGAGTTACCTCTTGTGAATCAGGTAAAGTTGATAAATGTCAAACTCTCTTTGCACAGATACAACGGGTTGAATGAACAAATATCTCGGAAGAATTTCAGTTTCGACTCAGGTAAACAAATTTATGATTTTGAAACGTATATCAGTTTCTCATATTTTACAATTTCATGTACAGTTAATGCGCTTGTTATATTGACGTTTTAATAAGCGTAAATAATGGGAGAATGGGAACATCCTGTTTTGAAATCAGTCAGTCCAAGATATGTTATGACCTCGTCACAGATATTGAACAGAAAAACTTTGAATCATTCACTAAAATATTTAATTATACTAAGCTATTGTTGTTCAACAAGTGTAAATTATAAGAAAAGTTAATACGAGGCCTTCGGTCCAGCCAGTTTTCAAAAGGTGCGTGTTATTTTTTTAAAATATGATTCAAGTGTGTTAGATTAGAATAAGGTCAATTAAGTTTTCACGTCAAAATTGAATGAAACATTCACTTCCATTTGCACTTGAAATGCTTCACAGTTACATAAGGTTTAATAAAGGCCCATATAAATGTACTGAAGTGTTTCGATCTTGGAGTACAAAAAATAAATATGGTTTACTATTTATATTTACTAAAATAGCAAATGGAGGCTTGAAAGCCGTTTCATGTCATCCACATATTACCCTTCACTACTGTTTTCTTAATATAAGGACCAAGAGTCACTCGAAGTAGAGGATAACTAAATGAGGTTGCTGTAAAGGCGTTTAGGGAAGAATCAAAAGTTGAATATTATGAGGATATGTAGGATATATAACGTTCGTTGGAAAATAGAGATACAGTAGGGGGAATCTAGTAACGTTTCGTCGGTAGGAAAAGGAATGCAGAGTGAGAAACGATTCATCACCTATAAGGCCGCGACAACGTCTTTAAACTTTGTCGAGGCTGGAATAGTATGAGACTGTCAGGTGGACTCAGATACTTTCCATTGCGTTTTATGGAATCGATAATTTTCCAGGGTCTTTACCAATGGATAGTATATATGAGTTCAATTTTAGTTTTGGTGTGAACTCCACTCCTAATAGATGTTCCAGGCTATTAGCTTCATTAAGAGTAAGTTCAATTATCGTGACCAACCCTTGAAAACCCCAACGGCGAAAATAGGCAAAGATTTACACGATCTCAAAGACCAAACCGTCGGAAGAAGGCAGCGCCAGTAACCAAGGCGGACCTTGACAGACCAAGCATCCAACAGCCTGGTGCACACAGGTTTGGCAGATCTCACTTAATCCCCTTTGAAACGCGAATGAGTCGCTTCTGACCAAATGTGCGGGATTCTCCATCGCACAGAGTTGTCCACCAAAATCAAATTCACGCGAATAACTTCGTCAAACTCTTTTTCATTCACAGCTATTTCCGCCACCACCACCAGGGGGTTGGGGAAGAGAATAGGGGAAGAGGATGACAATCCCGATGTTCGGATGCGAGCAGGCGCCGGCGACAACATTCATTATGACTTGAATAAAAAATCAGGGTCTGTTCTGTGAGAATTGGGTTTTTATTTACATTATTCGGACTATTGTCCCCATCTTTGTCGCCATATTTATTACAACGTTTCGGTCGTTGTACGCTCCGGCCTTCTTCAGGTGGTTGGAATGTCGAACTGAACCCTTTATTTTGCTCACTGGATCCACGTGCGATGTTTAATGGATGTCAGTTATCAGTTATCTCCTGTTAATTTCTCTCTGAAAGTTCTCCACTGCCTTAGCTGGGTATTGAACTCACACTCTTTTGGGTCCTGTCACTGGATCAAAATAACGCCCTTATCCACTGTGGCATGTGTCCTTGAGACAGATAATGGTGGAGTTTTGCTGGAAGAAAACATCACCATCGAGAAAGAACTGCGTAGAGATTGACGCCGAAAAATGGCTTGCAACAAGATCTGTGTATGTCACATCTGCCATGATAAACTCCAGTTTCACACGTGGAAGTCTAACAGAACGCACGCGTAACCCTTACAGAGCCCATACCAACTTATACAACACCCTCCTGTTAATATATTGGATCCTTAGATTCATGCAGGTTTTCTCCAGTCACTCGAACCTGACCGAAAGTATATCTCATCTGACCAGGTAACACAACGAGAGTCTTCCATGAACCAATGTTAATGTTCTCTGGCCTAGGCGAGCCGCAGTAACTTTTCTGTTTTTCTTGCTTGACGATGACAAAACGCTTTAGAATGCTGCGTAACTTCACAATGCTTAATCCAACAATCAACGTCTATAAAGCGCTTTTATTTATGCGATGTCGTTTAATGTAACGTTTCCTATCGTTGGTTGGTTGCGATCTCGTCAGTCGTTTACGATACTATTCTTGTGTCATATATCGTCACCTACTTATATGTGTCCAGAATTCATAATACTTGGTATAACTTTGCTTCTTTTGTCTGAGGAAAAACTGGAGCGTTTCTAACACTAAATATGTAATCAAAAAGACTTCGTTGTAAAAGTGCTTCTTATAATTACAATTGTATCAGATTTCCACATATTATAGAGCCTCATTCGAAACTGAGTAACCCAGCTCAGTACCAAAGGTCTTCGTTCGAAACGAGGTAAAAAAAAACACGGGTTTTTGAATGCTGATTTTCTAGAGGCAAGATTTTCTTCCCTACTTGTGAGAATTACTGTAACTACACGTTCCACTCACTTCCTTTATTTGACTTTATATTAGGCATACTACAGTTAAACCTTTGTGTCCTCAACAGTCATCCCTTAGACTAACAATGTTAAATCTTGTCCATATCCTGTGACAACCACTCTTAAAATGCCACAGCTACACTACCTCTTTACCTATTTGGTTAAAATATACGTCATCCGACTGTCTATTTCTGTTATTTGGAACGTTTTGAGAAAGACATTTATTTTGCTCATTTATCTTTTAACTTTATATATATTTTTTAGAAAAAGCCAGCTGGAGGTATATGTCGAACATCGTAAATAAACAACTGTTCTATTTCATTTTGATCAATATTTAACTGAAAAGAATGAACCTGTTTCATTCAAACAGTATCATATCTATTGCATTTTTCAAATACCATCCAACCCTTCCATCACACACACTGACTACCTACCCACAAAATTAAATTCAGACCAGCTATGTTTTTACGATAATGATTACTAACAAAACCCCGCAGCCTTGTGAACTAGAGCCAAAACCACCAAGTTAAAACAAAATCCAATCCACAGATCTCTTTGGGGCTTTATGTAACGCTGTACTATATTTAATTTTTTTGTTATTTTTAATTCCCAAACAGACAAGTGAAACGCCATGTCACTCAGTACAAAAAACAGCATAAATGTCACTGAGTGCCTGGGGTCAACCAGAGAGGGTTTCCCATCATGCAACTGCATTGTTACTTCCGTTTGGTGTCAGGTTATTTAATTTTGTTCTTTCATACAAGGCCAGTGAAGGGCTAAAGAGACGTGTACTGGTTTTACGGGCAAATAATAGAGAAACGCGAAGAAAAGCAAAATAAACTTTTTACATGACATTAAATTAAACGGCCTGGGGTAAACGTAGGACGTAAAACATCAGAGAAATTGTCCCCATGCCTAAAGTATAATATTTCCTTAAGTTTGGAGCTGGCAAACCCATTTTTAATAATTGTTTGTTTTGTTTGTTTTTTTTTAAACATAATATAAAATTTCACCTACACAATAATTCACAGGATTAGCTTAATGGTTAATGGTGTCATGATTTGAAAAAATGAAAAGAGATTTTTATTATTAGTTCAAGGTTTGTGATATTCATTAACAAATGTTTTTACGAACTTCTGTTTACAGTGGTGTTCACCCTGTACAAGGCCCGAGGGCCACTCGAATTAGAGGGTTTTAGTGTAAAAAGCACAGCTTATGCGGTTATGTGTGAAAATTAACGGCTAGACGTGAACAGATTAAATTGTAGTTGGTCAACGAAGCAATCTCTTGGGAATCGGTTCCACAAGCTTCGTGGGAAAAAATCTGCTTGGGTGGAACTTACATCTCTCCAGAGGAATACGATGGGGTTGAACATGGTTCGCTACAATCTGCGTGGGATGATTGGTAGCTTCTGCTCCCGTATGGCAACAGTACTCCATTTTCGGCCTGATCTGGAGGATATCATGAGGACGTTCTTGAATCGACTATTTTCCCAGCATCCTTAGCGATGTTACAAGTCTCCTTTGAGATTTGTGTTAATAGACGCTCAAGGCATGGGGCTTCATTCGTTCATCACTGTTGGTGAAAGTTCTGTGTCCAATTGAAGATAGTGGAAGGTGCAACCCTATTCCGTTGTATGAGCAGCATAGATATTCACAAATGATAGGGAGATCATTTATGTAGAGTAGGAAGAAGGTTGAACCGAAAAGCGAACCTTTGGGGACACCCGTGTTGATCGCCTGTGAATCGGGGGACTGGGTATTGACAACTGCTACTGCGGCTGTTTTACATGTGGCGCGCTAACGAATCTCCAGCTTCAGGATGTATGCATAGAGTGCGGTTGAATAAGTGATCGTACACATAAAAAGATTTCATATTTTTATTTGTAACTTATTAAATTAACAAAACGGGAATATATCTACTGTATCAGATTACATAAATGTATGCATATAAAACTAAATAATATTCCATGGTTAAGAAAATATAGCAATATTAAATTTTTAGGGGTTTAAAAAAAATGATCGTACAGCAGAACAAAAACATGTTTTTTCCATTTAATATTTTGTAGCAAGGCCTTTATAAGTTCAACAGCAACAAATCTCTCCCTGTAGTCTTTAATTAACGATTAGCATATCTTAGTAGGTATTTTGTCCCATTCTTCCTGAGTAAATGTCTTCAGGTTTTTGATGTTTGTTGGACCTCTATCACGGATCTTATTTTTCAAAAACCGACATAAATTCTCTATTGGATTCAAATACATCGATTGACTGGGCCATTGTAAGATGTTAACGTTGTTATTAGCAAGCCAATTCTTCGTACTCTTAGCAGTATGCTTGTGATCATTGTTCTGCTGGAAGATCCAATCAGGAGGAAGACCAAGATTCTCTACAGAAAAGGATACATTTTCGCTTAGGATTTGTTGATATTTTTCTGCATTCATTCTACCGTCTATAATTGCTAGTTTGCCAACACCTCGCATCGAAAAGCAGCCCCACACCATGATACTACCCCCACCTAATTTGACAGTTGGTATGGTGTTCTAGGGTGCGTATGCTTCGCCGTCTTTCCTCCATACATGATTCAGGGAATTGCGACCGAACAACTCAGTTTTAATCTCATCTCTCCAAAGAACTCTTTCCCAATAAGAATTTTCCTTATCTTTATACTCTGTTGCAAATATCAAACTGGCATCTCTATGCCGTTTCAGAAGGAGTGGTGTCTTTCTTGGGGAGCGCAACTTTATACCATCTCTGCGTAGTTCATTACTAATCGTTTGCTTAGTTACGTTAACTCCTGACAAACTCAGATCATTCTGAACGTCTTGTCTGATAGCCATTGGGTTATTTTGGACCTGTCGCATCAACTTTCTTCGTAATCTGGGAGAGATCTTCCTGGGAGCACCCTATTATGTCTTTTAAATCTTGCAATAAATGAACCAATTGTTGAAAAAGGTATGTTCGTGTCACTGTAGATGTTTCTATAACCTTTTCCATTGTTCCATAGATTAATAATTAGCTCTTTTTGAGCACAAATCATTTCCTTACGTCTAGCCATTATTAGAATCGTTATCAGTGAACAGTGACTGCAGAATGATCCAATTTTGAACTAAATGTTGCAATAGAGTTACTGAAAATATTCTAGAACAGTTTAGAATCTTCTACTTTGAAGTACAACCAAAATCTACCATATTATAATGCAAAAATTGATACTGTACGAACACTTTTTCAACTATTACATAACTATCACTTATCGATGAATTTCTAATGTTAAATTGCAGATTCTGATTCTTTGCCCCAAATACATATGTAACATTGTTATTCGAGGTTTTCATTCGCTATAAGTGAGAATAACAAAAATTTGTTTGCTGTACGATCAATTATTCAACCTCACTGTATATACAAAATATCCGATATTATCCAATTATTTGATTTTTAAAAGCAACTCTGCCGTATAGGTGTGAGATGTCAATAATGATCTTGATGACTTAATAATTCCTACAAATGTTTTGGAGATAAGTGATCTTTTAAGTTCTATTAAAGAAAATGAATTAAATAAAATCCCTCTAGCTTAAAAATCGACAACACTTCGTTATAAAAGATTTACTTATAATTACAATTGTATCAAGTTTCCACCTATTTATGGCGGTTGTCGTTCCAAACAAGGTAAAAAACGAATTTTTGAATATTGATTTTCTAGACAACAATAGAGAGAGGAAAAAATACCCTATTTATTGTAATTACAAGTTCTCACTCATTTCCTTTAATTTACTTTGTACTACAGTTAAATAAACGGGTATCATTATTTATATGAAAGCTATTAAAATCCATTCATGGCTTTTCTGGACAAACGTGCTATCAGGCCAATTGTTCTCCAAGCACTTGTTAGTCAAGACTTTTTATTATTATTTTTAAAAATTTATTTTTGATCTGTATTTGTTTTATAAGCAATGTACTAGAGCAAGAGTAGGATAACATTTGTTTTCTTTCTACATAACTTAAACAAAAATCTTGTTGATAGAAAAATGTCAAAGGATGGTCACATCTGCTGCCTCAACTGCAGATTCACAATGATTTTCATACCAATTTTCAGCTGTTGTTATCTTGTAGGGAAGACAGATTTACCAATTCGGATATTAATTATGGTTTTATACTCAATGTATGTGAGTATTGAGCATCAGGGGATAATGTGATCAATACTTTTAAATATATTGTCCACTGTGCCGAAAAAATGTTCCGAGTCGCGTGCAGACATGTCTTTCAAAAGCAGTTACATCCGAGTTTTCTCCGTTAGCGGCAGAACAGTTTGGCATGTCCAGATACAGGCCTCTCTGCAACCTTTCTTGATCTGTCAATAAAAGCGGCGGGAAAACAAGCAGTCAGCAGTAGACTGTTGCTGAGACTCGATGTCTTGTGAAGTCGTTTTTTGGGCATTTTGTTCCTAATGTTGTGTGCCGCGATTTCTGAGGCAATTTTGTTTTGTTTCCTCCCGTCTATTTCTCTTCACTACCTGTTACCCCGTAGTCGTTGGGAGAACAATCGCTTAGGTGTTTCCCCTAACCTTTACACACCGTTGCTGTATTTTACAACAGCCACTGAACCTATATACTATTATGCAAGATATTATCTTTGCTAGTTGCGTGTAAGCAGCCTCTGCTCCTGTGCAGCAAGAATAATCTCTTCAGTCTCGCCCTTAAGTCCAGAACTCCGAAGGTCAACACCAGCATATTTTATTCGGAGAAGGAACTGTCTCTGTAGAGTTTTTGACAGCAAATTTCTTCGATATGCTTTTAACATAGCTTTTTCGTTTCTTGTATCAGTTTCCTTGTTGATTTTATAGCAGTTGTATATACTTCAGCGCTTTTTTCAAACTTTAACCGGAGATACCTTGCATATTTATGTTGATATAGAATAAACCTTTTTAAATTTTTCCTGCTCCATTGTTAATTGTAATATCTTGAGTCGCTTCAAGATACTTATAAAATCCTATTGTTGAAATTTGTAAGACAATGCCAATTCAACCCTAACCCTAACGTCTACTGATCCTTGATAGATACAGACGGTCAACATCTGCCTTCGGGTGGTGTATTCTATTTCATGGGTATTGTTTATCAATTTTTGCATCCATTTTCTAACAGTTCCTTTAAGTTCGAATTGATTATGTTGAAGCCATAAGTTCCAATGTAGATAGTAAGTGTCTTACTGACCGTCATTATATATTTTTCGATTTTAATTCAGTTTTCATTATTTTACTCGCGCAATTATCTTCCTTCACTCGTTTCTGATTTTTTAAAATCTACAATTGATCATTAACTTTACTTAATTTACCTTTAAATCTTAGTCCATTATTCTTATGCAGTTCCTCCAAACTGGATTCTTCTGCTCTCGTTGTTTTCTATATTTTTCTCGATTCCTAACTTCCATCGATTACGGTGGAGTAATGGATAGCGGCACCGATTGAGGAATCGGTGAGCCGTGTTCGAATTTCAGTCGAGTCCATTATATTTACTTACGTGTTAATACCCTTGGGAATCGTATGAATCTTTGTGTTCTCTGCCCTCCCCCAACCTAATTTCAATTAATTCCCTATCTGTAAGATGCTTTTGTTTCATGACATATCTTGACATTTTCTAACTTCTTTGGGTTTAAATATTGTCTCACTGCTCTTTTGGTAGATATTCTTATTATGGTTTTTCTCATTTATTCTAAAATAGAAACGATACATCACATGGAGGGCCAGAGTTAAGAGTGACCTCGATCTGGTCACCTACCAGCAAATTTTTTTGGCGAAGAATTGAATCTACTGGTTAATTTTCCGGTCTTGGTCTGGTTCCCTCACACCTGAGGGACATATTCACTATTGAACCATTTGACGAGTAACATGTTTTTTTGTTGTTATTGTTGTTGTTGTTTCAAGTCTTTTTTATATATACTCATAGTGGTTCGTCGAATGATCCACGGGGACAAAAAAGTCTATCTCATGGTTGCCCGGCACAATGGATTAAGTTTTTACTGACGTGTGTGTGGGGAGGGGCACATTTTGACAGGTAATAGCTTTATAATGCAAAAACTATTCACACCTTAAAACTTTTAAGACCGTGAGTTAATTCAAAATTTTCCTTCTCATGGGATGCCTTCCAAACAAGTTTCAAGATTTCCTTCTATTATTATTATTATTATTATTATTATTATTATTATTATTATTATTATTATTATTATTATAAGAATAGCGTTTCGAACTCCAAATAAGAATAACGTGGCCCTCAAAATGTTTTACGTCCTAAAGTGATTGCTTTTTTAAAACTTGGAATAAAATTTAGAATTTAACCTTTAGCACTCTACATTATTTTATAAGTATTACTTCTCTTCCCTCTATATATGGTGGCTCCCCAAATGCAAACTGCAGTAGCCTTGAAACTTGATTTAAGTCAAGGCTGTTTTTTGCTGTTCCTATAGCAGGATGTGACAACACAATCGTGAAATTTATCGATGCTGTTATTTGGTGATTGAAGTTAACTTTAATCGCAGAATAAATGCTTCCTTCTGCATAAAGTTGCCTAAATATTGTTTTAGGTTAAACTTTAAAATAATTATTTTATAAGAATTTTTAAATATCAGTTTCGCATATATATTTCATGGAAATACCTCTTCTTATTGCTATTGTTATTCTTATTACTATGGATTTTCTTTTGCTGTTATTATCATGATTATTTATAATAGAAATTTATGATTATTGTCATTACGATCCTCAACATGTTTCAGTGGCATTCCTTTCACGCTAGCTGCATTTCATTCGTTTTGTCGCATTGGTTACCAGTACAACTGTTTGTTTTTTTTTTTGCTTTTTTTTTTGCTTTTTTTTTTGCTTTTTTTTTCTCAAGACAAAAGTCAAAGTCTTGTATTTTTATATTTCCTATACTTATATGCAATTTTTAAACATAACTTGAACACAAATTTACTGTTGAAATATCGTAAAACAACGCATTGTTAAACACCTAGTATTTTTTTTCTTAAATCGCGCTCTTCCCTAAGTAATGAAAATTATTGGAAGACTTACGTCAATCATTTTGTTATTATTATTATTATTTTTATTATTATTGTTGTTGTTGTTGTTGTTGTTGTTGTTGTTGTTGTTATTTTTATTATTATTATTTCCTTTGATTTCTGGTTGATGTGGACTCATTTCTTTCCGGGTCCCGCCCAGAGACCTAAAGACAGAAATGGCATCATGACATTTTCCACTGAGCAATCAAAAAAAAAGTACAGTAACACATATTTTACATAGATAAAGCACTTCGTAAGGTGTGGGCTGTACTCGTGAGAACTTCGTAGTAGTCGTAGTAGTACAACGCTTTGGATTTATACACTTTTCAGGAGCGTGATGTGATTTTCAATCTCGTCTGAATTTACGTCTTCATTTCTGACTTGAAGCTATTTATTCTAAAAGCCGTAGATTATATCAGATTAATGTTTCAATAAATATCAGTAGTCACTAGATGGACTGATATTAATAAAATAACAATGGTGAAAATCCTTACTCTGAAACTATTTCCAAATTATTCAAATATACTAATATGATAACTATTCTTTAATAATAGAATAGGTTAAAAATTATAAACTTAGTAAGTTTAAATTTGCCAAACAAAAATTTGGAAATTTCGTCTTATTCTATTTTTTTGCTTTAGTGTCCTTTCAAATCAATGTTAGAAATCACGATTTTTCACTTGATCTCGACAACCTGATGCTGATGGAAAATAGACAATCAAATACGTAGGTATATCATCAAGTCCGTGGCCTAATGACAATCAAAATAAACATTTATTTTGCATAAGAATTTCATTTTCAACCTAATCCCCATCCTTGTCAATGGATTAAATCACATAGACCTAATATTGTACAAAGAAAAATTCAGATCAGTATTTAGCTAACTACGTCTAAGATTAATAACTAATTTATTCATCCCCAAACACACATACACGTACATATATATATATATATATATATATATATATATATATATATATATATATATATATATATATATATATATATATACGTTTTTGAGCTGTTTCAATAGTAGTAACGTTTATTCCAAGCTTCGCGAGTTCAATGGGGCTGGAATTTGATTTGGCGTCTTTGTATTTTAAAAAAACTTCAAAACCGCATTCCGTCGCTGTATAAGATGAGATTTATACTGGTTGTCAGGTGTTTTACGTGGCGCAGTCCAATGAGCGTCGTTATAGACTTAGCTCTCAGACTAAGGCTTTTTGACTCTCACGTCCGTCGGTATTTATGACGGACATCAGCCAATCATATTCCAGTGAGGGGGAACACAGGTGTACCCATATTCGATTATATATATATATATATATATATATATATATATATATATATATATATATATATATAATATTCTGTCTTGCGGTCATATCGATACGAAGAACTTGGAGTTGAGACCGAATACTGTTGACTGTCAACAGTTACAACTTCCCGTCAACTCCTGCATCAAATTTCTATCCCCACTTTGGACCTTGTCGATATAACCCAGGGTGAGGTGAGGGAAATGTCGTCTGGAAAGCGGACAGCTTCCATATATCATCGCTCAGGACTGCGACGTCACTCTAGTCTCAACAGTAAAGGACTGAATTTTGACCAAGCAGGCTGTTACTTTTATCTCCCGACATAAACAGATGCCTAGTATAGTCTAAATCTACGCTATGACTGGTTTCAGAGAAGCTTGGAAAGCTTTTGAGCGCCTTTTTTTCCATAAGTCAACCGGTGCCGCGTGATGGAAAACCGGAAGTGAATGATAAAGACGCAAAACCAGTCCGTTACATGTCTTATTAAAAACAAGACAAATAGATTTTTTTAGTATTTTAGTTAACTTTTCTTGTTCATGCAATATGTGGAGATATTCCCTCAGTTTTCTTGATCGATTGCTATATCGTCTTATGTCTGTTAGTTTTTAAATGTATTCGCTTTTTATTTACCGACGACACATGTTGTGTTTGGTACCCTGAAGATCCTATTTGGTTCCAATCAACACAATAAAATGTTAGTTTTATTATTTACCAAAACCAAATCGAAAACAGTATTGAATAAATTTCTTTCTTGATTAAAGTTTTTCTTTCTGGCTACCAATTCAGTGTGCTGTTTGTAGCTTTTAGAAAAACGGAAGTAATTAAAAAACTCAATGTAAAATATATCCATCGTCCATAGATTTTACATTAAAAACAATGATTTTTGTATTTATACCACCGTGGATAAACTTGTGTATTTACCAAGGAATGTACATGAGAGAGCATTACGAAGTAGGAGATTATTTTCCTAATTTGGAAACTGCATTTATTTAACGTAAAAAGTCCCAAATCCTGTAAAAGTAAACTATTTAGTACAAAGCGATCGAGAATGAGTCACTTTCTATAACCTGGTAGTAACCGGAGAGAAACCTCTGTCTCTATTAAACTGGTAAGCTAAATCTTGTCTGAGGATTGAATGCATGAGAACTCGACTGAAAAATTACTAAGGGCCAGCCTGCGCAGATACCCTACAAGGTGTCCGACAACGTGTCCGATAAGGTCTCCTACAAGGATACTATAGTCCAGGGATCACAACCTACGGCATGAGTGCCACACGTGGAACACCAAGCAAATTCCAATGGTACGCAGCCACAAATAACATCACGATGTCCGAAGCAATTATTAGTACAAAGCAAAGAAGATATTTATCTGTTTCAATTTTAATATATACTAAAGTACTATATATAATATATACTATATATAAAATATATTGCAGAACAGGTATATTGACCTAGACTTGTATAATATGTATGCTGTTGGTACACTGAATGATTTTAAGTTGGCACATATCAAAAGATTGCCGAACCTTTAATATAGTCTAAATGTGCCTCTATTGACTGATTTCTCTTCTAATGTTGTTGAGAAAACAGATATTGTCTTTACACAAAAAAGCAATCAGAAATAATAAGGTCAAGTACCTTCAACAAGAAATCAGCTAGTTTTGACTGCAAAACTCATGGAAAATGAAGCTAATAGTTGAAAACAGAGTTCAAGGTACAAAAGATCACACAATTAGAGAAAGAAAAGGGGCCTTTCCTATATAGATTAATACAATATTTGTATAGCCACAATAAACAATATGAATTTAAAAATAAAATGACAGGAATGTGCCTCTGAAAATGCACATATTGTCAAATATTTCATGTGAAAAAACTTGAATTCATTTTAACACAAAAGAAAACATTGCGATGTTTTCTTTTTCTCGAGCATAAAATAAAAATTTTCTTCAAAAGAAAAACAAATGTCAATATTTTTGAAGATTTTACAAAAGCAAGCTGTGAATAGATATTTTTAGAATCCCACTCGAAAAATAAAAGAAACAGCTTAAAATAATGGATAGTTTTTCCTTACGCAAGGAATTTAAATTAAAAATGCAGTTTGTATATTGTGTTTGCAAAAATAGTAGATGGTGACGAGATTTACTTGACCCCCCCCCACACACACACACACATACACTGATTCAGGCTGTGACACAAGGTCGATTTTTAACTTGAGGATCCGAGTGGAAATACTGCTCTAAGCTGGTATTAGCTTGTCATAGCTTGTCTAAGCTAATCATAGCCGGTCATACCACCGCTACGTAACAGATGCTACGCAACGGTGGGGAAGAACGCAAGGGGGGAGAGAAAGCCTCCGGCACGAAACAGTTACTACAACCGCAGCTTCTTCTCCGACGGGGAAAAAAACATTCTCCTCCTCTGCCAATCCTCCCGGAAGTAACCAGAAGAAGAGCGCGTAAATGATATTCTAAGCGTAGATTAGATGTGGCACAATGTCGAAAGTTTGGAGCACCCAGTGAGGATCGAACTCACTACTAAGCTGTAATGTATCAAACGAATGATTTTCTAAGAGTAACATAGATATTTAGCACAAGGCCGAAACTGTGAGGATCAAACTCACTACTCAGTAGTAATTGTTCTAACGAGACAAGCTTGCTCACTATTACACCACTTCAAGGTGCTCAATAGTACATGATGTCCATAAATGAGCTGGAAAACTTCCACGGTTTATTGTATTTATTAGATTTAAGGTTCATCAATAAAACTTCTTTGCATGTCAAAAAAATAATATTAATGTTTTAATTTACTGTCTGTTCTTTTTCCATTCACTTTCGTTTGTCTTTTCAAGTAGTTTGTTAAAAGTATTTATTGACTTTTAAAGAAAAAGACAACACCGTAATGTGAATCATGGTTCATGGAAAACAAATCGGACAATCAGCTTCAGAAGAATTTGACCAGAAAGGATGAAAAAAACAGCACCAAATCTAGTTAGCATTCATGATAGTAACAAGATCTTTTATGGAAACAGGAAAGTTTCTTACAGGAAACAGCAATTGAGGACAGCAAGGCCAATGATCAGAAAATTGGAGATTTTAAGAACAGTGGAAGCACCTCTTAATTGCTGTTGTTCCTGACTCGCGGTGGTAGCACCTGTTAGTGTCCCAGCTATGGGTAAAGAGTGAACTCCCAAACAAAAACACTATGAAAGTATAAAAATACATTTTTATAATAAAAAATACCATCAATAGATTTTTATATTAAAAAGTTACCGACAATACCTATTTATAGCAAAATTACCAACAATATATTTTATCTGTAGTTGAAAGTATAAAATTGCGTTCAAATTATATTCAGTTGAAGCCTCAAAATCATGTTCAAAATATCTAGATTTCTGTATTAACTAACCCATAGAGGTTGAAATGCCGCCAAACAAAATCAACCAATCAACCAGAAATTGAGCATCTCTTATGTTTTGCATGCAACCAATGAAGCCCATGTAGAAATGTTCTGATGTTTTTGAAATAAAACTTTATTTGTACACTTATGTTTTCAAATCAACTCTGTAGAGTTATCTTCATTTTTTTATGAAATTCCAAGACCTCACAGATAATTTATGGATACCCAGTATTTCTGTCAATACAGAGAGCTACTATTTGCATGTGAATAAGGATTATTAAAAGATTTCTTGGCTTCTTCTTGAGAGATTTTGATTGACTTTATAAATCGCTATTGATATCTCTGAAATGTTTTTAGCACAAAACGTGGGAACTTTTTATTGCGCTCGCCTTCCAAAGATGTTAGGGCCGTAAAATTGACTTCCTGCCCAGAAAATCTGTATTCAAAATCTTGGCTTTTATCTAGTTTAGAAAACTGGTTTCTGGTGCCGTCTCTTATTCATTATAACAAACCAAAGTTGTTAGGTCCTTCGTCTTTCAAAAATTCTATACACGATGAAATAATTATAATATTTTACTTTTAGCTAGACCTTTTTTCTCTTTGTATATTTTAAACGTTTATTGCTTATATAAGCAATAGCCCGATTCTGTTAATAACATTTGCATTGAATATATCTTATTTTCGTGAATATTGAAAATCCTTCCTTCTTCAATTTCAAAACTTGGTGAAGTAAATGTTAGGGTAGAATATGCAAAATTCGATGTTTACGGCTCTCATTTGTTCCCTTACATATATAATCAGTTTATAAATCGAAAACAAGGAATAAGGTGAAACGGAAGAATAATTGAAACTATGAATTTATAGGGACATTCATAATTCATTTTAATTGCAGGCAAAGGCGAACGCAATTTTCATAAATTTTCATACTTTTAGAAACAAAACAATTGCAGAATATTCTGTTCAAAAATATTTTATTTGTATAAAAAAGAATCGGGCTTGAAAGTCTGTTTACTTGTTCAAATAATTTTGCAATTAAAAACCAGACATAGCATTTGAAGATATGATACACAAGTATTTTAAAAAATCTGAGAAAATTCAAATATTAAAATTGATTAAAATAATTAAATTTATTAAAATTAAATAAAATTTCTTTGTTCGCATTGCAACAATGACTGCAATTATTTATTAAAATAATTTTCCTTGTTAAAAGAAATGTAGGTAATATTTTTGAACCCTATACCCAGCCGATTTCCAGGATTATCAGTAAAATACGGCATCATTATGAATAAGTTTTAATTGTTTTAATTAAAATAATCTTTTTTGAAAAGCCTCTTTTCAGTGGAATTTATATCCGAAATGTGATTAAAATAAAACTTCAAAATGCTAATGCTAATTTATTTGATTGAAAACTTTTTATCTATTAATTTATATTGATAAAAGGTTTATTTTTCTTTATTGTTTTTTTTTTAATCAGTTCACCCCAAACAAGGCTATAATGCCACTAAGATGTAAAGGTGCTACTGGGATTGAAAGAAAATGAGAAACCTTTAGAAGAAACAGGGACGCCCATCCTAAACAGTAAACAATGAATAAACCTCTACTCCTGGTCAAGAGACCTGGGAGGTGTATGAACCAGACGATAGCTGAACGTCTCCTATGTATATTATATTAAAAGTAAATTGTTTTTATTTAAATCAAAAATTCTTCGTTTATTTTTTAGATTCCTTTCGACAAGTGTCATTATTAAACAACATAGAACGAAATCAAGTATCATTGTCTGCCGAACCTTTAATAAATTTTTGTTAGCAAAAAGCTATACATTTAAAATATATAAAGAAACTGTTATGCAATGATCAAAATCTTTTTATTATGGTCATTCGCAACTGGTCGGTACCTCTTGACTGATTCAAAACGTCGTCTAAAATTATCCGATTATGAATATAATTTTATTTTCATTTGGACAGCCGCACGATTGATTTAGGAAAGGCTTTCTTGAACTGTTATCCTTAAAAAGTCTGCAAGGATATCTACAGTTACATGAAAGGTCAACAATTAGCCAAATCTATATCTATATCTTTTCTCTGCCTATGGCATTTTGCTAAAAATATAACAAGCTTGTTTTGAATTTGAACACAATTTTTTTTATGTTCATGACCCTCTCCTCTTCAGTGAACTTGGAAGATGCGACCGGGATGAAGTTCCCTAAAATAACAGGTTTCTATGTACTTTAGTTAAAGTTAAAATGGCCAGTAATTCCTATCGTCATTTTTCTTTGAGCATTTGATTAATCTCTCGTGGATAGGACAATAAATAACTGAAGTTCAAGATGAAGAATGAAAATTTGACATTTATTTCAATCTAAAGACATCCTGCACAAATACCATTATTCTTCTGCGAGTCTGCTTACCATGTTTTCGTACAAATTTCGACTAAACTCATTTAAAGATAACGTATAGACATAAATTCAAGAAAAACGCCATACATAAATGTGTTAATTTATATGTGTGAAAAAAATACTGACGCTGTATCCTTGAGTTTTATATAATCTTATGTATCTTAAATATACATGCGTGCACTAATGCATATATATTTGGGTGGGGGGTGCGTATAATACACAAGTATATTCATTACTTTCCAAACAAGGCCTCATTATCAGAGCTCTGCCAAAGAGAATAGCAAGGCTTTTGTACACAGGTTATTTATTTATAACCCAAAATAGCCGAAAGGTAACAAGCTTTTCTCTATAGGCTCTTTTTATTGAAAGTATTTTATCGTGTCTAATTCTATTTTGCATTACGTACTCTGTGTTTTTTCACTGAATTATCTCACAATTCAGGCACTCGACGATTAAGAGGATGTGTAGCTCTAATGGATTGCGGCTCGGACGGAGAAATCGGAGATCCGAGATCGAATTCCAGTTGGGTTCGTTTCATTCACTTACACGCACATATCCTGGAAAGTTATGTATACATTTCCTTTCTTCAGGTATGGGTTAAATAGTAGGTATCTGGAAAGGTCCTTGTTATTCTAAAACAAAACGTTAATACAAAAAAAATTACAAAAAGGATTTTTCTTACACTCCATAATATGTTTTGGCTTTAAATAAACCAAAAAGGGTTGATAAACTGTAAAATTCGATCATATTACGATTAAGAATAAATCTGTCTCATCGCTTGATATAGATAAAGAACAACCTTAGCAGGATTTATATTTACTTAGAGTCGATCTAATGTCCTCATCCTTGTTGTTGTCATAACGTTTCGATCGTTGCAACCTCCGAACTTCTTCAGATACATGTTGATTCAGGTAGCCTTCAAGGAATTTCGAATTGAACCGTTTATTTAAACTATGAGGGGGGAAGATTGTTCTCGTTCGTCTGTTTTTTGTTTTTGTTTTTTTGTTTTTGTTGTTTGTTTTTTTTTATTTCTCAATAATTTCTAATCCGGTTTCTAATTAATCTGAGTCTCAGGCTCTCCACAATTTCCTGTCCTTCGTGGCTCTTAATAAATTTTGCTATTTCTCTTAAAACTTTGTTCCGCTATCCATTTACTGAAGCTCTCTAAGCATGTAATGCGTTGTTTTCCTCTGTCCATCTTACCTTTAATGTGTCATGTGAGTATCAGATTTTCTAAGCACCCTTTCCTTATTATGTTCCCTAGACATTTGAACTGTCACTTCCTGATGTTAAATATGAGTTTCTTTATTTGCTTGAAGTTAAACTGAATGGAAAGCCTTTCAACATATCCATATCGTTTATCCACTAACAACACAAAGTACAGAAGAAGTAATTCAAATGTTTTACTCTACTATAAGCAACGCCAAGATTCAATGAAAATCGCAAGAAATTCAAATTGTCATGAGTGATCAGATTGCCAACGCAGAGGAGATAGATGGTGAAATACTTGACAAATTCGGACTAGGAAGTCACAAATAAAATGGGTCAAATAGTGTACGGCGAATAAGCACGTAGTAGCGAACACTTTGTTTCAAGAACACTGATGGCGTATATTGAAGAGGAGAAAGAAAAATCAAAATCGACTACATAATTATTAACAAGAGATTCAGGAATGCATCTTTACATGGCAGAACATATCCAAGTCCGACTGTGGAAGCGATCACCTTCCATCCAGTGATATATATAAACTTAGAGGGAAACTATGGAAATTCAAGAGGGCCAAGACAGCACCCAAATTGTAATACAACAAACTCTTGAACGGCCCAAATTTGAAGGATACATATATGGATAATGGGAAAAGTTGATATAAGGGACAAAGGAAAATGGAAAATCGAAGTAAGACACATTAATAAAGGCTTTAGTAACATCAGCAATCAAGACGGTCCCCCCCCCACAAAAAGAAAAAAAAATAAAAAAAAAAAAATAAAAAGAATGGATGACAGATGAAGTTCTCCATATGATGAAAAGGAAACAAAAAACAATGCCGAAGCGTGGAACAGAATATAGGGCACTACACAAAGAAATCAGGAGCAAATACATACAGGAAAAGAGGAATGACTCAACGAAAAATGTGCATAAACAGAAAGAATAAATAAGACATGCAAAAAAAAGAAAAGAATTAACAGGACAAAAGACATGCTCATCAACAGGCTGTATAAAATCTAATGGCGGAACGCTTTAGAAAAAGAAAAAACTTCTGAGTTGGAACGAATATAGAGGAGAACTTTTCTACGGCGAAAGAAAACAACTGGCAATATATACAAATATCGATGGACCGAAAATATTAAGATTTGAAGTAGAATCCTCACTGGCCAAATTTAACACAAACGAAGCAGACAGAATTGTAATAGCGATGATGGCAGTCTTAGATGATTTTGGTAAAGACAAGATTCCAGAAATAGTAAATGAAACTGTGGTGATGTACCGGAAGACCTAAGTAGATCTATTTTCATAGCACTGCTTAAGAAGCCCGCGGCAACCGAATATAAACTCCATCGGACAATCAACCTGATGAATCATATAACAAAATGTTTCATCCAAATTTTGAAGTATCAAACCAGATTGATCTTTTGCCGGGTAACGGAGAACTTGAGCGACAGTTGTTACCTAAACATCACCCAAAGATAAAATCACAATTTATTGTCGTGAAGATGTGTGAGTCTCTCCATTATGATGATACATATACTGAAGGTAACATCGGAGTTATGTCAATAACTGTGTTGGAAGAGTTCCTCTTAGTTATTATGATAATATTATATAGTAGAAAGGAACAGTTGCTTCAATTATGGACAACTTTGGCACGTGTCTTTTGAGATATGCCCAGACTAAAACTTCAGCAGAAACGTTTCTGCCTGTCATCAGGATGGCTGATGCTAAGCTCCAGGAGAGCAACATTCTACGCTTTCTCAGTTTCACGTCTTACACTGACGTTTCACCCCCAAACAAGACGATAATGCCACTAGAACACAGGTGGTTACAGGATGTGGGAAGAAGACGTTAGTGGGAAGTCTTGAGGAAAGGTCAAAATAGTAACAGAGCTCAAGAATACAAAAGATGATTGGGGTGCCTATATCGAATCAATTCCTACGTCTATGGCAAGGAAATTTGGTTCACTGTGTCGTGGCAGAAAAGTTGTTTTTTTTTCAGAATCCACCTCGCACATTTATAAATCTACCATTCGTCAGTGGATTGAATACTGTTGCCATATCTGGTCTGGTTCTGCTGCTGTACATCTTGAGATTCTTGAAAAAAATCAATGTCATCGATCCTCACTGGGCATCTAGACATCAGTCACTTTTATGCAACCGCCAATTCTATTCTAGCAGTGTCTTTTCTCGCACTTTTCACGCGTGGAATTCCCTTTCAGTTTCTTTCTTCCTTGATAACTACAATCTCCACAAAGTGAAATGCAACGTCATCCATATCTTTTGTCTTCTTGAGCCCGGTTACTTACCCTTCCCACTAAAGTCTTCTTCCCACACCCTGTAACCCCCGGCGTTCTAGTGGCATTATCGTCTTGTTTGGGAGTGAAACGATTAAAATGACATCAGCTTCAACCATCGTTTATACAAAAACAAAATGAGGAGTTACACATTATTCGATCGTTGTTACTAAATTTTTGATGGGTTCATTTTGCATGAATACCTGATGTTTGTCACTGCGTTGTCGAGATATAATTGGCATTTAAAATATCAAGCAATGCCTGTACTGGAAATACATTGCACTGGGTTGGTCCAACTCTCTTAACAACGTTGTACCAATCAAATAGATAAGAGTTTTTTTTCTTCGTTGGATGCATTAGCGAAGACTATGGTGTTTCAACACCCTCAGTGAGCATACAACGCGCCAGGTATTTCAAAAATTCCCCACGCCTGTCTCAGATGAAAGTTGATTCCATGAAATGATTCATCCACTTTTTGATATGTCTTGTTTATAATCCTGCTGAGCATGTAGCCGCCAAACTCATCAGAAAAGCATGATATGTATGTGAGGGGGGGGAGGTTGAACCGGTTTAGTCACCAATCAACATGTCATGCACGAGCCATACACGCACATATACTGGATGATTGTAGAGTAACTCCTTATTTTATGTATGTATGAGTAGCCAGCCAGGAGTCCTGACTTAACAATGTGACCTTTTTTCTTTGGGGTTGGTTAAAGGAGCAAGTCTACTATACCAATTCAAAACTTTGGAAGGGTGAATACAAGAAATTATGTTTTTCATGCCACAAGAGTTCCTGGTGTAATCAATTGACATGATTCCTGGGTGACTCGAGAAGGGTGTAGCGAAATTTGGTACCCCTATTGAATTTGAAATAAAAACTCATGCGTTTCCTCTCATCCATTTCTTGTCAAAGTTATAGTTAAGAAATAAATATTTTAAAATGGGCTGTTATTTTTCAATCACCCTGTAGATATGTACGTGTGAGTGAGCGAATTATCTGTTGCAACTGAAATCTATTTCAGCTACAATATTTTTCATGTCAAAAGATTGGACTTGTTTAGTCACACGTTCAGTGGCATGAGAAAAATCCATCGATGAGGGGAAACTCTTTTGTAAGATTCTTTATGAGATCGTTAACATCGTTCCAAAGTTCTGGTCACAGACTTCTATCTGAGTGAGAATACTTTAGATTTTTAGAATATATAGAGAAGCTGTCATTTCAGAATTATTGCGACCTTCGAAATGTGATTATTATGTATAAATAAGCCGAATAATGCAAAAGGAAATTAATTGGAGTAATAGATAATACCAGAAATAATAATATATTAAATGGATATATTAAATTATGAATATTATTAAACTGAATATATTTAATGCAGTATTTTCAGCTTCTGCGTAATTTTTAAGCAAGTGTGTTTCTTCTTTTGTATATTTTCTGCGTTCTTGTCTCTGTCCCTCGAGTAGTATGTTGCTTGATATTTTAAATGCCAATTATATCTGACGAAGGTCATACTCGACAACGCAGTGACAAACATCAGGTATTCATGCAAAATGAACCCATCAAAAATTTAGTAACAACGATCGAATAATGTGTAACTCCTCATTTTGTTTTTGTATAAACGATGGTTGAAGCTGATGTCATTTTAATCGTTTCACTCCCAAACAAGACGATAATGCCACTAGAACGCCGGGGGTTACAGGGTGTGGGAAGAAGACTTTAGTGGGAAGGGTAAGTAACCGGGCTCAAGAAGACAAAAGATATGGATGACGTTGCATTTCACTTTTTGGAGATTGTAGTTATCAAGGAAGAAAGAAACTGAAAGGGAATTCCACGCGTGAAAAGTGCGAGAAAAGACACTGCTAGAATAGAATTGGCGGTTGCATAAAAGTGACTGATGTCTAGATGCCCAGTGAGGATCGATGACATTGATTTTTTTCAAGAATCTCAAGATGTACAGCAGCAGAACCAGACCAGATATGGCAACAGTATTCAATCCACTGACGAATGGTAGATTTATAAATGTGCGAGGTGGATTCTGAAAAAAAAACAACTTTTCTGCCACGACACAGTGAACCAAATTTCCTTGCCATAGACGTAGGAATTGATTCGATATAGGCACCTCAATCATCTTTTGTATTCTTGAGCTCTGTTACTATTTTGATCTTTCCTCAAGACTTCCCACTAACGTCTTCTTCCCACATCCTGTAACCACCTGCGTTCTAGTGGCATTGTCTTCTTGTTTGGGGGTGAAACGTCAGTGTAAGACGTGAAACTGAGAAAGCGTAGAATGTTGCTCTCCTGGAGCCTAACTTCAGCCATCCTGATGACAGGCAGAAACGTTTCTGCTGAAGTTTTAGTCTGGGCATATCTCAAAAGACACGTGCCAAAGTTGTCCATAATTGAAGCATCTGTTCCTTTCTACTATATAATATTATCATAATAACTAAGAGGAACTCTTCCAACACAATTATTGACATAACTCCGATGTTACCTTCAGTATATGTATCATCATAATGGAGAGGCTCACACATCCTCACGGCAATAAATTGTGACTTTATTACCTCACTCAAACATTTCAACCCACACTGCTTTCACCGAAACTATCTCCATCATTTAGATTGCTTTCTCTCTCATATCATTATAATCTTTCTTTCCGATTTTATTTCATTTCTATTTTGACTTTATTTATGTGACCTAGAAATGTTGAGTTTCTTTCTGATTTTAAGTATAAATGTCCATTTTGTGTCGATTTTCTCTAAAACTTCGTCATTGCTCACATGCTCAGTTCATGTTATTCTCAGCATCCTTCTGTAGAACAACATGTTTGTTGCTTCAAGTCTCTTCTTCATTTGTGAGACTGTTGCCTAGCATTCACTGCATATAGTAGGGGTGGTATTACGTCACAGTTGTCTTTTCTTTGTGTCTAATGAAATGTTCCCGTTTCTTATCCTGTGTTTGTCACTGAAAAAATCTGCTTTAAATTATTGTCAATTTTATCCAGACCATCTTCCGCTTTATATATTTAACTTAGAATCTGGCAGAATAACCAGTGTAATCCCAACAGACTTTAGAATAATTTGGCGCCATCATATTTGTCTCCCTCACGAAAATAGCGTACTAACCACAAATAAGTCTCACTTCTATGTACTGTTACTCTTCAAGGCGTGAGCGAAGAAAATTTTGATGGATGCCAACGCAATGAAAAAAATTATGAAGATAAATCCTTCTAAGAAAGTAACTAGCGATGAGTGTGATATTGTTGATCCTGATCTGGCATCTCGGCTCCATTGACTTTCCCAGCACCTTAACGTAACTTCCTGTAATTTTCCTATAAATATTTTCACTGTAATTGTTCGGATGAGCTCTTCGCTATGGCACATAGACTTTATGAATTTAAGCGAAGTACTCGATTGGCAGCTAGGTCTCATTTTACAGTTGAAATGTCTAAGTGTAACCATAAGTTTTATGCTAACAGTTTATTTTCTCATACTTCTCGCTTGTAGAACTCTCCTCCGGCTTCATGTTTTACAACCAACTTTGATATTCAAAAATGTAAATGCTATGTCTATCGTTATCTACTGTCTTCCTGATTACTATTCTATTGTTCTCGCTCCTTAATAATGTTTATCTTTTTTCTTATTCATTCATACTCAGCAATTCATTGTGTCTTAGTGGCTTTACTGTCTTGCATGGGGTGAAATGATAAAAAAACGTGTTTAAATTAAAATTTGAGTGAATAACAAATGAAATAACAGAAGACTTTAGAATATTTTTGCAGCACCATATTTCTCTTCTAAAATTCCGTACTGACCACATATAAGTTTTATTTCTTCTTCTGCGTACTATGTCCCTTTAGGAGATGAGCGTTCACGGTTTTCCACAGCTTCCTTTCGCTTGTCGCTAATAGTAACGTTTATTTATTTATTTATTTTTGCCATCCCACCGACCCCGTTCTACTATCTATTTACACAAATCTCGTCAGGTCGGTGGCCTCTTGCCTTGATCTGCCTCTTTTGCCTTCGATATGTCCTGTCAGTGTCAACTTTTCCAACTCCTCTTTTCTCATAATGTGTCCAAAGATTACATCTGCCTTTTTCTTATTCTAAGGATCGTATCACCATAATCGCTTGCCAGAAGTATTTATCTCCATCATTTTTTGCGTTGAGTTGGCATCCATCAAAATCCTGTTCTTCGCTTTTTCAGTAGAATTCAAATCAAAAGGCTAAACCAAAGCAGCTGCATTGTTGCCGGAAAATAACGCACAACGGTATAAAACGGCCTTGATGGCTCCAATCCAGATTTGTGTAAGGTATACATCTTAGTTTTCTCTTTTTTGCTTACCTTCTACCAAAGCTACCCACAAAGAAGTCAATCAGTTAGGTGCCATACGTGATACACGCTTAGGCGATCATGTATCTTTCGATACATGACTGACGAGGCAGATTTTTTACCTGCAGTAGATTGTCGTTTCTTTTTGCGGGAGACCAGTTGCCATCCAAAGCTTCAGAACCCGGTCTATCCTGCTATTTATCCATAGCTGGGGAGAGAAGAAGAGCATTCATAGCTTTCCCAAGGGTATTAGCACGTAAGTGAATGTAATGGATTCGACTGGAATTCGAACTTGGCTCTCCGATTCCTTAATCCGTGCCTCCTCACAAAGCAGTAGGGGTCTGAATTCAGAAAGTTCCCATTTCTAGACTGGTTCCCGCAAGGCTGAAGGGCTCACTCTACCTTACTATTTAAATCACTGCCGGAGGTAAATAAGTCCATGCATTTTTCACAAGATATCAACGTGAAGTGAACAAAATAGAGTCGGTCTGAATTTGAACTCGTTCCGCCGATTCCACTTTCTGCGCTGATAGCCGTTATACTGTCTGTACATACAGTCTTCACCTCTCTTCCATAATCGTTAATTTCATCCATCACAACCATCACCAACTGCAATGCTCCTTCTACATTACCCATTACCGACCCCGCATTATCATTCTATCTTTTCAATTCTCCTCTCTGCCATCGTAATTACTATCTCTGCGATTAGCACCGCCATAAGCCATCAACGAAGAGAGGCGCTATTGCAATCACCTTCACCGAGAATTGCCATCGGAGTGGGTGCTCGCGTACTGATGTTTATAAATTGTACATGTATCAACTTCCGGTGCTGGATGGTCCCACACTTCACGCAGACAGCATATTCTGTCGTTGAAGGCAGCCGCCGATCTGCCCTGTCTCTGATTACACGTTTTAAAGTTTTTCAAGCTCTCACTTGCTCATCTACTCACTCTCTAACTCACTTATCTACTCACTCCCTAACTCGACCATACACTCACTCAAGCAGTACACAAACAGTTGTGTACATACATTTACACAGGACTTCATATAGGCATAGTTTTGAAGTCATATGAACAAAACGATTTGGAATTTCTTTAGGGCATAACGACGTCAAGGATGCTGAGAAATAAAACTGTTCTTAAGGCCACATCACGTTCAAACACCGATTCTTGTACGATTACCGAAGTTAAGCAACATCGAGCTTGGTCACTGCCTAGATGGGCGACACTAGAAAATATGAGATGCTATAAGTGTGGATTTGCGGGTGGTGTAATGTATAATGGCTCGGAATTGTTAATTGGAGAGCCGAGTTCCAATTCTCGTTGGATTCGTTATATTTCCTTCTGCGCAAATACCATTGGGAAAGGCATGAATCCACCACTTCATTCCCAATTATGAGTTAATTACTAAGAGTTTTATCACTGAAGCATTATTATCTCGAAAAAAAATTTACAGTCTAAAAATATTTCTGACTTTAAATAAACTGTAATAATTAACTTCATTATTTGTATTATTCAGTCTGTTATCATCATCTTCATTGCCATATTCACAACCTTTCGGCCGTTCTACGCTCCTGCCTTCTTCAGTTGATTGGAATTTCGAACTGAACCCTTGATTTCGTCCACCGAGATAGATTGTTCTACTTCCACGTGCCATGCCTCTTCCAGATGTCTCAGTTATTTCCATTTAACTCGATTCTCCAAGTTTTTGGTTCACTACTGCTGTTACTGGTATTGAACTCACAACTCTTTGGGTCTAGTCACTGGATCTATCCAACGTCTTTATCCACTGGGCCACGTGTCCTTGAAGATATGGTTCGAAATTCCAAACATCTGAAGAAGACCGGAGCGTACAACGGCCGAAACGTTGTGAATATTGCAATGAAGATGAGGATAACAGTCCGAATAATGTAAATAATGTAAATAATCATAATACCTCATCTCAGGGATATAGACGGGAACCTGTAATGGTTGTTAACCTGCATAAAACGAATCAATCCCTCAATTAAATAACAAACGGTAAACATCTGTGTAATTATTTTATACGCAAAACTTAAGCTGGCATAAGGCCACATTAGTCAAGAGGGCTGGTCTATGAGATATGGTAAAATTTAAGGCACCCAGTGAGAATCGAGCTCAATACATGATCTACTAGAATAACTGGCTAGCTGTGGTCTATATTTCTATATTAACATAGTCTGTTGAATGACTACAACAGTGAAATATATAGTAAAGATTAGAATTACTACCATTGCATAAATTAATACTAGGTTTCATGTCCACAAAGAAAAAAATGTGTATGTTTATTTCGTTTAGTTAGTTTTACTTAAATGAAATATATGCGATGCATTTCTAAGTCATAACACATGCACAATAAAATGCCTGAACCTATTATATCTGAATTTGCAAGTGAAGCATAGAAATTGCTTCTTTTTTTTATCTCGTTATTTTTTTCAACTCCTCCGTTGTTTTTTTTATTTATCACAACAACTGAAGTGTGGATCAACTTAGATTGTTGTGACAGAAAACGTGCAATAATCTACCTACTACGTGTAAACAAACAATATAGGAAGAGAAGTGATAGTCATATGACGATAGATTTCAATCCTCCCTAGATGCTAGTTACCCTATTCGAATCGATTTTAGGGCATAAGATTAAAGATGAGACTTCAGGTTTCATCAGCTGCTTACATTAAGGTTCGAACCAATGTATGGATTTAGATCGTTGTGATAAAAAGCATATAAAAATTTATAAAATATTATGAACTACGACTACGAATAGGTGATAAACAAACGCTATATAAATTGTCGTTTTTTTAGAAGGCGTACTCTTACGTTATATTATCAATAATTTTACATACTTTCTTTTCTTTGTTTTTTTTTTCTTTTTTTTTTTACTCGTATCTTGGATCATCACTCAATGCACAAATTTGCGTTAATTTTCGTACTAATGCGCTTGGTGTGTCTTTTTGAAACACCTTCAAACCTGCCTATACATTCTTTTTCTGTCGTGCAAACCAAACCTATGATTAACTTTTGTCTCTCGTGTAAACTAAGCCAGCATCTACCTTTAGGGATCAAATATAACCAAAATCCATGGATAACTTTTTGATTATCATGCCAACCAAATATATCTACACCGTTGTGCAAATTAATTGAGACAACCGCTTTAGTTTCCTTTCTTTAATCATTCGATCAGTTTTAGACCCCCCCCCACTGGAGTGACATTTCAATTTCGATTTTTTCCCCTCAGATTAGGGTCATTTGCAGTGTGCAGTAATATGAATCTGTTTTCGGGGTATATGATGAAATTTATTTGGCCTTGAAAAATATCGCGTCATCCGTGATTGCATCAGATTTTATCACATCCAGACACGATTGTCTTGACTGTCGATTAGTTGTCCTATGACCATTGTCTGCGATAGACGTTACTTCAAGGAAGCGTACGAAAATTGTAACGCTGCATGAACATACTGGCAAGCCGTACCAGTGAGTAAATCAGAGTTCTATAGACTGGCCCAGAAACTCTCCTGATTTAAACCCAATCGGGAAACTGTGATCAATCTGCAAGGAACGACTTTGTGGAATGGACATATGAAGTACTAACATGTGCATGGGTCATGTTTCATTGGAAAAATACGAAAAAAAAGTAAATAATAACGGAATTATTCGTTTTCTTTCAATTAATTTGCACAACAGTACAGGTGATCATGGCCCTCCACATATTCCTGTATAATTAATTTGCACAACGGTGTATGTTTCTGCCCACGTGTAAAACAAAGCTATATTTACCTTTTTGACTCTCTTGCAACACAAAACTAGGTTTCTGAATCTCGTGCAAACCATAATTATGTCTAGCTTTCCATTGCTTATCAAAACAACAGAATTTGACATTACGTCAACTGGAAAATGTTGATATGAAGTAAAATAATCCAAAACTAAACCATCAAGAACAGTGTAACGGCATCTTAAGGGGGGTCGACATTCCAGCTGCAAATAAATGGTTTCTGTAATCAATAAAGAATAAATGACAAAATTATGTCACACAAACCACTGATTACAAAGCCCATTTCAATATGAAAGTGACGTTAATGAAACGTTGGTGCTATTTGAAATGGCGAATATGTAAGTGTTAAAACGGATATAGATTTCATGTAGATTCAAATCCAAAATCCCGGAGCTTCTCACGCCTGTTGGAGAAACCCCTCCCTGATTGACAATGTCTTCAGAGGTGTAGCCGTATTCACGAAGCTTGGCCAATTGCGGCTAGGGGAGGATACTTAACCCGTCGTTGGGGTTCAACAGTCCTTTTTTTTGTTGTTTTTTGTACTGCTAGAGTTCCACTTACCGTCCTCTCCTGATGGCGGAACAGGTTTAGTCCCTGACCTCTCAGGTTTTTAATCCAGAGTTGCCTTTCTCCTAAACCGGTTGTCACTCAAGGCCATAGAATCCAGTCTTACATATAGACAGATAATGAAACTTGAAAACTGAAAGATTAATATTAAGTCTGAAGCAATTGTGGCGGTGTTAATTCTGCTTTCATTACTGGGGATTGGTCATTAAATAGTTTATGTTTAGTTAAGATCATTATTAATGATAATGTGTGCAGCCAGTTAAAAAAGGAAGGAGTAGCATTAGTGACAAAATACTGTCGGTATTTAATGTTCTTTGTCATGATTCCTCTAAACTCAGAGGAGGTCATTGTTTTTAAATTTTATCAATTAGCTCCTACCTTGCAACAATGTTTTGCGATCTGGAGTAAGTGTTCTATTTTCTGTCAACAATATTTTTGTCTATTACAGCAAGTAAACATTTCGCCATTTAGAATTCAAGATGAAATTCACAGTATCCCAGCTGAGATGTTGCAGCAGTCAATGAGAGATCTCAACAGCAGATTTCAAGAATGCATTCGTACAGGAGGACGCCATCTACAGAAGGTAATTTAAAAAAAAATGAAAATTCCATCATTGTTTCTTAAATGGCTTGTTTTAAGGTTTCAATTACTGTGAATAAAATATTTTTCTTCCATCAGTCTTGGTTTTATTGGATTGTTAAAAAGTTCCCTTTTTTTTTTTGGGGGGGGTCAACCCTGTATTAAAAATGGTAATGATAAGATAACGGGAATAATGTATTAGCAAAAACGTTAAATGCGTTTCAGTCTAAGACTAATAATAGTTGTATAGTAAATGCATCAAAAAGTAATAATGATAATAATAATAATAATAATAATAATAATAATAATAATAATAATAATAATAATGCTCTTGGGTCTTCTTCAAGGGTCGTTCTAAAGCTGGTAACTTGAACATAATTACCCCTTGTCGGTCAAGGTTAAAACGAAAATCTCTACCAATTTCAATGAATACGAATAAAATTTCATACCGGATCGGTCGTCACCCGGGTCAACAAGGGCCACGTCCCTTAGAGATGAACCAGTCTGAGGACGAAAAATCTGTCACTGGAACAAACTCTTCCAGAAATGAAGAAACACTAGGTCACCAAACCCGAATTATTGCGAACCTTGGACCAAGTGACTCAATACCAAATCGACTAATAAAAAGAAAACGAACGAAATGGTCTCGCAAAAGTATCGACAAGTCATGACATCCTTCTTCACTGCACTCGAAAACCCAGCAAGGAACACCACCAATCAAACATAATAAATATGGAGAACTATGGTCGGAAATGATATAAGACCTAACCTCAATCCAAACATGCTTATCTATGTATTTTTTTTTTTTTTTTTTTTTTGTCAGCGGAAAGTATCATGATGCCATTTCTAACCTTAGGTCCATGTGCGAGACACGGAAACAAATGTGTAAACGCCAGGAATCAAAGGAAATAAAAATAAAAATAATAATAATAAAATTAAATAATTTTAAAAAATAATTAAAAAAAAAAAATAATATCAATACTTCTATATGTCGTCCCCGGGTTTAAAGAGAGCAGTGCTGCTACAATATTTGGTATTGCCTAATGTCATTTGGTAATGGTAGAAGCACGATTTACAATGGTTTTCCGTGGAGCCCACATAAAAAAAATCACCTCGTCGTATGGCCATAAGCACTTCAGTCATTCCCCAACGTTAAATACGATTTTCAACAATATATTAGGTTGGTGCAAAAATAATGACGTAATAAAGTCGTTTTTGACGTTAAAAAATACGTCAAAAAACGACATTATTACGTCATTATTTTTGCACCAACCTAATAGAATATATACAGAACAGCACAACTGTTCAATTTTAAACAGACACTTCAGCACCCCCACAACCCCATCCCTGCAACTAATAATTGCAACTTTGCAACTACGAACCCTGCCCTTTAAACGGAAAATGTATTCCAAATCGTGAGTTTATAAAGCTGAAATCAAATATGACGACGAACAACTATTGGAAATCTAGCTTCTACCACTAGACTTAATTTTCCTAATATATATATATATATATATATATATATATATATATATATATAGTTCGAATTAGAGCCGAGCATAGTTACATTTACTTACATGCAAATACCAATGGCAAATTTCTTCTCTTCCCAGTTATGTTTGAATAGCAGGACAGACTTGATTGGTAACCGATCTAGGAAAAGGAGAACTCAAAATCTCAGGAGAGTCGGTTGAAGAACTTGTGATACATTAACAGTAAATCTATGAAACGTTATCGCCAATCTAGTACTGCACTTAAATTTATAATATCTAGGTACCATAGAAGCAATAACCATGAAAGTATATAAATATATCTATGCGCGTGTGTGTTTGTGTGTATCTATGTGTATATTTAGGCTGCATATTTTCAGTCAAACGGGTGAGATTAAATAATTTAGACATATTATGTCGATTTATTTTGGTTGTGATCCTTTCAAGTTCACGGATTAATTTCTTAGTAGGCTTAGAAAATTGATTAAGAAAAATACCAAAATTTCTTTTGAAATGTTTTTTTTTTTTTATTTTCCCAAGTACTTTCAATATCATCTGAGACCATCTCCACAAGGGTTAATTGTCTGTAGATGTGTTTATATATTTCAAAAACTTTCAACTGTTCGTTATACTCCGTAAATTATATATATATATATATATATATATATATATATATATATATATATATATATATATATATGTATATATACTCGACTCTCCCGTCGAATTCGACGTATGAGGGTCAAGCAGATCAGTTCCTAGGAAACCGACAGCCCGACAGCAGTACATGAGATTTTATTATAGTGGTGAAGGTTTCATGCAGGACCATCCACACTCTTTGAAGGGCCGAATACAGAGACCTGGTGCACTACGTGCCACAAGGTCCCCAAACGACCCTCCGCAGATTTTGAATTCAGAGTTGTCCTTCTCCTAGACCAGTTGCCATCCAAGGCTATATAGAACCTGGTCTGTCCTGCTATTTACCTATAGCTGGAGGGAGAAGAATAGGATTCACACCTTTCCCAAGGCTATTAGCACGTAAGTGAATGTAATGGATTCGACTGGAATTCGAACTCGGCTCTCCGATTCCTAAAATCTGAAATGGGTAATTTATTTTACGCCCTTGATTCTTCACTTTGATTTTTTTTTTTTTTTTTTTTTTTTTGCTGCTTGCTTTAGATAAAGAGGTGGACTATTGAATAGTGAATAATTTCTTTTCATTTCGGTTACCTCTACTGTCTACTGTTGTTTTATTCCACATGAGGGGCTTACGTTTTCAGAATACTCTGAATATTTTAGTTATTTCTTTTGGTGCTGCTAACCAGAACTCAATCGACAGAATCATCTTGAGAAACCATACTTTCCCACCATGAACATTCAATCTGCCCAACTGATGTGCTTTTGGTAGTATTGTGTGCCTCAATGTTTGTAGCGCTTGTTGTCTTGATGACTTCTGTAAGCTGGAAACAATCCAGAGCCTCACCTACCTACACGCATTGCATCAGCTGAAGCAAAATTAGAGACTCATAGCTGGCAGTTCAAAGAAGGTTTGTCTGCAGAAACTGGAACCTTAGTAAAAACCTTTAAATATCGACACATGTTGTTCTTTGTATTCTTCGTTTTACAATCAAATTTAGGGATACACTACCTACACTACCTACACTACCTACACTACCTACTCCTCCTTGAATGCTATATTCAGCCTCTTTCCCTCCACACCATTATAAATATGCACTAGAAAAACATTATATATATATATATATATATATATATTGATGCATGTTTCATTAAATAATATAGGTTTTGTCTATTTATTTTATACAAATTTTTTTCATATCGGCTGATAAGCTTAATAACATTATAATTAAAAGGAGAGAAAATCACAATATTAATACATATTTTTTAATCCTATCTAAGCTTTTGGCTTACATAAACCACTATCAAAGATGACAATAAGATTACAATATATTAAACAATACACGGACAAAACAATAATGATAGTCTGTTTATGTTTACATGGAAGATTTCCAAGCAACAACAAACTCGTGCACACATGACCGCGCGAGTGTGAAAACGCGAAGTATTAAGTATGCAAAGCCGTTGGTATAAACCAATGGCTTCTGTTACCAATTATAGACATTTAAGAATATTTGTGAAGATTTCATAGTTAATTTTGTTCAGGTTAGGTTTCAACTGTTTTATGTATATAGCTTCAAGAATTTTTAGTTTTTGTTTATTGTTTTCATGTTTAATAAGAGTTGTATTTTCGACAAGGATTTTCCGGAATTGTGTATGCGGCCAGACATGTTGTTTTAAATGTCTAAAAATGTTAGAGTTATCATTCAAATGTAGTGTCAAGCGTCGTGAAAGCGAGTTTGTGGTGTGACCAACATAAATATTATTTAATCCGTTGTAGATACAATCTCCCAAAGGGCACTTGAATTTGTAAACTATGTTGATTTTTTGAAAATTGCGATGTGTAAGGGGTAAAGCTCCTTGTGATTGTATAGCATCAGTTTTTAAGATCTAATGAAGACTGGTCTTCTTTAAGATGTAAAGAATCCATTCACTTGAAGCCATTCTTAACTATTGATCTTAGAAAACTGTTTCATGTAACTGATAGTTTTTCTATTTTTAAGAGTTAGGCGCCATACATGACAAACATATGAGAATAATTTGACAAAAGCATCAACTTCTATCTAACAAAATGGAGTAGCGTTTGACCAACAAATTATCTTAAAATGGCACTGATTGTCAAATGATACTCCGAAATATATTGCTCAGTTCCTAATTGTACATCTTGAGTGTGAAACATCAGCAACGGATATGTTTTTAAATAACGATGCTGATGGTTTTATATGCTGAACTGATTATAATATTATGTGATGCTTTCTGTTGTTGGTGTTGTTGATGATTATAATGGTGATGACGGTGATGATGGGAGCAGAGAGAATCAGGTTGGGTTGACTTGGAACGGTTGATAAGTTACAACTGTTCACAGCCACGAATGACTGCAGTGACAATGTCTGAGGTTGGAATAAAATAGAACTCTCCGGGCGTCGGAACAGCTTCGTACACATGTACCGAGCTGGGAATCATATTATAATTCACACAAACACACAAACACGCACGCAACTATCTACACGTGCATACGCACCTTGTGCCAAGTTCAGCGTCAACTTCGACCTTCGCTTTTCCTTTTTCTCTTGCCAATTATCCTAACCCCAACACCCGCCATTAGTAACAACGGTAGCGTCGCAATTAAAATAAAAAAAAAACAGACATAGAACAGCAACAAATATTCTTTAAAAGATAAGATTAACAAATGCTAATAACTAAGGGAAGATATGGATAGAGAAGAAAAATGAAAGAAGGAAAGGAAAAATGAAAGAAGGAAAGGAAAAATGAAAGAAGGAAAGGAAAAATGAAAGAAGGAAAGGAAAAATGAAAGAAGGAAATACTGGTAACAAAATGAAGAAGATTTAAAGGAATAAGAAATGATAAAGCATAAGATTTTGAGGAATAAAACGGATTTAAAGGAATTAAAAATAGAAAAAATATAAGAGAAAATGGAAAGCAGAAAACTCAATCTCATTGTAAACCAAATTTCAAATAAAGAATAAAAAGTGAAAACTGAATAAATAGACTGTGAAATTAATGAATTCAATTTTTTTTTTATTTTAAATGTGTAAAAAGAGATAAAATAAGTCATTTCAATAACAAAGGAATGACATTTCGTAAGAGACCATGTTTAATAACGACCTAAACCTTGTGCCGGGCAATCCTTTTGAGTGTGCCGCGAAATATATATATATATATATATATATATATATATATATATATATATATATGTTTGTGTGTGTGTGTGTGTGTGTGTGTGTGTGTGTGTGTGTGTGTTGAAATAGTAATGTTACCGCGTTAGTATTTGAATAAATATTGAACTTTTTTCAAATAATTCTTTTCACTATTCTTCGATTATGTTATTTTAAATACTTTATTTTAATATTCATTTTTTTAAATAAAAATGATTTAAGAAAATGAATATTAAAACAATTTTACTTTTTAAAATGTTCCTTTATTCGAATAAATCAATATTAACCTTTTTATATATAACTGTATTCAACATTCTTTAATTCGAAATTTTTATTTTCCTTTTTTTTTAAATCCATGTTGTTATTTTATAAAATTTAAATGTCTACCCTTTAAAAATTTTACTAAGTGTGCTGTGATATTTTCATTTGTTCTTCGAATGTGTGTTGAAGGTTGAGAAAGCTATGTCAAATGCCTTTACGATATTTAAGATTATCACTCTTGTGCTGAAGTTACTAATTCTGTGAGTAATGACTTAAATCATCACCAGAAGATCATCTTCTTCTATGCACCGTATTCCTTAAGGACTTTCGTGAACATTGCTCTCCACAAGTTCTTGTCCTTTGTAGCTCTTAATAAATGTTATTTTTGTTATCTCTCCTAAAACTTGTTCCGCCATCCATTTACTGAAGCTTGCAAACAGGTTATACCCTGTTTCTTTCTTTCGTTCTTGCCATTAACCTATCCTGGGAGTATTAAATTTTCCAAGCCCTCTTTCTTTATTATGTGCCAGAGAAACTTTAACTCTTTCTTCCTGATGTTAGGTATAATTGTCCTTTTTGTTTTTGTTTTCAATAAAGCTTCGTTGTTGTTCACATGTTCAGTCCATGATATCCCCACTATCCTTCGGTAGAACCACTTTCCTGTTGCTTCATGTCTCTTCATCTATGAGGAGATTGTCCAGCCTTCACTGCCATATAGGAGGACTGATATTACAGAACAGTTCAGTACTCTTTTCTTTGTTTCTAATGATTTTTTTCTGTTTCTTAATACATTACCCAGCTTTCACGGAAGGAATTAAAGGCTAAAAATGAAATAGAAAAGCATGAAATCTAAATAAAAACTATAAATGCAAAAGACAATGTATCTGTCACAAAATAGAAACCACAGAAAGTGGATAGATACCACATAAAGTGAATAGATACCACAGAACGTGGATAGATAGCACAGAAAGTTGATAGATACCAGAGAAAATAAATAGATACCACAGAAAGTGGATAGATACCACAGAAAGTGGATATATGCCACAGAAATTGAATAGATACCACATAAAGTGAAATAGATACCACAGAACGTGGATAGATACCACAGAACGTGGATAGATACCACAGAAAGTGGATAGAAACCACAGAAAGTGGATAGATACCACAGAAAGTGAACAGATACCACAGAAGATGGATAGATACCACAGAAAGTAGATATATGCCACACAAAGTGAATAGATACCACATAAAGTGAATAGATACCACAGAACGTGGATAGATAGCACAGAAAGTTGATAGATACCAGAGAAAATGAATAGATACCACAGAAAGTGGATAGATACCACAGAAAGTGGATATATGCCACAGAAAGTGAATAGATACCACATAAAGTGAAATAGATACCACAGAACGTGGATAGATACCACAGAACGTGGATAGATACCACAGAAAGTGGATAGAAACCACAGAAAGTGGATAGATACCACACGAAGTGAATAACGCATAGTAATACTAAATGAATCAATTGTAAAAAATAAATAAATAAATGAAACTTACGAGTTATAAAACATAAAAAAATGTAACCTCTTTATGTAAGTACCTAGAAGATTATATAACTAATGAAAACTATAAATAGAATTTTGTTTTTTTTTATTTCATATACGATTACACGGTGAAAACAATTGTAACCTTCACCACATGATCACCAGACTTATTGTCTATATTGAAATTATTCAATGTGTCACTAAGTTTAAACAACTTCTTGACAGTCTAAAAGAAAATGTTTAACCCTGTAAGATTTCAAAATTATGCAGGTTTAAAAAGTAAGAATGAATGAAAAGAAGTAAATGCTGTCGGTATTTCAAATTAAGTAAAATAGTTTTATTGTAGTAGGCAAGAACTTAATAATTCTAAGATAAGACTAATTGCTAGAAAACTAAAAATGAGGCTAATTGCTAGAAAACTAAAATAAGTCTAATTGCTAGAAAACTAAAATAAGGCTTATTGTTAGAAAACTAAAATAAGGCTTATTGCTAGAAAACTAAAATAAGGCTAATTGCTAGGAAACTAAAATAAGGCTAATTGCTAGAAAACTAAAATGGGGCTAATTGCTAGAAAACTAAAATAAGGCTAATTGCTAGAAAACTAAAATGAGGCTAATTGCTAGAAAACTAAAATATGGCTAATTGCTAGGAATTTACGCTGTAAAAATCTGCTGAATGTAGTAGAATATGAATATCAACTTTGAATGCTAAAATCTTATACAAATCGATCAAAAATGCTACGAAAATAGTCTTTTGTGATTTGGGTTGAAGGATTAGTACAGTAATCCCTCGATTAGTGAGGCGCGCATTAAAAGAGACGCACTAATCGAAAACGAATTAATCTAATCTAATACCTTATAGGAAATAATATTATTTGTAACTAAAATTTTAATCTCATTCACAATTAATTTTTAATTTGCGTACTTCTAAATTAAAATATAGCTGCATATTTCATATGAAATTTTCCAAACACATCACAATTATTGGTATTTTAACCTGAAAATTTTACTTATAATCTTTCCATACTAAATGCATACACCTTTTATATTTCGATATTTCTTAATAAATGTAAATTTCTGTATCTGATTAAATAAACCATTTTCTTAACAAAAATTCAGAAATTTACTTTTAAGACTTTCAAAATAAACATGAAAAAATCAAAATATTCCAAAAATTGTAATAGAGTCAAATATTCAAATATTTATTTTTGTTATCGGCTTATATTATAACATTTATCTATTTATAACTGTTCATTTTTAACACTACTGTAATTACTTAGGTAACGTAATACTTGACAAACAAAATAGTTACCCATTTTCCATTTTTAAATTTTAGGAAATTTTTAAATAATCGGTTACTATAAAAAATCGATTTTCAGATACTATGGTTAAACTGAAGAATGTTTTACTGCACTAATCGAGTATTAGGTATGCACTAATCGAATTTTAGCACACTAATCAAAAACGCATTGATCAAATGCATATTATTCGATGTATACTTGTATTTAGAAAAAGCTATATTCTATAGAATGAAGTTTAATCTTAAAGAATTTATGATCTCAATCTGTCTGTATTTTTACATTAATTTAGCAGAGTAGAAGATTAAGCTTTAAAGACTGTTTTTCATTTTGTTGTTTTATTATTCACAATATACATCAGAACGTCATTTTGGAAAAAACTAATATTTGTTCCAGTTGAATCCTTTACATTCACTTACGTGCTAATATCCTTGGAAAAGGTATGAATCCTCTTCTTCTCCCAGCTATGTGTAAATAACAGGATAGACTGGGTTCTATAGCCTTGGATGGCAATTCGTCTAACGCAGAAAGAAATGTCAACCTGTTTCGGCAATAAATCTGCCTCGTCAGTCATGTATCGAAAGATCGCCTAAGCGTGTATCACGTATGGCACATAACTGAGTAAATATTTGATCATAATAAGGTTTTTGTTGCTTCTTTTCTGGATTTAAATCGAGAATTTCTTATATTCATATGGTGTCGATGTTTTAGAAGTTTAAGACAAGCTCACAAGAAGTAGAGTTCTCCCTAATATTAGTGAAGTTGTTTAACCGCTGCCTGAGGGAGAAATGTTTTCAAAGTGAGTGGAAAATGCCAGCTGTTTTCTCTGCCTTCAAGCATACGAATGAACGCTCAAACAAGTTTAAATATCGCGGCCCATCAGTCTCTTTAGTCTCATCATCAAATACTTTGGCTTTGTTATCAACAAAAAAAGTTGTTGATCTCCTAAACAGCAACAAAAAACTTGAGAGACAAAATAATATGGATTTCGTTACTAAACTGTTACGTAATGTCAGTCCTCCTGTTTGGCGCGGAATGCTGGAAATCTCCTCACAGATGAAGAAGAGACCTGAAGCAATAAAATATATGGTTCTACAGAAGGATGCTGGGAATAACATGAGCCAAACATGTGAGCAACGATGAAGTTTTAGAGAAAGTGGAAACAAAAAGGAAACTTTAGTATCTGTCTATATTTCTGAGATGAGATATGTACACTATTTACATTATTCGGACTATTGTCCTCATCTTTGTCTCCATATTTATCAGAACGGTTTGGCCGTTGTACGCTCCGGCCTTCTTCAGGTGGTTGGAATGTCGAACTGAACCCTTTATTTCGCTCACTAGGGTAGACTATTCTAGTTCCACGTGCCATGTCTAATGGATGTCAGTTATCTCCTGTTAATTCGCCTCTCAAAGTTCTCCACCGCCTTAAACAGGTATTGACTCTTTAGGTCCTGTCACTGGATCTAACTAACGCCTTTATCCACAGTGGATAAAGGCGTTAGTTAGATGGCACAGTGGATGGCGTTAGTTAGATCCAGTGACAGGACCCAAAGAGTGTGAGTTCAATACCTGGTTGTGAAACGTTGTGATAAACACGGCGACAAAGATGAGGACAATAGTCCGAATTCTGTAAAAGGAAGCTTATTCTTAACATCAGTGGTTGAAATTTCTAGGGCATATAATGAGGAAAGGGAGCTTGAAAATATGATACTCACATGGCAGATTGAAGGCAAGTGGAACAGAGGAAAATAATGCGTAAAATACCTAGCGAGCTTGAGTAAATGGATGGCAAAACTTGGTTTAGGAGAGATAACAAAAAGACATTTATTAAGCGCTACAGAGGACAATAATTTGTGAAGAACCATGATCGCCAGCGGCCTAAAGGGGAAAGGCACATAAAAAAAGATACACTGGTGATATTTAACAGCTATTCCACGTAGAATCGGTGAATTACTCTATAGTAACTTCATCATAAGAGTGGCCACCGTACATTTCTCAAAAGGCTTTTAACAAAGTATAAGATTCTCGTCCGGCATCTTTGGAATGTCTTCTCAATTATCAAGTTATTTCTCTCTGGTAGGAGCATGAAGGTTGTTGTGTCTAGAAAGTCCTCTGAAACACATGTGTCCCTAAAGATCTCTCCTCGATCCTACGCTCTTTTCTGCTTTATATTAACGATCTATCTATGAACGTTCTCAGATTAATAGTAAATATCTATGCATATGTAAGAACAGTTTATGGGTTTACCTCTAGTAATCGTGATGATCAGAGCCTTAGAGATCTCTCATCTTAACTAATAGGTCAAGTGGTGTGGCTGGCTTATAACTTTCAATACCTCGAAATTCAAATTAGTAATGTTCCGTCATTATCGAGCAAACCCTGATTTCTCACAAGTCATGATATTAGTTTGGTGCAAAAAATATGTCGTTTTCTCACATATGTTACTATTTGATAAAACGACATTATTTTTGCACCAACCTAATAAATTATTGTTCTCTCACCGAGGCTCCTTGCTTCAAATATCTCTTGGGACGAGTTCACGCCAGACCTCAATTGAAACCCATTTATATGATCCATTGCTAAAAATGCCAGAAAAATTGTCAGTTCCTTGTGACTGGTTCATTCTATTACGCTATATCTTCAAATCAAACATGGAATATTTTGCTGTCATATTTAGGATGGGCCTACATGATCATCCCTATCCAGCCTTAAAAGTGTTAAATTCATTTACGATGAACTCATGGGAGGATAATATATTTTCCACCCCACAACCTCTTTCCCACATTTGAATGCCTGTCGCTGTTTCCATGGCAACTGTTCAGACACGTTCAATTCTTCAGTGCCACCAACTCAGAATTTTGCAGCCAAGACGCGACCTGCTACGTCCACAAGTCTGAATCACCGTCATTCCCGTCTGTATTCCTTTGTTAAGAAGAATGTTCTACTCGGAAGCTTCTTTCCAAGAACCGCTACTTTATGAAACAGACTCCTGTGTGGGTGCTTCCTTAAGCACTTCAATCGGAAACACTTCAAGTCTATAGTCAATATTTATCTATACACTATCCTCGTAAATTTTCTACATCTTCCTGTTATGCTCATATCACATACCCCGTTCAGCAAACCAAATGGATCATGGGCTTTGTACTGGGTGAAATTTAGTTATAAAAAGGAAGAAAGAAATAAAGTGGAGGTACGATCATTTAGCAAAAGTAAAAGAAAAATCTAAATTCTAAAAAAAGCGTAGCGATTATCAACAACTAACTTTACCGATTAGATTTAATATCTTAGTTGTTTTGAAGTTGGTAGTTTAACAAGCTAAGAGATGCAAGAAAGTCAAGTGTCAATCTTTTATTTTCAACCAAATCTTTTATTTATAAATCGCATGAAAAACTGAAAATATGAAAAATACTGGGATTGTGGCAACCTTTTTTTATTCAAGTTATTATCTTAAGTGGTATTACGTGAATAAAGTAATTGCCAAGTTTCTGCTACAAAATTTCGACAGTTATAAAAACGGATATTCAGTGAATGATATGAACATTAATTATCTATATAATTATTAAACCTTGCGCTATGATGCTGCTGATAAAATTAGTTTGGTACTTTAACAAGCACAATTGGGTTCGGGTGTACTCAATTATCCTCGGTCTTTTGTTTTCTAAAAATCAGTTTTCGTGCGTGAAATATGAGTGATATCCAATGATTAAACAGTATCGTCTTTACAAAAAATATCAAAGTTACACGGTTACCATATTCTCCCAAAGGCCAATTAGATTTGAGACAATAGCTGTCTGTAGGTCACTGACAACAATTTACATTTCAATATTTAATTGCTGGATGGATCGGGTTTCGTTTACATTGATTCAGTTATATTTAGCAAACTGTTTGATCATATATATATTTGTGTGTGTGTGTGTGTGCGTGCGTGTGCGTGCATGTGTGCGTGCGCCTATATTTGTGTGTGTGCGTATGTTTGTGTGTGTGTTTGTGTGTGTCCAAAGTGATGGGAATAATTCTAAGACATTCCACAAATTTAGATTCCAAATTTCCAATCTTAATCAAAGAGCATAACCTACATTTTTATATATGAAAAAAAATGAAAGGGGAATTTGATTTTAAAATTAGCTTTTAGCGACATTCTCACATAAATGAAAGGCTTTTTTTTAATCACGCATTCCTAGGATGGAAATAAAAGATCTTGCAAAAGACTTTCTGATCATTTTTAATGGATTCATGTAATCCTGTTCGAAGTGATTCTAAGAGTTTTCATTTGTCATTTCAATACACGACACATATTGTGTTTAAAGGTGCCAAGAGGAACCAATATCATTTAAGAAGAAAACATGAAAAGTTTGGATTATTATGAAGTGGATATTAGTATTTGAAATACGTGAACAGATCTATAACTATCATTAACACTCATTAAAGAATTCGAGAACGTATTGTACTGAGAAGCGACCCGGAAGACCGCCCAAATTGACCGCTGTAGGCCGTTGTCGACTTCTTCAAAAGACATCAAAAGGTCAGTTGTGTTCGAGGTCAGTTGTGTTCGAAATACATATGACCGTAATAATAATAAGTGTCCGGCAAGATCTCAAGGAATCAGCCAACATTTTATTTGCATCAACAAAGATGGTCCCTACTTTTAATGATACAACAAAAAGAGCGTTGAGCCAACAAAGATCACTTGAACGAAGTTAAAATGGAGGAACTTTTTTGACGAAAAACTTGATGGCCTCATTTGAATGCTATGCTACTAGCTCGTTCTTCGGAAGAAAGAGCAATTTTTCACAAATATTCATTTAACTGATAATTTGTTATGGTGTGGGGCGTTTTTTGTTTTTTGTTTTTTCAGTCAATAATTCAGCTAATATATATATATATATATATATATATATATATATATATATATATGTGTGTGTGTGTGTGTGTGTGTGAAAAGTGTGTGTATATAAATATAAATAAATATATATATATATGTATAATTATTTATATATTATATGCGCGGTACTTATTAGAAAGCGCTCAATATCAGAGACAGAGCTAACATATATGGTTGGATAGATGTGAGCTTGTGACCCTGGGTTTCACGCTTTAGCGATCATCAGACAAACTGATTAATTTTTTAAAAAATTTTGGTTTTATGTAGATTGCGTGTATTGGTGTTATTGTGGAAGTGGTGGGGGAAACTTCATCGTTTTTTCATCGTACCGACGCAAACATCGATGTATGCAGACACATATCGATGTTTGCAGCAGTACGATGAAAAAACGACGAAGTTTCCCCCACCACTTCCACAATAACACCAATACACGCAATCTACATAAAACCAAATTTTTTTTTTAAATTAATCAGTTTGTCTGACGATCGCTAAAGCGTGAAACCCAGGGTCACAAGCTCACATCTATCCAACCATATATATATATATATATATATATATATATATATATATATATATATAGGGTGCGATAGATAAATTGTCGTGTAAATTATGGATAAATGAAAATAATGCTGACATCTCCTGCAACTCTACTGGTTTATCTCGTTGTTTATAATTCTTGCCTTCAGTTCATCTTTGGTGTTACAAGGAGTTTTGTTGGTCTCTTCTTGAACCGCTCCCCACACATAATAATCAAGGGGGTTGCAGTCCGGGGAGTTAGGTGGCCAGATGTAAGAAGTGATGTGGTTGCAGAAATTGTCTCACAGCCTTTAAGTTTTCCTTGATATATATCATATTGCCCTGTACACTATACATTGAGCTCTCTTTATTGATCTATCTTTATGGATATGTTAATATTTTATATTAAAAAGACATACTTGAATTATATTTTCCACATACGGATTTTATATATATATATATATATATATATATATGTGTGTGTGTGTGTGTGTGTGTGTATACATTGTAAATGAGATATAAAGGACAATTTGTATTAACAAATCAGTCAATGAATAAAATTTATATTACTCAACAGAGACAATCATCAACGCAAATTTGCAATCTTTCATGAAAATATCAAATATTATTTCAGGTTTTATCAAACTTGTTTCTTCTTTTTGAATTTCTTGAAATCCTGGTACGTTGCAGGCTTTTTGTTGTCAAATGCATTCTTGATAACAAACAGAATATCGAGTTATGATATTAAGAAAGTCTTGTTGCCTTTTTTTTTTCAGGTGTTCTAATCTCCCAAGCCATCGATTTGGAAATCTTCAATCTAAAATCACTCTGATGACACGAGGCTAATATGCAAGATAATGTAATGAAATAATTAAGATATTGATATTCCACACTATTTCATACAAAAGGTTAGGAAGAAAAACTCCATTAATAGTGGAAAGATGGAAAAAGCTATTGAACTTGGGAAACGTATTTTCCTGAAAAATTGTTTTAAGAGAAGAATTTTACAAATTTCAATCAACATTAGCACTGGCTGCTCGATTAATGAAAGTTAAATGTTTCCTTATAGGGAAAAGGTTTATATTACCATTGCCATTTATCCCTGAAAATTTGCTTTGAGAAACCAACATCAATACAAAATGGTGTAAGATATCGGTAAGATAATAAGTCATATTTAGTATATAAAAATTCCTAGTAATTTTCTTTGTTTCTTTCTGTAAAGAGAACAAACAATTCGCTTCCATTGTTAAATAATAGTTTAGCAGATTATTATTTTTAGAGAATTCTATTTTTGCTTTCTTAGTTTGAACTTTGGGGTCAAGATACAGGACAAAACAAAGGAAGCCGATTTTGATTGGCTGAACTAGCATGGAAATTGTAGTTTTTCAGGGAGTTGAGTCCTAACCGTCGAACACTGTAGACGTGTTCGTGTTTGGATCTGCTCCCCAGAAGAGGGGGAGAGCGACCCCATTGTATATTTAGAAATGTACATGTCAACGTGTTTAATAAACTAGTTAAAATTCCCCTTGTTGAAGTTCTTTTATCTCTGAACCAAAGCAACTAGCTAACACCCGCTGTGAAAGAAGGCAACGCTATTGTTATGGAATTGACCCCATCGCCCAAGATCATGCCCATGAGGGAGATATGGAACATATAAGTTCAATTTGGTGCCGTGACGAGGATCTCCCAGCATAGAGGTTGCAGAATGAGGGTTACAACACAATGCAAAAAAGGGAATATGAAAAAAAGTAATTTAGACATAAAGACAGAAAAAACTAACTGTTATTACAATGATATTATTATGTTCTACAGCGCAAACACACACACACACACATCTAAGCAATAAACCAAAATGGAGAGTAATGATAAAGAATGAGGTAAAAAAAATCAGTAAGTGAACAGCGTTTAATGAACAGAAAAACAAAACGAACGAGTGGGGAGAAGAAAGAGGAGACACAATGAACACCCACACTCACGCAGACACACTAACGCGACAATGTCAATTTTGATGAAACATTTTAGTGAGAGACTGATTTTTGTTGTTTTGTTTTGTCTTTTTTCAAAGTTTTAGAACCATGGGCGAAAATCTATTGTTGATTTTGATTGGCAGTGGATTTTTGTTTTTGTTTTTTAGTTTGTTTTTGGAAAACTTGTCCGCTAAAGTTTCGTTTTTAAAAGAAAATCTTTTGGAGAAGGAAATTTGACCAGTAAATAAAATTTCCTGATGTTGTCCTTTGTGGAAGTTCGTTGATGTGCCACGTGGAGGCTTGAATTCTCGTACGTAACGCAATTAAAAATTGATTTGAAAAAGAAAAACTGACGGCATTTAATGATGGAGCATCCCCACTAAGATTTCTGTGGACTGTTAATGAGTTTAAAATATTTGTGACTGGTTTTGCGTGCATTTACATGTTTTAAGTTTAGAATTATTTTGTTAATTGTAATTAACTGACAAATGATTGTTTTGTTCTTTTCTGTAACAGTGAGTGAAATTCTTTTTTTATTATTTCAAGAGCCGTATGTGTGTCCTTTTGCCTTCATTGGTTGAAGAATGAAGTTGTTAATTGGTGAATTTTGAGAGTTATTCTTGTGGAAAAATTAAGTTAATTGTTGTGAGAATAATTAGATTCGGTCTGTATTATTTTCGGGTTTCAGAATGTGTTTCGATTTGTCTCCTGGGCGGAGGGAGAAATTGTTATGTAGATAAGAAAACAATGGGGGGTGGGTAGAGAGAGAAACTTGCGCTATGAATTATTCAGTATCGTCTGAATATAACCCCAAGATACCCCCCAAGGTAAAGGATTGGTCCTGACGATCAAAAGAACTTGTCAAGTGACTTGTGGGATGCCTGATTGCGGTAGTGAGTAAGGGACCCTTTTAACCACGGTAGAGTCAGTAATGGATTCGTTAGGAGGCGCTGAGTGGATGTCGTTGCTTTCCCCATGGGGACAGTCAGAGGCAGGAGAATTTGAAATGATGCCAGCTGAGTTTTGGCACACAGAGGCAGATGGTTAATAATATTGATTATAGAAAATGAATTGTGGTAAAATTTTTGAAGATTTGTTTGCTAAATTTGGTAATACGCAAATAACAAAGTAATTAATTGGCTGCAGTTGAATAAATAGCGTAATAATGGTCCGTATGTGTTGTGTCACTGAGTAGGAAATAGTATATTTAAAGTGTACAATTTAGGTGGCTCATTTATGGAATTAGTTAACGCTGGCGTGGCGCTTTTGGAATGCATTTTGTGATTTTTGGACCAGTATTTTTTCTCTGATCTGTATGTAAATTTCAGGTAGTCTCAAGTGAATAGGCAAGAAATTTTGTTTTCCTCAGGAATATTGGATTGCTGAGGTGGTACCTGCTGACCTGGGTAGTGGTATTTATTGGAGAGGTCAAAGTTCACGGTTGGAGTTATTTGTCTCTAGACTGGCATTTGAGGTGTTGATATTGAGTCACGGAAGCTAGTGATCAAGAATGGATAAAAGATTGTCTGATATTTTTTTTTTTTGTTAAAAAAAATGTTTGTAAAGCATGAATAACTGGTCAGAATTTTGTTGCTTATGTGCATTCTTTTCAGGAATGTTATATATTCAGAGCCGAGGAATGGGTATGTTACGGAGATTCAATGATGAAAAAATATAAGGAGCAGCCTTGCAAACGCAAAAGAGCAGAGAAGATGTTAGAGTAATATATTAGGTTGGTGCAAAAATAATGACGTAAAAATGTCGTTTTTTGACGTTAAAAAATACGTCAAAAAACGACATTATTACGTCATTATTTTTGCACCAACCTAATAGTTGAAATAAAATTCATAAATTAATTTTTTTAATGATTAGGTTATGAATGTTAAATAATAGTTTAGTATATTATTATTATTATTATTATTATTATTATTATTATTATTATTATTATTATTATTTACACAATTGTACAGGGTGTTCATAAAGTTCGTGTGCACTTACAAAAATTATAACTTTATTTGTATTTGCGATAGAAATAATCTGTAAAAAAAATGTTATAAAGTTTAAAGTGCCTAGTTTTAAATATATCTAAAATAACTAATGTGATTTCAGGCATTACTGTAAATCAGCTGGCAAATGTTTTCCGTGAACTGCAAAATCGTATTACCTTTTGTATTGCTAATGATGGAGGATATGTGGAAACTTAAATAAAATTTCAATAAAACCTTAAAAAATATAGATTTACTTCTTTCTAATCCTTTTTACAAATTATTTTTATCACAAATACAAATAAAGTTATAATTTATTAAAGTGCACATAAAATTTATGGACACCATGTATTTCTGCTCTGACTTCTGTTTTAATCTTAATAACGTTTAGTTTCAAATAGTAATTTACAAATTTATTTTCTTGATTACCTCCTGCATAAACCGTGAATGTTTTAACTTTAACAAGTGAAAATGGAGGAAAATGAAATCCATTTATGTCATTTGAAGCTTTTTTTTTTATTTACAGAAACAAAAAGCGCTGCAGAAACAATAAAAACTGATAACTACCGTTTATGCCGTAGCTGAGAGTAGTGTTCGTAAGTGGTTCCCTAGGCTCGGGAGTGAAAATTCTGAGCTGGATGTACGAGAATATTCTGGCAGGCCAGTATTCAATGATGATGCTCAAATCGAAAGGCCAATTAAAAATAATCTCGGTCATATGACACAGACCATCGCTGAAATGGTTAAAGAAATCTATGTACAATATGCCTGTGAAATTTATTTAAAAACGCTACGAACGTTCGTTCCGGCCTAACAGTAATGATCTGCAAAGCATCTGTTGATATTATATATATACTTACTAAAATTAATTTATTTTGGCTCAAGGCCACACATAAACGCACAGCAAGTATCAAAGTAATACAGTATCAAACTTCTGCAAATCTAATTTTCTAAGAACTGTTTCCCAGCGAGAGACCAAACATTTTATTAATTTTACTCTACTATAATATCACAAGAATGAAACACTGAAAGAGAAACAAACTCATAGTATAAATCCTCTGACAGATGATTTGGGCATTAATTGTTCCAGAAGAGGGCGTCCCCTTTATTTAGTTTGAATCCTGGAAGTTATACAATGCTTGCTCAACACCAGGCAATAAAAAATTAAGCAGTTTCCTTAAGCGTTTCAAACATAAATGCATGAGATTTTTTTTAATCTCTGATCCAGAAGATAAAAAATAAACTCAATCAGTAAGAAACTTTACTAAATGTTAGCTAATAGTAATTTATTCTGATGAAAGCTATTGTTCTGTTCTAATAAATCATTGCTAAAAATAACAAAAATGAGGATACTTGTCTGAATCAGTCGAGTAAAATTTTAATAATTGGCAGATCTTATGTCATTTCCAATTCTGCCCAAGTATTAAAAGAAAACCAAATGTTTAGCGCCTTCCTTGCTTATAATGTTTACCACATCGAAACATTGTACGAATAAAGAGTAAAACTATTAAAGATTCCGATCAAAGAAGATAAGAAATCTGTTTAATGTGTTATTTTATGAAGTGATATCTTCTATAACTGCACTTTTAACGGCAATTATATAATTTTATGAAATTCATGACCTCATGTCGACTTTTACTAATCAATTAAGCGTTAATAATTTTAAAAGGAAATAAAATGAATATTTCATGTGTTGAATATTTTTATGAATTCGTACAGGAAAGTACTACACAACGTTTTTTATTCGTTTTTTTTTTTTTGTTTGGTTTTTTTACTTTTAAAAATAGACCAGCATTTCAAAGGAATGAAACTTTGCCAACATTTCTCTATAAATACTTTTAAAGAAATACTTTCCGTCTTTACATTCAGGTAATGAGACGGTAACGTAAAAAAAGTTTGATTTTTTTATTTATTTTTTTTATTTTTTTGTTAAATAGAATTTGCCTTCAAGGAAATTTACTTTCGAACCTTTCCGTTTTATATGCAGTGTGAACCATTTTAGATTCGTTCACTGGCATCCAACTTTAGCCAAAATCGGTTGAATATAATATAATCGCAAGTCATCGACGCTGAAAGTAAAATCAACGAACCGAGTTCAATTTCCAGCCTAGACAACTGCTTTGCCTTTTTCACTGACACACTTTGGAAAAATATGAATCTCGTGGCTATAGATTAAATAGCAAGGTAGACTAGTCAATCTAGCTCTGGGTGGCAACCAGTCGAAGGAGAGCGGCGCTGAATTCTAAATCATGTAGAAAACAACTGGAATCTACTCCCGTATCTTGCTCAAGAATTTATGGTAATTCACAAATAATAAAGAAAAATTATGAACATATTTTGCATTTGTTTATACCACCTTAACGTTGGATGTATTTATCATAAAAATGGTGAATGCTTTGTTTGAAAATATCTCTTTCTGTTTCAGTGAGAGAAAATATTTCTCAGAGGAACGTGTGGTCTTATGCCTTTACAAGTATACCATTTGTCAGATCTTTAAATATTGTTGCCACACCTGGTCTGGTGCTTCTGATATTAGGTTGGTGCAAAAATAATGTCGTTTTTGACGTATTTTTTTTTAACCTCAACAAACGACATTATTTTTGCACCAACCTAGAAATTCTTGACAAAATGCAAAGAATCTACAATGTTATCCGTTCTGATTTGTCATCTCGGCTTGAATCTCTTTCCTTCCCTTATGTAGTTTTTTTATGTCTTTTCTATAAATGTTTTCATGGAAATTGTCTTGATGTGCTCTCTTCTTTAGTACCCCAACTTCATGAATTTAAGTGAAGGATTAGAGTGGCAGCTATGTCCTATCATTATACTATTGAAATGGCTAAATTTAACCGGAAATTCTATTCTTCTATCGCACTTCTCACCTGTGGAAATTTCTCTCGTTTTCTTACTTTCATACAAACTGCGATTTACATACAACATCAATCGTCGTCCTTTGTCTCCTTGAATCCTCTTCTTTATTTTTATTTCTTCTTGACAACGTTTTCTCAGTGTCCGTCGCTCTGAATAATCCATTGCGTTCTAGTGACTTTATCGCCTTCATTGATTAAAAGCATTTTTAAATTAAAATGAAATAAATTCATTTTCATTTATAAATATCAGCTTTATTAATTAACAGTCGACGACGATCAAAATGGTACCCCCTCTTAATTCTTCTCAGTGTTTTTGTTTTTTGTTTTGTTTTTTTCCTAAACACCAAACATATTGACTGAAGGATTCTTGAAGGATTTAATTGCATCAGACGTTTATATTCTCGTATAGAACACTTCGCAGCAGACATTGTATTGCGAATACCGAAGAAAACTGTAAAAAAATATTAGGCAAGGAAAATGATTCATCTTTCCTTCTAAATAACAGAAAACAGAAAATGTAACACAGAAATTTGAAGACTCGTAGCAATAACGAAATTTGGTAACATAGCATAAGGAATCGAAAAATAGCCTTAGAAACGATTAAATAAGGTCTAATCTCCCGGACACTTCTACGTGCTTTAATGGTTAGCAAGCTTCTTTGTTTGGTTGATTTTGTTTCGTGACATATCAATACCTCTGTGGGTTATTTAATGCCGGAATCTAAATATCTTTGTCACCATATTTATTACAACGTTTCGGTCGTTATACACTCTGGCTTTCTTCAGGTGGTTGGAATGTCGAACTGAACCCTTTATTTCGTTCACTGGGGTAGACTGTTCTGGTACCACGTGCCATGTCTAATGGATGTCAGTTATCAGTTATCTCTTGTTAATTCACCTCTCCAAGTTCAACCACTGTTTTAACTAGATGATGAACTCAAAACTCTTTGGGTCCGGTCGCTGGATCTAACCAACACTTTTATCCACTGTGACATTCCAACCACCTGAAGAAGTCCGGAGCTTACAACGGCTGAAACGTTGTGATAAATATAGAAACAAACATGAGGACAATAGTCCGGACAATGTAAATAGTGTACATAATACCTCATCTCAGAAATATAGACAGATACTGTAAGGCCGAAACGTTGTAATAAATATGGCGACAAAGATGAGGACAATAGTCCGAATAATGTAAATAGTGTACATAATACCTCATCCCAGAAATATAGACAGATACTGAAAGGCCAAAACGTTGTGATAAATATGGCGACAAAGATGAGGGCAATAGTCCGAATAATGTGAATAGTGTACATAATACCTCATCTCAGAAATATAGACAGATACTGAAGGGCGGAAACTTTGTAATAAATATGGCAACAAAGATGAGGAAAATAGTCCGAAAAATGTAAATAGTGTACATAATACCTCATCTAAGAAATATAGACACATACTGAAAGGCCGAAACGTTGTGATAAACATAATACCTCATCTCAGAAATATAAACGGATACAATTTTATGGCTTCAACTAAATATATTTTGAATGCAATTGCCTGTCTTCAACTACAGATTAAATGTTTTGTTGACCATTTTACTATAAAAAGTATTGTTAATATTTAACAGCCCTCCACGAGGGATGTATTTGGCACAAGGCCGAGTTTACCGTGGGTTCTCCGAGCCCGTAGGCTCGGCCAAAATTATTCCCTTAGAACCCGCATAAACAGGTTCAGGACCTGTCTACTTCCCCGGACGAAACTTTGCCCTTCGGCAAAGCCTCGTCCGGGTTCCTCTCTGCTCAAGGCAGAGAGTTCGACAGTTGAACAATATGTTCGATTGTTCCTATGTATTGTTAGTATTTCTACTATAAAATGGATTGTTTTATAAGTGTATCTCTATTTTCCGAGTGTTTTGCTTGAGGAAAATCATTATTTTAGGTCAAAGGGTGATCTCCCCTGGAAACAACAACAATTAAAAGAGGTGTGCTTTCCGGTTCCTCAAAACCTTCTGATCTTCCCGCCGAATGTCGTTTATCATCACACCTAGGGCTATTAGCAAGTTTGTCTCGCTAAATTAATTATGAGTGAGTAGTGAGTTCGATCCTCACTGGGCGCTCCAGTCTTTCAGTCTTGTGACACATCTAAGTTTCGCTTAGTAAATCAACATAATGTCTCTACTTCTATATAGCATTGAAAATTTGGACAATGATATAAGGTTACCAAAATGTGCGTCTAACGAACAGAACTTAAGACAAATGAGAACGTAATAGCGGAAATATGAACAGCAAACGAATTGATTTTAACAATCAGACAATAGACAACCCAATTCTGTGAGATACATTATAAGAAAGGAAGGTTTGGAGAATATAAACTTTACAAGACCCATCTAAGACAGAGAAGAAGAGGAAAGTAACCTACATTACTCCTTACTTCCAATTCCTTCTCCTACATACCTATCATACACCTCATTCAATAACACTCTACCTCGAGTGGCTCTGGAGCTTTGTATAGAGTGAACATGAGTAAAAATAAATAAATAAATAAATAGATGAGAAAGTAATGCTGAGAGACATGAAAATGTAGAGAACCATGATGCTCTACGTCCTACAGGGGCACATAACAGAAAGGGAGAGAGATTCGAGTTAACCGAATAAGTTGTAAAGTCTATAAAAATATAAAACTTATGAATCTTCACATGTCAGTGAGGATTCAACGTCTGACGACACATCATAAACCAATTTTTTTCATATGCAAAGATAGAAGAGCTTTAGTCAAACATTACATGTCCGTCCTGGGTATGACGATAAACTACATCCGCGTCCTGGGTATGACGATAAACTACATCCGCGTCCTGGGTATGACGATAAACTACATCCGTGTCCTGGATATGACGTTAACCTACATCCGTGTCCTGGGTATGACGATAAACTAAATCCGCGTCCTGGGTAAGATGATAAACTACGTCCAACAGCAAGGCCTTGGTGATCAGGTGGTTTTGAGGAGCGTGGAACCACCTCTTAATTACTGGTGTTCCCAGGTCTACCCTGACCCGGAGTGGTAGCACCTGTTAGGGTCCCAGCTATGGGCAAATAATTAACCCCGAAACTGAGGTAAAACGCATTATAAAAGTGTAAAAATAGGTTTTAATACCAGAAATACTTTGTAAAAATTATTAGCAGAAGTAAATTTTCAGCTAAATGTTTTTGGAAAAATAATATTACCAGCTATACGTTTTTGATAAAAATAATATTACCAGCTATATGTTTTTGAGAAAAAAATATTAACAGATATAGATTCTTGACAAAACAAAAATATTACCATGAAAAAAAAGGTGTCGGCATTAAATGACCCATTGAGGTGTTGATATGCCGTAAAACAAACCAAGTCAAACCAAACATTACATGCAGCAAGATATCATGTCAGATAAAAAGATAGGTTTACGGACACAATTATGCAATAGGCCTGCTTTAAAGTTATTCTGAATGACAGCAAATATAAAATTAGTCAAAATTTTACTTAAAAATAACATTAGAGAAAAACAAGATAAATAAATCAAGAGATATCTAAACGGTGTATTAAAAATCGATATGAAAATAAAAAGTATACAATTGATCATGTGCCAGAAGGAGAATGTTATGTAATAGTTCGATTGGTTAACAATGTTTAAACAAAGTTCCTTTCTGTTTATCATGTTGAACTTATCACACACACACACACACACACACTCACTCGGTCTCTCTCTCTCTCTCTCTCTCACACACACAAACATATTTCAGATTGAATATATCTGTAAAAGGAAATATGAATAGCGACAACAGGAAAACTTAACCAACACGTTTCGTCCTCTGCGGGGCAAATCAAGTCAAATGCAAGAATTTTATTTTTTTAACAAGTATAATTAGAGAATAGCAAAAATGTTAGTTTTTGTAAACTTTTAAATTACGGAACACTCATAAATATCCATCAGGTTCACTGAAAAGTTAAGGTTTGTTATGGAGGACACTAAATGACATAATGTAATGTCTAAAAAAAGAAAGTGAGTAAAAGATGTTCTTGAAATTTTTATCCTAATTAATATGTAGATTATTTTGGTTTGAGATTAATTTGTCTTATAAATTTTAAATAATATGTGCTTATGAATTTAACTGTTTTATATTTTTCATTTTCCATTTTTCTTCTTTTTTTTTTTTTCACATTTGTCGTATAAGAAAGTAGCAACTCTTTAAAGAATGGAAATATTTGAAAAAGCCCGGTACGTAGATTTCTATTTTGGCAAGTTTCGATAGCGACACTCTCAAGAATTTTCCCCCTGATGAAGTTACTTTTTATTTCAATAAGTGTAGCATTCTTTAGATCAAATCTGACAGTTTTATTTCTGTAAACTTTATTATCATGGATCCTCATATTTGATACACGCCAATTTTTATTTTGCACAATGTGTATTACGTCTATCGTTCATTCGTGAAATCTTAATGAAGAAATAGTGCGCTATCTGTTACAGCGAACTTCACAGTTTAGCATTTATACAATTTTGTAGCGGTTAACAATGGACATAACAGCCTTCCTTTATGTACATCAATTATCTAAATGAAAGTATAAATTGGCCAAGTGCTGCCTCACTCACTCTATAGAACAGTGTTTCTCAATTTTTTTAAGCAACAGCACAGCAAGCAGCAAATGAAAATATCACTTAATAAAATTGTTAAAGCGTATAAAGGGTCTTTTTTAAATTACTTGGTACTATGAATTCAGTTGACATTTTTCCCCGCAAATTATACATAAGAGTCTTAGTTGATCAATATTTTCAGACCAAGAAAATCCGAACATCAAATAATTGTCGTAACACTGTCTATTGTAGCGAACTTTTTTGCACTGAAGTTTATTGGTTTCAAGGAATGTTCACTTTTTCACTTTCAGACACACACACATATTTCTAAGCCGTCACAATATTCAGCGGCACACATAAGCGGATATTATTAAATAATAATTATAGAATAAATATCATTAAATATTAAACATAGAGTAAATATTATTAAATATTAACTATAAAATAAATATTATTAAATATTAATTATAGACTAAATATTATTAAATATTAATTATAGACTAAATATTATTATACAGTAATAAAATTCTGATCAAAGTTCAACTGATAAGTACATTCCAGGTTAGTAAATTATTGATCTATACTCATTTATATTGGTATCTCAGATTTATATATATATATATATATATATATATATATATATATATATATATATATTTATATATTTATATATATATATATATATATATATATATATATATATATATATATATATAATTTTGTGAATTCCGTTGGTCCCTTCTTTCTCCACACCCCCTAAAATAGCTATACATTGACCGACCGAAACCATATTTTAGAAAGATGTGCAAACAGGTGAGTACAAGTTACAGTTGGTATTACTAGGGTGCCTTGCTTAGTACAATAAATTTTCTTTCATTTTTTGGGTACAAATTAAAGATGTTATTATTTAACATACGAAATACGCCCACTATTTTAAAAATAATTTAATGGTTAAAATAACAAATACTTATTTAATAAAAATGCCATATTGTTTTTTGCATATCTTTTCTTTAAGTTTTTACAAGAAATTTTATACAAGAAATTTAAACCAATCACAAAGCCAAACGTTTCAAAAAGTTGTAATTTGGCCCGAGAAAGGAATATGTATGGCCAGTTCTATGTTGCATGCTCAAGAATAAGAAATCGTAAGAATTTATTCTTCGCTGTTAAATTAAAAATTAATGAAAAAAGAAATTTAAAAAAATATTATTTACCATGAAGTCCTACAAAATTAAGTTAAAGAAATTATGAAACCGCGAATTATGGTTTTTGTCAAAATATTTTCGCAAAGAAATTTGCTTATTCAAATTTCACCGTTTGGTTCGCGAAATTGAACGAAACATAGAGTTTGTAAATCTCAGTAAAAATGTTAGCGACAATTTCAGCAATACTAAATACTGGGAGGATTTCAACATGCGACAGCGTATTGCAAAAATAATAGGATATAAAACTATGTAAATGTGTTTCTTTTGGAAACTAATATCTTAGTATATAACATTATTTTTGGCAATCGCAGTTTAGTGGTCATTCTGACTTTGTTCTACACAAGCATAATTGTGCTACTTTGTGGCATACTGGTGTTTTTATATTGTGCCTTTTATTATCTTTTTACAGCATATTTTCGCTGCAGCTATAGCTGAGTTTTAAAGTGTTACATCTCTTGAATATTTTGTGTAGTTTCTCTGATTTTGTGTAATGTCTATGAGTTTGACGAAAATCTAACTTATATTCGTTTTCAGATTTTATATTGTCCAGTGGGTTGCACTATAGGTGTTTACTTATCTGTTGCATTCCATGATGTAATTGGTGTGAATGGTAGCTTTACCAAAAATTGCCGTTCTTTAGAGCCGTTTCATATTCTTTTTGATTTCATTGAAAATACTTTCGTCACAAAAGTTGTCGGATAAACTGTGTCTGATTTTTTGTAGAATTTGTTGGCGGAGGTGTGTATATTTTTTATCCAATTTACCCCGAGCAAGGCAGTAAAGCCACTAAGACACAAAAGGTTACTGGGTGTGAAAGAATTTGAAAACAGAAAACATTATAAAGAAGCAGGAACAATAGGAGAGTACTCAGAAAGACAGTAGATAACGATTGAGACTGCATTTAAATTTTTGAAGATCAAAGTTGCCCGGAAAGCATAGAGCCGGAAGTAAGTTCCACAAACCAGAAGTGCGAGAAAAGAAAGTGTTAGCATAGATGTTGCAATCAAATTCATAAAGTCTGGGTACCACAGCGAAGAGCCTATCCAAACAATTACCATGAAACTATTTATAGAAAAGACCCAGGAAGCAACTTAACGGCAGTAGTAAAGTGACTGAAACTGAGATGCCAGGTCAGAATCAATAATATTGCTGATTCTCCTTTGAATTTTATCAAGAATCTCTAAATAAATAAAAGAAACACCGGATCAAATGTGGCAGCAATATTCTAAGCCTGGCTGAATTGTAGACTTATTGATATTTAAGATAGATTCTGGTGAGAAAAATTCTCTATCACGACACAGTGAAACAACTATCTTAGCAGCTGACCTAGCAATGGTTTCAGTGTAGTGTTTCCACATGATATCGACCGAGAATGTTAACCCGAGAAGGCGCAATAAGTGATTAGCATCAGCCATGAAAAGAGGGTCTCTCAGATGATTAATAGAGAGAAGTTTTGTTTTAGAAGCTTTAAAATTCATGAGCCATTCTTTGTCCCAGTTAACAACAGACCGCAGGTCATTTGTTAGATCAGCTGCCAATTTGACCATATCAAATTGATCAGACTTACTATCGAAACAAAAGTAAATAGTTGTGTCATCAGCATAGATACCAAGTTGAGAGCTGATGTCACCGAGAAGATTGTTAATGAAAATTAAAAACAAAGTAGATACAAGGATAGAGGCCCTGGAGGACATCTGCATTTGTACAGATGGATCTAGAGGAGTGGCCGTTTAGAAGAACTCTCATTTCACGATTTCATAACAAAGACTGAATCAGTTCAAAATTCGCCAGGAGACACCATAACTTGTGGAGATGACCTGTATGCCAAAACCTGTTGAAGGTTTTCAAGATGTCCAAACGACCCTTTCCGAAATAATCGTTAATACATCAGCAGTTGACCTAGAGAAATGAACGCCATATTGTTTGTTAGAAAGAATACCCTGAGATGTGAGATGCTTAACTAATTCAGCATTGATTAGAATTTTGGATTAATTTACCAAAAAGTTGTAGTAGGCTAATAGGCCGATAGTTGGAAGGGTTGGCTGGTTCACCTAAGTTCTTCAAGCCTGAAACAACAGAAGAGGATTTTCAACAAGCACGGAAGCAAGATGCAACGAGTCATTTATCATACAGTTTAGAGAGAAGAAGAGCCAGTTCAGTAATACATTTCTTAAGGACTCTTACACAGATACCATCAGATCCACATACTTTGTGGGTATCCAGATTAGAGTTGATAACAGAAAGCATAGAAGGTTATATGCATATCACTCAACAGCGACTGAGTTCTAAAAGGGAAGTTCGGGAAATATACTCCAGATGAGTCACAAGTAGAATTTAAGGAAAAGAGAGGGAGAATAGAAAATTTACTCTTATTTAATACACTATTACGGACCCTCTAGCTAAATTTATTAGATGTATTACGGTACCTCATTCTCTCTGCAAACAGAAACGACTTAGCTCCTTCAAGGACACGTTTATATTTATTACGTGAAGTAACGAACAATGTCATGCTGGTATATTCGGAAATAGTAATTTTTGTCGGCAATAACGGCAGAGCGTGATTCATGGAGAAGATTGAGTTTTTAACTGGTATTTCCAAGAGGAAATGAAAGCATCTATTTTGGCTTTGACCGAACAGGGTACCTCAATGGTACCATTCTCAATATGATGGAAAGTTGATTGTCGTTCAGTTTTCTGAATCGCTTTTTAAAGACTGAAAGTTACTTCTTTTTTATATACCGTGTCCCCTCAGAAGGTAGGCGATCATGGCTCTCCACAACTTCCTGTCCTTTGTAGCTCTTAATAAATTTTGTCTTTTCATTATTTCTCCTAAACCCTGTTCCGCCATCCACTTAAGCTCATCAAGCATGTTATACGTTGTTTTCCTTTGTCCCTCTTAACCTATGTAATGGGAAAGAAGACGTGCTGGAAACTGAGGCTTCAGTCAAATAAGAAATACATGCAATATGTTTTTTTATTAGATGTTTACATATATATATTTATCAGAAAATATATGAAATGTCATATTTTGATGAAGTATAAAATCATTTTAATTTAATCAAATTAATATCAATTTTTTTCTACGGTTTTCTTCTATTGTAACTCTAAACTGTTTTTCATTTTAAATTTTTATTCAAAAACTTTTCCAGGAATTTATCATTCTCCATTCCACCCAATCCTAAATTCTATCCTTGTCGTATTCAGAGAAATAAAATTTGGTTAATCTTTTGTATTACTTCTGTTTTTAACCATCAAAAATATATATATATAATGTATATTCTCTAATACATATAGGCTTTGAGCAAGTAAATCCTGAGGGTGCGGGCAAATACCATCTATCTCTGAACGTTGTAGACTGGCGCTGTAGAATCACAAAGAACTGTACCAAATAATAGAAATCACATCATGTGAGGAGTACCAACATCAGCAACGACTAAAATGGATAGCACATAATAAAGATGTTGACATTCCACACTACATCAAACAAAAGGTTTAGAAAGAGTAATGACAGCTACTGGATTTGAGAAACCTATTTTCCTGAAAAATTATTTTTAGAGAATGATTTTATAAATTTCAACCAAAAGCAGTACTGGCTGTTCGGTCAATGAATGTCAAATATTTCCTTATAGGGAAACGGCTAATATTACCATTACCATAACAATATATATATGTTTGTGTGTGTGTGACTATTATCGAAATGTATTTGTTAAGTATTTTAAACATTTTCCTCCTGTCTAATTCGACCTTTAGCATCAGGGCTGATGTTACATAAGCATTAGCCAAATTCTATACGCATTCGAAATTAATGACCCATTTTCAAATAATTACATAATAATATATACATATATTTGATAAAATTATATATATATATATATATATATATATATATATATATATATATATATGTGTGTGTGTGTGTGTGTGTGTGTGTGTATGTATGTATGTATGTATGGACGTATGTGTGTTTATGTGCTTGTGCGTTCGTGCATATATATATATATATATATATATATATATATGAGATATTATGTTTAGAGTTCAAAAATGATTTATGCATGATGTTACGCTATCATGTACTACTTTGTTGATTCGTCTTTTGTTTTTCGTATATGAACGATGAATCCTCTTGATAATTTTGAGGGTTGGTGATTTAGTCAGATTTTATGAGTCATGCAGAGAAAGTGCCTAATATGTAAGATCTTGCGGCAATCGAACTCAAGTATTCTAAAAATCGATCAGAATGGTCTCGCACAACCAGAATACTTCCTCGCATATAACAGGAAATGGTCGCAGTTTTACAATGTTACTATTTCACAATATTTTCTATTTTAAATGTTATTAAAAGCCTTACGGTCACATCAAGTTGAAACACCTGTCTCCGTACGATCACCTAAGTTAAGCAATATCGAGACTGGTCAATAACTAAATGGGTGACTGCTTGGAAATACCAGGTGCTGTAAGCGTGTATGTATGTGTGGGTGGTGTAATGGATGATGGCTCGGAATAGAGCTGTGTTCGTTATATTCAGTTATAACCCTTTCCCTCTGGAAAGGTATGAATCCACATCTTCTCCCCCTCGCTATGGGTTAATTAGTAAAATGTGTATCGCTAAATCATTCATATCTCAAAAAATTTCTTACAATCTAAAACTATTTTCTGACTTTAAATAACCTGCAATGGGTTGATAAACCGTAGAAAACAAATCAATCAATCAAACTTTATTGAAAGAAGTTATTTTGAAATTTTAATAATAAGCAGTCAGTATTTTGTTACGTCTATCAAATAAACCATCAGGAATTTGAAACACACTCCGATGAGATTTGAACCCGTATCTTTGAGAGTCTGTTTCATTTGGACCTATTAAAAACAAGAATTCCTCGACAGGCAAAAATCGAATTTAACCATACAACTATTGTATTTCTCTACTAAATCTGTTTATATTTCGGAGATGAGGTATTGTCATTTTTTCAACAATTTAAATTGTTCGGACTATTGTCCTCATGTTCATTGCTATATTCTCGATGTTTCTATTGTCGTACGCTTCCACCTTCTTCAGTTGGTTGGACTTTCAAACTCAACCCATGCACCAGTAGTTTGTTCTAGGTCCAGGTGCTAAGCCTCTTCTGGTTGTCTCAGTATTAGTTATCTCCCTTTAAATCAAACTCTCCAAGTTTTTGTTCCTTTCTGCTGTAGCCAGGTATTGAACTCACAACTCTGAGTCAAGTCACAGAATTCAACCAACGCTTTTATCCACTGGGCCATGTGTCTTTGAATTCCGTAAATATGGCAACGAACAACAGTCCGAACAATGTAAATAGTGTAAATAATTCTCTGCTTAATTAAAACAGAAACGACGCGAGGGTATCTTTTTTAAGCACTCAACACCAAGCAAGGCTGGAAGCCACTAGCACGCAAAGGGTTTCAGAGTAGGAACAAGAACAAAGATTAGTGATAGAGGAAAAGATGAAGAGAGGATTAGGGGATAGATCAGGGCATCCGGAGACGTCGATTAACGTTACATTTAAATAGTTGGAGATTATAGTTATCAGGAAAACAAGAAATGGGGAGGCACAAGTGCGACAAGTGCGAGACATGAAGCTATTGGAGTAGAAGAGACGGCTACATTTAACAGTTTCGACAGTGAAAGGGTGAGAGCGTGAAAGTATTTGTAAAAAAGATAGAGGGGGGAAACAGCACGTCTGTGAGAGAGCGGCTGCAGATGAGATGCCAGATCTGGGCCAATTACATTGCATATCCGTCTCTGGATCTTATCAAGAACCTTGAGACAAACATAAGAGGATCCAGATCATATATGGTAGCAATACTCCGTGCAAAGGTGAATGGTTGATTTGTAGATTTGAAGGATCGATTCCGGTGAGAAAAATTAGCCCGCTTTCCTAGCGGTGGGCGAAGCTATTGACTCAATATATTCGTTCCATCTCAGGTTAGCGGACAATGTGAGACCGAGCAGTCGCAAAGAGGTGCTCTCGTGGAGTTGAGCGTCAGACATTCTAATGGGAAACAGGGATGGTTCTCTTTTGTGAGTAATAGAGAACAGTTTTGTTTTTGAGGCGCTAAAGTTAACCAGCCAATACCTGCCCCAGTCCACAACCGATTGGAGGTCCTTTTCAAGACAGACGGCCAGGTTAGTTCTGTCGGCGACACTAGATTTGTTTTTGAGGCAGGAGTAAACAGTAGTGTCGTCCGCATAAATGTCTACTATGACATCAGGAAGATCGTTGATGAAAATAAGGAACGGAGTAGAGCTTTGGGGAACACCTGCGTTCGTGGGATAGGAGCTGAAGGAGAATCCGTTGAGAACGACCTTCAATGTACGCTTCGACAGGAATGATTGTATTGTCGAACAATTGACCTGTAATTCCATAACCCTGAAGCTTGCGAAGAAGGCCGGCATGCCAAACCCTATCAAACGCTTTGAAGATATCCAGATCCACGGCACGAGCTTCTTTGTTATTATGAAGTGCTTAGTAAACAATTTCAGTTATGGCCGTAAGCACATCAGCTGCAGAACGGGCAAAGCGGAAACTATAAAATGCAGAATAATAATAATAATGAATGAATAGGGGAAATATATAATTTCTGTTATATAAGTGTTGTTACCGACGTTTGTTATGACTGAAAATAAATATAGTTTTTATTTGTTACCTGGCCAGGTGTAACGTTTGACCTTAAAATTATTTACTCTCACTCTCTCTCTCTCTCTCTCTCTCTCTCTCTCTCTCTCTCTTCCAACATGGCATCAGAAGAAGAATAAAGATGGCTGTCGATAAGACAATTAGATTCATAACTTTTAGCAGAACAATATACAAATAATGAAGTGGGAATCTGTTTTCGTTTTTGCGCCACGCCAAATATATAAGTAGAATAACGTTTATTATTCTGTCAGAACAATTCGACATACACAGTTTTCAATGATAACACCACTGACAGGTCATAGGTCATCAGCCTTTGCTATCATCAGGTTAGTAGAGTAAGGAAGGGGAAAAAATGCAGGCAGACCAAGTTTTTAGTAGGTACACGTGCACTTAATAGCATTTAATCTTACACTCACATACATGCAATGTGCATACATGGGCATAACTACTTGCATATATTGCCCTTCTTTAAAGGGGAATTTTTAAATCATCCTAAATTGTAATCGTTTCACCATTCGGCATTCTCGCTTTGGTTATTAATTATATGAAACTCTTATAAAAATCACAAACATGAACTATGAACTATGCATCCATCTCGGTTGTTCACTGCAGATTAGATGTACGGGTGCATTTTTCATAACGCATCGTCCTTTCCTTTTATTACAAAGAGAAACAGAAGAGAACATAATTGCTTCCAATTTTATATCAAATTTTGTTGGACATTTTAATGTGCAATTGAGACAAATGTGACAGAGTTCAACCCGGAATAGTCATCAAGAGATTGACAGTAGAAAGTCTAGCAGTGTATCTGTAGTTGCCCTGGCAGCCTCAAAGGAATGACTGTCGCTGACTCTTTTACTTTGCATATTTGGCAAATTAGCTCTGCCTTCTCCACCCACTCGACAACAGATAAGCCAGTGGAAGAACCTTCGGGTATCAATTTCAGGTGGAATCGGTCCATGAGTGTTAAGTACCGGAATAGCTTTTAGTCGGTTTCTTCTGGCTGGTAAGCAATTTCCGTAATCAGTTTCCTTCAACCAAGAGATTAGCGGTACGAACTTAAGTCGAGCAATCCACAAGCACTTCTGCATGTTTGGGTGCCGGAGGGTAATTCTTGCGTTTTCTTTATCGGAACTTCGGAAATAAAATAACTGGGTATATAATGAATAATGTATTTATTTTCGGTGTAGCAAAATATTCGTTTATGAGGCGGATATTGGTAGCAATCTGGAGAAATATTAGTTTCAGCTTAGCTGTTGGTAATTTCGAGGTCAGACAGTGCTAGTGGTAGTAGTCATATTAGAATAGGTTAGTGTCAAGCTAATGTGTTTTTCTCGGCCCTAAGGAGGGCAAAAATATGCAAATGTACTCTTAGTTACTTCTCAGCGAGTCACTCATGGTTGGTTTCTCCGGCGGTCGCCTTCTCTTGTTCCGTGGTTTCTTTTGCCGTCTTTTCTCGTTTTACTCAAAAGTTTGAGCTTATATCCTTTTAACCAGGCTCTGAGATTCTGGCACGAACCTTAGTTTTCGGCTAGCATCAAGTCTCTTTGTGTTATTTCTTTATTGGTCAAAATTATTTTATTTTTCGGCGTTCCTTTTTGTTGCATTCTTTTATATAGCGGAATTCATCCGTGGAATGTGTTTTATTTTGATAGATTTATAGTCATAAATAAATACGCTCTCGTCCCGCAAACTTCAGGCGTTTTCCGCAGAATTCGATGTTTGCGATTTTTTATATTTTATTTTAACATTTTATTTTATTTTTATCCGAACTCACAACTCCCTGACCGCAACATTTGTCTCCTGTTCGCTGCAGCAGTCACATCTCATCTCCCAGTTTATGCACTTTTTATAGCTTGATTGGCAGTTTGATATATCATCGAAAGTGAACACACGAACCAAAATGTGCAACACTCAACAATACATCCAACATTGGACAATAAAAGGATTTACGCTGCAAAAAGCTTATGACACTTCTAGTCATTGCATAATCGTTATATTACTATATTTTCAAAATAGATCTTTAAAAATATTTCCTAGCGGGTTGTGAACAATTGTGTTCAGGGCATTAAAATGGTAATGAGAATTAATGATTTAGTCAGATGCGGAACATATCTAGCTTTTCATGTACGATTCGGTCTGAAAAGTTCTCAGCCCTACCAAAAAGCCCTTCCAAAAATCTGCTTGTTAATCTGGATAATGGCTCAAGCTGAAAATTTTAAGCGCCTTCTAGTATAGAATATGTGCCGGAAATTGGAGAACACATCTTTAGTGGAACATAAATGGAGGACGATTTAATGTAATCTTACGAGGTATGCGCCAAGTTTTAACATTGCAATTGGTAATTCCGACGTATCCAGAATATTAACATGGCAGATTCCATTTTTACACACGAGATGAAAATGCATGCAGTGTTGTGGGCACTAGGCGCCAACCACCGCAAGTCAGAGATAGTCAAGTGAATAGAAGTCACGACAGGTGACTGTACATGGATCCCACCCAATGGGATGGACACCCAGTTTACGTCGACTGTAATGGTCCTTTGGTGGTGCACAAAGAGGTCATGTCATGAAGCCTCTTCTTTTCTCGTATAACCTCTGGAACAATGCAACTGACTACATAAAAATTCTAAAAGGCTTACGGCCACATCACGTCGAAACACCGGTTCCCGTACGATCACCAAAGTTAAGTAACGTCGAGCCTGGTGAATATCTAGATGGGACATCGCTTGGGAATACCAAGTATGATGTGCAGGTGGTGGAATCGATAATGGCTCGGAATTGTTAATCGGAGATCCGAGTTCCAATCCCAGTTGGCTTCGTTATATTCACTTTCGCGAAAGGTATGGATGTTTTTTCAAGCTTCTTTAGTACCGTAGTTATTTTATATTCAATTCAAAACAAATGACTCAGAAAATGTTCCAAAATATCAAAAAAATATATATTATCCTTCAAACACTATCAAAACTAAAATTGAAAAGAATTTATCTAAACTCAAAATAAAATGTAAATTAATAAAAGATTTAGTAATAGTAGTAATAGTAAACAAAACATAAACTAAAACTTGAAGTGGGAATTTACTCCATCGCCTGTAATAATTGTCATAAAAAATACATAGAAGAAACCTCAAGGAATCTAAATAAAAGATTATATGAATACAAAAGGGATATTTTACAAAACAATGCATCAAATGCATCAGTTCCTCACTGTAACGAGACTGACCACAAATTGGACATAAAAAATGATACTCTGATCAAAGGAGAAAACAGCTCACTAAGATGAAAATGCTTAGAGAATCCCTTGATTGCAAGGTTATCCACTGAAAATTTTCGCACCGGCTCTTACAAAATTTTACCATTCCTGGCAGATCTTTTATTATCAATGTGGGATATCTAAAAACAAAAGTGACGGAAACAAAAAGAAAAAGAATCTAAATGAAAAAAAATAAATTATATTTAAAATTCCTAGCATCCCTCGTTCAAAATATTCCTGCAGAAATCGTCTAAATTGATTGGGATTTAATCACCATTGACGGTGATTTCATGTTTTATTTTTACTTTTTCTATCAAAAATCATTTTGCAAAATATATTTCACAGTGAAGTTTTTGTTTTTGAATTTTGTAATTATATATGTTCAAATTATCGTAATACGAGAACATACAAAAATATTATTAGAATATTGTACATTATTATAAGATATTAGAAGACAATTTTTAAAAGGCATACAACGTGAGTTATGTAAGATCTGATATTCACAGAACAGATTGAGTGACAGAGGAAAGCAGTGCATAACATACTTGCTGAACTTGAGTAAATGGAGTGGAGAACAGTGTTTGGAAGAAATAACAAAAAGACAGATCTTATTAAGAGCTACAAGGGACAGGAAAACGTGGAGGGCCATGATCCCATACATCCTGAAGGGACACGGCACATAAAGAAAGATGTTGTCAAAATTTCTCTTTCGACTTCATCTGAAAAACTAACCATAAACATACTCTGTTATCTTTTGAAAACAGTGTAAAATTGTCGTCATTTTATATTTTTAATGCTGCGCATGCGCGTAGTTTGTTTTTGATTTTGTCAATTGTACAGTATATTAGGGTCAGTTGGAGACCGTCTTTGAGAAAAAGAGCACGATGTCGCAATTCACTCCGCCAGAGATTTGGAAAATGGCGTGCTATACTGCTTGTCGTTCGCGACGGAAGCTCCAATACGTATATTTCAGAGTGTTTGGGTGTCAATCTGAGGACAGTGCAGAGGATTCGGAAAGAGTTGGATGAGTCTAATGGTGATTATGAAGGTACGGCAACTCAGAAAACTCACTATGATCGTTCTGATGAGAAAAGAATTCCCGAATTTGTTGGTGAGGGCTTTAGACTCAACACAGAGGCCTCCATTAAGTGTCTTGAGTTAGTGTTGCTCTGGGTCAAGACGATGGATTATGGAAGACACTATGTCTGCAACACGACTCCACACCATACCATACAAGTAGGACAACCCGGTCATGGCTGTTAGACAATTTCTGCGAATACATCACTCCTTACATCTGGCCACCTAATTCCCCAGACTGCAACACCTTTGATCATTATGTGTAGGTCAAAGTTGAGTGAGAGACCAACAAAACTCTTTCTAGTACCAAAGATGAACTGAAGGAAAGGATTATGGCAGCATTCACCAACTTAAACAAAGACACTGTCCAGAAGATTTGCAGAAGATTCCAAAGTCTTCTGAAGGTCATGGTTGAAGCCAATGGCAATTTTATTGAATAAATTTACTTGTAAGTATTTCAAGATATTTTTAATGGAATCTTGGTAAATATATCTATTAAAATGAGACGTCTGTCTTATTTTCATTTTTACGTAATTCAGACGACAGTTTATCTATCGCGCCCTGTATTAATCGCAATATTAGACTCTGAATCCTTTTTCCATGCACCGTCGGTCGGATTTGACTTCATTAATTATAATTACTTTTTTTTATTCAAATCAACACTAAATATGCTAACATATGTTAACCAGAATGCACACATGTCGTTGCATGGATTACGATTCGACTTTGCAGGGAAATAAATAGCTATTACTTTCGCTACAAACTCATTACTTTGCTTCAAGGACAATCTTGAAAGGCCAAAAAATTAAACAGCTTATATTTATTTATGAAGGGACCTAATATATAAACAAACACTTCTGAAAACGGAAGAGAAATACCGCTGGCTCACATCTAACAGAACTTAAGAGACCCAAATCGTATTCAGAAACGGTAACTTGCAGTCATTTTTTGCCCATTGCTGGAGGCTGCGACCACCACAGCGATGACAGAAAGCATTTGTACTCACCGAGGTGACACCGGAGATTGCTGTTTTTCGAAAAGGAAAGGGAATATGATTGGCGTAAGTGCTAAACAAGAGACTGCTAATCCGACATTTTATGAGCAATACGATAGCGGTAAGCTACAATTGTAAATAATAGTTCAGTGCACACGTCCTTCAAATTCAACATTTACATTTCACGTGCACACACACGCACGCGCATTTCTGTATAAGATGAATATCGTCGGCCATCTTATACTCCAGACAGTTATTGAAAGCTTTTATCCATCAATCCCAAAAATGTGAGTGTGTTTGTAAAATTCACAAAATGCAGAGATATCCATATAAACAAAAAAGCGTTCATTACTGAGATAATTTGCTCTTTAACAGAAGAAAAATTGGATGCATATTATCAGTGTAGTTTCAAATCAAATCGCTTAGGCAGATTTGTCATATTTGTTACCTTGGAAGTTTCTGAATTATCATCATGTATTGAATGAATTTATTTCTATATATCTTTCAGTTTCTGGTTTTGATATTCAAAACTCGTAAATACAGTGTCCAAATGTTAGTATTTTATATATTAAAAATTAATAAAATATTTGCTTTTCATAGAAGTTATTTATTTCTTCACGTAAGGATTTGAATATTCTTTAAAACATTAACACACACACACACACACACACACACACACACACACATATATATATATATATATATATATATATATATATATATATATATATGATGGACTCTCCGGTCGATTTCGATGTATGAGGATCCGACAACCTCATTCAGTTTTTATGTTTGTGTCGAATGTGACACTTCAGTTCCGTTGGTGACCTGCATACAAGTCCACACATTGAGCGAGGGTCTCAGGACATAGACACAGGAATATTTGCTGGCGCTTTTCGCTGTCGTCTTACGTCTCTTAGCGGGTCAAATGTCGACTGATTTCTAAATTTCCGATTCTCCACTGGCACAAACATCTTCGTTATTTCTATCCAGGGCAACTCGCTCGAATTTAGTATGTGGCACATTGACAAACGTTAGGTTAAGCTGGTCTTTATACCTGAGCCACTGCTGTCCAACAGTCTTTTGTCTACTGTCAAGCTGGCCAGACATATTCTGTTGTCACTCATCCATGCAACATGACCAGCCCAGCTCATAGAAGTTACGACTGCATCAGGAAAGTCTCAATTCCACCAATGGATATATATGTGTGTGTGTGTGTGAGAGAGAGAGAGAGTTTCTTTATTTGCATGTATGCATCTATCTTATCCAGTATTTGTCAATGACCATAATTTTCTCTAGATTTTTATATCTTTCTCATTACCTTTACCTCTCACCTATAAGCAGTCTTGTTTGAATCGATGAAAAGGATAAATAGTTATAACTTCTTCTACATATTCTATATTATCAAAAATGCACAAATCATATGGTGTATATAGGAAAAGAAAGACATTTGATGGCACTATGGGAAGCCCTGACGGAGATTAACAATGTAGGACTAGAGATTCCACATACACTTTCTTGGATTATAAAACATACATCTTGTTATACGGAGACGATGGACTCATAGTCCTTATAAATTTCAACAAACCAAAAGAGATAGACTTCTTAAATTTCAACTTAAATCTCTACAGATGCATATATCAACTGAACAGAAAACCAAACAACAACCTACTTTATATATACACTTCCTTCAACCAGCAAATATCAAACAAAATCCGACAATCTATCAGCCGCAGATTAGCCGATATCTTGTTGAGTGATCAAATTTTCAATAAAGCCAAAAAGAGAATATGAAATAGTAGTAAAATGCAATGTTCTTTTTGGAACAAAAACTAGCATTCACATGAAACTAAGCAAACAAATATAATAAAAATGGATATATTAAAAATGTAAAAAAAAATAGAGAGAGAGATACAGATTCATTGATAAAATCATTAAAAAATACAGAGAAATAAACATTACAGCACAAACATCCACAACAACCACTGTAACTGCAGAACAAAGTATGATTGTCCACTAAACGACACTGCTCCAAAATAATGCAAAATACGAAGGTATGGTCAGAACCAAAGTACATCCAGAAAATAGGAAAAAACAAAAGGTCCTTGAAAACAGAGAAGCTAGTCACACAAAACATCACTTAACAAAAAATATGTAAACAGTACTAACCTATCAAATCATATATGGCTATTTAAAAACACATACCAAAACACACCATGAAAACATGAGGAACAATAAGAGCGTGAACAACAGGGAAAATAGCAGCAGCTGACAACCCAAAACGTAGTAACCAATGCCTGGAGGGAAAATAGCGAGAATTACACATCTAAAATAAAATCGACATTAAAAAATATCAGAACTTATTTCTACATGGCCGCACGAAAACAAATTCAGTCTGTCCTACCTAAAACACCAAAAAGTCTAAACAAAATCCTATTCCTAATAAATTTTATTCCTTATATCAACGCATAGAAACGAGTAAAATACGTGAAAGAAAAATGAAAAAACGAAAACACAAAATAAAAAAGAAACAACGACAATACAGGAAATAAAAAAAATACAAATAAACAATATAAATGAATAAAGCGAGTTCTAATTAAATTTATCTATATTATATAAGAAGCACCGCTTCTCTGTCCGTCATACAATGTCTGTTTATGATTTTGCATTCTTCTATCTAATGCATATGCGTGTGTTTATAGTGATGTGTCTAAATGTGCTTGTAACATTTAATGCATGCACACACAATTCAACTGAGTTTGAAATACAGCTATGTAGCAATATATTCCCTTTCCACTCAGCCCGGACAACTACTGACCTGGGATGAGCAATAAAATTATAAAATTGGAGAGAAAAGAGAAAGAAAGAAAGAAAAACTTACTAACAACTTGATATCCGTCAAACTGTCTCTTTGCTTACATGTGTGTATAGCTATAAAAAATACTTAAAAAGTAAATAAAAAAATCAATTTTACTTTCTCTTAGCGACTCTTATTGATAATTATCTCATTCCGTGTCTCTCTATTCGTATCGATCATACATCGATATCAATTTATTCATATCTACTTATTAGTACCAAGAACATTGCAACACTGTGATGGTCAAAATATCATATTTATTATTTGAATCAAGATGAATTTTGGTTTTAAAAAAATACTAGCAATAAAATGTGAATGCAGATAAAATGGCACAAACGGAATGGCCGGGGAAAATATTACAAAACCATTTCTTGGCAAAAAATACTTTAATTTTAAAATCTTGAACACAAGAGATATAAGATGTATATTTTTATTGAAATTTCTGTAATTATTTGGTAATAAATAAAATAGTTTAAAAAAAAATGTTTAGAAATGTTTTAAATACTGTCATTGAATTTTATATACATATAAATATATAATTGATTTTTTTATTTATATATATATATATATATATATATATATATATATATATATATATATATATATATATATATATATAAGATAAAAGGCTCAAACACTGATATTCCATGGTTATAATATATTACATTGGTATCGAAATCACGGTCCAATTCATCAGACCTACAAATTCCCCCAAAAAAAGCTTCTTATTTAATTTGTAGGTCTGATAAATTGGATCATGATTACGATTCCAATGTAATAAATTATAACCATGGAATATTAGTGTTTGAGCCTTTTATATTATATTCTTACTCTGTCCTGGACATTGAGTTCTACCTGGATTATATCCTCTTGGAAATTTATGTATATATATATATATATATATATATATATATATATTGTGACCACTGATATTATCTATATATATATAGATACAGTGTAACCCGGATATAAGAGACCCGGATATAAGAGAAACTCGGATATAAGAGAGATTTTCTCTGGTCCCAAATTAGAGCCGTACTTACCTAAACAAAATAGACCAAACCCGGATATAAGAGACTTCTTCTCCGGTATACACTGTATATATACAGTAGCGTCCAAAACTAAGGGACAAAATTTTAAAACCTAATATTTGTTAGAAATAACAACTGTAAAAAGCTGAAATTTTGACAACTGTTAGTCGTTATCATCCATAATAACATACTAAAATTTGAATCATTTGCAAAGGATAGAAAAAGAATTATATCAATTATTTATTTATTTTCAAAATAGGATCGTCCAAAAGTAAGTATTTTCTCCCACTCTAGAACGAGTATAAATAAACAATCTAGATAACTAACAAGCAGCAGTATCAACCTTAAAGAAAACAAAATAGCATGGTTCGGTTCCCCTAACCACATTTTCCTTAATCCCATAGTGACTTACATATATAACCCGCTATATCTACAACCCGTTAATAGAGTAGTGGCACTTGGTCTAAAGATTACTCTGAAGCGTAAAAGTGATAGTCATCATGCCGCGCTGATTCCTATGTTCATATATATATATATATATATATATATATATATATATATATATATATATGAAGAAATATATATGCGTCCAGCATGAAACAGCCTGTCGCCTCTGAGGAATGACTGCAATGTTCACTTTATATATATATATATATATATATATATATATATATATATATATATATGTATGTATGTATATAATATCATCCAGACAGACTGTTTCGTTGTATCACATCTCATTAGTGTGGCTAGACATCCGATATTACCTCAAGCCAGGATCGAAACCCGAACTGATTTGGAATCAGACGGAGATTTTTCCCCTAAGCTGTCAGTTCCCGGCAGAGAGAAAGGTAAATATTTTACGTATTTATTTTTGAATAAACACGCCAGTGACTCAGATTGCTTGGTTCATAGAAGAGCTTTACATTATCAGTATTCGGTCCTTCAAAAAGTGTAGATGGTCCTGCACGAAACCTTCACCACTATAATCAAATCTCATGTGCTGTTGTCGAGAGAGTGTGTATCTATCTATCTATCTATCTATCTATATATATATATATATATATATATATATATATATATATATGCGAGTGGAGACCGCTTGTGAATCCATATTCAAACTGAAATTCCCCCTATTTTCACGTCCGAATGAATACGATCTCGTTCGTATGCGGCGTCAAATGGAGCCCAATGTTACATAGGGAAAGATATATATATATATATATTTATATATATATATATATATATATATATATATATATATATATATATACATATGTATGTATATATATATATATATATGTATATATATATATATATATATATATATATATATATATATATATATATATATGTATTATCCCTTTTCTTACGTACATATTGTGCTCAGTTTAAAATATTTTAAGAAATGTTTAATAACGCATAAAAAAAATTACATTTTATTTGGTTAATTATTTACTGCACGTCTCGTGCATAGTATATTTTCAAAATGGCCGCATGTTTATCTTATATGCAAATGAGATTTATCTTTCTCAAAGTTTTTAAAAAGCAATGCACCATCGTGCAGACATTTTGACATATTTTCATTCTTTTCGGTTATTAATCTTTTCACGTTCTTGAATTCTAGGATTTTCAGTTTGTCCTGCACAGAATTCAACAGCTTCTCGGCACACTGATGAATTCCTTTTTATAAACCAGAAAAGATCCACAGATCTTAGGAGTGTTTACGATAAACAAGCGCATATTTTGAAAAATTGATTTGCATGAAATATGGCTGTTTATGAGGAACTAAAAAATGTTTTATAAATATATATATATATATATATATATATATACACAGGGTGTCCCAAAAAATTTTACATCATTTTACAGGCTAATAATTTTGGAAATTCTTGTTGAAATACCCTCAAATTTTCACAGAATAGAAACAGATCAAGATTTTATATTTAATGGAAGAGGACAGAATGTGCTTATATCCATGAGAATCTGCCAGAGAGATGAATCGGACGTGGTTTTCTGATGAAATGTCCGCCGCGGTCTCCTGACCTATCCTCGTGTGATTTCTTTTTATGGAGATATGTGAAGGGCTGGTCTATGTCAACCCCACTCTTCCCGCTAGCATTGATGAACTCAAGCAGAGAATCACTTCCGCACTGGATAATGTTACCGGATACATGCTACAGCGTGTTTGACAAGAGCTTAACTACCGACTTGACGTGTGCATATATTGAACACTTATGAAATCGATCCCAGAATAAACTTATGATGTTCAACACTAAACTGTTCAATTTCATTGAGCTAAATAATTGCTTTTAAAATGATGGCAAATTTTTGGGGACACCGTATATATATATATATATATATATATATATATATATATATATATATATATATATAATAATAATAATAAAGTATTTAACACGAAAATTGCTTGCATGTGTATATATTCGTAACTCTAAACTTGCTTAAGTCCAGCCAATAATAATTTCCTCCTAAACGGGGGATTTTAGTTCTTGTTAATCGCATTTCGTTTATGCAATAGAATTGCAACAGTGTACTAACAAGTCTGTCAAGCAAATTTATTCAGGGATTAAAATTCTAAAATTCCGGACCAAACTTACTGTAGAAACAAGAAAAAAATCTACGAGACAAAATGTTTATACCATTGGCAATTCTTCTAATGAGACATCTGCAGATGAATAGAAACTTTTCAAATTTATTCACTTTTATTTATATTTATTTACTAGATATGAGAAAAATTCTCAGTTCCCTCGTTTTTTTTTTGTTTTCAAATGCATAATTGAAGACTGTTTGTGAGTGTTGTCTATTCAGTAGACATTATACCGTATTTAAAAATTATATATATATATATATATATATATATATATATATATATATATATATATATATATATATATATATATCCAAGTATATGATTGGTGTATATGAAATGAATTCCAATAACCAACAATTACTATTCTTAAAAGAGTGCTCAATACAAAGTAGAGAAGATATAATTATTTATTTTAAAAAAATTTATAACATAAATATGTTATAAAATCACTACAAAAATAGCCGTTTTGTTTCAACACCCTCGGTGTCTTATCAAGTGATGATGTTGAATGTCAGGGAGAGAGACAGAGGGGGGAATAAACATGTAAAATACAACATGTTCTTTTATTTTAAATTTAGCAAGATAGTAACCAAAATGAAGAAAAGGATTGATGAATCCTATGGATATGTTTTGATTGGAAGAAGCGTGTAATGTGAATGGTTCGAGAAGTTCAAAAACGGGTAGCAGTTGACCACAGGAATTTGGAAGTTATGAGTTACAAACCTTTGAGGATAATAACCCTGATGTGATGTTCTAACTCAATGCACATGCGTAGTTCCTACTTCTCACCCTCCTCCTAAGCAGAGTCATTGCATAGCCTGTATATTCTGAATATGTTAATTAGTTAATCCACATATCACGACAAAACCCATACAAAAAATGTTGGAATTGGTCAGAAAAGCTACTAATCATCTCTCAATAGTTGTAATACGTTTGAAAACCATGAAAATTGTTTCTTCCATAAATATCAGATATTGAACAGCATTTCACTCCTTATTGCTCTGTAGATAGTGGGATACAAAAGGCATATTTCCATTAGTAATTGCTGAAGAACCGGTGATATTGTTATTGCATACCGTTGTAGTTGAAATCTTCCGGGTTTATGAGCTGCAATTGGAGAGAAAATGCCATTTATAAGACAATACCTTTTATCAACTTAAAAATAAAACATAATGGAGTTACAATAGGAAATTGTTCTTCCCGCGACATATTTACCAGACTTGGCAATAAAGGATTATCTGTTTAAATCAATGTTGCATTCTTTATCTGGGCAAACATTAAACTTAGATTGACTATCGTGTCAAAGCCAGAATTGCTTTAACAAGATGGTATTTGAAAACTTTCGGGACATTTAAGATCACAGAAAGTTAAGGAAAATATTTTGATGATTAATAAATGCATTTACAATCTGTCGATATATCTGAGATAAGGCATCGTAACGATATATAAATAATATATAATTTTTATATACCAGAACAATGTCAGAAGAGTTTTTACAGCTAATTCTAGGCAATAAAAATATTAATTAATACAAAAGAAAATCATAAGCTAAAACTTGAGAGGGAATTTACTCCATCACCTGTAATAATTGACACAAAGAATCTTCTGTCGTTCTGCCTTCCGTTTACAGACCAATTAAGTAAAACGTCTTTACATGTTTATATTCGAATTAAGCGAATTTCTTTTAGTTTTTAATAATTTATCCGGAATTTACAGGTTCACTGGATATTGTATTGCATTTTATTGAAGTAACATCTAATTTTTTAAAAAAAATCATTTGTCTGTTTTTATCCCAACCCATTTTCCTTATTTTCTTTTTGCGTTAAGTGAATACAACATTTTATCTACATAAATATGTATTTAATTATTCCTTTTCTGTGTATATTTCTGAGATGAGGCATTATTTACATTGTTCGAACTATTGTCCTTATCTTTGTCGCCATATTTATCACATTGTGCCATGTGTCCTCAAGGATAAAGGCGTTGCTTAGATCCAGTGACAGGACTCAATAAGTGTGAGTTCAATACCCGGTTAAGGCAGTGGAGAACTTGGAGAGGCGAATTAACAGGAGATAACTGATAACTGACATCCATTAAACATATCACGTTGAACTAGAACAGTCTACCCCAGTGAGCGAAATAAAGGGTTCAGTTCGATATTCCAATCACCTGAGAAAGGCAGGAGCGTACAACGGCGGAAAGTTGTAAATATGGCGAGAAGGATGAAGACAATAGTCTGGATAATGTTAATTATTCATATTTTTTCTTTCGTTATTCTCCAGTCAAGAACTGCCACTGAATATGGAGCTGAAATTTCCAATGTATAATACACAATTAATATTCATCATTGAATTAAGTGCAATGACAAAGAAGCAGATATTTGGTCTAGAAAATATGGGTTTGTTTTTCTTTCCTTAGGATACGGATTAATTAATGTACATACGTGAATGCGATGTGCCTACGTAATAGGACGTTCGAATCGTAATCCAATTCATTGATGTAGCAGTGAATTTGATAACCAATGAGTGACCCACAAGCCAAATATACTGAATACTAAGAGAATAAGAACAATAATAACATGCCAATCTCCATAACGAAATGGGGGCTGCATACCATGAAAAACAGCCTTCAATTTCTTTCTCAAGGAGCTCGAACACTGGCATTTAGATTACATTGAAAATTTACTAAGCTTAGTTCAAACCAAAGAGAATTGAAGAAGGAAGAATATGTTCCGCCAAAGTTACAAAAAGTTGAAGGACGTGTTTGCTCATTAGTCTTAAAAATCTACTTTAATTTTAACACCTATCAGTGTCACCATTGAGAAAGAGAACGACGTTCTTTTGCAAGCGTAAATGATCACGAAATGCCTTTCTTGATTTCTACTGATACGTCATCAGATTCTATTTCGCGCTGATCCAAGTGTACGAAGTTTTGCTCGAAGGCTGCAAGCATGTGATTTCGACAAACGATATGCGTGTTATGTACATTGATTTACGTCTACATACGTAATTAGTGGCCTCCAAATACGACTGAGTTAGCGCTTTTTGCTGAAGATATTCCACGAAGTGAATGTTATACAACGATAAGATTTTCTCATGTTGCCAACACAAAAATCAGAGAAGCGTAACGAATTGAAACACAAGATACAGTTTACACAAACATATTCAAAGCGTTTTTTTGTTTTATATATATATATATATATATATATATATATATATATATATATATATATATATATATATATATATTTTAAACAGTTTGACAATTTGACTGAGTCATTTTATTAGGTTGGTGCAAAAATAATGTCGTTTTCTCACATATGTTACTATGCGAGAAAATGGCATTATTTTTGCACCAACCTAATATTAACTCTCACGGGTATTTTAATACTTTGCAAGGTGAACGTCACAATTCAGACGCTCTTAATAAATGCTTATTAGAAAAATTGGAATTAAAAAGATTATGTTTTCGGGTTAATATTTTAAGAAACAAATTTTCGGACGTATATTTCCATAAACTACAAGACCTCGTACAGAGAGTAATGAAAGAAAGCGAAAGGTTAAGGCGAAACGTTTGGTTCACAAATCTCCTCTCTTTGGAACAGGAGCAGGTTCCCGGTTCCTTCAAAAGTCTACTTTAATTCTATACCTCTAGCGTATCCGGCCTAAACGCTGAAATTTTATTCAATAATTATTTTTCTTGTCAACAGGAATAGATAGGTTCGCCTATCGTCCGGTTCAAACCCTTCCCCTGCCTTTCGAACATAAACAGATGTTTATCTCTTGCTTACTGTTTAGAATTGGGTTTCCGCTTTCTTCCTAGTGTCTCTTTGACTCCTAGTAGCTCTTTGTGTCTTAGTGGCATCATCGCCTTGCTTGGTGTGAATTTTTTTTTTAATTGCCTTAATTTGGGGAACTTCTGCTAAGCTTGGATATGCGGGTGGAGTAATGGATAGTACCTTGGAATTGTTAATGAGAGTCGGGTTATAATTCCAGCAAGCTTCATTATGTTCACTCTCGCGTAAATACTTTTAAGAAATGTATGAATCATCATCTTCTCCCACTCAGCTACGACTTAATTAGTAAAATTTGTATCACTAATTTATCATTATTTAAAAAAAAATTTTAAATAAACTGCAAATGGTCGATAAATCGTAGAAAGCGAATCAAAGTTACAACCAAATTTAGAAGGAATACAGAAAATTTGCATTTATTTAATATTTGCCCAGGCAAGAACGATATATAGACAAATGCATTTATTTAACAAATTTGTTATAATGCTCAGCGTAAGAAATACATGCAAAACACCATATATATATATATATATATATATATATATATATAATAAAAATTTAGTTTTAAGGTATATGCTATATTTACGGGTTAAAGTGATGAATATTAGGGATAATGCGTATGTAAATATAAAAGTGAACATTGAAGTCAACACCCAGCGGGGACAGTCTATTTTATGCTTAAACTCAATCGTCAGTCCAAGTAACCAAGTAGCTAGCGGGCTAAACTCATGTGAAGGGAGATGATGTTAACATGGCACCACTTGGCAAAGGACCTCCTCAACGCAGGTCACCGGCTAAGGCGGAAATCTTTCTCAGATGAACTAAAACGTGCTCGCAACCAAAGCAAGCCACCTACTTGGAGAACATCGGCTGTGCTTTAACCTGGAGTGGGATGGACTTCGCCAGGTTAAAACGTTCAAGACGCATCACATGATGAGCACAGCAAGAAACCATTTGCGGAGACTCAGTCTCTGGCACATAACCCCGATACATGAAGGAGAATGGTGGACTGCTCAGCACGTCGGCACCGCAACGACTACTCCCGGTGTTAAGGGCGAGAAGAAGAAGAAGAAGAAGAAGAAGAAGAAGAAGAAGAAGAAGAAGAAGTATGTCATTATATATTTTAATATTTCGATCTTTGACAGGCTCATCTCACATCAATAGACGGTATTTTATATATATTTTTATACTATTTCGTTTACATTTGTTTTTCATAAATCAATTCGTTTGTAGAAATTGATCTACTTAGCTTTTATATTTACCGTTTGTGTGTCGACATATTTTAATCTCTGAGAACCTTGTCTACATATTGATTTATATTTTACGTTTACATACGATGATTTTATTTTATTTACTTATTTGATAGATGGAAATATGTGCTTCACATCCTACCAAATAAAATGTTTTTTTTGTTTGTTTTTTTTTTTGCTTTTGTTGAGGTTTACATCTCGACTTCCCGTGACAAATGGCTTCCCCGAATACACACACACACACACACACACACACACACACATATATATATATATATATATATATAATTATTTATTTAAAAAAAATTCAACGTCATCACTTGATAAGACACCGAGGGTGTTGAAACAAAATGGCTATTTTTGTAGTGATTTCATAACATATTTATGTTATAAATTTTTTTTAAATAAATAATTATATCTGCTCTACGTTGTATTGAGCACTCTTTTAAGAATAGTAATTATTGGAATTCATTCCATATACACCAATCATATACTTGGGTATATATATATATATATATATATCAGTACTATATAGTCATTTAATTTAAGTTAACTATACGGATATTTCTATTATTTCAATGCATATATTTCTTTATCATTTTTGTTTAAGTTGCAGGTCATTTCCTCGTATAAACGCAAGGAATTATTCATTTATACATGATTGGTGAATACACATGCATTATTGTGGATAAACATTTGTTGACGTGCGCATTTATTTTGTGGCATCATTAGGTGTCTCTGGTGTGCGTGTAATGGACATCAGCTCCGAACGTCAAATCAGAGAACAAAGTTCGAATTCCAGCAGAGTTCGTTACATTCCCTTGGAAAAGGTATGAATCGATCTCTTCTCCTTCCAGCTAAGGACTGAATAACAAGATTATTATATAGCCTTGGTTAGCAACCAGTCTACCACAGAAAGAATTGGCATTCTACTGCGGGAAAAATATCTTCAAACGCGTTCTTCCAACATGTCTTCAGCCAGCATGGAAGAGTAAGCTCATAAAATTCGCATGTTGATGTAGAGTAAGCGTTTGCTTATTATTATTAGGCGTCTCTTGTACATCGTCATTTTGCAACTAAAAAACAAAAAATCAAAAAATTCTGAAAACCGTTATTCCGAAAGTATTATTTTTTATAAAATTAAAAACAGGACCAATTGTTACATCAAATCGAAAACGTAGACAGGTTAAATGCTAGTGTTTGGTCGAAATACATTTTTAACCAATTGGATAATTTAATTTTGAATTAATTTCTAGGTTCTGACATTCCATCCTACTTAAATTTCTTCACTGTCATAAAATCGATCTATTTTTTATTTTTTTATTTTCTCCCTAAATTCAATCTGTTGTTGACTTTTTTCTCTTATTTAAAAAATAATCTTATATGACACAATTGTCACACAAGGTAAAACAGGTTACTTATCGCTTTTGGGACGGGATGTGGCTCTACGTGATGCAAAGCAAACTAACATTCGTGAAAATCAATGATCTAGTGTAATAACCTTTTAACTAAAATCATAAAATGAAAAGAAAGTCGTGTTTCAGTTCAGATGAATCACTCATACGTAAAAAAATGTCATTCATACGTAAAAAAAATATCATTAATGTAGGCTTAACATTCAAGTGTGCCATTCATGGCTTTACCTATGAAATGTCTCCTCCAGATGGTTTAATTGAAGTACATCATTCATAATCTTCTTTTTCAAATATATTACTCAAGCGCATGTCTTAATTGTATCCTTCATTGCAGAATTTATTAAATCTTTCAAATGTATCATTCGTAAGATCCCGTTCTAAGTGCATCTTTCATTGTAGCAATGAATTGTCGTCATTTTGTATCAGATTTAACAAAAATACTACTGATAACTATTATTCCAAAATTATTAATTTCAATCAATTTAAAATCAGACTCAACAGAACCATTACAACTAACATATAAAAAGATTACTTTCCATTGTTTGGTCGAAATCACATTAAAATTCAAAACAACCAGACAGAATTGTCGCTTCATTTTACAGATGCTTTATTCTATGACGTTCGTTCCTAAATAAATTTCTTCGCTGCCATAAAACTGAGGAAGTTATCTTATTCTTTCTCTAAATCCATACTGTCGTCGCACGTGTTCTTTTATTTTTAAAAAAGAACAAAAAGAATCTATATTTCTATACATAGTGTTATTATTTATTGTTCTATATGGTGTTATTTTATTCATTTTTCTATTTCTTTCTTTGTTTCTTTGTTTGGTGGTCGGTAAAAGAAATACAAGGAAAATCACTTTCTCCCAGCAATTGAATCGAAGAGCGCATTTAAAGACCTTAACATTCTTCTTTTTTTGACCTAATGACTAAAGTCTCGTTTTTGTAAACAAAAGTAAAATACCAAATATATATCTTTGAGATGTGTTGTCAATTAAACACAAAAGAAGTTCATAAATGTTTTTGTTGCCTTCATCTGTTCTTCTTTACTTCACACGAAATCAATTGTAAAGTCAAATACTTGAAAATTAAGTTAACACAAGATAGATAGATAGATAGATAGATAGATAGATAGAAAAAAAAAACTATTACGGACATGATCAGAACTAAAAATATCCATCACAATAATCATTCTGGTGTAGGTATATATAAAGTTCTCCTTACAATATACTGGTGGGGATCTTGCAGAAAGTTAAAAAAATCAAAACGTTTCTAAGAACAGAAAAATGATCTTATACACAACAATTTATCAAATACTTTAGTCATACTTAGAAATTCAACCACAATGTCAATCTAAAGAATACCACATTGATTAAAAGCGAAAGTAACTTAAACGAAAAATTGTCATTGAATCTTGTCAAAATTTGGGCGACTCGACGTGATGTAATGGTTAGACAGCTTGTCTGGATAGATCACTCACAACTGTAGTAGTGAGTTCGATCCTCACTGGGGGCTCGTACTTTCGGCCTTGTGTCACGTCTAAACTACGCTTAGGAAATCTTTTGAATCTTATCAAAATATAAATCTGAGCTGCGGCCTTTTTTTTAAATATATCCATTCCTGAAAGAATTACTCCTTTTCCAAGTCAACATACATGACTATAAAAATGTTTTTAAAAAATTAAAAGAAAACGGGAAATTCATAACCTACTATTATTTCAAATATAATAATCCATAAATTAATCCCAAACTAAAATTATATAAATATTAGTTACATTAAAAAAAATCAACATTAACTCACTTTTCTTTATGAGACATTAAATTACATCACTTAGCATCTTCCATAATTTACCTTGACTTTCAGTTGGCCTGATGTATATTTATGAGCGTTCTTCAATTAAAAAAATTGAATAACTAACATTTTTACTTTTGTTTATAAATATCTATTGCAAAATAAAATCCTTACATTTGTCTTGATGAAGTGAATGAGAGGACGAAACGCATCGCCTAACATGTTTTTTTGTCTTTATTCATATATATATATATATATATATATATATATATATATATATATATATATATATGCTGAAATAACCTCATGAGAAATGAAGTATGAAGGACCTATAAGACAATTGCACGTATATCTCGATGCGTGTGTGTTTGTGAATCCTATTGATATATGCTATTAATGAATTGATTAAAACGAATGAAAGTCCATTAGGTAAAACTTCAGACTTCAGATAATTAACTTCTCCATAAAGAATCAAAATAAATATTGAAACATTCTTTGTGGATGTCATATAGGTCATGATATATGAAAGGCCCGTAATACTTATATTCAAATATATGAATGTGTGTGAGTGCGTGTGTGAGAGAGAACGTATATGTTTCGCTGTGATTTTTTTAATGAATGTGCACTCTACTAAAAATGATAATTTAGCCGACTGTAGCAAATGTAAATTTTAAAAAGATATTAGTTCATTTTTCATTTCAAACACAACAATTATGTTCTGAAAGTAAATTTGACTTTTTATTTTTATTTTCTTTCGAAATAACCAACACTTCATATTGATATCTAATATCCCTTCTCTTTATTTTAATGATGCTGAATAAAATTATCTTTGCAGAAAGAAATCTTTTTTTGCTAAAGACATTACAGCTTGGAAATAACATAAATCAGAATTCACATAAATTGAGGAAAATTAAAATTATTTTAAATTATTGTGAATGACTTTCGTTATCTTTATTCGAGTTACTTATGAAGAAAAGTTAACGATCCATTTCGGTGATTTACATAATGCTTGAGGCACAATGTCATTCTTTGTATATCGATAAAACTTTGCGTAAAGATATTCACGTAGACAAAGAATTTAAATCGAAAAGTTCAACTCAGGAAATAATTATCTTTAAAATAAGAATCTTTAAAAAATAAAATTTAATTTTAATCGTTTTGTTTTATTTTTTATGAACTTTTCATCTGATTTGAAGTTTACTTTTTTGTCAATTTCAACTCTTTATTTACGTTTAACCTAATTTAAAGACGTTATATAAAACTCTTATATAACAGCTAAAAAATCTTATATAAGATTTGTCTCACAATGCAAGTCATGTTGCTTTAGGAATTTTTTTCCTTTTCTTTTGGAACGGAATGTGTGCATACGTGACACAAAGCAAGTATTTTGCTATTTATATAAAATGCAAAAATTAGAAAAAATATTGATAGCAACAGATTTTTTGGTTGCACGCCTTATTGTTTATTTTAATTTATTTTATTTTCTTAAAGGAAGAATTATAATTTTTTAAATTGTTAATATTCAGAGACTGACAAAATTCTGACCCAGACCTTCAGCGATCATCAATTTTGTAAATTAGACAACCCAGAATTTGCTAATTATCACTCAGAAAAACAATCAGATGACTGTTAAAAGACAAAGATCAAATAATATCAAAATCAGTTAGTAATCACGCGCAGCAAACTAAAACGTGTGAAATTTAATGATAAAATGTAAAAACCATTTCACGCAAATTATCAAATGAAAAGAACATATTCCAGTTCAGATTTATCATTCATAGTCCTTTATGATGTGTTATTAATAAAGTCTTATATTTCATATGAGTCATTCATAGCTTTACCTGTCAAATGTATCCTTCAGATGGCTATATTTAAAAGTATCATTCATAACCAAATGTATCATTCATTACAGTATGTATTAAATATATCATTCACCCGTCTATGTTATAAATGTATTATTAAAGTTGTCTTAACTGTCATTCATAGGGCCATGATTTAAATGTATGATTCATTGGCCTATGTTTCAAATATATCAGATAGACTTGTTTTAAATGTATCATTCATTATAATACTCCTTAAATGTAATATTCATAGGCCTATGCTTCAATATATATATATATCAATTAGTCTATATTCAACGCCTCTGTTTCAAATGTGTTATTCATTATAGTACGCCTTACATGTATTATTTATAGGCCTGAGCTTCAATTCATATATATCAATTAGTCTATATTCAACAGCTATGTTTTAAATGTGTCATTCGTATTCTGTATAAATTATATGCTTATTCAATTTGAAAATTCCATATTTTCTGATTGCTAACTTTCAGCAATTCCGTTAGCAATGACTTCTGAAATAGGGATAGGTAAACATTTTTTGAAATAAAACTTGCAAAGTTGGGACACTTTTTGTGGGATAGTGAGTAACGTAGCGTAAGTCAGATAGTTTGTTCACTCTTCAATAGGTGCTGTCAGAAAACTTTTCTCGACTTTAAATAACCCACGCTTTTGTTTTGTTATACACCACAATTTAGATTAAGAAAATTAACGCTCCACTTTTTACTACTTTACGACCAAAAAGCTCGTTATCTGTGAAACCTGAAACAGACATTTCATTAACAATGTCTTCTATATATATGATATGGCATTAGTGAAACATTTTTCTGCAGATAATTCTTTTATTTTTTTTAAATATACACCTATGTAAAATGCGATAGGCCTACAAAAAATTTATATATTTTAAAGAAAATTATAAGTAATTATATCAAAATATGGACTCTATATTTAATTTAGATAACAAAAAAAATATGGAGTCTATATTTAATTTGGATAACAAAAAAAATATGGAGTCTATATTTAATTTAGATAACAAAAAAAATATGGAGTCTATATTTAATTTAGATAACAAAAAAAATATGGAGTCTATATTTAATTTGGATAACAAAAAATATGAAACATTAGAATATAAATACGGTCATTACCAAATTTGTTAGATTTCTTTTTCACAAAAATATCTCATGATTTTTCGGTATCTTTGAGATGAGGAATTCTCCTTATTATACACTTTACTATTCAGACCAGAACACACATCATGTTTGTTATACTTACAATGTTTCAGCCATTCTATTCTCCGGCCTTGTTCCGGTGTCTGTCATTGTACACAAAAACTTTCTTGAAATATCGTACACGATCAATCTATTCAATCAACGGCGACAGATGGTTGACATTTTAATTCCCATGCTTAAGAAATATTTCAGATCAGTTATATACGCTAGTAACATCCACTTTTGTGTCACTGTCGTTTCTTCACTGAACAAGATGATATGACTCTCCAACAGTAACAGCCATAGGGATTGAACTCACACCTGTCGGAAAAATCATTTAACTAATGCTTTGATTCACACAGCTCCACCAGCTAAATAAGGATTAAGCACACTCCTACAGCTCCAGCCACTGTGCATAAACTTTACGTTTAAGAATTCGAAATTTTCAAAACTGGGTTCTTCAAGAGTCACATGACATAGTGAATTAAAGCGTTGGTTAAATTATATCTAGTCCCCTTGCAGTTTTCAGTCCAATACTTTGAGTTAAGTCTGCTGAGAAATCCCACGCTCTGGTTCATTGGAATAGCAATAAAACATAATAAACGTGAATAAGACTAGTGACTATTGACTATCACGGAATATCCTTCAAGTATAGAAAGGGAATGAGAAAAACTCTATCCCCTTTGTGCAGGATAAAGCGTTCGGTTCGAAATTTCAAGAAAGTTACCAATATACAAAGGGAATAAAAATTTTCTACTTTACGGACATCATAATCCAACACTACTGTTACAGACATTTTAGCTGTTATGCTTCGTTCAAAATCCAAATCTTTATAAATCTTTGCTTTGATATTTATCTTGCTTCATCTGATGCAACATGTAAAATATATAAAGATGTTTTACTTGTTCTATATTGTATCATATATATATATATATATATATATATATATATATATATATATAGTTTTAAGGTGTGCTATATTTATGGGATAAAGTGTTCAATATCAGAGATAGAGCATATATAAGTATAAATATAAAAGTGAACATTGAAGTCAACACTCAGAAGCGACAGACTGTTTCATGCTAGACGCAATCGTCAGGCCGGTATGAATATTTATTTTCTTCCTTTTCAGTTACCCCGATGAGATAATTTTGGATTTTTTTTTTTGTTTACTAATTATTTGCTCTGTAATAATAAATACACTGAGCTCTTTTTGTGGATACGTTTTAATATTATTTTATCACTAGGATGCACTTGTTTTATATACCAACGGATTCATTACCTTTACTATATATATACATATGAAGAAAAATATACAGAAAAAACAAACAAAAATCCTTATATGCAATTATGCTGTTTTAATGTTAATATAATGTCAACGTCGGACGTTTCGGTCTAATAAAGCATCTTCAGGACATATTCATAAAATATAATTAACATTATCAATTCAACATGACAAAGACGATGGACATAAGAACAAGACTGGTATTTATTTGAACAAAAAGTACAAATTGTGGCACAAGGCCAATAAAGGGGAGGGGTAGAGGCTGGTCAACACTAACTATCTTATACCTAGCTAATCAGATTCGCGATCCATTCGTACATTACATTTTACACATTCACCAAAAGAACTCGTCCATCACCAAACAATCCTTCAACCACCATAATACCACGTGCTCTCAAGGGAGACCTACCAAAATCGCGCCCCATACCATGAAAATTCTAATGATGATATATATATATATATACAATTCTAATAATGATAAAATGAGAGGGGAGGGAAATGAACCCAATAATAAACTTAAAATAAACACAAATACAAACTAAACATAATTGATGTTAGTAGGGACCGTCCAACCCATAAAACAGAGAGGCCGCTGTATTCTGCCCAGGGGACAAAATCAAGAGACGCTCTCGCTAAGGGAGTGGGAAAAAGTATAAAATATTAGGCTGGAATGGGAAAATATAAAACTGACCCAGTCGAGATGAAAATGGGGCGGGGGTCAAAACAAACTGGGGAGGATGGGAATCTTGACTTGGATCATAACCAAAGAACGGCCGGGATGCAGGCCAGGAACAACACTTACTCACATTAACTAGGTACACTGAAGCTTGTCTAACCTAACCAAGGGGAGGGTTCCATAGGAAGCCATCCCGATGTGCAATAGGTTGACCTAGAAGAGAAAATCAAGGCTAGCCCCGTTCACACGAAGCAAGCTCGCTTCTTTTACCCACCTTTCGCTAAAGACTGTCGAATGCAATCGTTTTCTATCCGATCTAATCTTCATCTTGAGCTGATGCTCAAAGAATCGAATTAGATCCGAATGAGAAAGACGATTCCCTCGCAAGACTTCCTCCTTTCGCGTCGTCCAAATCACCATTCGAGCCGTTCCCATCAGCGTCAGAAACACCATCCGTTTCATCCCGGAATACGGGGGCGACACATTGTCACACGCGTATGCGCGATCAATGGACACAAGCTGTTCGGGAGCGAGACGAGCCGTCAGCTCGCCGACATGGTCCCATAAGGGGCGGACCTGGGGACAATGGTAGAAGGCGTGCGCAGCCGTTTCCTCTAAGCCAAGGCCACACCGTTCACAGTCTGGCAAATCCGCCAAGCCCCATATGAAAGCCTTGTCGTTGAGAGGCAGCCGATTCCGAGCCAATCGCCAGCTAAGCGAAAACTCAGGGTTACTGAGGTAATCCGCCGCTGGCGCCCAAGACCAGTAGGAGCAATACTTCTCCTCCGACAAGCCGAGCGTATCTCGTAGGAGATCCCTCGCGGGCCTCTCCACTAATTCACGATAGAAGACCTTCCTAGGCCGAGAAAGGTCACTGGACCGGGGAACGGCCCTCAAGGCCGACCGACACTCGCGAAGGAAAACCGATTGATCCCGGGGTTTACGACCGCGCTCAACCCGCGAGATGGGGGGACTGATGGTAAGGCCAGGGAACGCGTCCCTAACAATCCCCTCCAGAATCGGATCTCCTCCAGTCAATGCACGGCGTAGGAAAGCCAACCTAGAGGCACGGATGTGACTCGGCAGGTGCGGCATTCCCAGCCCCCCATGACACGGACGTTTAGTACAGACTCGTCTGTCGACCCGATTCCCGCGTCCCCTCCATAAAATGGAGGATAGCGATTGCTCGAGCGCCTTCTTGTGAGTCTTACAGAGAGGAAGTACGGACAATCGATAAAGAATCAGGGGGAAAATGTATGTAGCACATACCTCCGCCCTGCCCTTCACGGACAACCTCCGTCGATTCCAAGTCTGACCGACGGAATCGACCTTTGCTCGTACTTCAGACCAATTCTTCTCCAGCTGGAGGTCAGGCCCAAACCACACTCCAAGAATGCGGACAGGACCGTCTGTCCAACGGAAGCGGCCCGGAAGAGCGACCCCCTTCCAGGCACCTAACCGCAAGCCGGACGACTTGTCGCGGTTTATTTTGGCCCCTGTCACCTTCTCGTACCGATCAAGCGCCTTCTGTACCGCCTCAATGTCGTTGCGGGACGACACGAAAGCAGATACGTCATCGGCGTACGCGGAAACCCTGGCTCGAGACCCTCCAGGAACGGCAATTCCACGTAGGGCCGGACTGCCGGTCTCGTCCTTCTGCCGGCGAAGGAGAGGCTCCAACGCCAAAGCATAAAGGAGAGGCGACAGCGGACAACCCTGACGAACCGACCTAGACAGCACGAACGCGTCCGACAGCCTTCCGTTCACCTGTACCACCGCACTGGGGGAGCGATACAGGAGGCTAATCCAGGGGCAGAAGTTGGGTGCGAATCCAGCGGCCTGCAGGACAGCTGCAAGGTAGCGATGGTCGACCCTATCAAATGCCTTGGACTGATCCAAATTGATCAGCGCGGCTTCTTCGTCGTCTTGATCAATTTGGATCAGTCCAAGGCATAAGAACAAGACTTATCCAAACAGATAACTGAAAGTTTTATAAGATCAGCGTTCCGTTTAAACATGGTCACGTTGTCGTCACGTAAGCGACGCTGTGAAAACGTATTCCTAAAATTTGAGTATTTTGAATGAAAAATGAAAAGAATTCTATTTTGATCTAAAATTTATATGTACGCTTGTCGAGCATTAATCTCGCTAGAAAAGGGGAAATACTAAAGAAGCCAGGTCTAGTGTTCACCGTGCGTGAGATAGATATTATGCCTGCTTCATAAATCCTCCTAAGATTTTTATTATGAAAATATTTTAGAATCTTCACGCAATCAAAATCGAAATTATGATCTGCTTTAGTTGTGTGTACAACTCAAGCATTGTTTAAATTTCCGAGGCGAATATCTCGTTTATGTTCGAAAACACGAGATTTTACGGACCTACATGTTTCACCCACATATTTTAAGTCACAGTTTTTGCATGAGATTTGGTAGATGCAAGCATCGGATGTAATATGTTGTTTGCTGGTGCTATTTAATAAACTACGGATAGTTCTAGTAGGTAATATTGTAGTTTTAATTTTTAACGCATTTAAATTATTGGAGATACGTTCGGTCAAATGGTTATTTGGTAGAAAGATGCGATCAAAAGAATTTTTATCAGAGGCAGCTGAAAGTGTACCTTTCACAGATCTGTTTGGATCCGCCAAATTAATGTTTTTAAACATCAAATCTTCGACGATATTTCTTGTTTAATTAAAAACAGAGCATTTACTTAAATAAATTTTATCTATTAAAATAACGTATAAACAGAAAAAATATATGTATGTATGTATGTATGTATGTGTGTGTGTGTGTGTGCCAGAGAGCTGGTTTTTATTCATTGTCAACGGTTTATACAAAGTAACCACAGGCATTTTCGAGAAATCCCAGGGTAAACAAAATAAAATGTAAGCGTTTGTTTCAAATGCAATATTAAGTCTGCGTACAGATAACTTAAGTTTGTGTAAAATCTGCATAAAAGTCGAGGACACATGCAAAAATGCGATATATATATATATATATATATATATATATATATATATATATATATATATATATATATATATATATATATATATATATATATATATATATATATATATATATATGTAATGGCCGGTTACTCGTTTTCACACTCGTCTTCTAGGGTGGCTAGCCAATCCCTGATGCAACCGCCTGCTTTTGTGTTTGTTTAACAGTGAACCCCCGCCCACCTGAAAGTCTAGACTGCAACTATGCTGAGCGGACCGTAGTTACAGTTTCTGGGAGTGAGTGGAGTTTGAACAACGCCAGTACACTTAAACCCACGGTCACGATGACTTGTGACTTGTACTAGCACAAAACATCAACGGCTTCCATCAAAATTCACCCACAAGGCTTACGTCAACATGTGGGTAAGGTTCTTAAGGAACTTTCCAAATATGTCGCACGCTGGGATTTGCTTTCCAAATCCCGATAACATCAACTTCCTGACAAACTGGCCTTGGTAAGATTAGAACTTGGTTTCCAAAATGATAAAGAGCGTTCGAACCACTCAGTCACATGCGTTAATATATAGAAGCAATTTTATTATTTTTAATAAGAGTTTCATCGTATTTTTTACTTATGTGATTACTGGGGAAAAGATTAAGTGCATTGAAAAGGAAGGAAATATAAATACTTTTTGTACAAAATAAATATTTTTCCATCATTAAGCTACGTAAAAAAACATCTCGACGCTACTGGCAAAAAGTTTGGAATAATCCTGCATTTCTTTAAAAAAAAAAAACACCTTAAAATGAAATATTTTTGTATGTTTTTAAATGTTTAATTTAATTCCATTAACTACAGTGCATTTTCTTTTATTTTGACAAAAAACAAGCAGTTAGCTATAAAAACAAAATTATCATAAAAATGTATTATATTTTGTTTTCGTGAAAAAAACACCATGTGCCTTAATTACAACTGGACAAATATTTGGCATTCTTTCCGTCAGTTTTTGGAAAAATATAGCAGACCTTCTCAAGCATTCTTCAAGCACTGAAAATACTCACTCTTATGCTTTGAGTATTCACTTCGAACTCTCCTACCCAATTTATTCCATACCAATTGAAGGTGGGAGGGGTCAGGAAAGAGGCAGGCGAGTCATAATTTACAAAATTTTTTTCTTTTTTTTATCACGAGGTAATTCTAAGATATTTTAGCAGAGTTTTGGATCGTTGTCTTGTTGAAAGGTAATTTTATCCAATTATGCGTAAACCAGATGATATAGCACCTCCCTTTGATGATATAGCACCCCTTTGAACAATCGAATGATACTGTTCTTATAAATGGTTGCCTTAATCACATCTCCAGCCTCTCAAAAACACTCCCACACCATAACAGACCCACCACCTGCTGGAACCACACATTCATCATTCAGGCTTTCTACTGGCTTTCTTCTTACATATATTTATTTGCTTCTTACGACCAAGCGGTTCAGATTTGAACTCGTCTGTCTACAATGCATTTTGCTACTATTTTAATTTACAGTTCTTCTGTTTTTTTGTTGTATTTTTTGTTGTTTTTTGGTGCTTTTTTGTTTGTTTTTTTTTGCTCATAGCAGCTTTTCTTCTTATTCACATCCCATAACAGGAGTTTATTAATTGTTACGCACGCCCTTAACACAGCTGATCTAAGTTGATTGTTCACAGTTGTGAGCGACACATTTTTGTAGACTCTTATTTCTTTAAAACGTTTATGACACTGTCAACTTTGGAGCAGTTTTCCTTCTATTTCTTTTGCTCTCAATCATCAACGGCTCATCTTCCACAGCAGTGGTGCTCCAGATCATTTTCTGTCAATATTTGCGCCAGTCTCTATCTGTCTTTGTAACGAAGATTGCACACCATGTCTAGAAAACTTCAATTTCTTGACAATTTGTCTTTTAGATTAACTTTCTTTTCTTTCAATTTCTCTCTTGGCCTCAATGCTTAGCTGTTTTGGTTTTACCATTTTGTACAAATTACTTTAAAATTAAAAAGTAAATTTAAAAAAACTATGAAAATACTGTCGTAATGGCACAATTTTTTCTTCAAACAGAGACATCTACACATGTTTTGTTTATGACATTATGTATGTATGTGTTGTGGGAATGCGGTGGAAACTTCTCATTATTTTCAGTTAATCAAATCGTTTACGAAACCAGAAAATTATCTTTAAAGAATTTTAGAAAAAATAACAAAAACAACCAACCTGATACAAACAAAAATAAAAGCATTATTAAATATTTTCATCAGATGATCCTTAACTATAAACAAGATGAAAAGGTCATTAAAATTATAATGCGATGGTACTCATCATTTAGTGACTTTAATAAATGCCTTCCTTTATAATTTAGCATAAAAAAGTTCAAAATATCTAGCATTATCATTACCAATAACACGGGAACACAAAAATATTCCTATATAAAAACACTCTTCTTTCGGAATTCACAATTCTCCAATAGCAATATTAAAAAAAATCAACATTAATTTTTTACATTGGCCACAAAACGACTACACTCTCTGGTAGGTTAACCTGCCACTTTTCGACACCTAATAGAGTTCATGTACGTATTGCTCATCACATTACAAACAAAATACGAATACTAACATAAGACAAATATTAGTAGATAATGCCAAAATAATATATAGTACTTGCTGTAAATAAAGGCTCAAAAATACTGCAAGAAAAGATAGAACCTCATATAATATATCTATAAAATATTTAAAAATGCGTAAAAATATTTAATATTTTCGTCCTTTGGTTCTATAAAGCTCTGTGAAGCCGTCATACATATGACATAACTTATTTAATCCAGGTATATTTAAATTTGATATTTATATGGCCTAAATATTCTAGCGTCAAGCAAATAAAAGATGATTCTCTATGATATTGACAACATTAATGTTTCTGATAATAGCCAGAGATAATCAAAAGTACTGGAGAAAAGAAATCAAATATGTCAAAGCAAAAATTAAAAGATATATATATATATATATATATATATATATATATATATATATATATATATATATATATATATATATAGCAATTTATAATGAATTAATGGATTTATTCTTAATCCGACATCTACTTCAAATTTCGTATTTGAATAGAACGTCTATTTCCAATACAAAGTTCCACTATAATAAAGTTTGAAATGATAAGAAATATATATACATATGCGTGTGTGTTATAAGTGTACATTGACGTCAACACATAGTGCTGACAGACTTTTTCATGCTTATACGCAATCATATCACCATATGCGTTTTGTTTTTGCTCAATTATTTATTGTTGATTAGTATGCTAACTTTTACACACACACACACACACACACACACACATATATATATATATATATATATATATATATATATATATATATATATATATATATATATATATATAAAGAACAGTAAGATATATAATCCGGTGTTCTTATTGATATTTTTTATTTTTACAAAATAGTGCTCAATGTAAAATTACAGAGCATTAATATTATAAATTAATTGATTTAAAATTTGATTTAGACTCCAAAATTCGCTTCAGGATGAAATGGAACTAACGTCTTTAATTTAATTACAAAATTAAATTCGAAGCTTTTAGCTTCTATTTTTGAAACATAGTTAGAACAGTGTAGCGGAAAAACCAAATTTTAAATCAGTTAATTGATAATATATATATATATATATATATATATATATATATATATATATATATATATTTCTTACAATTAACAATAACACATTTCTAAAAACATTTTTCGGATTACATCCATAATTTCGTTGTCCTGTTATTACCGAGAAGTAAAAAACAAGAACAAATCTATTTCCATACCTGAAGATGTCTGTAGGAACAGATGATAGCTTGTAAAAAAATAAAAAGAACCTTATGCAACTGGAATTTATAAACAGGGATCATAACATTCATATACAGGTTCGGGGTTAATGTACTTTATTAAATTTGTTTGCGAAGTTGTATTCTCGCCATTTAAATCATTAACTTCTATATCTGTTTTTGTATGAATGATTCATCTAATATATATACACATATATATACACACACATATATATACACATATATATATACACACACATATATATATACACATATATATATACACACATATATATTAGGTTGGTGCAAAAATAATGACGTAATAATGTCGTTTTTTGACGTTAAAAAATACGTCATTATTTTTGCATCAACCTAATATATGCACACGCACATATATACACATACACATATATATATACATATATATACGCATATATATACACACTTATATATACACACACACATATATATACACATACGCATATATATATCTACACATATATATACACACATATATATACAAATATATGTATACATATATATATACATACATATGCACACACACATATATATATACACATATACACACACATATATATATATATGTATATATGTATGTATAAAAGTGAACATTGAAGTCAACACTCAGAGGCGACACACTGTTTCATACTAAACGCAATCATCAGGCCACATTGCGTTTAACCCGAAACAAGTCTGTCACTTCTGAATGTTTAGTTTAATGCTGACTTTTATATTTGCACACGCTCTATCTCTGATATTGAGCACTTCCTCACATAAATATAGCATACCTTAAGACTATATTTCTTCATATATATATATATATATGACGTAAAAATAGTATGGTCAACAACGAGCGGCGACAATCTATGTCCTGCTTGAAAGAGACAATCACCTCTTGGAGTTGATTTCGGTATTTACTTTTATATATTTTCTTTTGCATATATATAATTGCATTCGCAACCATTCTGATTCTATTAACAGAAAGTCGAATGCTTCTGCAAAACTGCACCAGAATGTACAGGAAAAGATTTTTGGCATCTCTCTTTTGAAACCTAAAACATTCATGAAATCAGAGAAATGTTCTTGTCTATACCTACAGTTATATTCATTTAAATCTTTTTATTCCATACAAAAGTCTTGTTTTTATATAATAGCAATGGCATTAGCAATGGTATGTTAAAAAAGATTTCTGATAGACGAAATGTTACTGAATCAGTTAAAGAAAAATACATGTTGGGATGCTTGACTTAATATGTATATTAATATGGATAATCCCATTTTATCAGATTAGCATTTAATAATTTAGTTCCTTCATTCGTAAACCTTTAACTAATGAAGTGTGCCTGTTAATACAAAAAATATAATCCGTGTGTATTGTTCACATCCAAATGGCCAAGAGTCTCACGAAAAATCAATTGTATATATAATGTATAAAAGAGGGGATAAACATAGAAAACTGTATAGAAAATTAATAAGCGTGACCTGATGTGAAAAAATGTTTAAATATTTGTGGATATTATAAGAAGTTAACATTACACCAGGGAGTGCTAACCGACTTCGCAAAATCTGATGAAAAAGGAGAGTTTTGTAAAGGTCTCTTGTTGATTATAGCACAAACTTTTCAGGACATACTTGGTTGTTCACCTTTTTACTTGAATTGTTCCCATAAATTGTTTTTAAAAAGATTTGTTGACCAGAAGAGTAAGCCACAATTAAGAATGTCTAACAATTCAGGAAGGATGACCGGTCAATGACACATTTTATTACATTAGATTTTTTAAAATTTAGTTTTCAAGTTTTAAAATAAAAGAGAAAATCTTTAATGTCAGTAAAGAATCTTTATGTATTTTATTCGATTTGAAATGCTTTAACTATATTAAATTATCTCCGAAAGATAAAATCCCTTCTTAAAAAGCATGAAAGAAAAACTTGTCAAATGATTAATAAGGGCGAATATTTTGCATTTATTCAATGAAATCTCGTCATTGAAATTAAATTTTCACTTCTTCGTTGCAGCGACAAAAAGCGACTCTAGAGTGATATCTTTTAAATGCCACACGCATGCAGTTTTTATGAAACTGTCTTCTCTTATTCTTTCCTCACGGCATTCAGTTTTCATTTGAAACGTTTACATAAACAGATCAAGAAGACAAAAATGGTTTACATGATCTAATGTTTCAATGTGACGCGCAAACAGCATTTTATGGGGGCAGTTCTAAGTGCTATTATTATGAAAAGATGGGAATAAAACAGGGTCAGAAATATGCGTCCTGTTGTGCAAAAAATGATGATAAATGTTGCCCTGTGGGAGTCTCAGAAAATTTACACATTGTTTTAACTAGAATAGTCATTAGTTTTTGTTTTTTTTAATTTTTTGATTTTATTTTAGATTTGATAAAAGATCAGGTTTGCTTTCAACAAATGTCATTTTCTACGAATATATTTTCTTGTATAGTTTTCTTTTCTTTTCTTTTCTTTTCTTTTCTTTAGACATGGCACTTCGCCTCCAGAATGAGTGGCTCTGGTTCAGTATAAAATGCCTCCTTCATAATGAAATATTAGGGTGTATCAAAAGTATTTTCGTTTTTTACAGAATTTATTTCAACTCAATTTATTATTACTAATAATGCTTTACCGATATCTAAACTGCATCTTTGATGGATGGTGGATATCAGTTTTGAAATTCTGTTAGTTTTGATACATTATTTAGATTGACCAAGAAAGTCGCAGTAGCTGCTCGAAGAATTCGGTAAGTGAGCAAAAATTGAAGTATTTTATGGATGGTGACATGTTCTTTGAAATAAACCTAAATCGGTTCAAGGATATCAGTTTTCAATTATAATATTTTAAAAGGCAAAATAGGGGAGAATACATCCCTGTAAACGCGAAAATGTTTTTAAAAATTACATCATCGTAAGATATCATAAAGAGAAAGCATTATATAAGCTTGAAAGATGTACACACGTAAAAGAAAAAAACGAACAAAGCATTAAATCATTATCATCATCAATATCATCATCGGTCCCATGTCCGGTTGTGGTCGTATGGTGGCTGTACAACTGGGGATTTGACAATTCCCTTCATAGATCTGCGTTGAACGCCCAAAGAGGTATTCATTTATATGTGACGTGTTTTGGGAGAGTACATCTGGTGGTGCGCATATTTTTCCAAGTCGAATCAATGCCAATATTCTTCAACTAAAAGACTTGTCTTCCTCACGGTCACGTTGCATGGAAACCGACTGCCCTTGGCCGCTGATTTCAGTCGAGGTAGCACTCCGCCTTTGGTCGTCGACTTCAGTCATGGAAGCCCTACGCCCTTGGTCGTTGATATCAGTCAAGGAAGCAGTCCATCCATAGGCGTTGACTTCAGTACAAGTAGCCCTACAGCCTTGGCCGTCGAATTCGGTCTCTGAAACTCTCCGCCTTTGGCTGCCGACTTCAGTCTTGGAAGACCTCCACCTTCGGTCGTTGACTTTCAGTCTAGGAAGCAATCCTCCATTGGTCTAGGAGGCAATCTTCCCTTGGCCGTTGATTTCAGTCTAGGAAGCCATCCACCCTTGGTTATCGTATTAAGTCTTGAAAGCTCCCCGCTCTTGGTCGTTGATTTTATCATGGCTTTCTTCTTACATATACTTTATTCTTACGTCCAAGCTGTTCAGATTTGGACTCGTCTGGCTACAATGCATTTTGCTACTCTTTCAATTTACAGTTCTTATGCTTTTGTGCCCATAACAGTCTTTTCTGTTTTATTCAACTTCCGTAACAAGGGTTTCTTTATGGTTACGCACCACCTTAACCCCGCTGATCTAAGTTAATTGTTCACATTTGTGAGCAACACTGGCTGCTGACGAGAACAATAAAATTCAGCTGTCAACTCTGGGGTAGTTTTTCTATTTCTTTTGCTATCAATAATCAAGTGTTTCTCTTCAGCAGCAGTTATCACTTTCAATTTCAGTCTAGGAAGCAATCCGCCCTTGGTCGTTGACTTCAGTCTAGTAAGCAATTTTACCATTGACCGTCGACTAAGACTAGTTTACCCTCCACCCTTGTCTGTCGACTTCAGACAAGAAAACGTTCGCCCTTCACTGTTATCTTCAGTCTATGAATCTCTCCAACCTTGGCCGTCGATTTCAATCTACGAAACCCATCACCCTTGGACGTTGTTTAGGACGTCATTCGCCCTTGTTTGTCTACTTCAGTTTAGGAAGCTATCACCACTAGTCGTCGGATTCAGTCATGAAAGCAATCTACTCTTGGTCATTGTCTTGAATCTAGGAAGCGTTCCGCCCTTCGTACTTGATTTCAGACTAGAAAGCCCTGCACACTTGGCTGTCGACTTCAGTCTAGGAAGCCCTCCGCTCATGGCCGTCGACGGTTAAGTGTAGAGGACTACTTAAACTTAAGTTGCCCTCCACCATTGGCCATCAATATTAAACGAGGAAACAATGCTCACTTGACCGTTAACTTCAGTCTTGGAACCCATCCACCCTTGACCGTCGATTTCATTCTACCAAACCACCACCCTTGGTCGTTGACTCCAGTCTAGGAAACTCTCCACCCTTGGTCCTTGACCAGACTAGAAAGCAATCCGCCTTTGGTCGTTGACTTCACTTTAGGTAGCCCATATCCTTAACCGTCGACTTCAGTGTAGGAAGCAATCCGCCCTTGACAATTAACTTTAGTCTAGGAAGCCTTCCACACTTGGCCGTCAACTTCAGTCTAAGAAACTATCTGCCAGATGATGCCGTGTCATTGCCGCAATGATTGTATACATTGCTACAATAAATATTCTAATAAATCTTAAAATTACGAGAAAAATGGACCATTTCGTTCCTGCTATAATAACTAGATTTGATCATGCAATTAATTTACAGTATTTAAGAAGTAGAACTTTATAATTAAAAGAGAATAAATAGTTTTTTTTTTGTTTTTTGGTGTTTTTTTTTTTGCATTAGCAACATTCGAAACCTAACTGTCCTTGGCTTTTGATACGGGTTTATCAACTTTTCGTACAATCTCATGCCACTAAGGACGTCTGTCATAGAATGATCGTTACAAAGCTGGTCACGCTTGTATTGTGATTTACACTGTAAATACACACACCACTAATATTGACACTATGACTAATATTGCGAAATGTCTAAAATCTTAAGTTGTCACTGGATATATAAATAAATCGAAAACAAGTTGTAGAGAATTTTTTCCAATTTTTGTTGACTCTTATTTCTTTAAAATGTTCATTAAAACTTTTTTTACATCGGCTTTGTTTTTTCGTTTTATACAAGATTTTATCATTTTGTCTATGAATATAGACAACTTTATTTATCATTTTCTACCTTGTTGACAAATTATTTCGAGTTGAGATTATAGTTTTATTAACATAGTATTTTGCCGGCATTAATTTCGAGATTATAGTTTTATTAACATTGTGTTTAGCTGCCATTAATTTTGAGATTATAGCTTTATTAACAATGTATTTTGCCGCCATTAATTTTGAGATTATAGTTTTATTAACATTGTATTTTGCCACCATTAATTTTAAGATTATAGTCTTATTAACATTGTGTTTAGCCGCATTAATTTTGAGATTATAGTTTTATTAATATTGTATTTTGCCGTCATTAATTTTGAGATTATAGTTTTATTAACATTGTATTTTGCCGCCATTAATTTTGAGATTATAGTTTTATTCACATTGTATTTTGCGCAATTAATTTTGAGGTTATTGTTTTATTAACATTGTCTTTAGCCGACATTAATTTTGAGATTATAATTTTATTAACATTGTGTTTTGCTGCCATTTATTTTGAGATTATAATTTTATTAACATTGTGTTTAGCCGCCATTAATTTTGAGATTATAGTTTTATTAACATGGTGTTTAGCCGCCATTAATTTTGAGATTATAGTTTTATTAACATGGTGTTTAGCCGCCATTAATTTTGAGATTATAGTTTTATTAATATTGTATTTTGCCACCATTAATTTTTAGATTATAGTTTTATTAAAATTGTTTTTAACGCCATTAATTTCGAGATTATAGTTTTGTTTATATTGTGTTTTGCCACCATTAATTTTGAGATTATACTTTTGTTACTATTGTATTTTGCCGCCATTAATTTTGAGATTATAGTTTTATTCACATTGTATTTTGCGCAATTAATTTTGAGGTTATTGTTTTATTAACATTGTCTTTAGCCGCCATTAATTTTGAGATTATAATTTTATTAACATTGTGTTTTGCCGCCATTAATTTTGAGATTATAGTTTTATTAACATGGTGTTTAGCCGCCATTAATTTTGAGATTATAGTTTTATTAACATGGTGTTTAGCCGCCATTAATTTTGAGATTATAATTTTATTAACATGGTGTTTAGCCGCCATTAATTTTGAGATTATAGTTTTATTAATATTGTATTTTGCCACCATTAATTTTTAGATTATAATTTTATTAACATTGTGTTTCGCCGCCATTAATTTTGAGATTATAGTTTTATTAACATGGTGTTTAGCCCCCATTAATTTTGAGATTATAGTTTTATTAACATTGTGTTTTGCCGCCATTAATTTCGATATTATAGTTCTATTAACATTGTGTTTTGCCGCCATTAATTTCGAGATTATAGTTTTATTAACATGGTGTTTTGCTGCCATTTATTTTGAGATTATAATTTTATTAACATTGAGTTTAGCCGCCATTAATTTTGAGATTATAGTTTTATTAACATGGTGTTTAGCCGCCATTAATTTTGAGATTATAGTTTTATTAACATTGTGTTTTGCCGCCATTAATTTTGAGATTATAGTTTTATTAACATTGTCTTTTGCCGCGATTAATTTCGAGATTATAGTTTTATTAACATGGTGTTTTGCTGCCATTTATTTTGAGATTATAATTTTATTAACATTGTGTTTAGCCGCCATTAATTTTGAGATTATAGTTTTATTAACATGGTGTTTAGCCGCCATTAATTTTGAGATTATAGTTTTATTAACATGGTGTTTAGCCGCCATTAATTTTGAGATTATAGTTTTATTAACATTGTATTTTGCCACCAATAATTTTTAGATTATAGTTTTATTAACATTGTTTTTAACGCCATTAATTTCGAGATTATAATTTTGTTTATATTGTGTTTTGCCACCATTAATTTTGAGATTATAGTTTTGTTAATATTGTGTTTTGTCGACATTAATTTTGAGATTATAGTTTTATCAATATTGTGTTTTTCTCCATTCATCTTGAGATTATAGTTTTATTAACACTGTTTTGCCACCATTAATGTTGACATTATAGTTTTGTTTATATTTGTGTTTTGCCGCCATTAATTTTAAGATTATAGGTTTATTAACATAGTGTTTTGCCGCCATTAATTACTGACTTTTACAGGATATAAAATTACTGCCAGAATTCTCGTTGTTTCAACGCTTTTTCTCGGTTTTCCTATAATGCTGCTTTCATTGTCAGGCCCTTCAAATCTGATCAAATCTCACTGTTAACATCGACTTCTAAAATTTGTTTCAATTCTTTGATCTGGGTCAGAGATATTACTACAACTTTTCTTGCTTTTTTTCAGTTTACTTCTGTTGTTTTCTTTTAGTTGTTCTTCGGAAGAATAACCTGCTATATGTGACAAGTCTTCTTTCCTTTACAATGAAGAAATGTTAATCATTTAAATCTACATCGACGGCTTGTAACTTTCTATGATGGCCGGAGTTTTGTCTTTCTCTATAAAATTATTTACTGATAAGAATTTTTGATAATTTTTTACATAAATATTTACTTCTTATTTAATTATTGAAATAGTTTGAAACATCACGCGCCTTATTTTGGTCTGTCCCATAGGGAGTTAGGGTTGTGTGGCTCAGTTCGAATTCCGGTCGGGTTCGTTAAATTCACTTACGCACAAATACCCTAGGGAAAGATATGAATCCATCAGTTTTCCTCTAGCTATGGGTTAAATAGTAGGAATTTTAGCTGGAAAAATCATTGTCATTCAAAAAAGTACATTATGCAATATTCACTCGAAAAATAAGAATTATTATTACAATCCAAAATATATTTTGGCCTTAAAAACCTACGAAGGGTAAAAACAAATCAATCAATTAATCTTTAGAAAAATAAATATTATCGTAAATATATTGCTTCTTTGTAATTTTGTGGACTTCATGCACGTTTTAATTAACTTCACGCAATAACACAAACTCTAAAAGCTTTTATTTATGCTTTGACATTTTCTGAGAAAAATTGTTTGATTCCTTTCAATAATTTATTTACATTTATTTTGCAAAGAACGTTAAAAAAAATAATATTACTTCAGTTTTCACTGTAAGTCTATTTATCTTCTCATCTCCGTAATGCTTAAGAGAAAATTTCATAAAATACAATTCAGGCATTTCACGAAACACTGAGACAATAGTTTTTAGTCAAAAAATATTCATGAAACATTACCGAAAATATTCCTTCAAAACTTTTTGACTGTTCATATATACTTATAACGTTACAAGATCAAATGTGTATGGAACCTAATAAGTATCAAAATTGAGATTGAAATAATGGTGTATGAAACCACTAACCGCTGTTCTACGGCGAGACGACCACTTTTTTCGGTCTGCTTTATAAACTGCTTATAATGGTTACAGAAAACTACTAAAAATCCAGTTTGAACTTGTATCTAGCTGCTAACAAATGAACAAAAGTTGTCACCTTTCTTTTAATTGTTCAAATGTCAATAAGTCAAGCGTGACTGATTTCCAAGAAGACTTTAAACGGAACGAAATGTGTGCGACTCGAGAGTAAGCTATAGTAAGTCATTGTCAATATAAAAAAAAAGGCTTTCCGTTGATAACAAAAGGCGTTCAGTTTGGATGGAGTTCCAGTGAAGTATTTTGCCAAATATAAATTCGCTGTGTACGTAGGTCATCAGAAGATAAAGAGAAATAAGAATTTTGTACAAAATTGTTTTCACGATTAATGAACTGTATTCTAAACATGAAATAACGTTGTTTTTTTTATAAAAAAAAAAGAAAAAATAACTATAAATTATGTACGTTTGTAATATGGATGGTTGCCGTAATTCACGAGTTAAGATAAAATAACTTCAAACCTCCTGTTCATAAAAAAAACAATGATTGAAGCCGATTAACTGTTATAACTCAAAAAAGCCCTTCGAATTCACACTCACCTAATTTCCTGCAATTCTATACTTGTAAAAACACGACACACTAAAAAAAATAACCCGGGTATCTCAAATACGTGAACGTACTTCCAATTAAAGTCAGAGATATTGCGTAGAAGACAACAATAATTTGATTAAGTTTTTTCACAAATTATAAGTCAGTTTACATGTCAAAGTTAAAATTCTACAAAGATTTTCCGTTAATTCGCACAGAAAATTAAGTTTTTCTTTCTCTTTTCCACTGTCCTCAAGTCAGAAATTTTCACACATGATTTCATGAAAACTGTGATGTTTTGTGACAGACAGACAGACAGACAGAGAGAGAGAGAGTCAAATTAGTGCGTTTAGTAGTCAAATTAGTATTTCGTCGTTATATACTCGAATGGTCCAATTTAAGAAAAAGAGTAGTTGGAGGCATTTTTATATTTAAGAAAAAGAATGGTTGGAGGTATTTTATATTATATTTCCTTTAGTGCAGCTAAGTTTTTATTTTTTATTTTATTTTATTTTTTTGAAATACGATATTTTCAATTTACCTTATTCCATTAGTGTTTTGATAGGATCTTTAATTCCCTAAATGAATAAAAAAAAAACAAAAAAAAAAAACAGAAAAAGCATATTGAAAGTTGGGTGTTTTCAATGCTTTTATCCTTTTTTGTTGGGGTGTTCCGGTCAGAGACAATGACGTCGAAACAGTCTGACCACTTATTTTTCTGGCGTCCGTTCCGCCACACCAAATGGGCTACGCCGAAAAGTACTATATATATATAAAATAAAAAGCATCATATATATATATATATATATATATATATAACTTCCAGGCGGTGTAATGGTTAGCCAGCTTGTCTCGCTAGAAAAATTACGACTGAGTAGTGAGGGCGATACTCACTGGGTGCCGCATATTTTCGGCCTTGTGCCACATCTAAGCTACGCTTGGAAAATCACTATATATTTTTTCTAAAAAAAGGAATCAATACAGAGTAAAGCTTAATATTATTTATCTTATGAGATTAAAAGAAAAACATGTTAGAAATTGTTACACAATAGATTTCATGTTTCAGCGCTAAAGTCGTTCTTGTTTACCACTCATGACCTCGTCTAGCATTATATTTCAGACCATATTTTACCATGATCAAAATTCTTCACTTTTTTTTAGGTTAATTTTGAATTTAGCGTAGGTCTGTCTAGTTCCATGTATTCTTCTAGATTTTCCTATCGTGTTCAATTTAATACCCAATATACGTTATATATTTTATACGGGAATAAACGTTATAATACTTTTCTTTGCCTGCTATTTTAACTTGGATTAAATGATCAGTTTCAATTTCCAAGTCACGGCAAATGTTTTTCATTCTAAATACAGATTCTGTTTTTACTTTTCTTTTACATATAAAAATACATAAATTTCCAGTTATGTGCACTGTTCTTAGCGAATCAACCTTTCCTATTTTAAGCAGGTTTACTTATGCATTTTTCCTCTGAGAAAAATTACTGCATTCAGCTAGTATATAATTGGCAGTTTCATGTCTGTATGCGTTTCGTTTACATTTGCTGTTTTAATTTATTCTATTGATTTTGGCCCTCAAATTATTGGTTCTTAGATTTTGTTTGAGGTGCCATTGAGTGGGATTCACTCTCTTCAAATATCTTCTTTTAAACTAATTACATGACATTTAATTTTGAATCTGAAATTTTTTTTCCCAGTTTCAGTTTTGCAATTTGGAAATTACTAGTCCTATGTTATTTATTTTCACAGATTATGAAATGTTAGTAATTTGTTTTTCACCCCTTGCTATCAAACGTGGATATCAAACGTGGATATCAAGCGTGGATATCCCGTAACCTTAGATATCCGGTATTTTTCTGAATGTTCACGTTGTGCGAAACAAATATGTCTTCATCAACACAGAAAAACTCATTGGTAAATCTCATGAACCAATGGGCAAAATTCTCTGACACTATTCCTAGTATTCCGATTACAATTATTAGGTTGGTGCAAAAATAATGACACAATAATGTCGTTTTTTGACGTTAAAAATACGTCAAAAAACGACATTATTACGTCATTATTTTTGGACCAACCTAATAACACGCTCTCTGCATTTTGGCAATTATGTATTCCCATAATTTCGGACTTTATGTCAATATAGTTCTCATTTTATGGGACCTGATCTCATATAATCTTTTTCATCTTCAATAAATATGTCCGGTTTATGATTATAGTATATCTCAACACGTTCAAATCGAAATTTTTGACAAAGTTTCCAATGTAAAACTGCAGCCAGTGTACCATGCCTCTAATTTTTCTAAATAAATCGATAGTGCATATGTAATAGTTTTATCTGCTTCATCGCCAGTGACGTGCAGAGGTTTCGTGATATTTGGCGATGCCCTGTACTGGGAAATGTGAGAAAAGAAGACAGTTTAAATATGTAAAGAACAGATGAATCATGAAATAAAGACTATTCAAATTAAATATAAACTAAATTTTTATTTCACTCTTTCATTGGATGTCATCCCAATATCGATGCCCGAGACCCTCACACCCTCTGCCTCTCCTCCACTTATGCACGCTACTGTTTACCGCACAATCTGTATGCTGATGAAATATCTTGACTTATTTTCAGATTTCTCAAATTCTAATTGCCTGATCTTGCTATTTTCTCGCCATTTCTTAGCTATTCAAAAGTCTTTTAACTTCATTGTTCTTCTGTTTTGAAAAACAATTCTCATGTAAACACTTTTGGCTGTACAGCCTTGTGTAAATTAATTGAAACGATTACTTTTTTTCATATTTTTCCAATAAAACATAACCCAGTTCGTATGTTCATTCCACAAAGTCGTTCTTTGCATATTGACCACAGATTCTCGATTGGATTTAAATCAAGAGTTTCCAGGCAAATAGTACTTTGATTTGCTCCCTGGTAAGGCTTGCCAGTGTGATAGTGGAGCGTTACAATTTTCGTACGCTTCCTTGGAGTAACATCCATCGCAATGGCCATAGGACAACTAATCAACAGTAAGACAATAGTGTCTAGGCGTGATAAAATTCTGATGCAAACTTCGGATGACACAATATTTTTGAACTCCAAACAAATTTCATCATACAGCACGAAAATAGATTCATATTGCTGCACATCACTTCAAATGCCTTAATCTGAGGAAAAATTCGAAATTGATTACACCCTGTCACTCGAGTGAATCTAAAACTGACCATATGAAAGGAAACTAAAGCGTTTGTTTCAATTAATTTGCACAAAAGTGTACATCTCCTTCGAAAATATCTTTTTCTTTCATTTCTCTGCCAAGTGTATCTTCTTTGAGTGATGAAATCTGCCGTCATTCCTTACTTTCAGTGACATAGCTACGCAAACTTTCCAATCCCATTTCAAAACACTCTTCAAGAATTAAGACCGTTCTTCTATCGTTTCTTAAGTAATATTCATAAAAGCTACGTACTTATTTAGGTTTAATAACGAACATACCTAAAACAGAAAACATGATATCAGTACATTGAAATCGCACTAGTTGTGATGCAGTGGTTAGTAACCCATTTATTCTAAAAAGGAATTATCGACAAATTTTAACCTCAAACACTATTCTACTAAATGGACTATAGTTCAAGATTAGTCTTGGCCAATAGATGTCAAAAAGTACAGAAAGCACAAATTGACCTTATATAACTTCTTTTCAAGACTAAGTATGAACTGTGCCCAAACATGAATATTTCTTTCTGTCTCCCTTTTTATGTCTCCCTTTATCTGTCTCCCTTTATAAACAGATTTGCTTTGCAAGTAAATATACAAATGAAAATTGCTTGTTCCACTATGTAATATCAATTAACAACCACGTGATTGTAGCGATGTTGGTCATCATTGGTGATTACACACTTGCGTGTGTCAGAGTAGGTTCAGCTTAGGAAATACCAAATCATTTCGCCATTATTTATTCTATTAAAAGAACAAAATAGTCATCGCCTTCCTTGTATCCCACCATTCCGATTTTCGCATCTTCTTTTTTTCTTTTTCTTTCCTTTTCACTCACACATTTTCCATATTCTCTTTCTTTTCTTTCTTTCTGACCGGAACAAAACACACATGCATTTACATTAATGTTGAGTGTAAGCGAATACATTAATAAGAAACAACTATGTAATATATATATATATATATATATATATATATATATATATATATATATATATATATATATATATATGAAGAAGTACAGTTTTAAGGTGTGCTATATTTATGGGATAAAGTGCTCAATATCAGAGATAGAGCGTATGTAGATATAAATATAAAAGTGAACATTGAAGTCAACCCTCAATGTCGACAGGCTGTTTCATGCTAAGCGCAATCGTCAGGCCGCGGCGCTAAGCGCAATCGTCAGATGCGCAGTCTGACGATTGCACCTAGCATTAAACAGCCGGTCGCCCCCCGAGGGTTGACTTCTATGTTAACTTTTATATATATATATATATATATATATATATATATATAGAGAGAGAGAGAGAGAGAGAGAGAGAGAGAGAGAGACAGACAGACAGACAGACAGACAGACAGACAGACAGAGCGTACAGATAATAGATCCGTTGGTATATAATCCAAGTTGATCCTAATAATATCAAATATTAAAACTGATCCACAATGTATTTATTATAACAGAGCATATAAATTATACAGCAAAATGCTTAAAAAATTAATACATCACTTTTGGAAGTATAATTCGGTATTTTCTAATGGGAACCTAAAATTTTTTTATATATAATTAAAAACTTTATTTATTTATAAACTCCCTTTTTGACCCTCCTTTGGTTCCAATTCAACACTTCATTCTTCATACAACCCCAGATTAGGGTCATAAGGTTAAATTCCGGGTTGAATCTGTTGAGGCTCTTTCCTTTTTAGAGGGATACCTTCCGTCCTCCCCTTACCACCGACTCGGGCATTTTGTCTGGCTGAGGCATCGATTTCGGTAGGTTTGATATCAATTTCTCAACTGCTGTCTAATTTAATTTCTGTTTCCGATACAAACACAGTCCATCCACCAAGGTTTAATAAGACCAACGTACTTAGCGTTGGTTGAAATAAATGTACACCCAAATTCGGTAATTTTGAAATTTTTTGCTGTGAAATATATATATATATATATATATATATATATATATATGTGTGTGTGTGTGTGTGTGTTTTTACATTTCGTGCGTAGCAACTTGAAGAGAAAAAACAATTACACACACATGTTTTTGTTTAAAGCAAATAAGTTGAACTTTGTCTCTTGGATTAAGAGGAGATTTAGAGATACTCATTTGGTTTTTATTTCTTAGAATTACATTTAATAAGATTAATATTATGAAATCGAGCAGAATTTAGAACTTTAATTCTGAACTAGTGTGGGTGTCTCTCTATGGGCTTTGTACCACCTTTGTTGTGAAGGTTTTAAAAATATTTAATCTAAATTCTATTCACTGTAAGGTGTCCCAATGTGACATACCTGCACAGACTGCCAAATCAATGAAATGCAAAATACAATAAAATTAACCAGTTTAGCGCTACCCTGCTGAGCGGGAATTATATACAGTCTTCAAAATAACTCTGTACACTCTTGGTAATGAGCCACGTGTATGAAAATAAACACATACAAATAATTTATTTAGCCATCTGTAAATACCTATCTCTGACGATAGCTCAATTAGAACTTATTTAAAAACATACTGAAACCTACTAAACTTCATCCGCAATATACTCGTAGAAAATTAATATCCTCATCCATATAAAAAATAATGGAAGCACTAATAATGAAAAGAAAATTCAACACTCAATAACATCAGCTATGAACACGGCCATAATATGCTGAACGTGTTTGGAAAATTATAAAACATTCCCATCACTCTAGTACCATAAAAAAGCAATATACACATTCAATTAAAAATTTAAAAAATAAAAAGACACCCTTGATAATAGCTGAACAATTACACACTTTATGTCCCGAAAAAGAAAACACTTCTACGAACTCAAGAAACATGAAATATACAGCTTAATTACAGTACCTTGTCAATCGTCTAGAATAACTTATTTTGAAATTTACTGAGTTTAAACTCCGTAAATTTCAAAACAAGTTATTCCAAAAATTGCTTGCAATGAAACAGTACTAAGGATTTTAATTTAATTCTAAAATTAAATTTAAGGTTTTACTTTCTGTTTTTGAAACATGATAATTCCTGTGTAGCGATGGGACCATATCTTTTTAATTAGTAAATTTATAATGTTTATGCTCTACGGAATTGCATTGAGCACTGTTTTTTAAAAATAAAAATAATTAATAAGAACACCGTATTATAAATCTTACTGTTCTTTCTCATTATTTTAATATATATATATATATATATATATATATATATATATATATATGTATGTATGTATGTATGTATGTAGCCATAGAAACCTACTGATATTTCATAAGCTGCAGGAAGTAGGATAGCAGCAATGTTGATGAAAGTAACTAGGAATCACACTCTAGCATAGAACTAAAACACCCAGGTATCTTGCAATGTCTGCTGTCTATGCAATTATTCACGCCATCTTTTTACCATGAATCGTTTAGCAATGCCCATCAAATCATATTTGACTCGAGGATAGAAAAAAAGAAAAAGATCTTTTGTGAACTGTAAAATTGAATTTCAGACCAAAGAAATATTTGCAGCCGTTTTGGAATAACGGAAGGATACACTAAATTATAACAGACTGGACAAAAATGTGACGTCACGTAATTAATGATAATACACATAGGTACACAGGCGCAAACGCTTCTACTCACACACAAAGACGTAATGAAACCATTTGTACATAACCAAGTTGAATGCACCCGTAACTGGTATGCGAAGTGAGTGGCAAATTCTATTTTATTGCCGATGTATACAATTTTCTTTCCTTCATGTCCTTAATCAGTAAATGATTATTCTATTGGGAATCCATATTAGCAGAAACATTTAAAAAAAATACCTCGAATCATAAGACACATTTCAAATTTCATTGTCGAAAAGCAAATGCAGTAAAAATAATTATTTGTAATATCTGGAGACAGGTTTTTCATTTTGACATTGATAGATTTTAAATTTATTATTTTCACTTTTTAATATTAAATATGCCAATTTGGATGTTTTTAAAGCTAATTTAAATGTAATTTTTTAGTCATTTGATCAAGAGGTACAAGTAAGATTTTAAAATCTCAAAGGCGGGTTGTACTTGGGGAAAAAGTTAATGATCGCTTAAATTTAAAAAAAATGAAAATGCTTTTTAATCTATATTTTGTCAATTGAGTTTGCGCATGGAATGGGACAATCCAAATTGGCATAAACATTATGACGTCAAACAAGAGAATGTAGTCGCAGTTTTGGATATGAATGATAACACAATGCTTAAAGGGTATTTCTGTTTGTTTATTTCTTCTTTTTATTGTGCAAGAAGGCAAACTGTTCCAAGGCTCTAATTTCATGCCTACGTCACTTGAGATGTCTCTCTCTCTCTCTCTCTCTCTCTCTCTCTCTCTCTCTCTCTCTCTCTCTCTCTCTCTCTCTCTCTCTCTCTCTCTCTCTCTCTCTCTCTCTCTCTCTCTCTCTCTCTCTCTCTCTCTCTCTCTCTCTCTCTCTCTCTCTCTCTCTCTCTCTCTCTCTCTCTCTCTCTCTCTCTCTCTCTCTCTCTCTCTCTCTCTCTCTCTCTCTCTCTCTCTCTCTCTCTCTCTCTCTCTCTCGTGATTCGCTATCCATTTTATAACGTCATTGTCATGACGCGATGAAATGTACGTACAGAAATGAATAAAATTTACTTATGCACACATAAATATATACAAATTTCCATTTAGATAGAAATCTCCACACAAACCACATGTGTTATGTATGCGCTTATTTAAAAATAAATTCATTTGTGTGAGTGAGGTGTGTGTGTGTGCGCGCGCGCGTGTGTGTTTCTATACGCTTGAAGTACGAGAACATTCCGAATGTAAAGCCTTATAGTTTTGACGATTGCGTTTAGCATGAAACAGATTGTCGCCTCTGGGTGTTGACTTCAATGTCCACTTTTAGTTTTATATTTGCTCAGTACCTGATACTGAGCCTTTGACCCATAAAAACAGCATACCTTAAGGCTATATTTTATTATATATATATATATATATATATATATATATATATATATGACACTATTTAGGGTTTCGTGAAAAAAAAGGTGAGAATTAATTAAGGTGATAAGAAGCTATCACGAAAAGACACTGAGCGATGTTATTTTTTCTAACAAAGAAAAGTGTTAAAGATTTTATTTTCATTAGCGAAGAAAGTAAGATCTCGGATCTGTCGGATTTAGTTTAATTTATGTTACGACGGAGCGAATAAAAGATAGCCGTCTGCCCATGACAATAATGAAAATTTCAAATTGGTCAAGTGGCCTACAAAACAGAATGCTAAGAGATAATATTAATCAAGCTCACACTGACCGAGAATGACTTCAGTTTGGACCACCCTCAAGGAGATATAATTTGGGAAAAACACCTGTCTTATGTCAGAGCTGGCGACGATAAGAAAATTCTTTATCGGAACAGATAATTGGCGACAGACTGAGAAGATTCACTGACCATCCCGATGATTATCTGGCGAAAATCTCGATTGATAAAGTCCAGGTGACCTTCTATTAAGATGGAGATTAGGGACCACCACGATCGTGGGAGGTCTGCTCGAGAAAGAGAAAGAAAGAAGAAAAAGAAAAAGGAAGATAATTTTTTTTCCTTTTAGCGATAATTGCAAACACCCACGCTGCTGAGCGTTCATTGGCTGAAGTGTGGCGTGAGCGGTAGGCGAAGGTAAACTATGAAGAAGGAGGGGAGGCCTGTTGACGCCCCCTGAAGTGATTGGTGTGAGATGCCACTGTGAGAGAGAGGGGAACCTGTTGACGCCCTCTGAGGAGATTGGTGTGAGATACCAATATGAGAAAGGAAGAATTTGGGAGGACGATTCCCTTTAAGTAGAAAGTAAGGACTTCCAAAAATGGAAAGTAATAAATTTTCCTGTCCGAAAACAAAGAAAATCCTTATTGTGGATTTAGAATTATCAAGGAACCTCAAACCCCGACAAGCCCACCCCGGTTTTGGTCGGCGTCCATATAAGCAGAGTCGCAGCGAGTGGACGGCAGTTGCAGAGTGAGTAACACAGAAGCAGTTGGCAGACGCAGAGTTGAGCTGTGAGCTCTGAGACCGACCTCGCAGAAAGCTGACTGAAAGATCCACGCATCACGACCTCAACTTCTAACCAAGAACAATTTATTTTTGAAGAACGACTTAGACTCACACCACCAAAACAAGTTTTACGAATATCGCCTGAAGATACACCAAAAACCAGTTTCTTAAAAAACAACTTAGGATGTTAAGACTCGCCTAACAAACACAAAGTGTCACGAATCCATATAAGCGAGTTGGGAGAAAGACACAGTCCTGTATTCAGCAACCAGATATAAAATATTGTTTTTCTTTTTTAGCACATTTGAACTTTTCGAGTTGTTACTTTATTTTCTTTTACATATACTTGTGCGGTATTACCCTTGTTCGAACTCGACTTGCATTGCGGCCCGGCGACTGATTGATTTCGTCGACCTAAGATCAAATCACAACGTGGGTAGGTTAGACTAGAAATCAAAGCAGTTACTTCGGTAACCAGACATTGGAGGCGAGCTGGGAACGACAAGGCTGATACCGAATCTAACCAGATTCCCATCCGAATCAGCAAAGGGTTAGAACGTCACATCTGGTGCCGCAACCAATACCAAGTCAC
>OZ010572.1:4582638-4705138 GCA_963932145.1 Acanthosepion lycidas | reverse complement strand
AGTTTTCACTACAAATAATCTTAAAGGAGATTTATTTGGAATGTATGTATAAGGCTTGGATAATTTATCACTTAAAGGATCATATTGAAGAGAGAGACAAGCAGCGAATAACTTACCCTCCTAGCGAGCGGGGGTAAATGGTTAGCCGAACTGAAATTAGAAGGGATAGACAAACCTTACATAAAGCTGCAAATGGTAGGATGTTCTGGAGGGTCATGGTAGCCCACGTCCTGAAGGGATGCAGCACATAAAGATGGTGATCGCAGATGATAAAATAACGCCTATATTTAAAAACTGTGGATATACAAACTTATAAATTAGGCACAATAGTAACAACAATAAATAGCTTTACTACGATCAATGAATGGAAAATAGATTAGCAATAAAAGTTATGAAAGTTAGATTACAGATAGGAGCTTAAGTATGCATTTTATCAATCAGAGTCTATGACAGTTTGTTTCTTTATATATAGAATAGAATTTTCACCTTTAAAGGAAGACATTTCCGGTTGTATATATCATCAATCTTGTATATTGGAACCATTAATGAGTAAAACATTTGAATTGTTTAATTCGATATTTAACGGCGAATAACTGAAACCACAAGTACGAAACCGCAGATAAGAAGGACTCATTGTGTGTTGAATGGTGCATAATAAATTCATAATAAATTCATAATAAATAGATCACATACGTACATTTGAGTGTTCATATTCACATTCTTTAGTATTACCTCTACTCCTACTCTAACCCACTAATCAAACCAGCGTAATTGCTCTCTTTTCAACATGTCTTCTTGTCTCGAGATCTGGTTCGAGATGTGCCACGCGCTTTTTGTGCATTTAACTCGGAAACCATTTCTGTCGTCAGTGGGTGGCAAACTTAATTATTAGGTCGCTGCAAAAATAATGTCGTTTTCTCACATAGTAACATATGTGAGAAAACGACATTATTTTTGCACCAACCTAATAAAAGTGACGAATATTTCCATATCCTGAGAAGCAAGCAATTGTCAGAAATCTCTATAATCGTAACAGAAAATAATATTCATCATTTGTTTCTAAATTGAAAACGGTTTGAAACAAAATCGAGTCTAAGAGAATAACAAATAATCAGGAAGGAATTAATGGCAAGCAATGTCAGACTTATCGCCATATTTTATACAATTCTGGCTTCTGAACAAAAAACATGCGACTGAATTGCCTCGTCATCATTATTTTAACATCTATAAATCAGCTCATATCTACTAATTATATTGCAAATTGCAGAGGGAAGGGCAATCAAACACATTTACATCCAGAGTCTATTAAAGAGAAACATAAACTTTCAAAGATATTTACATATTTCAATATCTAAAGAAATGGTGGGTTTTATGTATTAATCCGACATATTCTATCCATTAAAATTTCCCATATTGAGTAGATGCTCCGTTTATTTATTTTTATTTTTTTTAATAGTTTATATTTTTCTTTTCGTCTACCGGCCTCAATATTCGAGAAATCTTATTAAAGAAAAAGCTGAGCGCACTAGCAACATTCAAAGCAAGATTTCTCGAATGTTTACGCCGATAGGCGAAAATAAATAAAAAATAAATTTTAAAAATGAACAGAGCGTCTACTCAAATGTGGTTATCCACTAAAAATGATTAAAGTGGTAATATATTTACATATATAAATATAATATACATAAACAGCTGATGTATAATATACATATACATGCAATATATAATATACACTGGCGAAAATAAGTTTAAGACCGATGATTAAAGTTTTATTCATTTCAAAATATGTTTCTAACAAAACAATATAAATTAGATTTATTGTGAATGCTTCAGGCAGAACATATTTCTCTTACGAATGATGTAAAAATTGTATATTTTTCTACAACTTGAACATTTTTAATGCTGGATTAATTTAAATTATCCAAATTCCCCATAGCGAATTAATTGTATCAAAATGCTCAGTTATTACACTATATAATGCATTAATGACCAGCCATGTGACCAACCATTTAGCAAATAATAACCATGCAGTCTTAAACTTATTTTGCCGGCAAAAAGCCGTTAGTGAACCGCTAGCGGGCCGCCGGTGGCAACACCAGCGGGACACCGGTGGGCTCCTCTCAGGCGCAGTGGTAACATTGCCAAAACGAACATACCGGCGGGCGCACAGCGGACCACCAGCAGTAAACGCTAGTGGCATGCCACCCAGGCTTGCGTCTAGGGAACCTGACATCAAATATAGCTTACAAGGATTTTTTTTTAATTAGGAAAATAGAGAGTAGCAACCTGATATCAAGTATAACCTAGAAGGTTTTATTTATTAGAAAAATAAAGATTAACAACGTGACTTCGACTATAACCTACTAGGCTTTTTTTTATTGGGAAAATAGAGATTAATAAGCTGACTTCGAGGTTAACCGAGAAGGTTTTTATAAGGAAAACAGAAATTACTATGCTGATTTCGAGTATATCCTACTACGTTTTTTATTAAGAAAATAGGTGACTTCGAGGTTAACATACTAGGGTTTTTTTTTTCACTAGAAAAATAGTAATTTGTAAGCTGACTTCGAGTATAACTTACTCGCTCCATTTTGTTTATAAAAGAAAGAAAAAGTATACCGACTTTGAATTTAACGTACTTTTTTCATTAACTTACTTAACAAGCTTAACTTACTGGGTTCCTATTGGTTGAAAATGAAGGAAATATTATACTGACTTCGCGTTTAACATACTAGGTTCATTTTAATTGACTAAGAAGTGAAATAGATATTGACTTCGAAAATAAGGTTTTCGTATACTGATTTCGAGGTTAACCTACTATTAGGTTGGTGCAAAAATAATGACGTAATAATGTCGTTTTTTCACGTATTTTTTAACGTCAAAAACGACATTATTACGTCATTATTTTGCACCAACCTAATAGCTTCATTTTTCTTGAAGGGAATGGCATACTGACTTTGTATTTAACCTACTAGTTTGTTTTTTGTTTATTTATTTTTTGTTTATTTATTTATTTTTATTTTTTTTTATTTTATTTTTTATTTTTTTTTTTTTTGCTGTCAAAGCAGAAAAGTTTTATTTATATCGACTTTAATCCATTAGGTTCATAGCTTAGAGACAACGAAAACGATAGTTTTATCAAATTCTCATTTGTGATTTTTCAAGTAGAAATTAAATTTCAATTAATTTAAAATTTAGCAAATTTACTAGGAATATAAATTATGTTTACTGAAAATTCATTTTGCAAATTTTCTGAATATTTTCATGTATTATATATTTTTATTTTGTAAAAATATAATGAATAAACGGAATGATGTGATTTTTTTTTTTCCCCCTTGTGAAAGTCCAAATTGGACGAATCGCTTCGGCAACTATTGCAGTTTTCCTATTGTCATTTATATTTATAAATAAACGGAATGATTATAAAATTTAAAATAAAACTAAAAATTCTAAATTATAATTAATAATAATGAATTTATATAAATAATTACAAATTATATCAAAATTAAAATAACTATTTAGAATTTTAAAATATTTGTCAGCAGCTCATATGTTTCTGAGCTTTTAGGGATCTGTATATTACCTCGTAAAAGTGTCCTTTGAAACCTATTTGCAGTAGTTTCATACTCTTTTTTACAAATTCAAAACTTATCATAGTTATTGGTTGAACTTGGTTTTAACTTTTTTACTTTAAAATATTCGAACATGAATCGAGTGAAGTGAATTGCTTAAGAAGGATATTATATTGAAAATAAATATTTGCGTAGATGAAACATTTTTTTCGTTGTACTACGGACTTAAAATATCAATATATATGTACACACATCCATTCGTAAATAATAATAATAATTATTATTATTATTATTATAACGGCCGCGTTCCTCAGTCACCGGAATAAACTCTTCAACAATGAGACATCTGGTCACCAAAATCGGATTAACTGCAATCTTGGATTTAGTGACTTAATGCCAACAAATAAAAAAACAGAATGGAATCACGAAGAGTATGAACATTTTCATGACATTTTTTTTACTACACTCGAAAACCCAGAAAAGAAGATCACGTATCATCGCCAAATATGGATAAATATGGTATTAACTGAAATAAGAGCCTATCTCGACTTATATGGGAAATAGAAAACTCTCAAATGCAGAAACAGACCAAATAAAACCAAATATATGACAAAGTACAATAACACATCACCCAAACTGTTGTGAATTCCGAGATGAAATCCGGTACCAATAAATAACAAACGCCACGAATGAATATAGGAAAATAATGTATTAACGTAATAATACAAACTGGTAAAGCAGGTTAGTAGTTCCAGGAATACGGGTTAGTAGCAAAATATATATACAATCTTTGGTATTGAAGTATTGCTGTATGACTTCTTACTGAGTCTACGTGCTCGCTCACTGACTTTTGCTGGCTACGTTCGTTCTGTCTGTCTGTCTGTTACCTTCACCCTCTGTTGCTCTCGTCGGTATTTATCAATCCACCCACGAGGATCAAATGTGGCACAAGGCCGTTTTAATGTGGGTATCCCCGAGCCCGTAGGCTCGGCCAAAAATATGGCCTTTCTGAACCCGCCTAGACGGGTTCAGGCTCTGTCAACCTCCCCGGACGAAACCTTGCCCTTCGGCAAAGCCTCGTCCGGGTTCCTCTCTGCTAATGCAGAGAGTTCGACAGTCACCGAAAGTCTGTTGCTCGGGTCTTCACGTAGCAGTAGTATATGTATATACTGGGTGAGTCCATTTGTGTAAAAAGGGGAGGCCCCCTCAACACAAACAAAATTAGGTAATAGATAATATAAAAGAGGCTGAGATACAAATTAAAATAAATGAGACATGAATAAATAAATATCCATAAATAAAACAGAAGACTCTTGCTACGAAATACACAATTGCACTGATTCATATTCTGCCATTGATGAAGATGAATCAGTTGAAATTAGAATAGAATCTCTTGAAAACCAGAGAATTTAAATCACTGAAGCGAAAAACGACATCATTCAACTAATCAGCAAAATAACTAACCCCAAAAATGTCTGATAAAAACCGGCTTCCAAAAATTCATATGACAAATTCCAATAAATATCCTCTACACACATATATAACTCTGAGTTGCAAACATTGTTAACAAAGAGACCACTGGAAAATATCAGAGAAGTAAATAATGTCATCTATGCAACAGCTTTACCAGCTAATGGAAAACTTAATTTCAAGACAAAGAAAAGATCAGAAAACAGGCAAAAAAAAAAGCCCGCTGGGAAGGCAAAATTAAATCGAAAAATTGAGGAAAACAAAATTTTATCAATTGTAGATGAGATTTCAAGAAATTCAAATGAAAAGCAGGAAAATCAAGCAGAAATCTAAAATCAAAGTCGTAAATGAAATTCCACTAACCAAGGAAATACTTAAAAAGAAACTGCAAATAAAGGCACAACGAACAAAAGACGATATGGAAAGCGTTGTTTGGTTCTATGGACAAATGGAACTCAAAAATGTTTTACAGGGAAATTGGAAAAACAGTTATAGAAGTCTAAAAGCCATCATCTATATATAAGTTCAAAGTTTTTGGGAGACTATTTAGAGCAACCCTAAGGAATATAATCCCAATGAAGAGTGAATGAAAAGAGAACAAAAAAGAAAGACGGATAAAGCTGTGAAATAATGGAAATATATAACCAGGAATAATGTAAGGTACGTTCTAACAGAACCCCAAAAATGGAAATATCCAGGAAATTGCAAGTTACCTAACTTTTGGATCTATCATCTGTCATCAGTCCATAGAACCCTTGCGCAAACTTTATCAATGTTAATTAATAAGCCCAATGAAATTCTAGAATGGATCACTGAAAGTATTACATACCCTCCTACCAAAAACGGGTAAAACGGATGATCCAAAAAATTATAGACCAATAACATGTCTGTTCCCCACATATAAATTGATCACGTATTTTCTGACGAACAGTACTTACGCTTATTTCGATGAAAACATTCTTCCCCTGGAACAGGTGGGATGTTGAAGATGTTCATATCGTTGCAAAGATCAACCACTAATAAATAAAATGATCCTGGAAAATTGCAGGAAAAAGGTAGAAATTTCTGTACAGCTTGGATTGATTACTGTAAAGCATTTGATAATTGTATCACACCCTTGGATACTCTTAAGGCTTTGTAAATATACAACGTTTCCTCGGTGATAGTAAATTTTCTTAAATATATGGACTGTGGTAAACCACATTATCCCTATATCACACCAAAGACACAGCCACTTCCAGTTCCATGAATATCTGACGAGTAACCTTTCAAAGAGACTCTCTGTCATCACTTCTGTCTGTCCTTTACTCCCCTTTCGCATGGACTAAACAGTAATAACTACCTGCAGGATGTCAATACTGTAAAATGATGACATCAGTCTGAATTTCGGATTAGTTATAGTATGCGCAAAAGTAACATTGAGGAGAATTACAGAAACACACTCAATAGATTTCAATTTTGTCACAAAGATTAGGGAACTGGCACCAAAAGAAGCTTGGGGGTCAGCGAAAGAGATGAAATGTGGTACGCCGAAAAGAAGGAAAGTAAGAAAAGAATAAAATATGCTTGTGCGTCTGGTGTTAAACACCGAATTGAATTCACAGAACAGAATATCAGCCATAAATACTTTGTCTGTCCCAATAGTGCTATACAATTTCAGCATCCTTAACTGGACATTGGCTGAGATTAAGTGAATGAATGCCAAAACGTGAAATCTTCTCACTTGCCACCGCATGCATCATCCTAAGGCTGATATTGATCGTCCTGTATATGTCCAGATCCCGAGGAGGAAGAGAATTAGTTCAACTAGAAAAGTCTTACAAAATAGAACAATCGGACTTCAAAGATGCCTGAAAACAACATAAGACGATGGCAGATTATTATCTGCTACAAAGAACTTGAAAGAATTAAGAAGCTATATTCCGTAATAAAGGAAAACAACAAATTCAAAAAGGAATTTCAAGCGGATGAAAAAAGGCAAATAAACCATAACACACCGACTGCAGTGGTAAAGAACCTAAGAAAGAAAACAAAAGCAAATGCAATGTACGAAATGCAGATAAGCCTCTTCATATTCAATACTCTGCCCGTACCAAACAAGCTGATGTAGACAAACCCCGTAACCATCGTTACGTATTGAAGGGTTAAAAGCTGGAACCGAAAAGTTTATTATTGCTGCATAGGTCAACGCTTGCTAACAAGAAACTGTCAACCACACATACTGAAAAATTGTGGTAAACCAAAACATAGATTCTGTGATAAATATCCAAAAACAATTGACCACTTTGCATCAGGTTGCACAGTGTTGGCACCGACTGAATATAAAACTCGGCATGATAGAGTGGGCCAATATTTGCACTGAAAAATATGCAATTTATACGGGAGGAAACAGTAAGAAACTAATATGAACATCACCCAGACCCGGTTACAGAGATAGGAACTGTAGCAATTTTATGGGATTTTACAATACACACAGACAAAACTATCAAAGCTAATCTTGATGACATCGTAATTAAATGCCACAAGAACGGAATGTGCTTTCTTATTGACATGGCAGTTTCTGCAAATTGTAATGTATCTTTGAAGATCTTCAAAAATTATCAAAATACAAGGATCTTGAATTGGAAATCTAAAAAATGTGGCACATGAGGACATCAATAATTTTAAATATAGTTGGAGCCCTCGGATTGATTGGAAAAGTTTCCGATAATTTCTTGAAGGGATTCCTGGAAGCCCTTGCCTTAAAGGAATACAAAATATTATACTCACAAGTACAGCTCCCACATTACGAAGAGCTTTATCTATGTAAAATGTGTAGGATCTTTGCGTTTCTTTTTTGTTTGTTTATTTGGTTGGTTGGTTTTGTTTCGTTTTTTTTGTTTTGTTTTGTTTGTTATCTGTTTTTTAAAACATTATCGGTGAATGATGTCTTGAAGTCATTTCTGACTTTAGGTCTATGGTTGGACCCGGAAGGAAATGTGTAAAGAGCAGAAATTAAAGGAAATAATAATAATTATGCTTTCTTTTCTTTTCTTTTCTAGTATGACTGTCTTCTAGGATGGCTAACTAATATTAGTTGCAGGCGCTTGCTCAGGTACATTAGTGTTTCTTCAAGCTGTGACTCTGAAGTGCGTGGACATTATTTAGAGTTTCGAGGCGTAGTCAGTAGCTGGACAAGGTCAATACAATCAAACACTATGCCATGAAGAGCTGTAAATTCGTCCCACCACAATCATTAAGGAATTCCCCAAAATTTCATTTACCCAGTTTCACTCACAAGGCTTAGGTCAACACATAGTATGGTTTGCAGACACTTTCCAATGATATCGTGAGCTTGGATCATCTCCCCAGGTCATTATTATTAATAAGTTTCCTCTTTGACAAATCCATCATGGCGAGATTTGAACTCGGCTCTCATAGTCAGAATGTTAATGTTCTAACCCTTCAACTAAATAATAATAATAATAATAATTCGAGTGTCCAGCTATTATTATTATAATTATCCGTCTACTAGGAAAGCTAGCCAATCCCTATTGCTGACGTTCGCTCAGGCATATTTGTGTTTGTTCAACACCCACAGAGCCAATTTGTTGTTTATACTGCAACTATGCTGAGCAGACGTTAGTTCCAGTTTTTGGGAGATATCGTATTATTTAGGATGATCAACAAGCTGAACAACGCCAGCACATTCACACCGTCGGTCACGATGACTGTGACTTCGTGCTAGCACAGCTATCGACGGCGCCCGCATAGTATGGTTTTCAGACATTTCCCAGTAGTGTCGTGCGTTTGGATCGTCTTTCAAGGCCGATATTATCAACAAGTTTCCTCTTTGACAAATCGATCCTGTCGAGATTTGAACTTGACTCTCAGTGTTGGTATGTTAATTATCTAACCTTTCGACTAAATACATACATATATTCATGATATTAAGTCGTGTTTTAAATGCGTTATATTTTATAAAGAATGTTGAAGTAAAATACGAAAGTTTACAAAGAAAAAAATTACTTTTTAGCCTATTTCTAACTGTTGCGTTTATATTATACTGAAATTTCGAAAGTTCATTTGAGCGATAAATGTTTTAGCAACACTGTAAAGACTTCAAACTTTTGAAAATGCATATTTGCAATAAGATATGAAAACAAATTTAAATACTTTTTGTTTATATTTTTGGTTTTAATTTTCAAAGTTGACCGCATATCTAAATTTCTTGCTATAAAACTTGCGATTGTTTGCTTGTATTCGTTTTGAGTCCGGACAAATAAAATGTAACTTAACTCGAAAACTAACATGGGATATGTGGTACAAGGTCAATTTAGAACCTAAATAGACATTTATGTCTAAATTGGAAAGAGAGACATCTTTTTATTCGACAGTGGATAAATGAAAATGCCTAATTTGCTTATTCTATAAAAAAAAATAGCAAACGGCTAAGTACAGAAAATGGAAACATTGACTGGAATATTTTTATTCACTTCACAAAAGAGCTCTCTGGAAAGGCAAAAATATCAGGTGAAATGCCGGTCGCTAAGATATCTGTATTCACTTCCCAAAAATGTTTTCTCGGAAGAAATTATGCAACTGACATTTTGAAAAAGTTATTTATTAAAAATTATTCACATACAATAATTATGTAAATTAGTACAAGATTTTGGGAAAATATAGAACAATTTTTTCCAGGAATTTTTTGAAAATTGCAAGAATGAAATTTACTTTTATATCTTATATTTATGTATTTTTAATAAAAATTTAATTTTTATAAAAGTATAATAGAAAACATTTCTTAACTACTTGAGAACAAAAATTCCAATAAAACGAAGCACTGCCAGACCAGATGAAGGTCGTCAGCGTCTTTGTAAAACAAGTGATACAATAACTGGGGGGGGGTATGGGGTGTATCGTCAGTAGTACGTTTGCAACGAAGTGGTTGACACTGATTTACTCAGATGAATTGGGGCGTGGAATTTTACTGATGCAAATCCTACATTCAATTCTCACACAAAACTCCAAGTCTGCGATGGCCACACTTCAGTTAACGGCATAGGACTGGCAGCTAAACTGTGTGAATGTAGTCGGAACGGTTTCCCGACCCGACCTGTGAAGGGGGACGCCTCTCGCCAACCCACCTGTACCAAGCGACAGTTGGCTAGTCGCCAGCCTGGACGACGAAGCTTCTAGTGAGCGGGGGAACTTCTGAGAGAAAGGACGGGGGTAAGCTCAACGGTGCAAAAGAAACCAGCAAGCATTATTTTGCTTTGAATGACACTATGAACCACAATTACAATAGAAATAGGGGACACTATTTATATTATTCGGACTATTGTCCTCATCAACGTTTCAACTGTTGTACGCTCCGGCCTTATTCAGGTGGTTGGAATGCCGAACTGAACCCTTTGTTTCGCTCGCTGGGGTAGACTGTTCTAGTTCCACGTGCCATGTTTAATGGATGCCAGTTATCAACTGTTAATTTCCCTCTGAAAGTTCTCCACTGCCTTAACCGGGTATTGAACTCACACTATTTGGGTCCTGTCACTCGATCTAACTAATGCCTTTATCCACTGTGCTATGTGTCCTTGAGGACATCTGTGTATGAATTTCTGGGTATTATAAACCTAATGTCTTCAGCAAACATTTTTTACCAGAGCTCATATTGCAATTTTTGTTGTTGTTATCACTTTTCTCTGGCAATCCTTATTACTGATTCCCATACTGTATTCATTTCTATGCTTGGTCAGCTCAGGAAATTTTTGTGACCTAGCATATGTGCTGATTACTTAAGTTTACGAATTTTCCAAGCATGAATCGAAAAAGACATAATCGTCCAAATGTGTGTCACGTATGGCACTTAAATGACTGACTGAAAGGCAACTTGTCTTTTTGTTAAGAAACACTTATTCAGCTCATACTATATGTTGTTTAAAAGAGATCGACAGATAAACAATTTACAGTATCATAATTTGGGCAACCATTGTTATTCCAGGGTTATACACATCCCATATCTCTAACAATTCACGTGTAAAGACTTTGCAATGAAAAGTCAATTACTTTGATAACATTGAGATTATAAAGACGAACCAAGGGGGCGCTGGGTTACCCCCGCATACTTTCGCCAGTTTTGCCAAAATAAATCGTTAGAGGTCGCTGTCAAGCATCTATAAAAACGTGACACTTCCTGTCTTTATCCTCTTCTCTCTCGCTCTTTTCCGCGCAGCATGCTGTCGCGACCACATCCTCAGGACCTTGAGATCCTCACACACACACACACACACACACACACACACACACACACACAAGTGTGTGTGTCACCCGCACATAACTTATAATGTTTTCTTTTGCATGCATACTAGTGTATTCTCTCTCTCCCTCTTTCTCTCTTCCCCTCTTTCTCTCTCTCTCTCTCTCTCTCTCTCTCACTCACTCACTCGGTTATATAAAGACCAAAATGTAAAATATCGCCTAGTTAAAATTCATACATTTCCTTACATATGTCATTTATATGTGTAAAATATTGTTTTCATTGCTTTTAACCTAACTAGAAGCAATGCTGCAACAAAACAGTCTCTTCAAGCAAAACATTTTTTAAAAAAAAGAAGAAAAATGCCATAATCATTCATGCGTGTGTACATACACGTTATATATTACCCAATTTGCGTTTATATCTTTTCATTTAATTTCATTTACTATTGTTTTTATTGCTTTAAAATAAACTAGTGGAGATTTTTTGATTGGCTTTTCTTGTTGACATTTTGCGCGGCTTAGAAGCAGAAAGCAAACTGTACCTCGAGACATAACTTGTTTTACATTAAAACTCGTTTTAACTTCTTTTGTTTTCAAATAAGCACACAAAAATATATTTTACATACCAGGGATTTAAAAAGCCGCATTCTGTGCATTATTTCATGATGCAAGGTGGCTCGGAATTGTCTAGGTTATGATGGCCTATGTGACTGGGTCAAAGAAATGGTTTACTACGACTTAAATGAATGCCACTGGTTTGTCTTGTCTTTAAAAACATTTCTAAAAAAAAACCCGCTCTACTGTCTCTGCTTTATTTTATAGCTTTATCAATAAAGCTAATATTTATACTAATTTATCAAAATTCAATTACTCCTTTGTTAACTCAATCACGAATAATCAATCCAGGACAACTAAAAAGGAAATAAAAAGTAATTTGCTGTAATTTCAGTTGCTTCTCATAGAGTGTCTTCAGACACGTGACTGTGAGTTATTTTGTGTCTGTTTTAAGATAAAATATAACGTTATGTAGAATAGAAATATCAAAATTGTTGAGGAAAAATAAAAGTTAGGCTTTACTTACTTCTTTGCCGAACGCGGTTACTTCTTCAGAGTCAATGTTCAAGTTTTTAATATTACAAATATTTACGCTTATATGGAGCTTTTACTTAAGAATTTAGTAAAAGTTTACAGTCGTTCATTTCATGCATAATATGATAAAAAGGACTTTCATTACAATTTCTAGTTTTATGTCTATAAACACTGGCGGACATTAATCCAACTTGTAAGGCTACTTTCAAGGTGTCCAGATTTGTTTTTCTGTCTAAAAACGGGAAAAGGATTATATTTGATTAGATGTGAAGATTTGGATTCCCTGAGTAAATAGGGACTGAAGAATGTTTAGTGGGAGTAAAAGCTTAAAGAGATAAAAAGGATTATGAAAGTTAGATTTTTAATAGCAATTGTTGCACAATTTCTTTCAGGTTCATTCCAAAACTCTTATTAAATTGTTTTTTTGTTTTTTTTTTTTTTTGCTTTGTTTTGTTTTGGTTTTTTTGTTTTGTTTTTTTGGTTTTTTTGTTAATCACTTCCGGTCGAAATCATGTTGGCTGATGCTAACCTCTAGGAAATTGACTCATTGCGGTTTCTCCGGTTAACGCTCTCGGCTGACATGAAGTGGAAAGAATATATCGAATCCATTGTTTGGTCAGCTACTAAGAAAGTTGGTTCACTGTGTCGTACTAGACAATTTTTCTCGCCAGAATCTATCTTACATATTTATAAGTCTACCATTCATCCATGCTTAGAATATTGTTACCTAATATGGTCCGGTACCCCGGCTATTTACCTTCATAAAATCCAAAGAAGAATCAGCAATATTATAGGTCTTGATCTGGTGGCTCGGCATTCCCACCACCGTAAGGTTGCCTCTCTGTGTCTTTTCTATAAATACTTTCATGCTAAGTGATCGGGTGAGCTCTTCGATATTGGACCTAGACTTTTTTAATTTTAGCGCAGTACCAGACTGGCGCCAAGATCTCATTTTACAGTTGAGTTGGTTAGATGTAACTGTAAATTCTATGCTAACAGTTTCTTTTCTCGCACTTCTCGCTTGTGAAACTCCCTTCCGGCTTCATGCTTTCCAGCCAACTTTAATCTGCAAAAATTTAAATTCAATGTCAATTGCTATCTACTGTCGTCCTAATTGCTCTTTCCTTTTCCCGTTCATTATTAATATTTCTGTTCGTAATTCTTCCATACCATGTAAACCCCTTGTGGCTTAGTGGCTTTACTACCTTGCATGGGATGATACCGATTAAAAAAATATCTAATAGAGATCTTGCTTCTGGTATCTTTGAATACAGAGTCGTCTTTCTCCAAGACTTTTTGACAACCTAGCCGATAGAGACCCTATTAGTTAACCCATAGCTGAGAAGAGGACAGATGGATTCATACTTTTCCCAAGGGTTTTTTCTTCCGGATAAGCGAATATAATGAACTTGACTGGAATTCGAACTCGGCTATTCTGAGCTGATATTCATTACAACAATCATACATCCATGTTACTCAGTATAACAGTGAGAGCGTTTATACATATAGACAGTGGGTACATGGCGATCAAAAATGCATAGAGACTTTCAGTTTCATGCCTCAATGTGATCGTCGGACCAAGGTACTTTCTCTGAAAATCATATTGAGGAAGAAAACTAAAATCACCTTATAATGTTGAAGTGTCCTGGGTATGATGATAAACTACATCCGGCAGTAAGGCCTCTGATCAGAATGTTTTCAGGGGCATGGAACCACCTCTTATTTGCTTTTGTTCCCAGGTCTACTCTGACCCGGGGTAGTAGCAACAATTAGTGTCACAAATATAGGTAAATAGTTACCCCCACTCAAGCTGGGTTAAAAAAAACACTCTGAAAGTATAAAAACACATGTTTATAGTAAAAATGCCAGCAACACATTTTCATTGTAAAAAAATTACTAGCAATACATTTTTGTAAAAGAAATTACTAATGCTACCAAGTAAATTAAATTTTGACATTAAATGACCTATAAGGAGTTGATATGCCGCTAAACAATGTTTAATTCTATGTCAACACTCTCAATATATATATATATATATATATATATATATATATATATATATATATATATATATATACCATATATATATATATATATACCATATAATATATATATATATATATATATATGTATGTATGTATATGTATATATATACCCACTTTGAAAATCAACATTAAAAATACCTACTCACTTAGAAAACAACATTAAAAATGCCTACCTACTTTTAAAACCAACATACTTACCCACTTTTAAAACCAACATACCTACCCACTTTTAAAACCAGCATTAAAAATAACTACCCAATTTTAAAACCAACATACCTACCGACTTTTAAAACCAACATTAAAAATAACTACCCATTTTTAAAATGCTGAATTTTATCTGGGTTCGACCATGCATCACTGACGCGACTGGAAAATATGCAACCACCTGCGTACGTCATATGCTTTAATTTGTGTTTCTAATTACTTGCTGGGCTCAATTTTGTGTGACACAAGACTGCAATAGAAGGCGAACCAATCAGGATAGAAACTACAAGACTAAACAAGTTCTAGATGGCGGTGTATTCAGTGTCTAGTTTTCAAAACAGACGATTCTGAGAAGCTCAGTTACGTTTTGGGTATATCTAAATCAAGCAAATCTGGAAAATTAATTTTCTGACTCGTGTTTACCAGACGACGGAAAGAATGAAAGTGAAATCAAGACTCATGAGAATAGCGAAAGACGCTTCTGAGAAACTAAGCAAGGATCGAAATATGTCCCCAGAAACAAATCGTGTTTGAAAGCTAGGAACTGTTCACCCCACCCTATATGACAGAGAATATAACAGAATATACAATCTGTTCTGTTCCTGTAAATTGAAAAATTTAAGTTTCATTATCCTTCTCTCTTTATGATTGCAATCATTATTTATATCTAAATATTTATAATTCTCTGTTTATTTTATAAATCTAAATCCTCTAAGTTTAATCAAATAAAATTTGAATTCCAATTATTGGACAGAATAGCAAATCTGGGCGTGAAGAAAATAAACTTACAAGTTGCCTTGATGTCTACAAGTGTTTATACACATAACTGCATCTTGGAAGAAAAGTTTGTTTTTTTTTTCACATCATATGACCTGCGTAATATAAACTATTTTTCTCTAACACATGTTCGTCACAAGTTAAGAAACGAGTTAAAAGGGCAGAGATTTACTTCTACCGAAGAATTTTGAGAATATCACAGACAGATCATGTGAAAAAGAAGAATATATTAAGGAAAATAGAAACTACAAAGAATTATTGTTTACAATTAAAAAGGGACAGATGAACTTCTTCGAACAAATATTAATAAAGGAAAATAGTTGAAAAATCTAACTCCTACAGGATACAATGAAGCCGAGGGAAACAAGAAAGTAGTGAGTAACTTTTGATCAAATGGATCGGCGATAAAATAGCACAAATGAAAAAGTGATGTAAGCATTATTTACAGGAGAGTCATGACTGCGCATGTCCTGAAGGGACACAGCATCTAGAGAGAAAATCTACTCTGTTCGCTATTATACAAGTTTGATTAATTGCGTCATAAATAGACCAGAATCTAAAGGTTTCAGTAAAGAGTGTTTAGTAGAAACAATATAGTATCTGTCTCAAGGACACACGGCACAGTGGGATAAAGGCGTTAGTTAGATCCAGTGACAGGAACCAAAGAGTGTGAGTTCAATACCCGGATAAGGCAGTGGGGAACTTTCAGAGGGAAATTAACAGGTGATAACTGATAACTGACATCCATTAAACATGGCACGTGGAGCTAGAACAGTGAACGAAATAAAGGGTTCAGTTCGACATTCCAACCACATGAAGAAGGCCGGAGCGTACAACGACCGAAACGTTGTAATAAATATGACGACAAAGATGAGGACAATAGTCCGAATAATGTAGCTAAGAAACAATAAAGAATAAAAACATTTATATTTTCTTGTCTTGGTTCGGGCCTATTACACGAGGGAGAGTAATTCTCTTTTTTATTTCTCTCAAGAATAAATTAAAACAAACTTTATGTATTAGTAATTTCGGCAATGATTTTATTTGATTATTCCCAATAAACTATCAATCCTTTTGATCATCGGCTAATGATTGAGAAGACAAAGATCAAACACTTATCAAAAATGAAGTTATCACTCCCGTACAAAATTAGTCAGCTGATAAACCAGAAAAACAGTTTTTGTTTTTTGTTTTGTTTTTTGTTTTGTTTTTTGTTTTGTTTTTTGTTTTGTTTTTGTTTTGTTTTTTTGGTTATTTTTTCTTTTCTTTTTTTTTTTTTTGTTAAGGCACAAAAGAAAAACTGGAACGAACAGAGATAGTCAATATAGCAAAACAATCTAGTCATAAAAATCAATATTGAAGACAATTGCTAATTTTAACGATCTGTGTTCAAGAAATTTTGTAACGCTATAATCCAAATTTTCTTCATTTCATAAATAAAATATCAGTTATCAATTACTTTCTCGAATATTAATTTTGTCATTATAATTTCATTTGGTTTTTGTCATCACTCCAGGACCGTCATTCTACGATCTTTACCAAATAACATATAACGGAAATAACGAATGAACCCTCCGTTGCGTATTAATGGCCGTTGAATGATAGTCTGGGATTGGAGCAAGAGTAATTAAGACGAATTTCATACGAAGCGAACAATTAAAGCTTCCAATTAAGTTCCAATGTTCAAGACATTTCACTATAAGTATAAGAGATTAAGTTTCTTTCTAATCATAAAGATAAATTCTAAAAACAATTATTGAGTGAGATTCAAATTTCAAAACAATATTCAAATATAAGAATCAGCATTGGAGATGTAAAAATAGTAGAAATAGTAGAAATAATTTTAAACTGTTATCGAACATAATGCAGAAAAGTTTCAAAGATTTATGGTAATCTCCTCTGAACATGGATATACAGTATTTAAGTCAAAATTGGCATCGTGCCTCAGGATCTTGCAGTTTTATTCTGAGTTAGTGTTGAAATTCATTTTGACACGAAAAATTAATTCTAGCATAAATTTAACCGTAGTACTAGATTTGCAATTAGGTCTCATCGTATTACTGTATGCTTAATGTATGCTTGTGTGTCTATTAATTTAATTTCTGTGAGTGCAATGTAGCCTGCATCGATTCACATCTGAACCTAAATCATCATTTAGATGGGTGACCATTTAAAAACAGAAAATATTGTCAGCATTTTAATCCAGCACGAGAAACTAAGTGATCCTTTTTAAATAACTACTTTAAATCGGTTCTTCCGCGCCCACTTTTGCAAGAGAGTAAGCTCCTTAACACTGGCTACATTACTAGCATAGCCTTATGCCAGGCTTCCTAAATAACTATTTAATGGCGCCTACAATAGAGTAATTATTTGATCATTTCATCCCAAGCAATGTGGTTACTGTGATTGAAAGAAAATGAGAAGACTTTAGTGAGGAGAAAGAACAATAAAAGAACAGGTTTCATGAAGGAAAAAGATAGCGACTAGCGTTGCATTTTTGGAGATTCTGGACGACAGGAAAACAAGAATCCGGAGGAGAATTCCACAGGCAGGGAAATAAACTATTAGAATAGAACTTCCAAAAGTACTACGGTTAAATTTATGCGATTTGAGGTAGCAAGGAGGGAAGGTGATAAGAAAAACTGCTATGAAAATAGTTATAGACAGAGAACATCTCAATGGTAAGAAATTAAGATGCTAGGTCAGGATCAATAATATTACAGATTCATCTATGGATTTTTTTCTATCATCTCGAGGTATATAGTCAGAGCAGTAGACTAACTATGTCAGAAATATTCAATACACGGTCGTATTACAAATGTGTAAGTTGGATGCTAACGAGAAAACCCGATCCAGCTCGACACAGTGAACCAACTTAGCAGTAGACCTAACAATTAATCCAATATTACAATCTGGCAGTTGGTGTTCGATATTCGCTGGTTACCCCACTGTTATTAACCTATGTCAAACTAGGATTAATAATAATTTATAGGATTGGTTAGAATAGAAGCTAAGCTTCCATTCTTATTCATGTGAAAATTTATTCACTAGACACGTTCCTTATTTATCAACATGTACCAGACTTTTCATAATTCAAACAAAATTCTCACTTGATCGATTTAAACAAGAACTCTAGCGCCGCGACATCTCACGCTCCAAGAAATTTATTCAACTGTTAATGAATAGCATAATTTAAAAAAAAAATCTTTTGGTCTACACATATTTCATGTTAGTGTTTACCTATGTTTAGGAAAATTGCGCCCTGAAGATGACAATTTGAAACTGTCGAAAGTACTTGTCATGGTTCTTCCATTTGAAAACAGTTCGAATATAAGGATCTTATTATTCACGGAATTGATAGTAAGTTAATGTTTCATTGAGTCCTGTTACCGAAGTGAAATTTGCCATTAATCACATTAACATTGCTATTTAATTCTTTGTATAAATTGTTTCTTTATGATGGAAATTACGTTGTTTGGTGTTCCCAAGTGAGAAGTCTTTCGTCGGCGTGATGTGAGTAGCTTTAGTGTCGTGTGTGCTCTTGGGTATGCATGCTGTGAGCATTCCCTGGGCTGTTTTTTTTATGCGCGTTCCTTTATAGATGAGCTCCAAACGGAAGCCAAAATTTAATAGATTTTTATGTATTTCTATTGATTGAGAAAGGTCACGTGGTATACTTACTACTGCGTTAGCACGCGGCGGCACCAAGCCTAGATTTACGTGTCTATTTTTATACCTGATCATGTTTAAATTGTGGAGGGAAGTTGAAAATGTATTTTATTTATTTATTACTTTGTTTATTTGTATTTTCAAAGTCTCAATAGTCTGTTGATCCGGTTGAGAAGTGATTTCAACCGTAAAATTCTAAGCTTGTCGTAGATAATTTGAAGAGAATATATATTAACTTATTTTATTTCAGTCTGCCTGCTTCTCTAAGTTAGGGGTCGGTAACCTACGGCACGCATGCCACACGCAGTACGCCAAGAAATTTCCATTGGCACGCAGCCGCAAATGATATCACGAAGTCCGAACCAATAACTACTACAACGCAAAGAAGATATTTAGCTGTTTCAATTTTAATATATACTAAAGTATATATATTGTATATTACTATATAAAATATATTGTAGAACAGGTATATTGACCTTGACTTGTATAAAAATACGTATGCTGTTGGTGCACTGAATGATTTTAAAACCCTAAGTCGGCACATAGTTAACAAAAGGTTGCCGACCCCTACTCTAAGTGCATTAATATCGCTAACTAGCTTTCTATCTGTCATTGATATTTGTATAAGTTTGTCAATTCAGGCATTTTTTTATTCTGTCATACAGGAAGGTTAAAACTTTCTAAACTAGTGGATAAGAGCATTTACGTTAACGGGTGCCTCGGGTGGGGTAATGGTTAACGAGCTATTCTGGTTAACTATTACTTGTGCTGAACGAAGTTTATAGATAGCAACAATTACCATAAGATAATTAAAAATCTTAAAATATAGAAGCAATTGCCGCAGATCATTCGAATGACTCACACTTTATTAGTTATTCGATAACGAATCTGATTTTGAATGACAGCCAACCAGGATCGATGCGTACTACACCCCGATTGGAGGTGGGGCAAGCCTGATTGGGGACCAGACAGAGCTTTGTGATCCTCGCTATCTTATCAACATTTGCATTTTTTTTGCTACCTACATTTATATATGTTACAAATTAAATTAAGCACAACTAAGAAGGAAATATTTTTGCGGATTTTCACTTCATTCTGGAGGTCTTCTTTTTTTTTTTTTGTTCGTTGAAATTCATGAATTTATTTTTGCTCATGCTAAGTCTTGAAAAAAACACTATATAAAATTCATTATTTTTTTTATCCATAATATATCAAAATTATTCAACTTTTTAATAAGAACAATCCCTAGTTGATGTTAAAAATTGCGGTAAAATATTGTTAACTTAAGATTTAGAATGATTTATTATGACAAGTCTCTAATTTATATTGTGATACATTGTATGTATTTTCTATTTGAATTGTTCACCTATATTGCATAGGATCCATTGTTGTACAATAACATTTGTATTTTATACGAATATTACCATATGAAAATTGAGTACTAGCAGAGTCGGGGAGGGCGTAACAGTAGTTCGGAGATATGGATTCGGCGGGAGGAGGTCACGAGGCACTTGTACCAGCTGTGTAGCCAGCATCCGCCAAGAAATATAAAAAATAATGTTCAATTCTTTTAGAAAACTTCATAAGCCAGAAGTTTTATAAATATGTTTAATACAATTATTGAATGTTTATGTTTTTCTACTCAAAGCGGAGAGTTTAAATTTAAATGTAAAAGAAACCGCGCTGTTGTAATTTTAGGGCTTCACAGAGAAACATTTTTACCGACATAATTATTCAACCGAAATTTTGTTTACGCGGAGTTCACTCACAGTGAATATTGCTCACAAGGTACAAGATGGAAGAGAAATAAAAACTAGTAACATTTTACAGGGTCCGAAGCACAAGATTTAACGAATGTGACATGGCTTCATTTTCAATATATCCCACTGCGAATAAATAGTTGACTGCATCTGTGACGTCAAAGACTTCCAGGAAAAAGGCTTGAACTCTGTAGGAGAAGAAAATGCGTGTGGGTTTCCACTGCTGACAGCTGCTTCTGATTAAGCGAAATACAAGAGTGGAACAGAGAGAGAGAGAGAGAGACAAAAGGCAGAAAGAAATTAAGAAAGAAAGCGTAAAAAAGGGAGAAAGTACATTTTAAATTTTGGAAAAAGAAGAAAGAATGTGTGTTACGTGTGTATGGAAAGATAACGAGTAGAGACCAAAAAGAAAAATTCATAGACGTAAGAAAACAAGAATGTGGGAAGAAGAAAAATTAACAAAGAAAGTGACGAGTAGTGAATTGTTGAAGGAGAGAAAGAAAAAGGAAAGAGAGAAAATAAATCTTTCGGACGAGAAAAAGAAGAGAAAGGGAAACCGATAAAGAATAGCAAAATGAGGAGATACAATGACGGAGAATAAAACTGCAACATCATGAAGGATACCCTGAATTTTGTTCTGGGTACAGCATGTACTTGCTGATAGTGGAGAAGATATTGTGATAAAACGTTTAGAGTTTTCGTCCATGTGTAATATCTGGGCCTTAGGTTTAAACAGGAAAGCATTATGTTATAAAATTGTGATGTAAATGAAAGAAAGTAGCCCTCATGTCATGGAGGGACATATCTTATTTCGTCCAGTCAGACTCGTTTGAGAGTTGTGAGGTTTCGGATTGTGTGCATGGATTGTTATTTCGAAAAATGCAGCTCATTTGTGAAGTATCGCATTGGTGATGTTTCGATATTGGTCAAACCAACATTCCTATAACCGTAGATCAGGTTCTAGATGACTACGTAGTATTGAGGCTCGCCAAGATCGGTACCTCACAAAGGCAATTCTTTTGTTTGACTAATTTTCAGTTAGTAAAAGCCCCAAGAGCCACTTAAGGTAGAGGCTGACTAAAAGAGGTTGCTGTATGATCGGTAAGAGTAAGGGGTAAGTGCAGTTTATGTGAATATGTAACAAAAATAACAGTTAACCTTGGATATGAAGCATCCTTTCGGGAGTCTGTCTGTCTGTCCTTCTCCCTTTATACATATATATATATATGTGTGTGTGTGTGTGTGTGAATTTACAAAATTTTATTAGTGAAACTCCAGCAGTGTTAAGTGTGATGCTGAATATATTGACAGACCTAATCAGTGGTTCAAGATTACAATTGATCAACACGTACCAGTTCCGTCGTATTTAGTATGAAAAATTGCATACGCTTCTTCATACTTCCTGTTCTGTGATTGCCGAAAACTTAATTAAAAATTCTACTTGGACCTGTGATTTTTACAGCAACTGAAGAATCTTAGGACTAATTATAGAAAGTCTAAGCAGCCTTCCCTCTGAAAGCAGAAGGAACGTTTGCTGGGTCTAAATGTAATCTGTCTGCGCTTTATATTGCTAGTTTTGTAGTAGTATTATTTTTCTCCTCGAATTAATTCATTGTGCGCATATTTTTATGTTTTTGCCATTGTTTTGCACTGAAGAGCGAGAAGCGATAATCTATTAACCGCCTTCTGTTGTGTCGTTCTTCTTATATTTTTCGAGTTACAACTTTTCACTGATGATTTTTCCCTTTTCCTTGCTATTTTCCTTTCTTTGCTTTTGTTGTGGCCTGTTTGGGGCCAGAAAGAAAGTTGGGGAAAGAAAAAGTAGGTTGAACACTTTTCTATTAACTTTACAAATGACATCCAAATTTAGAAAGTGTTCTCTCCCCATCTTTTTTCTGGATGGGTGGGGTGGGGTTGAAGTTGACAGCGGGTCAGAAGTGGATGGTTGGTGGAGGTGCAAAAGTGGAGAGGGACGTAGCCCTAGATGGTGAATATGGGAGGCTCCTTGATCTAATATTTGTGTCCTCAACTTCTGCTAGTGGAGCAGGGAGAGATAACGATCTAACATTGGTCATTTCTTTCTCCCCCTCCTGCTTCGTCTAGTCCACTTTTCTTTTTTCATGAGCGTCTCATCCTCTTCCTCCTCCCTTTCCCTCTTCAACGAGGAGGACCGAGATTGGGGGTGTTTCCTCCGACTCCATGTCAGACTCTATTCTCCCTTGCTCTTTCTGCTGCTGTTGTTGTTGTTGTTGTTCCTGTAGTTGTTGTTCTGGTTGGTCATTTATTTGGTCTTTCTTTTGGTCTTGCTTATGTTGCTGCTGCTCCTTTTTCTGCTTTTGTCGTTTCAACTGTCGTCGTTGTTGTTGTTGTTGTTGTTGTTGGTCATGACGCTGCTGCTGCTGATGATGATGATGATTCTTTTGCTTGGTTTGTTCCTTTTCTTGAAGCCTTTCCTGGCTTTGGGGTTGTGGGCTACCAAGCTTTTCAGACTCTGGCCTCCCCTGGGTTTGCTAATAATGCGAATAACGTTCATCTCACAAGATTCCCTTCTTTCGCGTCGTCCACACCACCATTCTTGCCACGGCTAGCAAAGTCAAAATCACCATCCGTTTAACACCGGAAATGGAGTTGACACATTGCACGCGCGTAGACGATATCGATGGACACGAGCCTATCGGGAGCGATACAAGCCGTCAACTCGCCGACATAATCCCAGAAAGGACGCACCTGAGGACAATGGTATAAGGCGGGCGAAGCCGTTTCCTGTAAGCCAAGATTACACCGATGACAGTCTGGCAAATCTGCCTCGCTCCATCTGAAGAGTACGTCATTGAGAGGTAGCACATTCCAAATCAATCGCCAGCTAAGCGAAAACTCAGGGTTTCTGAGATAACCCGCCGTTGGCTCCCAAGACCAAAAAGAGCGCAACTCTAATACCGACAAGCCGAGCCGGTCACACAGAAGATCTTTCGTGACCCCCTCCACTAATTCATGATACAATAGTCTCCGACACCACTGAATCGAGGAATGACCTTCAAGGCTAAAATCGAGTCCTTCGTCAAAACGCGGCGTAGGAAAGCATGGCGATGCATGGCGATGACTCGCCAGGTGTGGCTATCTCAACCCCTCATGACACGGACGTTGGTAACAGGCTTATTTGCCGACCCAATGTTTCCGACCACCCCCACAAGAGGCTGTTCAAAAAACGCTCGATCGCCTCCATACGTTTCCCGCAAAGATGAAGTACAGCCAAGAGGTAAAGGATGAGGGGCAACCCCCTTCGAAGTCAAATCCGAACCGACGCTCCGACCTTTGCCTGTACTTCTGACCAAATCTTATTCAACCGAAGTTCGAGCCCGAATCACACCCCAAAGATGCAGACAGGTCCATCAGTCCAGCCGAAGCGCTCCGGAAATGTGACCCCCTTCCAGGCACCTAATCGCAAGCCGGAAGATTTGTTGCGGTTAATCTTGGGCCCCATCACCTTCTCGTGCCATTCAAGCGCCTTCTGCACCACCTTAATGTCGCTGCGGCACGATACAAAGAGGGATACGTCATCGGCGTACGCAGAAACCCTAGCTCGAGCACTACCAGGGAAAATGGCGATACCGCGTAGGACTGGACTGCACACCTCGTCCCTCAGCTGGTGAAGGAAGGGCTCCAACGCCAAAGCGTATAGTAAGGACTCGACCGCCTTCCGTTCACATGTACCACAGCACTGGGGAGCGATACAGGAAGCTAATCCACCTGCAAAAGTCGGTTTCGAATCCGGCGGATTGCAAGACAGCAGCCAGATATTGATGGTCAACCCTGTCAAATGCTTTGGACTGATCCAAATTGATTAGCACGACTCGCCTGTCGTCTTTTACACCTATGCTCGTACGGATCAGATGCAGGTTGCTTCGAATTGTTCGTCCTCTCACAGCACGTCTGCTCATGTCCCAACAAGCTCGCGACAACTGACTGCAAACGCTACTGCAGGATTTTGGCCAAAATCTTTAACTCTTTGTTTAGCCGGGTATGGGTCTGTAATCATCTGTATTCCGCCGTTGCACTTTTTCAACAGCGTGATTACACCCCTGGAAATCCGGCTGGAGAAGGACCTCTGCCGGGTCCAATTGTTGAACACCACTGTCAAAATCGGGACAAAGAAGTGCGACAGTCTCAAGTACATTTCGTAGGGCAGACCATCAAGTCCCGGAGATTGCTTCTGCCGACCCTCTTCAATGTCAAATAGACATCGCCCTCCATGATATTACCCTCGCAGCTAACCGCTTCAGTCGACGAAAGCTGAGGGAAGTCAGCCAAATAGCTGCGAAACTCGTCACCACTGAGACCAGGCTCCTTGATAAAAGTGCTCTCGACATGCCGCCGAAACTTCTCGCACATGTCCTTGGTCGACCTCAGAGAGCGCTCCTCTGTGGTAATGACCTCGCGAATGTATTGATCGGAACCCCGTCAGATCTCTGCCTTGCGCAATTCTGCTCCAATGTTCACGACTTCGTTAGACATCTTGTTTAACCTATGTCTAACTACTTGACCCTGGTACCGCTTGCTAGCCTCACGCTTCAGGGCCTGCCTGGCTACGGCTATCTCTAGGGAATCCTCCCAGCCACCGCCCGGGACAGACTATCCTCTAGTGCCTTCACCGTTTTAACCTTATCTCGGGCAAGTCGTTGGCTATATTCAGTAGTGAAGGAGCTAATCCTATCCTTAAGCCTTTCCCACCACCTACAATCAATAACCACCCCCACTAATCCAGTAAAGACTGGCTGAACTTCCAGTGTCTAGCCATTCTAAGCCTAGCACCGAACACCATCCGGGCACATACGAGTCTATGATCCGAATAGTCTAACCGGTGGAACGTGGGACAGTCTAGTAAATCTAGATCGACCCTTCGCACTAACATTCTGTCCAGGTAGGTGGCTACATGGAGAGACGGCTAACTACGAGTCCACGTCCACATCTCACTCGGATGATCGACACGCTATCTATCGACGATCAGATCAACCAGGCTAGGATCGCGCTATGCCTGCCCACTAGCTCCCCGCCCTCTATCTATCTTGGGATCCAGGACGGTATTCCAGTCCCTCATTAAGACTAAGCACGAAGAATCAACCAGGAACGGCCCCAAATGAAGGAAAAGGTCGACACGCTCACTCTGGTCGTTGGGCGCATAAAGTGCAACGACCCGTAACGAACCACTGCTCACGGCAATATCAGCCACGGTCAATCTGTGCCTCTCTCCGCGTCGACGTGAACAAGTTCCACCCTCGCATCTAGGGAACGTTTAATTAACAAGGAAACGCCTTTGGCCAGATGGTCCCCGTATGCTGAATAGACAACAAAGTCGCTAGACAGCACGAGCATCAACGTCGGAAACAAAGTGTGTTTCCTGAATCGCAGCTACATCTATGCCAAAGGACAAGAGATCACGAAAAAGACGGGCAGCCTTACCCTATTCAGGCTGGCTAGATTGATAGACATAATTTAAGTGCGATCCCCTAAACGCAGACTGGATGGAAATATCCGGGTTTCAGGACACCCGACGGATTGTCACAGACCTCCTGTACCTATGTCGGACGTAATTCGCCCCTCTAAGAAAATGCCGCCGACGTATGTAGGGTAGGTTAATTTTAGCGTCCTATATAAACAGGGATGGAGAATAACCGGGTCCCTCCCTGAACACATTTGCGACATTTTTCGTAGCACCATTTTCATATTAGGAAACGCGTCCCTGGCCTCCGCCAAGTGATCCCAGTTTTCCTAGTTAGAATCACATGTACGATAACATCCCCGGTGGATATACCTGTTTTGCCTTTCGCCGGCGTGACGTCAGCAACCCGTCCATATTGGACAAAAAAGATACCCAAATGGTCTTCAGATATATCCATGGGCACCCCATGTAACGTAATCTTAGTCTTGTGGATGCCCATGTACTCTGTTTGTAGTCCGACTTCGTAGTGAGAATACTCCCAGCTAGTCTTTTGGCTTCGTCCTCTGTTGCCAGGAATATTTCCCAGATGGCGTTGGATCTTTTGGCCAGAATTTTAGGGGGTATGTTCAGTGTTTTAAGAGCCTTATCCATTATTTCCCTGTTGACTCCTATCAGCTTCCGGGACTTAACATCTGAAGTTAGCAGCGAGATAGTTCTAGTAGTCACTGCTTCTAACACAGACTGTATTGACAGTAATTCATTACCGTCAATAATTTCTTTGTATTTTTCTTTGAGCACCTCGTAATACTCCGGCCTCTTCTCTGCTTTTCCATTGGATTCAACCGTGGTCACCGGATGACTTCGGAATTTCTTACATCTCTCTGGACGGTCTCCGTATTTAAGTTGATGAATGCTTCCATAATACTTGCCTTCAGTTCATCTCTGGTCCTAAAGGAGTTTTTGGCTCTCTCGCTCAACTGCACACCACACGTATGAATCAAGGGGGTTGCAGTCTAGGTAGTTAGTTGACAAGATGTACTTGATGTAGGCCTCTGCGTGAAGAAGAAGAAGAAGAAGAAGAATGTATCGGTGGGGGACATTTAAAAGGTACATACTTTTTTATCCAGCCTCATATGAGCTTAAGAGGAATTTTTTGTATGTATGCAACGGCTCAAGATCTTGGATCTCTGGTTCAAAAGGTTCTTTGGATCCGGAAATGTTATTAATGCTATTTTTTCCTGTTGGCAGAGGTTGCAAATGTCACTGTGGTTGTTGTAAGGTTTTACTTATTTTAATTTTGCTGTTTACAATCGGATCCTTGCTGTTTTTCTTTTAGATTCCACATATGGTCAGCTAGTTTGGTTTAGCTCCTGGGACTTACTAGCTTGAATGAAGGTCTAGGATTGTAACATTTCCGTTTGAAAGAACCTTCAGTACATCCTATGTACGTTTTATTCTGACCATTAGTATTTACTAATTCGGTTTTATAGATTATTTCTTCGGTTTTTAAAGCTCCATCTAATGGACATCTATTTTTATTTCTACAGTTGCATAGATTACTAGTGTTAACTATACTTTGCTGCACGTTGGCTTTGAAATTTCTGACGTTTTGTCTATTTATTATTGTTTATAAATTACTAGTACTAGTACTAACATTAGAGAAACAGCAGAGAAGGGATCCGATTGTAAACTGGAAAGATTATATATATATATATATATATATATATATATATATATTAGGTTGTTAGTTTTATGCGAGAAAACGACATTATTTTTGCACCAACCTAATATATATATATATATATATATATATATATATATATATATATATATATATATATATATATATATATATATATTTAAAGATAGAAGATAAGCCGATTCCGCTACCTTGGATACAGCCTCTCGGTATCTTCGTGGGATTTCAGTCAATTGATTTCCTGAAGTTTTATTTCTAAAAAAAAAAAAATATGAACGATATATTATTTAAAAATAAATTAAGGAAAAAAATTTTTGAAATGAAAGCGTTAGGAAAGCAATTGACCGAAATCTCCTGAAGATATCGAAAGGCTGAAACTAATGTAGCGGAAACGGGTGATCTCCTAATTTTATATATGTATATATATATATATATATATATATATATATATATATATATATATATATGTGTGTGTGTGTGTGTTAACATTTTTTTTTGTCTCTGGTTCCACGAACGCACAGGTCCACCACTTAAAACAAGACTTGTGCCGTATTCAGAACGAATGGGTATTCCGTTATAAATTTGCTATGTTTATGGAGAATATTACTAACTTTGTATATATAGATATGAACTGAATATTTCTTCTGGGGGACAAACACCCACCTCTCTCTCTCTCTTTTCCTTTCCATATCTCTTTATATATATATATATATATATATATATATATATATATATATATATATATATATATATATATTATCTTAAAATAAGTTTAATTTGGTATAGGGCACACAGTTTGCCCAGTGAGGATCGAATTTACTAGCTTGGTAACTATCGCTCCACACCAGGTACCGCCTAACGCGTTGTGCACAAATAAATTGCCATGTATATGTCGTGTTTCGGTGTGTGTATCCAGATTTTAAGACCAAAACCAGATGCCAGGTGACTCTGTTTCCGCTGAAAAAACTAGAATTCAATATTTCTCCGTATCTAAATGGCTGGTATTTGCTTATGTTTGCCGGCTTTTATTTGAATCGTGCAAATCACATCTAAGAAGAGTTTTATTTTAGTTTCTGTTCTTCCATTAAATGTTTTTCTTAATGTTTTCTATCAAAGAGAAAAGTAACACATGCACATCTTTGTGGATGTGGTTCAGGTTACCTTGTTAAAGAAAATGGAAATGTATTCTTAATTCTGGGTAGCTTTCTCCCCCTTTGAATATCGTTTAAAGAAATTTTATTTTTCGGGGCGGCTAGGCTCATCGTTAAAATGGACTGAACGAGTCGGTTTCAAAATTCGTTCGTGTTCATTTCTCACTATTAGCTTCTATCTTTACACAGATTCCAGCACCATCACTAATCCATTATCTTTCTAAAAAAAAACAAGCATAGCAATGCAGTTTTCAGAAAGTTTGAAGATCCATAGCCGTGAAGAGACGCGTCACTAAGGAAGGGTATTCTAAACATCTATGCGTGACTATATATGATATAACGATATATAATGTTGTATAATTTTATATATCAACAAATAGTATTTAGAAAAATAGTATGACAGATTGTAAAAAGGTTTTTGTAATGCTTTTCATCCGTTTTGTTGACTGACGGTTTCGTGCGCATGTGCAGAAGTGGCAACTTCAACAAAGCCCAGTCTGATGAATTCCTAACGGATGAAACGCGTCACAAAAACTTTTTTGCAAACTGTCATACTCTTTTTCTAAATCACTATATCTATCTGTCTATCTATCTATCTTTATCTCTCCCTCACCCTCTCCTCTCTCTCTCTCTCTCTCTATATATATATATATATATATATATATAGAGAGAGAGAGACAGAGAGACAGAGAGACAGAGACAGAGACAGAGACAGAGAGAGTGAAAGTCCACCAAAAAATGTCTGAACACTTAAAGGAATGGAAAAACTTGTATAGATCATGTAATATTAAATTTATTCAGACATCATGAGATTAATATAAGTTACCTTTGGACTCGACAATCACAGGAGATGCTCAAAATGGTGACCTTTAGCTTTCAGACATTTATTTGTACTCCTTGAGCAACATTGGCCAAAGTGTCCAGTGGGAGTGCTGCAGATGCATTTTGAATTTCTTATATAAGAGTCGCCAATGTAGTCAGTTTTCTGCGATATACAACATTCATTAGGACTTGTTGATGCTACAGCCATGGGCGGGGGTAATGCCATCTGTCGAGAAAATACTACAGTAAAAAGTGTTTGAAGCAATTTAACAAAACAACGAAAGACAAGTTTTTCCTTTCTTGAAATGAGTAAACATTTTTAGGCGTACTCTCTTTTTCTCTCTCTCACACACTCTTTCTCTCTCTCTCTCTTTATATATATTTATATGTGTGTGTGTATGTGTTTGTGTATGTGTGTCTGTGTGTGTTTTATATGCGAGAATATCGCAAAACAGACACAGAAATCAACACTGTATAGCGACTGTCAGTTTTGTTTGTTTTTCTTTTTAATCATTTCACCACAAGCAAGGCAATAAAGCCTCTATGACTTTGGTGGTTACTGAGAGATAAAACGTTATTGAGGAGAAAGGACAACAGAAAGGACAGTATTCAAGGACATACAAGATGACGATTGACGTTATATTCAAATTTTTGAGAACTGTAGTTGACAGCAAATCAAGAGGCTGGAAGAGAGTTACATAGTAGAGAAGTGTGAGAGAAGAAACAATTAAAATTGAACTTATCTATTTCAACAACAAAATGATGAGACCTAACTGCCAATCTAGTACTAAGCTTATATTTTTGAAAGAAAGATACCAAAAATGAAAGCTCAACAGAAAAATTATCATATTTGTAGAAAAGGCACAGGGAAAATACGTTATGGTGGTGGAAAAGTTGTTGATGGCGAGATGCCAGCTCAGGACCGATAACATTGCAAATTCTTCTTTTGGATTTTGTCATGGATCTTCAGATAATTAGCAGAAGCATCAAACTTGATGTGGAAGCATTATTCAATGCAGAGATGAATGGTTGACTTATAGAGGTGTAAGTTAAATTCGGGTGAGAATAATTGCCTTGGTCGACACAGTGAACCAACTTTCATAACAGAATTCTTAACAATTATCTCGATATAATCATTACAATTCACATCATCAAAAACGTTACACCGAGAAGATACAGAGATTTACTTTCCTAGTGGATAGCATCAGCCATGCTGATGTAAGCAAAGAATAGTTTTCTAAAACCAATACAAAAAAGAAAGATCAGTTTAATTTTGAAAGCGTTAAAATTAACCAACCATTTTTTCCTCAGTTAACAACAGATTGAAGGTCATTTTCGAGATCAGCTGCTGATTTGACTTTATTGAATCTATTAGGACAGAAGTTGATACCGAGGCGAGAACTGATAACATCGGGACGGTCGTTGATAAAAATTAGAATCAAAGCAGGTCCAAGGATAAAGTCCTGGGGGACACCGGCATTTCGCAGTTTTACGCCTCACTATACAATGCTGATCCGTGTGTACCCATTGTGTGTACATATTATGCAGAGTGCGATGGAGAATAAATTATTGTGTAAATGACGCAAAAAGGCAAATAATACTGGCATCTCGTTTTAACAAATACATTTACCAAAATTACAAAAAATATCTTGAAATACTAAAGATTTATTCAATAAATCGCCATTGGCTTCAACCACGACCTCCAGATGACTTCGGAATCTCCTGCAACAATTCTGGGTGGTCTCCTTGTTTAAATTAGTGAATGCTGCCAAAATCCTTGCCTTCAGTTCAACTTTGGTGTTAAAAGGAGTTTTGTTGGTTTCTTGCTAAAATGGGGTTACATTCTAGTTTTGTGGTCAGATGTAAGGAGTGATGTGGTCGCAAAAATTGTCTGACAGTCATAATTAGGTTCTCCTGCTTGTGTGGCATGGTGCAGAGTCCTGTTGCCTGACATAGGCTCTTCCAGCAGCCACCCTCTCGACCCAGAGCAGCACTACTTCCTCAAGGCACTTGATGTAGGCCTCCATATTGTCTGAGGCCCAGGGGAAAGATGAATGGAGTCATAACATCGCCATCACTAGTGATCACTCCAAACACCTTCGTGATCACCATTAGACTCATCCAACTCTTTCCAAATGCTCTGCACTGTCCTCAGATTGACATCCAAATACTCTGAAATGTTTGTATTGGAGCTTCCGGCGTGAATGCCAAGCAGTACAGCAGTTTCTGACGGAGTAAATTGCGCCACGATGCTCTTTTTCTCACAGACAGTGCCCAATTGACTCTACTATACTATTCAGTCGACAAAACTAAAAAACAAACAACACGTATGAGGTGAAATTAAAAGCATATAACATAGCGGCAATTTACCCATTGCACCCTGTACAAATTTCGTTAAAAACGGCTGAGAAGGGACTGCAGTTAAGTTCCCCCCCCCTTGTGTTTGTGTAATTTTTCTTTTCTCTTTTCTGGACATAAAGTACGTAGAAATTGTCGGGATGTGTTTCTGATCAAACCAAATTCATGAATAATTATTATGCCAGCTACCACTACATACCTAACAAGAAGACATTATATCTCTCAGATCAAAGGTCAATTAGGTCTCATTTAAATACACACAGAGACCTACAAAACTTCATCTGCAACATACTCATAGACAATAGAAATATAATAATCTCATCCACATGAAAAATTGCTAAAAATAATAGAAGCATTAATACAAAAAAAAGCCAATACTCGATAACATCAATTATGAACACGGCCACAATATGCTGACCATGTTTAGAAAATAAAAATATTGCTATAAATCATCCTTGATAATGGCTAAAAGAATTGCCCGGACATATTTGTAATATTCGGAATATTCAGACAAATCTCCCGATTCTTTGTGTCCAGAAAAGAAAAAGAAAATGATACCACAATACCTTGTCCGTCGTTTTTAACGAAACTTTTATAAAACAACGATTGCTGCCTATATTTACAATTATGTCTGTATCTATCTATCTATCTATATCTATATATATATATATATATATATATATATATATATATGTGTGTGTGTGTGTGTGTGTGTGTGTGTGTGTGTGTGTGTGTGCATTTTATTTTCTATGAATGTACATGCATATATGTGAGGAGCACTTCGAAGTGGTGTAATGGTTAGCAAGCTTTTGTCGCTAAATCAATTACGACTGAATAATGAGTTCGATCACTATTAGATGTTCCACACTTTTGGCCTTGTGCAACATCTAAGCTACGCTTATATAATCACCAAATATGCGCATGTGTGTCTGTGTTTACAAGCATACGTGAGAAAGAAACAAGAATTTTACATGATTTTGCATTTCCATTAAACACACTACATCCTTCTGTCAATCATTTTATACGTCAATGCAAATATACATACCCTCATCATAACTTATGTGTGTTGTGTGTTTGTCTCAATATTTAGATGAACCGAAGTATTTATTGTAGGCGCGAGTGACATGTTTAACAGCGCAGAATATGCCATCGGCGTGCCGAATTCAATTACAACTGAAAGAGTTTATGTCCACTTTGAACTTCATACCCGAAGCTTAATCAAGTGTAAAATAGTAGTTAAGACTAAGCCTTTGAGCTTGGAAACCAGTCCAGAAAAATGACAGCTCTGAATTTAAAACCAGTTGAGTCTGAGGCTAGTAATACCACCTCCTAAAACGTATTCGTTACTGAAACCGCAGAAGTATCACCTAAAATGATTTTATTGCAGCCCGCACTTCCCATGGGAGTCTGCAGGCTTCAAGAAGATGAATTTATTTGTATTAAAGTCTGTTTTATAGGTTCTCATTTTTGTGTTAATATTATAGTTGCTTTGAAAAAAATCCATACAGACGTCATTTAACTGCACACAATTGATGTTATCGGAACGCTTAATGTTGCATATCCCTCAAACGAGCAGTCACAAGGGAAACATCAAAATTTCATATCTTAAATTCGTTTAACTTGGATACAAGAATTTCAGTTTAATGACTTGTTTAATCTACTGGCATCGAGGTTAGAGATTACGAAATCATTGGCTGGTGAACACTCGGTATGCAGAACGGAAACAGTTTTTCTCTCTTTTTTTTTCTTTTTTTTCAGTTTCCAATTTTCATTAGTTCTGAAATGACTTAACATCAAAAACGCACCAGATATCAATAATCATGGAAACTACTCAACAAACTGACGAGAATTTCTTTAAATGTAAATACATTTGAAATCTATTAGAATATACTTATATCATTATTATGAAAATGAATAATGAGTATTAGATTTTCTTGCAGTAGCGCCCCTTTTTAATTATATCGGAAATTGTTTACAAGTGGGAAATCATATATTCTCGCATTAAAGGGTTGGTTTTACAAGATATTCTAACCGTGAAATGTTCTTGGTTTATAATAATTGAAATGCTTATAGTGTATAATGAGTACATCATGATTGAAAAATCTCAAGAAAGTAAAATTTCTGGAATATGTGTATATTATTTAGAGAGAAAAGAAAAATGAAAAAGGTTACGTTTAACAAACTGACTAGAAATTATTCTGTACGTTTCAAGGAAAATAGCGGATCAGTATTCGTTGGCGGGAAAACTATTAACGTTCTACCCGCAATCCATCTTTAATTTTTTTATCCTCGCTGGCCTAATTTGAAGAGACAATAATAAAATAAGAATTAAATATGCAAAATTTAGATTTACTTAAAAGCATATAGGATACATATCTATATTTATATCAATTTATATGATTCTAAAAAAGCGATTCATTGATCAAGTGATCATCAGAAAACAGTAAATAGTTTTATGCCATCTCAGACGGCCATCTTGTCAACATCAAACGAAGGAGAGGAAAAGAAAAGATGGAAGAATTCATGAGGATTTCTGAATTATAGGAACAATGTAAGCGTTCCCAAAATTCATTCCTTCGTCGGACCTTCTTAATACTATTTATTTTTAAACCTTAAATTTATATATTCCTACAACAATAGTTCCAGAAACTATAAACTCTGTCTGGAGGAGAAAATTGTTAATATTACCCTCCCAGATCAACTCAAATTACTAAATTAACGATCAGAACACATTTCAAAATGCAGGCATGAAAAGCAATGCTCTTACTACGTTCTTTAGAAATTGAAAAGTTAAATGGAATACGAAAAAAAATAAGTAAAATAATATAAATCATTAGATAAGTAAACAAATTAATAAACAAATTAACAAACCACGAACCACTTTCTACTATTTATTTTTATACACTTAAATTTTATACCTAGGAACATTCTCAAATCACTAGTAAGCATCTATGAAGATGATACCACGGTTTATGGACGCACCTCCAAAAATCAAAATGATTAGAGCTTTGCTGCTGATCTCTCGTCTGACCTAGATCAAACAGCTTAATGTGGAAAATTTGACTTGTAACATTCAATACCACAAAAGCCAAGCTAGTATCATTCAGACATTGATTTTTCTCCAGTCACTCTGAAGAGTTGCCCTCTCAATGATAGCCAATGCTTTTAACGTAAGTTGGGTCTTAAATTCATTCAAAATCTCAAGAGTAACCCATACGATCCATTCTAAAGATGATGAGACCCGAGTCGACTGTTTCTATCACTGCAATAAGTATCAAAACTCTTTTCTATTATGCTTTATCTTTACATGAGTTGACGAGACAAAAATGACGTATTTTACTGCTATATGTGGGCAGGAGTTTCTGATTTGAAGCCTCGATTCTTAACCTTCTTATAGAGAATTGTGCTAGTGAAGCTTCTGCTTCGGTCAAAGCCGGCTCGATGCTTTTGTTCGTTTTCGGAAACACGAGGTGAAACCTCAATCTTAGAGAAAACACGAGCCAAGCAAAGTGGTCCAAGATTTAGCCACGTCCATTTTAGTAGGTTAGTTAATGGTTTACCGTCAAATTTTAAACCACTGCAAAGACTATGAAGTTTGACAATGTAAATGACTCGAGGGAGGATGCAAAATATTCATTTACAAATGAACTATTAAAAATGTATTATAGATTTTTTTTGTGGGGGGGTAGTACTGCATATATATATATATATATATATATATGAAGAGGAGAGACAAGTGGAAAATTTATTCACGAAGCGTTTCGCCGTATAGTGCGTGCTGCCTTTGGCTTCTCCTGGTTAGAATGAAAGAAAATCAAAATTGTATGTGAATAAAAAATCTTTGGGATATCTGAGGATAAGTGTGGATCATTAATGAAATTAAATAATCTTAGCCTATCACTTCCCAATGTCCAGACTTAAGATCAGTATATATCAAAGTGGACAATGAGGTCAACATCAAGTGGTGAGAGTCTGTTTCATGCTTGAACGAAATCTTCCGACCTGAAGATTCAGTTAAAGCATGAAACAGGCTATCACCACTTGATGTTGACCTCATTGTCCAATTTGTATATATATCAAAGTAGACATATATATATACATGCACACACACACACACACATATATATATATATATATATATATATATATATATATATATATATAGATAGATAGATAGATAGATAGATATAGAGAGAGGGAGACATTTTTATGTTTATACATTCTGTTTATAGATACAAATATTTAAGTAAATGCTCTGTTTATGAATATTTTAAATAGTTTTATCTATAAAAAGAATGTATAAACATAAAAATGTATTAAAATAATTGTCGGACTTTGTCCATTTCATTATATATATATATATATATATATATAATAGCTGACCACTCGTATTTGAGGATACCTGTCTGCTAGGCGGCTAGCCAATCCCTAAACAGGCACATTTTCGTGTTCGTTTAACACCCACAGAGCCCACCCGTGGTTTATACTGCAACTATGCTGAGCAGACCTTAATTACAGTTTCTATCAGCAATTTGAGGCCAGCACACTCAAACCCTCGGTCACGATGACTTGTGACTTCCTGCTAGAACAGCTATCCACGTCATCCAAGTTTTCCGTCTACTTACTTTCACTCACAAGGCTTGGGTCAACCCGTGGTATGGTTTTCAGGCAATTTCCAAAGGTACCGCACACTGGGATCGTCCTCCTTCCAGAGCGATAACATCATAAAGTATCCTTCCTTACAAATCCACTGTGGTCTCATGGTCAGATATATATATATATATATATATATATATATATATATATGATAAAAATTTTAGTTATTAAGTATGCTATGTTTATGGGTTAAAGTGCTCAATATCATTGATTGAGTGTGTGCAAATATAAAAGTAAATAGTGAGGTCAATAACTAGAGGCGACTATATGTTTCATGCTTAGGCCATGTTTGTTGTGTTTTCGTTCGACTATTTATATATGCTGGTCAATGGTGTATTATGGATAGGTCTTTTCTATTATTCTAACGGTTATTTGGTAGGAGGGAACGGTTATGTTTCAAATTTTTCTAGGGTCTATTTTGCAATAATTAATGTGCATCTGAATTAGGCACTTTCCATAATAAATTCAACAAAAACACAGTAAAAATCAGTTACAGCTGCACCGAGAACATGATACAAATAATAAAAAAATGTACATCAGAAAAAAAAACAGCCAAAAACCTAATTGCACAAATCAAATGTGTGTGTAACTACAGAGCAAAGAACGAATGTCCGTTAAACGGCAATTGCTTGCAGAACATTGTAATATACTTTGCCACTGTAAAATTAGCAGATGAAAAAGAAAAAAAATATGCATAGGAGTAAGTGAAGGTACCTGGAAACAAAGAAACAACACACACAAAACACCGTTTACAAATAGTAAATATGCAAGCAGCATAATGCTTTCTAAACATGTATGGGAAATTAAAAACAAAAACCAAACAACACCAAAAATATCATGGAAAATAAATAAAACAACATTAACCTACAACAATAGATCCAAAAACTGTAAACTCTGTCTGGAGGAGAAAATATTTATTATTACCTTCCCAGATCAATTCAAATTATTTAATAAACGATCAAAACACATTTCAAAATGCAAACAATTTTTACTACGTTACTTAAAAGTGAAAAACTAAAAAGAATACGAAAAAATTAAGTAAATAATATATAATAATAGACAAATACACAAATTAATAAAGAAATTAACAAATCAGAAATGCACACATAGACATAAGTAAACGTAATAATAGCAATCAACAATAAGTAATAAAGTAAACTAACAAATAATGATAAAAGATTTAACAAACAACTGCATTCGGATCCATAATTGTTTCCCTCCAACAGCCTCTAGAATAATTTGAGACAGAAGCGTTACAGCCCACCCAATAGTTACAAAAATACCTACCGATGATGCACCATTAGCCAGCATATATATATAGTCCAGCCAAAACACAATACACATGAACTGAATATATATATATATATATATATATATATATATATATATATATATATATATAACAATGCATATACTCTATTAAAAGTAAAATAACAATCGGACAATTTTTATGAAATATTTCTTGAAAAAAATTATACGAACACATGAGAAATTATATTTAAAGACTCAATCACCACACCTTGTCAGTCGTTTTCAACAAAGCTTGCATATATATATATATATATCTATATATATATATATATATATATGCAGGCTTCGTTGAGAAAACGTCAAATATCGAAATTCAAATTAAAAATGGAAAACTTACAATTAAAAACACGCGTGGATATACAAGATTATAGTATTAATGTGCAAATCAAGAAGATGAAGAAAATTCCTCAGCCCATCCAACTTCACAGAATCAATATTTTTATGACTTGGCTTCAGAATACTAAACAGGGAAGTAGTAGCGGACTTGACCTTTTCACCGATACTCTTGTTTCTGCATGTTTATATAAATGTTTTTTATATAATAGCTATTTAGATAGATAGATAGATAGATAGATAGATAGATAGATAATGACGTATTCTTATAGATAGATAGATAGATAGATAGATAGATAATCTGACATTATAAAATAATTCATTTCATAACTGTTCATTACACTATTTTGTTGACGTGTATAAATTATTCAATAAATTTCTTTTTCTAAAATAAAGATATAACTTTTTTCTGGCTATGTATGATCCTTGATATCTCTTTATATTCTTCCGCTATATAACCATGATCCTACCGCCATCAAGAATTCAGTCACCCATTTAATTAAAATATTCTTTACCAATATCCAACAAATACCTTCTCCATAACTGCCTCCACGACATTCCTCATAGATTTACACTTTCAGTCTCATTCGATTTTGTTTTTTTCGTTTCTCATCTCTCATCTTTTCTTTCTTTTTTTCCCACTCTCCTTTCTTTCCCTTTTCTTTTCTCCCTCTGTTGATAGTTTGTTGCTTTCACGTTCACTTTCATCTTCACATATTAAACATGGATTCTAGGCATTGAGTGTTTTGAAAAGTCTTCTTATTCATTACGAAATATTATCCCGGTCGGTGGGGCGGAGAAATTATTAGGAACATATGTACATCAGTAAAGAATTACGTAACGTATACTAAACAAATAAGTGACTCCGACTCTGTTGTCGGGGATGATCTGTGTGACGAGACACAGCTGACTTTCCAATGAACTGACAGCCACACGAACTCAGTTCGCTTGTCCCTAATACAGTAATTTGCTCAGACATTAAAAAAATAGAATTTTATCCAATTGAAAAAGAAGAAAATTGTTGACCAGTGAGGAACGCTTTCACACATACTCTGTAAGCTATTCAATATTTCCAAATTATTCGTACCGTCTTTGTCGCTTTTCTTAAATATCGCACACCTATCACTGTTAATATGTGCACATGCGTAATGTAAAGCAGGTAAATATTTTTTCCGTCCTGGGTAAGACGATAAACTACATTCAACAGCAAGGCCTCTGATCAGGAGGTTTTGAGGAGCGTGGAACCACCTCTTAATTGCTGGTGTTCCCAGTTCCACCCTGACCTGTGTTGGTAGCACCAGTTATGGGCAAATAGTTAACCCCCAAGCTGGAGTTAAAACACCATGATAGTGTAAAAATAAGTTTTAATACCAGAAATACGTTTTTGTAAAAACAATTACCAGCAATAAATTTTTGAAGAAAAAATGATTACCAGTAATGCATTATTACCATCAATACATTTTTTGGAAAAAATATAACCAGCAATAAAAATCATATCGGAATTAAATAACCCATCAAGATTTATATGCCGTAACACCAACCAAACCAAACCAAACTAATATTTTTGATAGGTTTCCATTCATTTCCACTCTTTTTATCTCATGATAATGGTCACCGAAAATGACCAGATTTAGAAAGAGTATATATATATATATATATATATATATATATATATATATATAAGGTAATATATATATATATATATATATATATATATATATATATACAAGGTAATATATATATATATATATATATATATATATATACAAGGTAATATAAATATATATATATATATATATATATATATATACAAGGTAATATATATATATATATATATATATATATATATATATATATATATACAAGGTAATATATATATATATATATATATAGAAGGTAATATATATATATATATATATATATACAAGGTTATATATATATATAGAAGGTAATATATATATATATATATATATATATCCAAGGTAATATATATATATATATATATATATATATATATATATATATATATATATATATATATATATATACAAGGTAATATATATATATATATATATATATACAAGGTAATATATATATATATATATATATATATATATATATATATATATATATATATATATATATCCAAGGTAACCAAAAATGTTCTGTCCGTTTTTAAAGGAAAAAAATAAAACGCTTCACAGTATGTGTAACTTATATTTAGTCTTCGAAGTAACCAGCACCTTCTCCCAACGTGTCTCCAGCTGTTCAATGCCCTTGCGGTAGAACTCGGGGAGTTTTGACGCAAAGAAGTCCGTGAGGATATAATATAATGGCAGGCTGCTTCTTTTTCTCACAGCATCTTATTTTTATTTTAAAGTTAATTTTTATTTTAACAACTGTTAAGTAAAACTTAACTTATATTATCAATTTTATAATTTATTTTTGCACGGTTATCGAAATATTTTGTTTGAAAATTTATTAAAAGGGTAAGATTGAAACAGTAAATCTATTAATCTGATTTTAAAGCCACCTTTATTTTTTTTTTTTTTCAGTAAAGTCCCCTTGTACAAGGCCCCAGGGACACTGGATTTAGGGGATAAGGGGTAGTTTATACGGATAGGAGTGGAAGATAACAGTTAATCCTAAACTTGAACAGGTTAAGATTGTAATGATCGCTAAACCATCCTCTTGGGAGTCGGTTCCACAGAGCAGTGTTTCGTGGGAAGAAGCTGTTCACGTTGAATTTACTTCTCACCGATGGAATACGGAGGGAATGTGGCTTATTTTGCTGACCTCAAAGATATAAATATGGCTGGCTACTTGTTCCTGAGCCGACCCATCTGCTAAAGCAGCTAGCTAATTTCTGTTGCAGGAGTCTGCTCAGGCACATTTGTGTTTGTTCAACACCCACAGAACTCACTTTTGTTGAAATGCAACGATGCTGAACGAACATTAGTTACAGTTCCTGGGATGGCATGATCAACAGTTTGAACAAGTCCAGTACGTTCAAAACCTCGGTCATGATGACTTGTGACTTCGTTCTAGGTTCCAAACAGCTCTATCTACGCAATTTCATTCACAAGGATTGGGTCAATTGGTCGTTTTTCTGGCACTTTTCCAAATGTGCTGCATGCTGGGATCGCCTTCCCAGGATGATAATATCAAGAAGTCACCTTCCTGACAAACAGTGAGATTCGAACCTGAGTATCATGGTCGGAAAGCGGACATTCTAACTACCCGACCACGCACCCATATAAATACACATATATATTCATGTGTGTAACAACTACTAAATTAAAACGTCAACGAAAATAATCATTTTTTTTTTTTATTGTTCATTCGGATTTACCCCATCAGTATTTAAAATCTAAACGTTTTCTTTGCGTTCGTGGTAAAAATTTCACGAATGACTTATCGACGGATCTATCACTATTCGATCCCAGAGAGTAAATCGTTTTTTTTTTTTTTTTGTTTTGTTTTGTTTTGTTTTCTGAAGCTATTCGATTGGATTTTGAGTGAATAAAGATAAAAAAAAATACGATTTCAGGCTTTTGATATCAGCTGGATTTCTCGAACAACATTCATTTGAAGTGAATCGTAAAAAATCTTGTTTCCCGCTAAGATCAAAGCTACTATCATACGCCATTCGAATTAACTTAAATGCTGTGATGACATGATTGATAGCCGCTCGGATTCAGGAATCAGAATGTCGAGTTCGAATTCCAGTCGGTTTCTTTCCATTTACTTAGCAGCAAATACCCATGACAAATGTATGAATTCATACCCCACCCGCCAGCTACGGATAAAAGCAGAACAAACTGGGTTCTTTAGCCTTGGATGGCAACCAGTCTAGGACAACTCTGAATTCAAAAGCTACAACTACGGATTAAATAGCCTCACCAACCCGAAACTAAGTAAACGTGACAGTACGGCTACACACCTGAACAGGTATGAAAAGCTCCTGGATTTGCATCCGGTTCGCTTTCGATTGCCCCAGGTAAGATAAATGGTGTTATATGCTGATCTACCTGGACTAATGTCTTCTTGGTTGTTATGGAATGACATTGTACGAGAAGGTACCAAAAAATTCTTGGCCATACTTAGTTTCCTGATAATGATGAAACATCAGATTTTATTTTTTGAAGTGCTTCTTTGATGGGTCAAGGTCAGGGGTCAGTCTCTTAACTCGGAGAATTTTTAGCTTCCACTGTTTTTGCTTTCAAGTATTATCATCTAAAGATTCTTCAAGTTTGTTCACAACTTAGTGCCAACCGTTGGTAATGTAAATGCCTAAATATTTCGTAGCCAAAATCCGGAGATACTTGAAAAAAGCGGGTGACCAATTTTAACCTCGGGTCACGTGTTTACTAACTTTCAAAATGCACCAACGTGCGCAGGGCTGTAAAATAAGACAAACTGAAAAAAAACCGTAGATCGATTGAATTATGATAAGCTTTCCTCGTGTAATCGTTAGCACCAAAGGCAACCATTTTTATTGACTTTCACTTCCAATCCGATGAAGAGAATGAAGAAAAGATTTTACACTAAATTTATTATTACAAGCAAATGAAGTAATTTATGAGATAAACAAAGAAAAAGGAAATAAACTTTCAATTTATTTATTGATAGCAGCTCAACAAAGCTTAGTCAAAGTTTCCTCAGTTTTAATTGACACAGTCATTTTAGAAGAGGGTCGAGACTATTAAACTCATCACTTACAAAATGTGTATTTGCTTTTTTTCCGAATAGCTTGCGACTCATAAATATGAGACAGGTTCATTCAAAAGATATTTACTACGAAATTTAAGTAGCAAGAAAACGACAGTCGTAGTAAAGTAGGCAGTCGGTGTCTAAATGGCTTCACTACGAAGTGAACTCTGCCGTTTACTGTTACTCTTCAACAATTGTCTTTATTTTCCAAGTATTTTTCATCCGTCTATATCTGATAGTTTAAATTCTTTATTTAACTCTATAAATTTTCTTAATATTCACTGCATGCCAAGTGGAAAATTCGTGTGTATACACGTTAGTATATATAGGGTGCGATGGCTAAATAGTCGTCTAAATGACACAAAAATGGGAATAAAATGTGTCATCTCATTTTAACAAATATATTTACCAAAATTACACAAAAATATCTCGAAATACTATATTTATTCAATAAAATCGCCATTGGCTTTAATCACGGCCCCCAGACGACCTCGGAATTCCCTGCAATTCTTCTGGACGGTCTCCTTGTTTAAGTTGCGAATGCTGCCATAATCCTTGCCTTCAATTCATCTTTGGTGTTACAAGGAGTTTTGTTGGTGCCTCGGGTAACTGCGCCACACACATAATAATCAAAGGAGTTGCAGTCTGGAGAGTTAGGTGGCAAGATGTAAAGGGTGATGTGGTCGCAGAAATTGTCTGACAGCCATGACTGGATTCTCCTGCTTGTGTGGCATGGTGCAGAGTCCTGTTGCCAGACATATGGTCTTCCAGTAGCCACCCTCTAGACCCAGCGCAACATTACCTCCATAGGGCAGTTGATGTAAGCCTCCTTGTTGAATCTGAGACACTCACCAATAAATTCGGGAATTCTGTTCTTATCAGAATGATCAGAGTGAGTTTTCCGAGATGGCGTAGCTTTGTAATAACCATTAGACTCCTTTCTTTCCGAATCCTCTGCACTGTCCTCAAATTGACACCCAAACACTCTGAAATCTTTGTAATGGAGCTTTCGGTGCGAATGCTAAGCAGTAGAGCATGTTGTTTCCAAATTTCTGGTAGAGTGAATTGCGTCATGGTGCTCTTTTTCGCACAGTCTGTGCCTAACTGAACCTACTAAACAGTGCAGTCGACAAAACAAACAACGCGCATGCACGAAATTAAAAATATGAAATAGTGATAATTTACCCATAACACCCTGTAAATGTTTTAAAGGAATGGCTTCTTATTCCTGTATTTTTTCAATATATACTCATATATATATATATATATATATATATATATATATATATATATATATATATATATATAACCGAATAGTTAAATATAGGTAGGTATACGAGCGAGCGATCGTATAAAAATACATATAAATAAGAGAAAAAATTGCTCAATGTTAAGTAACAGAGCTTTTTAATATATATATATATATATATATATATATATGTGTGTGTGTGTATATATTGTTAACCATGTTCACCATAGTCTATGAATATAGAATACAGCGCAGTACGTAATCTGTTCAATGGAACAAGGTTAAAGATTAATACTCACGAGTCAAACACTCTACTGAATCAGCCTATATCGCCAATACCACCAGCAGCTGTTCTGTAATTCTTCAGTCTTCGATATCAAAGGCTGGCTGTCATTGAATATTTGGAAAAAAACATGGCCGCCTTTATACACGTCGCATTGAATATTTTGAGCCTTCTGATTGGTTAAGCCTTCTATTGGTGAACTATAAAATGAGTCAGCTCATTTTGGCTGGCTCACTATTACATCAGTGTACCCAAAAATTCCAACACACACACACACACACACACACACACACACACACACATACATACATATATATTAATTGCACAACTCCGAATTTTATGCCGAAACAATTTTCAAGTGCTGGAATTATTATATCTATTTTTATTTATATTTTGTGTTACCATCGTTTTTTTTTTAATTTTCTGGTTCATGGGATATATATATATATATATATATATATATATATATATATATATATATATATATATATATATATATATTTGTTGGGGTGGAATATTATTGGAGTTAATATATTTAAATTTTATATATATATATATATATATATATATATATATACACGAGATCTGTTATTGCAAAGGGAATATTTGTCGCAGATTACTTCCCCAACGCAGAGAATAAATCAATAAGTTCAGACTCGAACATCGGGGACAGAAAGAAATGCCGAAAACTCGATTGGCAGCTACTATCTCACAATGCACGCAAGCAGTCAGAAAAATAACTCACTCTCCAACAAACGTGGTACCCAAATTTTCATTATTTATTGCGTTTTTGATAAACAATTGCGGCACAAGGCCAAAAGTGGGTAGGCTGAGGCTGGTCGTCACTATCTAATACCTAGCTAATCTGATTCACGACCTATTCACTGATTACAATTTGTCCATTCACGATAAAAACTCGTCCATCACCAATCAATCCTCCATACATTTGTGTCACTATTTAGCTATGACAATTGGCTAACTAATTAACCATAGAAATTAAAAACAGGAAAGACTTAAAGCGAGAAAGAGCTATATCGAAAGACAGAAAAAATAAGATTTTATTTTATTTACGAAGAAAGATACTTTTCGCACGAGATAGAAAATCTTTAAGAAAAAGCGAGGTATGAGATTCTGTCAAAACTGATTAATGTCATGGTAAGGGAATTACTTTTTCAAACTGTTGACATCAGACACAGCGTCGTCGAAAATAGGTATCTGGTGATGAGAGGATTTTAAGAAAAATAAAGAATTTGATTCTAAGGTAAACACGGGCCTCCCAGTTAAAAGTTGACTTAGTAGAGAAACCAGATGTCGGGTTTTTACAGTGATTGATGAGTCGGTAGAGAGACCTGACTAAGTGAATTTTAGGTGTCCCCAAAAGAAAGATGTGATAAGAATTATTTGGCAATCTGGGGTTTGCGAAAAAATGTTTTGGCCGAAGCAAAACAAAAGAAAAGGATTTTGTAAACAAAATTCTGGATGATAATTTCAAGAGGGCCAGTCTAGCCACACCCACACTGCCGAGAGATCATTGGTCAAATGGTAGCATGGGTGATAGGCGGAGGTGAATGTGTGAGAAAGACGGAGAAGTTGTTAACGCCCACTAAGGAGATTGGTATGAGATACCAATGTGAGAGAGGGAGTCTAGGAGGATAACTCTCCTCCCATATTCCCTCACGGACGAGGGTAAAAAACCCGAAATGGAAAGTGATTAATCTTCCAAAAATGGGAAGAAATTAATTTTCCTGGCTTAAGAACAAATAGAATTCTTGTTGGGAATCGAGAATTATCGAGGAACTCAAACTGCGTCAGGCCCCAGACCAGGTTTTGGTCGGTGTCAGTATAAACGAACGTCCCCGGGCAATTTCGCAGTTGATTCGCAGTTGGAGTTGGAGTTCAGTTCCACAGAGAGTCAGAGTAATGCCTCACAGAAGCTGACCGAGAGATTCCACATCCTTCCGACTTTGACTTCCTACCAAAAGCAAGTTATATTGACAAACGACTTAAGATGCCAAAACTTGCTTAAGAAACGCAAAAGTGTCACAAATCTATAGAAACGGGCTGGGGGAGAAATACACTCCTGTATATAACAGGCGGATAAAGATAATTTGTTATTTCTCAACATACTTGAACCTCTTGAGTTTTGTTTTGTTGTTTCTTTTACTTACGCTTGTACGATATCACCTTCACCCCGGATTCAGCTTGCACTACGGCCCAACACCTGACTGATTTCGTCTACCTAAGATCAAAGTCACAACGTGGGTAGGTTAGACTTGAGATCAAAGTAGTTACTTCGCTGACCAAGCGTTGGAGGCGAGCTGAGAACGACAAAGTTGGTATCGAACAGGAAACGACCAGATCGACCGGGACACAGGCTGGGCAATGACAAGGAGTCAACCCCAAATGCTGGCGGAAGAAAACTTACAGCTTCGCACAGCAACTGGGAGTTGACCACGGGCCAATGGCGCAGTGTCACGTATTGGCGTCGTGACCAGAGGACGTCACATATTGGCGCTGCGACCACCAATGGGTGTCACACACCATAATACCGCATTCTCTCAAGGGGGCCCTACAAAACGTGCCCCAGGCCATAAAAATCTAATGATGCTAAAATTTATAATTAAAAATCTACGGATGACTAAAATGAGAGGGGGAGGAATTGAACCCCAAAACAAACTAAATACGAACACAAGTAAACTAAACATAAGCGATGTTACTAGGGCCCGTCCAATCCTCAAAAAACTCAGAGGCCGCTGTATTCTGCCCATATGACAAAATCAAGAAGCTCTCTCACTAACGTAGTGGGAAAAGTGAAAATATATACGGACATGGGAAATAAAAAGCTGACCCAGTCGAGATAAAAAGTGGCCAAAACAAACTGGGAAGGTTGGGAATCTCGACTTGGATCATAACCAAATGGTCAGCCGGGAACAGGCAAGGAACAACTCTTATTCACATTAACTAGGTACACAGAAGCTTGTCTAACCTAACCAAGGGGAGGGCTCCGCAGGAAACCACCTCGATATGACGTAAGTTGACCTAAAGGAGAAAATTCAAATGAACCAAGCTCGCCTCTTTCACCCACCTTTCGCTGAAGACTGTCGAATACAGGCGTTTTCTATCAGTTCTAATATTCATCTTGAGCTGATGCTCAAAGAATCGGATCAGATCCTGATGAGAAAGACGGCTGCCTCGCAAGACCTCCTTCATTCGTGTCGTCCAAATCACCACTCGGAGCTTGGCCAGCAGCGTCAGAAACACCATTCGTTTCACCCCAGAAAATGGGGGCGACACTTTGTCACACGCGCATACGCGATCCATGATCACGAACTTTTCGGGAACGAGACAAGCCATCAACTCGCCGACATGGTCCCATAAGGGGCGGACCTTGGGACAATGGTAGAAGGTGTGCGAAGCCGTTTGTTCTAAACAAAGGCCACACTGATCACAGTCTCGCAAATCCCATACGAAGGCCTTGTCATTGAGAGGCAGCCGATTCCGAGACAATCGCCAGGTAAGCGAAAACTCAGGGCTACTGAGATAATCCGCCGCTGACGTCCAAGATCAGTAAGAGCGAAACTCCTCCTCCGACAAGTTGAGCCGTTCACGTAGAGGATCCTTCATGACCCCCTTCACAAAATAACGATAGAAGACCATCCTAGGTCGTGAAAGGTCACTGAACCGAAGAATGAACGTCACAGCGTATCGACACTCGCGAAGGAAATCCAATTGATACCGCGGTTCAATCCGCGAGACGGTGGGGGCGGGACTGATAGTAAGGTAAGGGAACGCGTCCCTAACAATCCCCGCCATAATCGAATCTCCTGTCAATGCGCGGCGTAGGAAAGCCAACCTCGAGGCGAGTTTGGGACTCACAAAGTGTGGCATTCCCAGCCCCCACCCCATGATACGGACGTTGTGCACAGACTGTTCTGTCGACCTGATGCTTGCGTCCCCTCCACAAAACTGAGGATAGCGAGCGCTCGAGAGGCTTCCTATTGTCTTTACATAGCGGAAGTAGGGACAATCGATAAAGGACAATCAGGAAAACGTATATAGCACACGCCTCCGCCCTGCCCTTCTCGGACAACCTCCGTGGACGCCAAGTCTGACCGGCCGCGTCGAACTTTGCTCGTACTTCAGACCAATTTTTCTCCAGATGGAGGTCTAGTCCAAAACACACTCCAAGAATGCGGACAGGACCGTCCGTCCAACCGGAAGCCCCCGGAAGATCGACCCCCTTTCAGGCACCTAACCGCAAGCCGGAGGACTTTTCGTGGTTAATCTTGGCCCCTGTCACCTTTTCGCACCTTTTCATAGCGATCAAGTGCCTTCAGTACCGCCTCAATGTCGCTGCGCGATCACACGAAAGCAGATACATCATCGGCGTACGCGGAAACCCGGGCTCGGGCCCCTCCATGAACGGTGATTCCACGTAGGGCCGGACTGCACGCCCTGTCCCTTAGCCAGCGAAGGAGAGGCTCCAACGCCAAAAGCATAAAGTAGGGGCGACAGCGGACAACCCTGACCAACGGACCTAGATAGCGCAAAATCGCCCGGCAGCTTCCCATTCACCTGTACCACAGCACTGAGGGAGAAATACAGGACGCTAATCCAGAGGCAGAAGTCGGGAGCGAATCCGGCGGCCTGCATGACAGAAGCAAGGTAGCAATGGTCAACCCTATGAAATGACTTGGACTGATCTAAATTGATCAGCGCAGCCTCATCGCCGTCTTTTACACCCTCTATGATCGTGTGGATCAGATGCAGGTTGCTCTGAATTGTTCGGCCCCTCACAGCACAAGTCTGCTCAGGACCCAACAGAGACTCGACTGCAAACGCTTTGGCCAAAATCTTTAACTCTGTGTTTAGCAGAATTATGGGCTTATAATCATCTAATTTCCCCAACACCCTTGCCCTTTTTCAACAGCGTGATCACACTCCTGGTGAGCCGGTTGGGGATCGACCCCTGTCGGAACCAATTGTTGAACACTACAGTCAAAATCAGGACAAAAATGTGCGACAGCTTCAAGCACACTTCATAGGGCAAACCATCCAGACCGGGTGGCTTACCTCTGCCGACCTTCTTCAATGCGGCGTAACTTCGCCCTCCGTGATCTCTCACTCGCAGCTAGCCGCTTCAGTCGGTGAAAGCCGAGGAAAGTCCGCCAAATAGCTACGAAACTCCTCATCACGGAGACCAGACTCCTTGGTAAACCGGCTCTCGAAATTCCGCCGAAACGCCTCGCACATGTCGTCAGTGCCCGAAGAGTATGCCCCTCCGGGATCTCGACTTCACGAATGTAACGATCGGAACCTCGACCGGAAAAACTAGCCTTAAGCGTCTTCACCTTCTCAGCTCTATCTAGGGCGAGTCGTTTGCTGAAATCAGTCTCTCCCACTACTTATTCCCGATAACTGTCCCACTAGCTCCCGCTACACTACGCTAGTTAGCTGCTCCTGGAAGTCCCGCCTGTCCAGTAAAGACAGATTGAACTTCCTGTAACCAGCCATTTTTGACTTACGATCTAACGCCACCCGAGCACAAACGAGTTTGTGATCCGAATAGCCTACCCAGTGGAACGTGGGACAATCTAACAAGTCTACGTCGGCTCTTCTAACTAACATTCTATCCAGGTAGCTAACTACCCGGGTAAAAGACCAATTAAGAGCCCACGTCCACATTCCCCCCCCCCCGGGGTGATTGACCCAGTATCTATCGACGAGACCAAACTCTTCGATCAGATCAATCAGGCTACGATCGCCCCTATACCCACTAGCTCCGCGCCCCCTATCTAACTTGGGGTCCAGGATGGTATTCCAGTCCCCCATTAAAACTAGGCGCGTTGAATTCGCCAGGAACGATCCCAACTACCGAAAAAACAAAACCCGCTCCTCATGGTCACTGGACACAAACCACAACAACCCGGAACAAACCACTTTTCACGGCAATATCGGCCACGATCAACCGGCCCTCGACATCGGTATGCATAAGGTCCACATTCGCATCAAGAGTACGTCTAACCAGCAAAGAAACTCTTCTGGCATGCCGGTCCCCATATGTTGAATAAACGACAAGGTCGCTCTCCAAAACACCCATCCACGCTGCAAACACAATGAGTCTCTTCGATTGCGGCGACATCCACATCGAAAGGAGCAGGCGGGCCGCCTTACCCCCATCCCTCAAGCCCTTCACATTCAGACTGGCTATCTTAATTGACATCTTCTAGGCCTGCAAAAAATAAAAAAAGAGTAAGAGCAAAAAACCTACTCACATCCGGGCCGTAAATCTGCTTCAGTCAGGACCCCGACGGATTATCCTAGGCTCCCTACACCTAGATCTGACGTCATTCGTCCTTCTAGGACAATTCCGCCGACATCCGTGGGATATTTTAATTTTATACACCTGTATAAGGAGGGGTGGAGAAGAACAGGGACCCTCCCAGCACAAAACTGACGTAAATTTTTTATTAGGTTGGTGCAAAAATGATGTCGTTTTCTCACATGGTAACATATGTGAGAAAACGACATTATTTTTGCACCAACCTAATACATAAGGAGAATCAATGTCTGCAATTCTAATATTGCAAAATGTCTCCTTAGCTTCTGCCATATGACCCCAAACTTTTAAGTAGGCCCCAGTGTTCCTTATGCTGGTAATGACACCTGGAGCTTTTGGAAAATTACGTGGATCTTCCACTGATTTTCCATCTACTTTGGTCAGTTTATACAGTAGACCCAACTGGGCTCTCTTTTGGCTGGACAAGACCATTCCTGAATTCGTCCCTGTCCACCCTACAAATTGATTCAGGCCCAGAAAAAAGTTTTCTTTTTCTTTCTCGTTGCCTTTGAGGAGTGAGGAGTGGAAGCAGTTGACGCGTCAAGGGGTGTGGATAGGGAAGAGTTTGAGGGAGAGGGCTGGAAGCACGTGAATGGGGAGGCTCCTAGTCTTGGTAGTAGCTTCAGACTTTTCTTTCAGGGAAGCAGGGCCGGAAAGGAATCTCGTTTTGTCCATGCCCCTCTCCGCCCTACTACGCCCTTTTGCGTAGTTGTCTGAGATGGAGGCATTTTGTCCACCTCCATTTCCTCCTCGGTTTCCCATTTGTTGTTGCTGCTGCTGCTGTTATTTGGGGGGGGGGCGGGGGGTGTCTTGTTTTTTGTTTCTTGTTATTGTTTTTTGGCGCCTGCTCCTCTTCAGGCTTTTTCTTTTTTATTATTTTTTTTCTGTCGTTCTTCTTACTTTCTTTTTTGCTTTCGTTGGTGGTTGCTGTTTCTCAGTTGTCTCCTTTTCTGGGGGGAGAAGGCACGCTTTTCGCCCTCCTACCACTTCCCACCTCCTTCCAGGCACCATCGGTGTCTTTGTCAGCTGCCCCCTCTACCACGGTTGCTGCAACTACTGCTGCTGCTGTTGTAGTTGTGGGCCGAGTTTCAGGCTGAGGACGTTTCGCGGGACATTCCTTTGCCATGTGCCCCACCACACCACACGACCAACAGTTCGGTTTCCGTCCCTCTACAACTACCAACATTCTTCTCTCTCTACATAAGAGAATATTGGGAATTAGCTCAACATTCGTTTTGGTCAACGTGACCTGTAATTCCACATCTCCAGTGGCGATGCCCGATTTTCCTAGAATAGCCTTCACTTCCTCTACTTTTCCAAATTTCGAAAAGAAGGCCCCATCCGGTCTTCTGGGATATCCACGGGCACCCCATGGACTGTAATCCTTGTCCTACGGGTGCCCTTGTACTCAGTTTACTGTCTTAGGTTTTTCGTGCTTAACACTGCCGGCCAGCTATTTGGCGTCTTGCTCGGTGGGCAGGAGAATGCCCCATATTGCGTTTGTGCGTCTCGCCAAAACCTTTGGGTTAATCTTTAAGGTCTTTAAAACCTCTTCCATTGTTTCCCTTCTGACTCTAATTAATTTACGGTTTTTGACTTCAGCAGGGATATTATTTTTGTATTGACGTCTTCCAACGCTTCTGGAATGGTGAGGAATTCATTTCCTTAAAAGACTCCTCAAACTCTTTTCTTTTCCCCTCATAAAATTCTGCGTTTTTTTTTGTTTTTTTTTTTTTTTTTTGTTTTTTCGGCCTATTCTCAGCCCAGGCCGTTTTTACGAAAGACACCGGCGGTGTTGAATATGAATTGTTTTCGCTCATGATGGTCATAACGACAACCATGACCCGAACAAATGGCCGGTTGTTTCTTTTTTCCTCTTTTTAAAATTATTTTAACAACTAAAAACAATATCAAAAACAAATCAAAAAAAAAAAACAACGAAAGAATAACGTGATCAACGAAAGACAAATTCAAATAAATACAAAAAATGTAAAGCAAGCAAAAACTGTCGGGTGGGGGAGGAAAAAATACAAGAAGCGAAATAAAGAAAAAGAGAAAAGAACAAAAATGTACAAATATATGAACAAATAAACGGAAAAGTAAAAACTGAAAAATTGAAAAGAGTTTTAGAAAATCAAAATCAAAAAACTTAACAGTTCAATCGTTGATTAACACACGCTTTTCTAATACATTCCACCAAAATACCCGAATTTTTCTCGCCGATTCGAGAAAGCCAACTGCTTTTATCTGCCGACCATTTTTTTCCATTTGTCGACAGCTAGGAGAGGACGTTCAATTTTTGCATATCAAAATACTTTTTTGGCGACGAACTTGTATTTTAATTTGAATATTCCATTTTCAGCATGTCATGCGGAATACGTGCCCTTTTTTGGGGTAAGTAATTTTCTTTTTCACCACATTTTCCGTCGTAGGATACACGCGACGAGCTGTCGCTTGGTTTGACGAGGTAAGTCGCCGTTTTCTTCGATATATATATAACATTTTATACCACAGAATATATATATATGGTTTTAAAAATGGCGGAGCGCATTCTTTTGAAGAAACCTTTTATATTCAAACACATCTTGAGAAAGATTCGTTGGAACAATAATAATCAAAACAGCACAACTGAAAACAGTGAGAACAGCTGTGGGGAATAAGGAGCCATACTTATTTACAACGATTTGTTGTTTTTAGTAATAAATGTATTTTATTCATGGCTCCGTCATTTTTAAAACCACATATATATATATATATATATATATATATATATATATATATATATATATCAGTAGTGACTCTAGGTTATCAATCTTTGTCGGGCTCATTAGAATCTTTTAGCAAAATATACTATTGGTATAACTTAGATGCTAAAATGATTCCTTTACTCTAAGTATTTTTTTTTTAAAGCTCTGTGCATGAAATTAAAAAAAAAACATTTTGGTATTTTAATATTAATTGCAATAATTCGATAAAAATAAACATTTGTTTTAAAACATTTTTCCAGACATCTAAGAAAAAAGAGCGAGGACAAAATCTTTAATATATTTGTCTGTTCATTGCCCCCTTTCCATTTTTTATTGTTTTATAGCCAGGTTTTCAAGTCACTGATGGTAGAAATAGGAATATTTGACTGATATCACATTTCCTCAACACTAACCCAGTCAACGCTCCAGTTGACGAGTTAAGGCTGCCACTTTCTTTGATTTTCGCCGACTTTAAGTCGTACTAAATTTAACTTACCCTATTTCAATTGATACATTCAGCTAAAAAACCTATATTGTACGGAATAAATTATTTAAAATGGACAGTTGTAAACAATAAGTTGAAATAAAAGTTTGTTCTTTGAAAAACACGGCATACAGGTCATCAGAGATTGCTAAAAGATAATTTATAAAATTAAAGCAAGAAATATATTCCCTATTAAATTTTTTTTTTTTTTACTTTATTCTTTTTATTCTTCTTCTTCAAAATGTATTTCGGTCAATATTTTGAAGCGCGGTGTTAAAACAATTCATTTGTATCCAGCTGAATCAAGAATGAAAACAACGCACTACTGAAGATCTTTTTCCTTTGAAATAGATATACTTGAATGTTGAGTCACTCGGGCTAAGCCTGGCATGTGGGCGGGGAGAGATTCTTGGCTCGGTCAAGAAGCCCTTTGACATGAAGAGTATTGAGTACATTGAGTGTATGGGTATAGACAGTAAATATGCATGAGCTTTATGAAAAGCAAATATATATGCTTGCCAAAACCACCAAATAAATCCATCTCATGAACTCATGAGATTCGCTCATGTGTCTGTGAGAATATCTTCATAAATATAATTTTCATGTTTGCGTACTTGTTAACGCACACACGCGCCCGCGCGAGTGCGCTCGCGAGTGCGCGTGCCCGCGCGTGTGGACAAAAATGTCAAAATACACGCGCACTGCATAACCGGATGAACTGGTTGGTTGCAATGTGGCATATTGCATACCGACAAAGGATTGGTTGCATTTTTTGATTTGCAACTCTAGTGAGAAGGTCATTGAACTATTCGATATTTTTTTTTTTTTTTTTTGCGTCTGTTCGTTTTCACTTTAATATTCGTATCCGCCTTGTTCTAACAATGCCAAGCAACGTCGAGCCTGGTAGCTGGGTGACCGTTTGGGAACAGCAGGTATTGTAAGATTGGATGTGCAGGGAGTGTAATGGATAGCTGCTCCAAATGCAAAATTAGAGTGCCGACATCGAATTTCAGTCGGAATGTTTGCATTTATTTCCACAAAGAAAACACTGGGAAAAGTATTAATCCACTTCTTCTCCCCTCATGGGATAAATAGTACTCCCTGTATCTGGAGAAATCATTCTTATTCTCAAAGAAATTGTTAATAATATGCTCATTCACAAATTTAGGATTGTTCTAACGACCTAAAATATGTTTCCGCTTTAAATAACCTACAAAAGATTGATAAACCGTAAAAAACAAATCAATCACTAAAAATGCCTTTCAGCTTTTCAGATTCTTTCTCTTCCGCTCCTTTTCATCTTTCTTTTTCGAACCGATTTATTAGACTGTCATTAAATAATCAAGCCACAAGGTAGGCGGCAATGACGAATTGTCGGCTGAACTAAAAGGAAACATAACACACATATATATGTTTGTGTGTGCAAGAAGAGAAGAAAGGACGAAGTACAAATATTTAAACTTAGAAAATTAATATACTAATAAAGTAAAGGAGAACTATATAATTATAGAATTAGGACTATATTCATTTTATTCTCCTTTGAGTTTTGACTTTTTATTGCACATGCTAAAATAGACACACATGCTGACTCCTAGACAAGGACGTTCAGACAACTGTTTTCCTCATATTAAAATTCCGTCAAATATAAATATGGAATTTTGAATTTAGACAATCAAAATTAAATTTTTAAAAATATAATGAATGAAAATTATAAAGTATTAATTGAATCTTTTACTGAAGAAAAAATATCCCAAGTCGGTACTGACTGGTGAAATTTGAATTGATTAAAGAGAACAAATAATAATAATAATAATAATAATAATAATAATAATAATAATAATAATAATAATAAAAAATAAATAAATAAATAAATAAATAAAAAAAACTTCGATTTTATCTTACTATGACTAACTTTATTATCCATATCGTTAAAACGACAGGTGGTAATATGTATACAATTAAATCGATATGTAAGATAACTGAATGCAGAATTTTATGGCTTATCATCTCCTGAATTAGGGATTATTATTAGCTTCACACGTACACCTACTCTTATAAAAAAAATGCTTGAAAAGAAGCCCCAAGTTTGATTTCATTCTAGAACAGCAACAGCGATTGTAAAAGAAACCATGTAAATTTTATCACTTCTTCTTGAAATGAATTTTATCAACAAAAGACCATAGGACGGTGTCCGGGCTTCGATGAATTCACTTGAGATAAATACAAAGACAAACATAAAAAGAACTTTAAATTATCTATCTATCTATCTATCTATATATATATATATATATATATATATATATATATATATATATATATGTGTGTGTGTGTGTGTGTGTATAACAGAGGATGTCTGTGTGTCTGTCTGTCTGATACCTTTTCACACGAGATCCATTCAACCAATTTTGAACAAACTTGGTAAATACATTGTACAATGTAAGAGACAGGAGCGTAAAAATCGATCATTTTTAAAAAATCAATAATCGATAAAGCCGATTAAAAATCGATAAATTCAACTTTTTTCCTCCGATTTCATTCAAACTCGGTATGTAGGTTAGTTACATCATGACGAGCTCAACGACACCTCATTTTTATTTCTACGTCAGAAAAACCGCGAAAAACGAAAAATCGATTTCAGCACAAATCGATTTCAACACAAATTTTAAACTAAAAATTCCCTCAATTTTCAAGCAATCTAATACAAACTTCACTCAATTGTAACCAAGAATAAGTTGTTTGTTTAACAGGCATTTAACTTGATAATTGAGCCAACCCATATAGTGAAAACCCGCGTAAATATCGAAAAATGGCGATTTTTACTGGTTTTCTTCTTATTTTTCGTTGATCTTTCAACCATTTTTCATCAAACTTAACAATTGCTTTATAAATGTATCCTCTTTTACATCCTTGTAGCATATTGACAAACTGAATTTCAAAAACTCCAAAATAATTGTGATCTGAAGTGGGTCTTTATGTTGCCTGTTTTACCCCTTCATGTCCTCGGCTAACTTCGATTGAATAAATACAGACTACTTCTTTTATAACAGTAACCACATTAATTCAAGATGTTATTTTTATGAAAGTACTTCAAAGTAATTGAAGAAGAGAGACTTTGTTATTTCTAAACATGATGCTGTTTTTGCTCCATTCTAACTGAACGCTTTTTCTGATCGACCAGCTGGGTATGGCTGCTAGTTCAAGCTAAGGTAAAAAAATAGGATTTCGAATGCTTTTTCGTTTTTATTTTTTAAAATAGGTACATACCTCTTACTTGCGCAACACAATCTTCCTATTTCTCTTCATTTGTCAATGGGAACTGAACTTAATGTCAACAGCTTTTCGCTAATAGTCTAGACATTAATTTACAAGTTCTATTTTGCCTAAAGGAGCTTATGCTAATGAACTCCACTAACCCTAACCTGCCTGTATTGTTAAGAAGCGGCAGGCGTTTTCATTATTAGTCTGTCATTGGTTACTCATTATTATTGTAAACACTGGAGTCATTGTTTCGTTTTGAGAAAGAATAGAAAATGAAAAGGCGATTCAAGAAAATAAAAAGCACAAATAATAGAACAAAGAAATCAATCAATTGTTGACATCATAAAGCCGGAAAGAAAGGGTTTTTTTATGACCAACGAAAAAAGCAGACAAAAATGAAAAACGAACAAAATAAGAAAATAAAAGAAAAAGAAAGTAAAATCAAAACCAAAACGGTGAATAAAAGCAGAAGGAATGAAAAAAATGAGGAAATAAATGAATGAAAGATATCCCGCACGAACAACTGAAGAAGAAAAATCGGCAACACCGAAAGAAAGAACGAAAACTTATAATAAAGAAGGAAAAATAGAAAAAATTACAAAATCTAGGGAAAAAAAACTTAAAAACTGGGTTAGCTTTCGAAAAACTCGATGGAAACATCTGGATAATTTCTGCAAAACGATGACCATTATGATAGAATTAAATCTTCATAGGGTACCTTAATATTATGCTTTATTGTTAGACAAAGCTAAGTTTTGTAAATAACTTACTCCATGGAAAATCCTAAAACCAAATATTCTTTCCCGTGTGAATGAACTTCTTGATTCTGTTCATCGGCTGAATACTGGGGCTTCACTTTTTTTGTGTGTGCTACATGGACCATAATAACACAATTTTTATTTCTGTTTGAATGTTTTGTTTGTTTTATTTGTCACCCACCCCCCTTCAATATATGCATCATTTGTTTTAAGTAAAAAAAATTAAAAAAGAGGGGAAACTATTTTTACATATGAAGGGATTTTTAAAATCATGATTGTTTTATTAAGATCTATGCGAAGATATGGTATTGTGACAAAAGTTGGATTGGATGGAGAAGGATGGGTTCTTGTGGCGATTGAGGAAATTGTTACTGTGAATGGGTGGTGAGTTGGATCAGTTAAATGTAGGATAGAGTGTTGACCAGCCTTTTCTCACTTCCCTTTCGACCTTGTGTCACAAATTAATGTAACATTATTAATTAAATAAAATCTCATGGAAAATCCTAAAAACCAAAAAACCAAATATTCCTCCATTTGTATATTTTTCTTAAATATAAATGTGCAAAAATGTGACACTAATTTGAGAATTTAAGCAACTGAAGCCTCCCCCCTCTCCGCATGTGTGTGTGTGTGTGTGTGTGTGTGTGTGTTTAAAGACCATGTCAAAACTTCAAAATGAACCGACATAAATCATTTTGTAAGCAAGCGTTCAACAGATTTCGCCCATACGTTGTTCATTGTTCCATTTCTTTCATACAACAGCGATTACGATTTTTAAGTGCTTGCAAGGAACTTGTCTAAAAATTATTTTCTCGTTGTGTGGCTTGTCTTTAGTAATCTTACTTCTTTTTTTTTAAAATACATGACACTACTTTCCTTTTTTTTTATGAGCCTTTCATGATTTCAAGGAGGAAAAAAAAAAACAAACACAATCCTAAGAGGCATGTAGCTGGCGAAGCGGTTGACAATCTCCCCCAAGTGACGTTATATTTATAATGTCGCTGATACGCGTCTCAAATCCCAAAGTTCGGTTCTTTTCAACAAGTTAGCTTAACTCTTCTTCTGTGAACAAATCTTATTTCTCTTTGGTTCAAGTTAATTTTAGAATCAAAATGTAGTACGAAAAATTATTATAAAACATAAAAATCTGATCTGAAATATTCGTTCCTGCCTGATCAACATGGCTGAGTAAATTCCCGCCCTGTCCGAGGCAAATGAATAACTATCCGGTCTGAGTAGGAATTTTGAACTGAATTTACCAGACATAAATTTGCTTAAAGTGTGAGTATGGCATAGTCAAAACCTATGAAAAAATTCACTTTTCATTTTTATTATTATTGCCAATCCTTTTATTTAAATGTTTTCGAGATATTAAAAGTTGTTTGCCGTTTACTTATTACTACTCACTAAAACATTATTCTTATTAGTCAACATGCACAAATATTGAAATGTACCCTGATTAGACACACGGTGCAAAAATAAGCTATGTTTCGTTTCAAAATTAATGCACAGGAAAAAAAAAACATTTCAGATGCATGAGCATCTGACTGGTAATTGAAATACACCCGCACGCTCCTACACAAACACTAAAAATACAACCGAAATATTGAGAGAAGTTCAACAAATTCACCAAGCTGTTCATTTCAGCGTTTCTTATGTCTTGCCAAATATTTGATACGTTTCTCAAAAATTCATTCCCTCAGGAATAAAGGCCTTCATTTTCTATCAAGTATTTTCGTTGGGGAAGTTGTTATTCCACATCTTAAATTCACATAATTATAGGGTAACACACACACTTGCGCACGCGCGTGCACAAACACATACACACACACACTTCGCTACCAGATTTAATAAAGCATTAACTTACTAACCACTCGGTTGAATGACGCTATTTTTTTAAAAATTCTAAAATGGATTAGGTGTTCAGTTCATTTACAAGTACTCCCGATGAATACTTTCATCATATATATATATATATATATATATATATATATATATATATTTGCAATATTTTGATCTATATATGCGAGTATTGTACAAAATCTTGTAAAATGACAAAACAATCTACAAGAGAGTGTGGTGCATGTATGGCCAATGTAAAATTTTATTGTTTCTTTATTTTTAATGTTGGAATTCTTATGTCTTTTGTGAGCACTATTTACATTATTCGGACTATTGTCCTCATCTTTGTTGCTATGTTTATCACAACGTTTCGGCCGTTGTACGCTCCGGCCTTCTTCAGGTGGAATGTCTATTTCGCTCACTGGGGTAGATTGTTCTAGATCCACGTGCCATGTCTAATGCATGTCAGTTATCTCCTGTTAATTCCCCTTTCAAAGATTTCCACCGCCTTAACTAGGTATTGAACCCACACTTTTTGGGTCCTGTAACTGGATCTAACTAATGCTTTTATCTACTGTGCCATGTATCCTTGATGACATCAGTGAATGTATTTATCGGTAATTTAAACTTCAGCAACCATTTTAACCAGTACTCATATTGCAATTTTTACAATCCGTATTTCCCACTACGAAGCCTTATACTGTAATATGAAGAACGGAAATTTACGCCATGACCAGATGTTGAGAATAATCCCAAACCAATCTAGCCTGACAAAGGAGTATGCGTCCTCCAGGCTGTACCCGCCGCAGTTATATGATAAGAATTAGATGCATACTTCGATAAAAACCAAGTAAAAAAGTATGAAAAATGGAAACAACGAATCTTATCCTTTTTGCTGGTTGATGTTGTGTTCCCCTCGAGCTAAATCCCTTGAAATAAAATTGAAACCATCTTTTCTCGCGGGTAGAAATATATATTTTCGTAGAGATTTATTTTATATTTAATGATGTTTAATCTGTTTTTAACACGTCCTGTTAACTTATAGTCACGTGATGTCGCTAAACTGGAATTTTATAGTTGAACAGAAGGAACAGAAAAAGAAATGTATAGACGAAAGCCGGTGAGTATATCCATGGAAACTGTGCGTTAAAAACCCAAACTATTAAAATAGTAATAGACTACATGATATAAGGAAATACAGTTCATATAAAAACTTCGAAAGTAATTCATGTTTTCTAAATTCTGGTGTTGGGAATGTACTGTTCCGATACAAGTCACTTAGAGAATGTTTTTTTTTTTAAGGTCGATATATCGGGAAGCGAAAAGACGTATATTTTCATCATGACAGTGTTGATGATGAAGATGCGTGTATGTGTGAACGTATTTATGATTTAATGTATGTGCTTATGCTTACGCATACACTCCCAGGGACAGATATATAATAGTTTTTACAAAATAAAACAGTGATTGACACTTGACAAACTTGCGGTGCCCCGGCGCAATTTTTCACTCAAGTCATTTATTTCTCAGGCAGAACGAACATCGCGTTATTTTGAAAGAGACAAAGAAAAGAGATTTAAAAAAAATTCATTTCCATCTTCTAGATTTCTTTTTGACTGCCTTGAAAAGTTATTGACACTTTTCTGATTACGTCATCTATGATTTCAATGACGTCAAATTCTTTATTGATGACGTCACTGAAAGTACAATGGCCGACAGGTTTGTTCCATCCTTAGAAAAACAAAAATGCCAACGTCAGTTATCAAGCATAAAAACAAATATGAGAAGTCAAATAAACCTGATAATCCCCAAAGGATATCTCTTCGACACATATGTATGTATACTTTTATATATATATATATATATATATATATATATATATATATATATATATATATATATATATATATATATATTATGTTTCCTTCCCCATTAGTGAGAGTGCGTCTTGATTTAGAATACAGTAAAGGCAGAATACAGCGGCCACTCTTATTATTTTAGTGGGGTGGTTTTGTTATACTTTAGTTTCGTTTTCTGGGTTTATCGCCTCCCCTCTAATTTCATGAGCGTATATTTTTATATATTTAAAAAAAAGGAAAAAAAGAGACATTTGAACTATTTGTACATATTGAAATTTTATGTCATGAGTTTTTTTAGGTTGCCTGTGAATTTGTGGCATTTGTGGTATATGAAGTATTGAATGGTGAATAAGCAAATTGTAATGAATGAATGGGTCGTGAATGGGTCGTGAATCAGATTAGCTAGGTCGAGGAAAGAAAGTGTTGAAGTGCCCTTCCCTCATTTCCCGTTTAGCTTTATGCTACAATTGTTTTAATTAAAACAATATATATATATATATATATATATATATATATATATATATAACTAATTATTAGGTTGGTTCAAAAATAATGACGTAATAATGTCGTTTTTTACGTTAAAAAATAGGTCAAAAAACGACATTATTACGACATTATTTTTGCACCAACCTAATAAATATATATATATATATATATATATATATATATATATATATATATATATCAGTAAGTATATATATATATATTTGGTTGGATTGATGCGAGTTTGTGACCCTGGGTTTCACGCTTTTGCGATCGCAAAAGCGTGAAACCCAGGGTCACAAACTCACATCAATCCAACCAAATATGTTAGCTCTATCTCTGATATTAAGCGCTTTCTAATAAGTACCGCGCATATAATATATAAATAATTATATATATATATATATATATATATATATATATATATATATATATATATATTAATTGATTCATCGAGTCTAATAGAAACCTCAGAAAGCACTGGACGGCCGTTTCGTCCTATATTTGGGACTCATCAGCAGTGCGCATCCACTACCGAGGGAATCGAAACCCCGACAGTTAGGTTGACAAGCCTCCTCCTAATTACTATATATATATATATATATATATATATATATATATATATATATATATATATATATATATATATATATATATATATATATATAAGTATACCCGTCCGGAAAAACCTTTTGGCTTGTAAATGAACAAACCAATACCAAAGGAAAAATAAGGAATAAAAAAAGAAAGAACTAAGAACATGTAATTCAGACGAAAACAATCGACTAGAATCCAAGCTCAGAGTCCAAAGAAAAAAAACCTTCGACACGAGTAAAGTAAAAATAACTAAGCAAAGTGCTCAATACACTAAGTAGAGCAAATCTAACTATGAACCTAAAGAGACAGGCAAACCTAGGTAGGTTTCACCTACGCGGATCGTCAGGGCATATATAACTGACGATCCGCGTAGATGAAACCGAGGTAGGTTTACCTGGCACTTTAGGTTCATAGTTATCTATCTATCTATCTATCTATATATATATATATATATATATATATATATATATATATATATATATATATATGAAATAGGTAAGATAAAAATGTAAGTACACGTACAAAAATATTGCACGTATATATACATTTCTTTCTCAGGTGTTATAAAAACTCAATATTATATAACAGCGCTATTAAGTATATATTAGTGAATATACATAATATCCAACGTCGATAGCACGACATATATATATATATATATATATATATATATATATATATATATATGGGTGTGGGGTTATATGGGGTAAAGTGCTCAATATCAGAGATAGAGCGTGTGTAGATATAAAAGTGAACATTAAAGTCAACATTTAGAGGTGACAGACTGTTTCATGCTAGACGCAATCGTAAGGCCACGTGTGTTATTTTTTTCTCGGCTATTTATATATACGGGTCAGTGATGCATTGTGGGTAGTCTATTTTGGCGGTTATTTTTCTGGAATCAAATACCACGATAAAATCACCAGATAATGAAGAAAAAGTATACATAGGAGTAACTGAAGGACCCTGGAAACAAAGAAATAATGCGCACAAAACATCTTTCACAAATAGTAAATACGCGAACAGCACAATTCTTTCTAAAAACAAAACGCACATCACACCCAAAATATCTTGGAAAATAAGTAAAAGATCATCAGCCTACAACAACCAATCCAAAACTTGTAAACTTTGCTTGGAGGAAAAAATAGGTATCATTACCTTCCCAAACCAAAATAAGTTATTAAATAAACGATCCGAGCTCATATCAAAATGCAGACATCACTGGGGTAGACTGTTCTAGTTCCACGTGCCATGTTTTACGGATGTCAGTTATCAGTTATCTCCTCCTAATTTTCCCCTCTGAAAGTTCTCCACTGCCTTAACCGGGTATTGAACTCACACTCTTTGGGTCTGTCACTGGATCTAACCAACGCCTTTATCCACTGTGCCATGTGTCCTCAAAATAAAGGGTTCAGTTCGAAATTCCAACCACCTGAAGAAGCGTACAACGGGCGAAACGTTGTGACAAATATGGCGACAAAGATGAGGACAATAGTCCGACTAATGTAAATACTGTACATAATACCTCATCTCAGAAATATAGATAGACTCTAATTATTAAATATAAAAAATTAATTAATATAAATATAAGAATATAGATATAAATAAAATTAAATATCTAAAATTAAAAATAGATATAACTTAATTATTAAATATAAATTTTAAATATTAAATCTAAAGTTATATATAAAATTATAAATTAAATAAACTATTAAAATATTTAATAAAAAATAATAAAGTAAAATAGAACAATACATATAGTAAGGGCAAAAATAAATAACTACATATATATATATAAGTGTTGACTTCAATATTTACTTATATATATATATATATATATGTGTGTGAATATTGAAGTCAACACTTAGAGGCGACAGGCTGTTTCATGCTAGATGCAATCGTCAGGCCACGTGTATATATATATATATATATATATATATATAATGTCATCCACAGACAGACTGTTTCGCTGTATCACAGCTCATCGGTGCGGCTAGACATCCGGTTGCCTCTAGCTAGGATCGAAACCCGACTGAATTGGTTTCAGGCGGATATTCTACCACTAAGCCGTCGGCGCACGGTTGGGATGTAGGTGGATATATATATATACAAAGTGTATCATTATTTCTTACGGCTGGAAACGGGGTAAATAGTAGGTTGAGAAAAAAGATATACCTGTTCCTATATTTAGAAGATTCTCTTTGTTCGTTTACTTTTTAAACTGTTTTTACTCCCTTCATTTCTTGTGCACGATATTATAAATTCGATTTACATGATGGTTGACGCCTCATTAAACGAGTATGACCATCGCTGACAAGTCTGATCAAAGTTTTGAGTCCTCGTGAGAAAACTAATTTTTACTACATCACTTAAAAATCGAAAACTAAAAACGAAAGAAAAATAGATAAATAAATAAACAAAATAAAAATAAATAAACAAAATAATCTAATTCAATAAATAAGTAAACAAATTAAGTAAATAATAAACAAATTAATAAACTACGAATTCACGCATAAACACAAAGAAGCGGAATATAAACAATCAATAATAAATAATAAAATAATCAATAATAAATAATGAGTTTAAAAAAGTCAACAAACAAATCATAAAATAGCCACAAATCTGCATTCGGATTCACAATTACTTGTTCTCAATAACCCCGAGAATAATTTGAAACATACTCGTTACCATCCACCCAATAACCGCTTGAATAATACAATAGACCTACCCATAATGCACCAGCATATAGAAATAGTCGAGAATGCACATACGCATTATATAGAAAAATACGTTGAAATGTCACTTTTCAGAATCTGTACAGAGCTCATTAATGTCAGTCACGTGTGTCTCTATGCTGAACTGAGGTAGGTTTAACGAAATCTCGAAATCAGGCTTTTTGCTAAGCCTAGTTTAGTATGGCACAAGACCAAATGTTAGAGTAATAGAAATATGAAGATTATGTTACGCCACTTTTCCAAGTAGAGAAGTTTTATCTGTCTAAAAAAAATTCAGTATTTTTCTGGCATATTGAATCCCGTCAACATTGTGAATTACGTAACCGCCATGAGGTCGTCCTACACGATGAATAGACCAGATAAACACGGTTATAGAGTGAAGCCCTAAGCTATCAAAAACTGGTAGAGTATGAATTTCGACGGGATCGTACATTTCCGGTAAAGTTCGTATGTTTACGTAATATCAAAATGCTAATTAAGTATTAGGAACTGAATCGTAGGAATGTATGTCCTTATATAAGCCGGCTGGAATCATTTTTTCCGGAGTTTCTTAATACGTAAATCAATGCAGAAGGTCGTCTGTTTGTATCATTACCCTGCCCCCCTGGGACGATATGCTGACTCGATATTTTACTGAGAGGAAAATTTTTCTCTCTGATGATATACTCTTAACAAACCGTATTTGGGAACGGCTTCCTGCAACTTTCTAGATAACTCTTTGTGAGAATGTTAAACTTATACCTCAATCTGATAAATGTGTTTATCTTCGGGAATTAAGAATATGTCTATAATTGCAAATTATCTATCCCCTTAATATAGTAATTTGTAATATATATATATATATATATATATATATATATATATATATATATATATATATATATATATATATAATCTGTAAATATATATATATATATATATATGGTCCATCAAAAATATTTTTACAAACTTTGGGGATGGGTTCCTCACACCAAAACAAGAACAAAAGGCCATATAAAGATACGTCCGCAAATCCTTTGTCTTTGATTTATAAAGTTTAAAGAAAGTTTACGGTAGATCGCGTAGACTAGTTTACATTTGTCATTCGTGTACATTTGTGTCTAATCTGTCTTCAACGTTTCACCTGTGTAGTATTGAATTAACTGAGAAGAGTTCCGTTTAACAATGACAGAATATTCATATCGTGAGCGGGCAGATATGATTTTTACATACGTCCGCACGAATGGTAATGGACGTGAGGCTGTATCAGATTATGTTTCCAGGCCGAAGGAAATCGAGTCATCCAACCTTTGTTGCTGTTTATCGTCGCGTTGGTGAGACAGGATCCGTGGCACCACAGACTATGGATCGAGGGAGACCGAGATCTGCTGGTACTCATGACCACGAAGTAGACATTCTACAGACTGTCGGAGACGATCCAGGTATCAGCACACGTCAAGTAGACTTAGCATGTCATACATCTGATAGCACCGCACGGGGGGTACTTCAAGAGCAGCTCCTGTATCTGTATCATTTGCAACGTGTGTAGGGCTTTTCGCCCTCAGATCACTCACCAGGAGACGGGTTCCTCACACCAAATCATGGACAAAAGTCCATAAACATATGTCCGCAAATCCTTCGTTTTTAAGTTATTAAGTTTAAAGAAAGTTGTTTTGCTAGACTAGGTTACATTTACCATTCGTGTACATTTGTGTCTAGTCTGCCTTCAAAGTTTAACGTGTGTAGTAGTGAGTTAACTGAGAAGTGTTCCGTTTAACAATGTCAGAATATTCATATCGTGAGCGGGCAGATATTATTTTTACAATGAACGCGAGGCTGCACGGCTGTATCAAATTGCGTTTTCAGCCCGAAAGCAGCCGAGTCATCCAACCTTTGCTGCTTTTTATCGTTGTGTCGGTGAGGCAGGATCCGTGGCACCACAGACTATGGATCGAGGAAGACTGAGATCTGCTCGTACGCATGACCACGAAGAACACATAGTACAGGCTGCCGATGACGATTCAAGCAGGCATCAAGTGGCTCTAGCATGTTGTACATCTCATAGTACCACATGGAGGGTACTTCAAGTGCAAACAGGAAAAAATGGTGCTAAAACAACAAAAAAGAGGTGTACTGTTTATGGAGATGATGCTGTAGGTGAGGGTAGTGTTTGTAAATTAGACGTTCAATTCAGACGGGTGCACTTTCCAATTTGACCTATTAAGGCAGCAATCTATGAAAAGGGTCCAGAATTGGCCAATGGGAAAGGTGTCGACGTCAACTCTCTATGCATGCCCAACAGAAATTGGGACTCCTTAGTCGAGATGTCCTACAGCACACGGCATACTCGATTGGACTTGCACCTTCGGATTTCCATTTATTTCGGTCCATTCAAAATTCTATTCATGGAAAGAACTTCAATTATCCAGAAACCTGTAAAAAATACCGTAGATCAGTTCTGCGACGATGGGCTCATGAAATTGCTGCTGAAGTGGGATGTATCAGAACAAAATGCTACATATATGATGCAACAAATTTAAGTACAAATTTCTAAATAGTGTCTTTGAAATTCACTTGAAAACGATATATATATATATATATATCTTTTAGGCATGTCTCATTAAATAAATTACAAACACTATGTCTGCTTATTTTTAGCATAATTCGATCATATTCAAGGATATTTTTTCTGTGAATTACAATCTAATGATGAAAGAACAAATATCCGTGGATACGAACGGATTATGCTAAAAATAAGCAGACATATTGTTTGTAATTTTGTTAATCAGATATGCCTAAAAGAAAATCTGCTGCCTAAATACACAAACATAGCTAGCTAGCTAGCTAGATAGATAGATAGATAGATAGATAACATTTTCGCACATTTAAACCAATATCTAAACTAAATTTTATCTTACGATAACATCGAGATTTTATATTTTGATTTCGCGCATGCGCGTTGTTTGTTTGTGATTTTGTCGACTCCACAATATATTAGCATCAGTTGGGCATCGTCTGTGAGAAAAAGAGCACCATGACGCGATTCACCCTGCCAAAAATTTCGAAACGGCATGTCTAACTGCCTGACATTCCAGCCGGAAACGCCAATACGAACATTTCAATGTGTTTGGGTGTCAATCTGAGGACAGTGCAGAGGATTCGGATAGAGTAAGATGACTTTAATGGTGATCACGAAGGTGTGGCAGCTCGGAAAACTCACTCTGATTGTTATGATGAGAAAAGAACTCACGAATCTGTTGACGAGGACCTCAGACTCAACATGGAGGCCTACATCAAGAGACTTTAGGAGGTAATACTGTTCCGAGTTAAGAGGATGGCTGCTAGATGATCCTATGTCTGGTAACATGACTCTGTACTATGCCACAGAAGCAGGAGAACCGAGTAATGGCTGTCTGACAATTTCTGCGACCACATCACACCTATCACCCACAAGCTATGTTTGTTGATCACCTCAAAAGGGACAACATCCTGAGCGATATACATTACGGATTTCAATCTTCTCGGTCCACTGCTAATGTCCTAAATGTAATTATTCACAGAATCAGTTAATAGACAATAAATATATCAGGAGTTCGATCGCATTAGACATTATCTCAGGCCTTTAACAAGGTGTGATATAGTAGTTGCTACACGAATTCTCCGCCTATGGAATCACTGTAAGAGTTTTCAAGCCCTTGCTAACAATGAAATTCGTTGTTAATAGCCAGTCGGCCGAGGCCCATGAGATCAATGCATTTGTCCCCCAAGAGTCGCTTCTCGGTCTAACCCTCTTTCTGCTTTATATTAATGATCGACTTATACTGATACGATCTGTTGTAAATATCTATGCAGCTGATACAACGGTATATGGTTGCACCTCAAAAAATCTACACGACCAGAGCCTGACAACTGATCTCTCCTATAGTCAGCTGTTATAAACTCAATGGAGGAAAACTGGCTGGCCATAGTCAATAATTCGAAAACCAAACTTGTAATTTTTAATACATCGAAAATCAAGCTAGTATCATTTCATAATCATCACCGATCAGACTTTGAGCTTTTCTCCAGATACAATTGAAGGGCAGCAATCTCAACGAGGCTTCATGGTCTGAACGTCGTCTATAAGAACTACATTTTACTGCAGACCTTAAGTGGAACATATATATGACTCATTGCGAAAGATGCTGGAAAAATGGTCGGCTCATCCAGGATATAATACTTGACCGTTTCTACCATATCTTTACAAAAATCAGATTAGGCCAAAAATGGGGTAGCGCCCTCATGACTCGGTTGTAGCAACTCAGTCCCCACTTTCCAACCTTTTCAGTTCCCAATCATTATGCGGCTTTTTAAGTGATTTTTTTTTTCACGCCTATCGCTATTTACATGGCAAATGTTCAGATGAGCTCTATTCTTTAGTACCACCGGTTCAGATAAATATGACTGACCATACTCCGTCCATGGAGTCGAATCATCCACATTTCCTCCCTGTTCCAACTTTAAGAAGAAGTTTCCACTCGGACAGCTTTTAATCAAGAACATCTACTTTGTATAAAAAAAAACTCCCATATGGATGCTTTCGTTAACACTAATCACTTCAATTCTAGGATCAGTCGCTATATATCTTCCTTATCATCATAATCTTCATTTCAACTTCCTCTTACATTATTATCACACACCTCATCCAGTGACGCTCTACTGCCAGTGGCTCTTGAGCCTTGGATTGAGTGAACTTTAATTAAAATATATTCTTATTATTACTTTCTGATTAACATAAAATGAAGGACAGAAAACGAGCGTTAAAAATCAACTAAAATTAGAATGATGAAAATATTATTTGTAACCATTTTAGTAGAAATGAATCTAGTTTCTACTTCTTAGTGAGTTTTAAGAACACGTTTATCAAAATGGCTCTACAGTCTATGGAATAGGGTTTAATCACATGGTGTCAAACTGTGGAATTTGATAACAAACGACCGTGCAACTTTCAGGAAACAAACTTTCTGTAAATTACTCTGCTCTGCCCTTAAGTCAATGATTTCAGTGTTGCTTTTGTCATTTGCTGAATTCGTTTGATGTTTGCCATGAATTATCTGAAAAGAAATAATAATCAGAACAAGTTAGAAAAAAATAAAAGCTATTAAAAGATGTATCCTCAAAGAACTTAGCAACCCTGTATATATAATACTAAATGCTTTACGTAAATCTTGTCTTTGCTGGCATGAATCAACATCTCTTTATCACATTACTTATAAGCCCTTATGCACAATTTTTTTGATAGAGTGCCTTGAAACCTTGGGCTGCTTGGCAGTGTTACTAATTGAATTTCCGCTTTTCTTATAAGTAATTTTCTGCATCTTTCGTACAAATGTGGATGTTCTGGTGGTATTAGGACCTTTAGCAGGCGTTTTACATTTGGTTATTGCGAATTCCAGTCAGCTGCTTCGAACTCTTTGCGAACTTTGACAGCAAAAGACTGTGCAACTTTTAGAAAGCAAGCAATCTCTAAACCACTATAAAGCACCCAGTGAGGACTGAACTCACTACAGTGTGCCTTTTCATTTGCTGATCTAGCTTTGTCATCATCTATCTGAAAAAAAATGAAGACAACCAGAAGTTAGAAAAGGTTGAAAAATTACCATCAAAGAGCTGAGCAACCCTATATATATATATATATATATATATATATATATATATATATATATATATATATATATATATATGAGAGAGAGAGAGAGAGAGAGAGAGGGCAGAGAGAGAAATTGATTTAATTTTCTATGGTTCTCACTATTTTTATGGTATCCAGGGAGAATTCCAACATAGACTAGAGAACAGTTCCTTGTACTGATTTATTAAATACCTGAGGCCTCCTTCTATGCTCGAATTTTACTAGAGTCAGTTCACACTTTCCTGTCTTCATTTCAAAAGCGTCTACGCGACCATTTGGGTGATGAATTTTTTTTCACTCTACGAAAATGGCCAGATGTAACCTTAAGTTCTATGCTAACAGTTTTTTTCTCTCGCACTTCTCGCTTGTGGAACTCTTTTCCAGCTTATTGTTTCCCATTGATCTTCAAAAATGAAAATGCAATCATTATCTTCAGTTTTCTTAATTTTTCATCTTTTATTTTTCTTTTCCTTTAATAGTGTTTTTTTTTTTTTTTTCTCATATTCTCTAATACATAGTAAACCCCTTGCGTCTTAGAGACTTTATTGCCTTGTTTTCGGTGAAAAGATTAAAAAATCATTTTCCACAAACGAAACATCTCAAACTTCTCACGTTATTTTAATGCCAGATGTTCTGCCAAACTCCATCCATTCCTTACCAATTCTATCCTTCACAGGTAAGACTCGTCATGCCACCTACATTAGGACGAAGTATTTCCGTTCCATTTGTATTCCATTAGTAAGAAGAAAGTTCTGCTTGGATAGCTTCTTCTCAAACCCTGCTACTACGTGATTTTTGCATATAAAGCGATTAACAAAGTACATCAACAATATATTGACGAGTAAAATAATTATGACCCCCAAACCTCCTTAATAATGCATTCGTCCTCCATCTGTCCGCAAAAAATCTTTCTTCCGATCCAGCATACACTTTCTGTGGTGATTTTCTAAATGTAGCTTAGATGTGGCACAAGGCCGAAAGTATGGGGCACCCAAAGAGGATCGAACACTCTACTCAGTTGTAATTGTGCTAGTGAGACAAACACGCATAGGCTCTCTATGACTCCTAAATTGTTTCATTGAGATTTGGCGCCAGAATATTAACAGCAGGTACTTTAACTGCTTCAAGTTATCCGTGAAGGCTTTGCAACACGAACCTGTTGAGTCAGTACACCTCGTTAAGTGCTCAATGGAAGTGAGCCCTGGGAAACAATGAAGATTTATTCATCTCCCTGAAATCCTTCCCATAGGAAGTTCCGCTCAGAAATCTTCTTCCACAGAACTGTTACTATGTAAAACAGACTCCCGAGATGATGCTTACTCTAATCCTACAAACGTGACATCTTCAACCATCTTTCCCACATATCGTCATAAACGGATCTTCTTAGCTGTTACTCTTATTGCGCATACAACAACCTCCTTTTCTAACCGTCTCACTTGAGCGGCTCCTGAGCCTCGTATCGGGTGAACATTAGTAAAAAACATTTTTCAGCTTTCATATTCCATTATCGAAGATTATTATTGTGTTGAAAGCATTGTGTCTATAGGTGTTCATTGTGATTCTTTGATAATTTTCGAGTATATTGTCCTTTTGCGGCGGTCGGTGTCATGTCGAGTTTCTTTAAGTAACGCATCTTCTAGCGCCAGTTTGTGATACAGTAGTAGCATTCTTTTTTTTTCATTCTAATCGTGAAATAAATTTACTGTGCTTGTTTCTAAAGCGATGGAATTATTATGTCAACGATAAAAAAATCACACAACTCAGCATCAATAAAATTTCTTTTAATTCAGGAGCAAAACTACTATATTTCAATTGAAATGTTTTAAAAAAGACATGTCACCACCAAATAATGTGCCAACATGCAGGATTTGACACAAAATAAAAACAAACACGACACCCACTGACGCGTGGAGATACTCGAAAATCACCCAGCTCAAAAAAGAAAAATACAAAGCAGACCAACAATTTTTTAACTACTGCAACCGAATTCGGTGTATACAAGGGGGGCTGAAAATTTCTCGATCCGATTCGCTTCCCAAAATCTAACTAAATGATCAAACATTGGATATTTTTTTCCTTTATAAATAGTCCGTCGCTGAGTACTTTTCAATGCACCTACTAACTGGTAAGTTACCATCACGTTGACATGCGTTCTTTTACAACAGAAACCATGGATGTATAAAGGTATGAATATAAAATTTATTCCCCCAACTTACCTGGACTAAACCCATAAAAACACCTATTTCCTTATTCTTCCATTAATTCAAGCTAATTTCTTTAAAAAAAAAACTGTTTGGTAAAAATTTGTTTTAATTTGAATCCGACACTGAAAATGATAAAAAAATTAAAAAAAAAAAAACTTGTTTACTAATGCTCTCGTTAAATTTGAAATATTTTAGAATTTTTTATCTGAATTTGACCCTACGCGCCTGCAGTAACTTTCGAGATTAAAAAAAAACAATCAGTTCCTCATAAGAATCTGGGTAGAGTGAACCGGAACGAAGCTAGTGACATATATCACTATCAACTCTGATGAAAGACATTACACTGTACTGACATGCACCGTTTGATATCCATAAATACTCAACAATCGTCCGCTGATGTCAATGGGTGCAATTTTTTTTTTTTTTCAATGTTTGTGTTAAATTATTTTGCTCCATCCTACGTTCCAATAAAATAAACTTTTTACATAATCATTTGATGCGCACTCTTATATACATACATATATATATATATATATATATATATATATATATAGATAGATAGATAGATAGATAGATAGATATAGGGGGGTAGGTATCTGTATATATGATGTCCGGATTATTTAAACAGTTTCAACTTACCCGAGAAAGAAAATACGAGGCCTATACAGAAATCATCCAGCCATTTAATATTAACAAGAGCCTAACCTAAGTAACAGCGCCTTAGTACACTTCAAACCTATCACCTTAGGAAAGTCGTACATTTATCCCAACATCCATTCTACGTTTCAAAGCAGTCTGACTTTTGGGATCGCCATCAGCTGCTGTGTTGTGTTCTTAATCTCGTCCATGTTCTGAAATTTCTGTTTCAAGAAATGATTTCAGCTGGACTGACACAACGAGTTTTCAGCTGGACTGAAACAACGAGATTTCAGCTGGACAGAAACAACGAGTTTTCAGCTGGACTGACACAACGAGTTTTCAGCTGGACTGACACAACGAGTTTTCAGCTGGACTTACACAACGAGATTTCAGCTGGACTGACACAACGAGTTTTCAGCTGGACTGAAACAACGAGATTTCAGCTGGACTGAAACAACGAGTTTTCAGCTGGACTGACACAACGAGTTTTCAGCTGGACTGACACAACGAGATTTCAGCTGGACTGACACAACGAGTTTTCAGCTGGACTGACACAACGAGATTTCAGCTGGACTGACACAACGAGTTTTCAGCTGGACTGAAACAACGAGATTTCAGCTGGACTGAAACAACGAGTTTTCAGTTGGACTGAAATAACGAGATTTCAGCTGGACTGAAACAACGAGTTTTCAGCTGGACTGAAACAACGAGTTTTCAGCTGGACTGACACAACGAGTTTTCAGCTGGACTGAAACAACGAGATTTCAGCTGGACTGAAACAACGAGTTTTCAGCTGGACTGACACAACGAGTTTTCAGCTGGACTGACACAACGAGTTTTCAGCTGGACTGACACAACGAGATTTCAGCTGGACTGACACAACGAGTTTTCAGCTGGACTTACACAACGAGATTTCAGCTGGACTGACACAACGAGTTTTCAGCTGGACTGAAACAACGAGATTTCAGCTGGACTGAAACAACGAGTTTTCAGCTGGACTGACACAACGAGTTTTCAGCTGGACTGACACAACGAGTTTTCAGCTGGACTGAAACAACGAGATTTCTGCTGGACTGAAACAACGAGTTTTCAGCTGGACTGAAACAACGAGATTTCAGCTGGACTGAAACAACGAGTTTTCAGCTGGACTGAAACAACGAGATTTCAGCTGGACTGAAACAACGAGATTTCAGCTGGACTGACACAACGAGTTTTCAGCTGGACTGAAACAACGAGATTTCAGCTGGACTGACACAACGAGTTTTCAGCTGGACTGACACAACGAGTTTTCAGCTGGACTGACACAACGAGTTTTCAGCTGGACTGACACAACGAGATTTCAGCTGGACTGACACAACGAGTTTTCAGCTGGACTTACACAACGAGATTTCAGCTGGACTGACACAACGAGTTTTCAGCTGGACTGAAACAACGAGATTTCAGCTGGACTGAAACAACGAGTTTTCAGCTGGACTGACACAACGAGTTTTCAGCTGGACTGACACAACGAGATTTCAGCTGGACTGACACAACGAGTTTTCAGCTGGACTGAAACAACGAGATTTCAGCTGGACTGAAACAACGAGTTTTCAGCTGGACTGAAACAACGAGATTTCAGCTGGACTGAAACAACGAGTTTTCAGCTGGACTGAAACAACGAGATTTCAGTTTGCCTTGACTTACCCTTTTGATTTGATGTTTTGCCAAAATTAATTCCTGTACGTAATGTGGCGAAAGAGCAAAGCATTCTCATGTTGAATGTGACGCCCACACAGTACACAAACTCACTGATGACTGAGTCTTCTTTAATTGGTTACTAAGATAACTAAAGGCCGACCATCCGGTTCTCGAGATATGCAAAATGATTGGATAGTTTCAGGACAAACCTCGTATGTCCATGAGTGAACTAATTTTTGTGCTCCCAGCTCAACATTAATATCAATATGTTGTATATAATTCCAAACTAAAACTTGATTTAACATAACTATGTTTCATTCTTGTAGTATTGATATTTTAATAAATTGAGCTGTGAAATTCAAATAACTTATTTAACTGGGTCGGGTTGGGGGATCAATATTTTTTCTCAGTTGAAAATTTCTCGAAATTGGGCGCTTCAATGTGACTTAATGTTTCATAAACTTGTCTCTTCTAAACCAAAATCTCTCATCCATTTCTGCAAGTTCGCTACGTAGGTCATGCGTTGTTTTCTGCCGTCTCTCTTGCCTTCAATCCTTCCTGTGAGTATCAAGTTTTCCAAGCTCTCTTTTCTCATTATGTGCCCTAGAAATTTCATCTGTCTTCAAGCATAAGTGTCCTTTTTGTTTCCATTTTCTCCAAAATTTCATCGTTGCTCACATGTTCAGTCCATGGTATTCTCAGCACCCTTCTGTAGAAACACATTTCTATCGCCTCAAGTTTCATCTTCATCTGATTGTTCAGTATTCACTGCTGTATAGGAGGGGGTGATACTACGTAACAGTTCAGTCTTCTTTTCTTTGTTTCTAATTAATGTTTTCTGTTTCTTAATACTTTGCTTAGCTTTTGGAAGACATTTTTCGTTATCCCAATGCACCTTCGGATTTTAGTGTCGCACTTCCTGTCCCCCATTAAAATACCTCCCAATTATTTAAATGGTTGTACACGTTTGATTCTGGTATCTCCAATTTGTAATTTGCACGTTGAAATGTCCCCTTTTGCTAACAATCATGCATTCTCTCTTCTTACAATTGATGCTTAGTCCTTTCTTCTCACTTTCCTTCACTACCTTCTGTAGGAGTTTTTGTGGTTCCCTTTCTGTTTCTGCTATCAACACTGTATCATCCACACAGCTTATATTGTTAAAATTGTGGCCGCTATTAAAATTGTGGCCGCTGATAATGAATCTTGGTCGGACTTCTAATTCTTTCATAATTGCCTCAATGTATACGTTGAATAAGTCACGTGAATTGTCACCTCGTTTTCTTGCATTATTTTCATCAAGATGAGGTCAACATAATAATATAAGAAATCCGGTGAGAAGAAGACACATCCTTCTTTTACACTGTTTTCTATTTTTGTATATTTGATGAACTCATTCTCTATCCGTATACGGGCGGTTGCCAGTATATGTTCTAGATTATTCTAATAATATTTTTCTCGCTAGACGACTAAGTCAGTTCCCTACGCCTTTATCCACTGTGCCATGTATCCTTTAAGACAAATAAAGGCGTTGGTTAGATCCAGTGACATGACCCAAAGTGTTGTGAGTTCAATACATGGTTAAAGCAGAGGAGAACTTGAGAGGTGAATTAAAACGAGATAACTGATAACTGACATCCATTAGACATGGCACAATAAACTCGAACAGTCTACCCCAGCGAGCGACATAAATGGCTCAGTTCGACATTCCAGCCACCTGAAGAAGGGTGGAGCGTACAACGGCCGAAACGTTGTGATAAATATGGCAACAAAGCTGAGAACAATAGTCCGAATGTAAATAGTGTACATAATACCTCATCTCAGAAATGTAGACAGATACTGAAGTTTGTCTCACTAGATACATTATTACTGAGTAGTGAGTTTGATCCTCACTAAGTAGACAATAAACTCGACCTTGTGCGACATCTAAGCTACGCTTTGTAAATCATTATTTGGGCACTTCGATGATGCGTAATAGCAAGTTTGTCTCCCTAAATCACTCACTGGCTGTCCCATACTTGCACTTGGTAAATTACTATATTTCGTTTGCTTGACGAATTGTTGTGAATGTCCCCAAAATGAATAAATGTAGTTCATCAGATAAGAAATGAAACCAGAGATAATCGTTAATTACCATTCTTAGCCTTGACACAGATCTATAAGCATGAGGTTCCTCGTCAATAGACAGGATCCGTGAAAGCAGATTTACTATCTATTACACCGTGAAGATGCGCTCAATTAAATCAGAGGTAGTCAATAATCGTTCATTGATCTACTCTACTGTCTTTTGTGCTAATTCAGTGGTTAGAGAGTAAATCTCACAACACTTGACTCTTCCAGTTTATTCCGCTTTAGGACTATTCGAAATTAGCAGTCTTCAGTTTTCATGTTTAATTATGATAATTTAAACATCTGGATGAAAATATCTATGGAAACAAACCTAAATATTATTGAAAATCATAAGAAAATTAAATATTCAATATAATGGCGAGGGAAAGTAGAACAGATTTTATAATTTTGCACCAGCATTTTTCTTTATTGCATCTGTTTACTTAATAGGTTGGTGAAAAAATAATGACGTAATAATGTCGTTTTTTGACGTATTTTTTAACGTCAAAAAACGACATTATTACGTCATTATTTTTGCACCAACCTAATAGAAGTCTAATACTGTAGCGTAAGTATTGTCTTCTTGACGGTTGTCTAAAATGAAATGTTCGTAAGCGCCGCTTGGCCGGTACTTATATTGTTTTTCCTTCACCGGGTTTCTTACCGGTGATCACTTCTATTTGTCCCGTCTTTTCGGTGGACCTCTTTTCGCTACAAATACGTGGCTCTATTTTTAGATAACCTTGAAAATACTGAATTTACTGATAAAACAAAGCTGATATACCGACTAACAAATTTTTAATTTCTCTTCATCGTTTCCACCTCAGTCCTTTTAACTTTTTTACTTTTAATCTCTACAAAGTTTCGGAGTTAAGCACGTTAACGAAATATGTTGCGGCTATTTCCTAAGCGTAGATGTGGTACAAGGTATGAAGCACCTAGTGAGAATCGAACTCCCTTTTCAGTCGTAAACTGATCTAGTGAGACAAGCTTGCTAACCATTACACCACACCGAGGCGCCCTAAATGAGGCATGTTTTGTGCATAAGTCTTTCGTAATAGAGGCCGACATATTAAAGCAGTATTCTAAAAATGGATGACAGTAACAGGCAATTTTCTGTAAGTTTGAATGAATTCTAGTTTTAAATGAAACTAGAATCCGGTTTAAAAAAAAAAAAGTTACATAATAGATCACCTAAGAAACAGTTTAAAATTTAATAAAATTGCTGCTAGACTGAGTAACGCAGCAAATATTTTTTTAAAAGAAAATATATATTTATTTGTAGTCCGACACAATTATCAATCGTTTTCCGATTCACAATCTATTTTAGCGTTCCAAACTTTTTTTATACATGCCAAACGTTAAAATCTATTATATCGTACTTAAATTTCATGAGCATAATATAAGCTTTTATATTATGAAACCTCGTTGGAATAGGCAACTCTTGCAGTAAAAATATAAAAAAAAAAAACTTCTTTCCAAGTGCAATGTATTTTATCTCAAACATTTTTGACATAAGTGAAAACTGAAATTTAATTCAAAATTTATTCACAATAAATCAGAATATTATTAAAACAATGAACAGAAAAAAGCAAAAAATATCACCCAAAGTGCAATTTATTTCTAGCGTACACACAATTATATTTTTTACTAATAAACGCATAGAAACAGAATAAATGTCTAAATTTCGACAAATTTATTGAGGATGTACCAAAAAGATGGATTTCCTGGACAGGACATGACCAGAGTTTGGAAAACGAAATTGTGATCTGATGAAAGAGTTTAAAATTTGTAAACGATGTTTAGTTATTTATTTAAAATGCTAGCATGGACGCCACCTAGGAATCTTTTTCCGTGTTAAGTTTCTCTACACCCAAATGGTTGGTCAAATGCCAGTTTACTTCACATGACTTTCAAGAGGTAAGTAAATCATTTCTCTCCTTTCTTTTACATGTTAAAACTTTCCTCGTGACTTATATATCTGTTTCTTTTTTTATTATTATTTTTGCTGAATTAATGTTTTCCCCAATTACTTTTACTGATTCGTATCCCAAAACAACCCGAAAAGAAACTTTCATTTATGTTGTGAATAGATTTACTATTTGTCAATTGTAAAAAGAAAAGACAAAAAAAGAAGACCTATTTGTATTTCTCTTTTTCAATAACTTCATTCTTCGAAGTTGAATTGTTATTTGCAAAAACTACCTACGAGCTGTTTTGGACCAAAACGGTTCTAACGTATAACGTATTGGTTAAAAGACTTTTTTAATTCAGTTGCGAACTAAATAAAACAGTTCTTTACTCGAACAAGAGGAATTGATTGCAACATTTTTTAATTTATTCACTTGAAAGGACTGAAAAAAAGGCATAGCATCGTATGTTCCTCAAGCATAATTTTTAAAATTGTAAGCACTTTTCTTGTCACTAAGCTAAATCATAACAAGTGGAGATTTTTCCAATACGAAGTCAATGTACATTGGATGCAAACTGGTTATATTGACGCCTCTTGAAGATGTCAACGAAATCGGTATCTTGTTTTAATGCAAGAGTAAAGTGTTCATGTATGCGTTTTATTTTTTTACGGTTTATCAACCCTTTCTGGATTACTTAAAACCGAAACAGATTTCGAACTGTAGAAAGTCGATTATAATACCAGGATTTTCCAAGCGGTCCCCCATCTAGATACTGACTGTGTTCGACAACTAGTGTTTTCAGCGTGATTTGGCCACAGGTATGCAAGATTACAAGACTTATCTAATATTAATTTTTAGCGAATCTGCAGAGGCTCACCTCGTTGAAATAATCTTTCTTCTTTAAAATTTATTTCCATCTTACTATGGAATATACACTACAGATCACGAAAATCAATTTTGTTTAAATTTTCTATTTTGCTATGTAAATTGACTTTACATTGCTCCCCCCCCCCCAACGCAAGCCAAAGGCAAAAAATGTTCATTATCAAATAATAAAATATTCTTAAAAAATTTCAAATAATTAAAAAATAGTTAATGTCTATATTATTAAAAGCAAATTCTAAATTACCTTTTCCCTGTGTTGGATGAAAAAATAATGCTTACATATAAAATCTTAAATAATTTCAAACATCTGCAAAATATAAATTTCAAGCATGTTTTTACTTATCTTTCCCTTTTATCATTATTATTATTATTATTATTATTATCATCTCCTCCTCCTCCTCCTTTACTTAGATATTTAGCTTTCGTAAGGAGATTAATTGGCGCTATTACCCTTTCGCCCCACCCTCCAAGCAATCAGTACGGACTGCATTACTTGCAACAGCCGTTGTAGGGAAAAAAAGTAAAGGTTGCCGTAAGACAATAAGCATTTGGAAGAGGGCCGAGGACTTGCTGTGAAAACAATAAGAAAGGATTTAGAAATTTCCAGCCTAAACACTGGAATCTGACTGGAATCAGTTTTGCCGTGACGTGTGACACGTTCAGTATTTCATCAACCTTCATCAGAGTGATAAAGAAAAACAGGAAAAAGTTTTAAAATGCGTGTTTGATGTTCTGAACATGATGCACAGGAAATAAGGAACAGAAAAAAAATAATTAGAGAAATAAAATAATCGCGGGAAAAAAACATGTCGGAGTCGGGCGCGAAAATGTAATTGCGCCGATTCATTTACAATAGCAAACTGAAACTCTTAAAATATAAAAAGTTTAATTTTCTTATATTTTATTCCTGATTTGGAGTGTTTATTCGATACGAATACGAAATTAAATTTTCTTGGAGGGGTGCGTTTCTATAGGTGGGCAATTTTTTTTACGCCAAGTCATATTTTTTTTCTCTTTTAAGAAAGTATAAACGGTGTTTAGCGTCTGTTATGAAGATATCAGTCTCTTCATTACTGATATACAGGATTTTCACTGATTCATTATGCTTTTAAAATTTGAAGCCACTATTAGTAAATTTGTTCAAAATGCGCCTTTTATAGACAAAATAATTTTCATGTATATACGTGATCATTACGTGTAAATATTCAAACGGAAAAGATGTTAACACGATAAACTTACTTCTATACAAAATCAACTGAGAATTTGACTGTAAAAATATTTATTTCTTCAATGTTTCGAATAGGGGAAAAGCAGCATCTTTTGTTTTGTAAATGAGCCGAGGAAGTCGGAGATGTAATTTTCGGTCAGGCCAATACCGAAAATAAATCCTGGTCTCTTAAATACATGTCTTCAAATTATACATACAAAATTAAGTTAGCGAAAAATTGGCAAGCAAATGAACTGTGATAGGCTTAAGAGAATCGAACTAAACTTTTAATTGACTAAGCAATTCATCAGAGGCTTCTGTTAAGTGGAGTAATGATAGTAATCGATAGCAGCTCAAACTGAGAAATCGGAGAGCCAAGTTCGAATTCCAGTCGTATCCAGTCACTTACATGCTAATACTTCTGGGAAAGGTATGAATCCTTCCCCCAGCTATGGGTAAATAGCAGGGTGGGGAGAAGAGCTTTGGATGGCAACTGGTCTACAGCAGAAAGAAAGTAGGTTGCCTACTGCGAGAAAAATATCTGCCTCGTCAGTCATCGAAAGATACATGATCGCCTAAGTATGTATCACGCATGACCCATAATTCTGAATTGACTACTGAGAACTGCAACGCCTGGAATGAGGTCCTTTTTTTCCATTTTAGCATTTCGATATCGAAAGTAAAGACAACCAAGAAATCTTTTTAAAAATAAGTTATTACAAGTAACGTAGATCTCATGATACAAATTGCATGGCTTCTGCTTTATTTGTAAATTCTGAACTTTTCTTATGTTATATAACGAAACCTGTGTAATTGTTGTGTTATGTAATAAATGTAACACAACAATTCTTTAAAGAAATGTACAAATGAAGCAGATTAGTTAAACGGTTCATTGGCTTCTGTCTTAATTGTGAGTTTGGGATCTTTGTTTTATGGAAACTCAATAAATTGTTTAAAAAAAAACCTGTTTCATTGCATCTCAATATTAAAACCTTTTATCATTTACCGTTATTTTTGACGGTCTGGGTACACTTCTACGTGTCATGTTTTTTTGTTTTTTTGTTTTTTTTTCTGACTCTCTATGGCCTCTTATCATTTGTAGCATTTAGCAAAGTTGTTCACTTTACCAAACCTCTCGTCATTTATTCCACTCTCCATTCACACAAGAACGTCAAGTAGGTGACTCGATGCACACCCTTTCCCTTTTGCCCTTGATATGCCCTATGAGAGAGTCCAGTACTAAAATACTCTCATCAAATAAACAGACGCCCTTCTGTTAGGCACAAGTCTTATATTCTTGCGTCGCTGGAAGCAGTACTTCAGGTCTTCTTTAAAGATTCCATCTGTTACTGATGTTGTTGTCATTTCCCAATGTCATGAAATAAAAGAAATTTCTTTCGAGCCAACCTTTCAGGAAGTCTTGGAAATCTCTTCAGGAAAAGCACCTGGAACGGATGCTACCACCCGAAATCTACACGTATAAATAGAACTCAGGTCAGTAGAGAAAGATGAGAAGACTTTTTAGCAGTAGAAGTGAAGACTTTTTTGAAGTTTTTGTTTAAAAAATGTGATTGCTTGACTGAATACCTAAATATATTTTCTACGAGCAGTAAAGTTTTAATTAGTCTGTCTTAGAAATACCTAAAAAAAAATTGTAATGAGTTGTAAACTTTTGCGTTGCACTGTATTATGGGCACTATTGTCTTCAGAAAGAAAAGTGTTTTCGATAATGAATTTTTACAAGAATTGTTTTCATTTTAATTATAATAATTCATAAAGTTTTAAATGTAAATCTTAAAATTCTGTATTAATTTGTAATTGGTAGGTGATATTGTTATTATTAAGTAAAACTATATTCACTAATCATAAATGGAAAACCTTACTACAATTTATCGACTCTCCCTATTATTCTAAAAAGAATTTTGATTTGTTTTTCTTTTGTATGTTTATAAACATGCCGATTATTGTACATAATTAGGTTACAATAAAATTTGTATTTTATATGAATACTACCTTATGAAAATTGAAATGTAATAGAGTTGGGGGCCGTATCATAGATTCGATAGTGGGGATGTACGGAGGACACTTGCACCGGACTAGATATAAGATACTCTAATCCGAGGCAGAATTGCTTATTTGTATGTAAATATTCCTGTCAAGTTTTACTGGTATCATTCTTTTATGTGTGTGTGCACGCGTGTGCAACTACAGCCGCTCATAAAAGCATCTGTAGTTTTCCACACGCACAACTGGATGCGTATAAACACATACAAAGTATGAATATCGTTTTCTTTATGCCAGTGTAATTTCAAGCATGATTATCCGTATAATTGCAAGCGCACACACGCACACAAAGCAACAAATGAATGGATGAAGAAACACGTTCTATGTGTAGAACGGGGATTCGTGTCTGGGATGTAAAGTGCACACTGTTCTATATTTCTTCATTGAGGCTCTCTTTGATAAAAGTACAGTGTAACTTGCAAATGTTTTTACACCATCCTACATATTTATAAGATTTCTGTTTCTGAGTCAGGGATTGTGTGTCTCGAAAAAGTTTAAAATGGTGGCCATTACGTAAGCATTTAATGATAACAGCTTATGTAATGTATGTTTTTTCTAGTATAAAACCTCCGAATTGGATAGAGTTCGATAAAAAAAAATGTATATTTAATTCTTTTTGTTTCATGTTAGATTTCCATGTACTTATTGTCTATTTAAAGAATACATTTGTCCTTCAGACATATTCCCGTCTGTTTTACAAATATCAATTTTCTGCTTTGCCATTGTGATAAAAGTGCATAGCAATGATAAAAAAAAATGTTTGCTCTTAGTGTTCATTTTTTCTGCTTTTTTTTTTTTTTTTACGTTGAATGGGAAAAATAAAATCTAAACTCGTCACAAATGATGCGGATGATTAGTGCCATCCATCTCTTCTCTCCCCAGTATGGGTTAAATAGCAGAGCAGACCAAGCTCTCGAGTTGTTTTTTGGCAACTAGCCTAGTAAAAGGACAAATCTGAATGGAAAACCGTATGTAGTCCTGGTGAAATGCGTACTGTACTTACAAATTCATGGGCGTGACAAAGACTATATTCCTACTGCGATTGATCTACAACGGCGTCGATGCATTTTTATCCCGCACCCCAAATAAACAATTCTTAGCAAACTTTGACAATCGTGCCCACAAAAAAAAGTGTTAAAAGGACGTTTTTTCCTTTGACGCCGCTATTATTTTAACTACCTTCACTCCTCGGCAATGTTTGTTGTTTTCAAAAAGCGATGATTAGAATTGTAATAAAAACTAAAAATACAATAACAAAAATAATAAACAGTATTAGATTGTTTCTTGGAATCTTTCGGAAAATATCGGATAATTGCCAATTAATTCGAACTTTTATAAAATAGTAAATAAGGATTTACTTATAGTTGCTTCACATATTTTAATAATTTAATAAATGCTTATAAATTTACGAATACATTTTTTTTCATATTTGTTACTTTATAAATTGATAAATGATAAATATTACATTGCATTTGTTTTAATTGTATTCTGTAAAATTCTTGTAAATAAGCGATATAATAGGGCTTAATATTTTTGTTGTCAATTCTCAAAAACAAAAAATAATGTATAAATTCACTTTCATCATATGTTTAGGTTTCATTAAAATTCTAATCATCGCTTTTATAACAAAATTGCTGAATAAAGCTAGTTAAAATAATAGCGGTGTCAAAGGGAAAATATCTTTTCTTTTTTCTTGATTTTTGCAATTCTTTTTGTATTAAATTCACAGAAATCCTTTTTATCAGAAACATTTTAGAGAAAGAGAAAACCTAAAAGGAAGAAAGAGATGACAAAGTTGCTTAATCTCATGATGATTAAAATTCGAGAAAATATAGAAAAAGTTATCTGCTTGACCCCTTCAAACAATTAAACATTGGTCGATTTGAGAACTTTTCAGCACGTACCTTGTTTGCTTTTTAAAACATGCAATGTTCCTGCTATCTGTAGAACTTCATAAAATGTTTGAAATAATGATTGACTTCATTTTTAAAATATGAGTTAAGTATCTGATCAAATACAGTGACTGTGGAGCAGGTGATTTTTATGCTATATCCCTTTTGATGATCATGGTTCTCCACAGCTTTCTTTTTATTTACTATCTGGGAATAGCCACAACTTCTTGGGAAAGATAGTGAAGTTCTTACCGGTTGATTTTCCACGGATTTTAATTTAGTTGCCCTTTTCCGAGATTGAATGCGATTCAAGGCTAGAAATCTTAGTCTACCTTGTTATATTTAACTGATAGCTGAAAGAGATAAAGGATAGATTCATTACTGTGACATGAGCGCAGTTTAAACATGGCTTCCTTATTCCACTCTCTGCACCGACAATCTTTACGTTATCTGCACATCCTTCTTCCTAATATTGTACTATAGCTTAGTACGATTGATACACCCATGTAATAAACTTGCAAGGGGAGAGTCCAGTGGTCGGGTAGACAGTAATAGTGAAATGCGTTTCAATTTAAGATATTTGCGTGAGAAGAACGAATGCTGAAATACCGGCAAGCAAAATTAAAAATGATATCGACCTGTGTTAGCAAAATTTGAAGCAGGCTAATTCGCATGAGAAAAATTAGCAGGTGTTTACAGTGACGGATAATAAATTTAGGTTTAATGATTAATCACAAGATTTACAATCGTATTATAATCTCCTCCTCTAATGAAATACGAGGGTGAGCTGGAAAGTTCATAGGCTGACTGTAAAGGAATAATGTTAAAACTGTGAAATCTTGCATACATTAATTTCACCCGTATTGTTTCTTTCCAGGTAAACTGACATCTGACTGTCCAAAAGAATATTGCTCCTCTTGGTCAAAAAAGTCATGATCAGCAGTTATGTCATTATCACTGCAATACTGATTCCGAGTCAATTTTTTTTCATGTTGGAGAACAGATGATAATCAAATCAGTATATGGAGGGTGATGAACCAGTTCAAAGCCATAGTCACGCATAGCAGCCATTGAAACCGAGGACTTCAGGGCTAAGGCATTGTCCCGGGGAAATAAGATCCCTTTTCCTGAGCGTTTAATTTTGATAGTCTTTCGTAACTATCTCAGCAAGTTGGCATAGTTGGTGTGGCCCTCCTGAAGATAGTAACCATCTAAAAAAAAAAACTGAGGCCATCACATTCCCTGCAGATGAAACATCATTGGCCTTCTCGGGAGCAGGTGAGGGGAGATGTTTCTACTACATGGACACTCTCATGATTTCTGGGTTAAAGCGATGAACCCAACACTCATCCTGGGTTAGGAAATGTTTAAGGAAACCAGCCGGCTCTGCCTCAAACAATGTCAGATTTTCCTATAATGTGATCAACCTGTGCTCTTTTGATCAGTAATCAGAAGAGGTCATGTGTAGTTCACTCACAGGATATTTCAATTAGTATCGGTTATTTGATTTATAGTCGATCACATGTCATCCATCACCATGTAGTAAATACAGTCAATGTTTTCCTCGGTGGTGACAGTTGCAGGACGTACAGACCTTAATTCATCTTCAAAGCTCTTCCTTCTCCTCCTAAATTAAGCTGCCTACTTTTGCACTGTTAATGTCGTCTTCTAATGCAGCAATCATGACAGCATCAGTGTCCTTGGGGGATAAACTTTTTTCTGTAGGTATTTGATAACACCACGATGCCAAATTTTCTTCATTTTCAAGACAAGTGGCGACTTTTGAAGTCTTTTTAAACAGTCAGATATCAGTTTACTTGGAAAGAAACAATGTAGTTATTAATAAGACGAGTTGAAATGAATGCATGCAATATTTCAAAGCTCTAGTATAATTCCTTCATAGTCAGTCTATGAACCATTCAGCCCACCTTCGTACCTTTTGACAAAATATATCATTTATACATCGGCTTTTACCGCCATCGTTTTCCACCAATTTTCATTCATCACGCTTACGATTCACGATACAGTTTTGATCAATTGTTCTTTTTTAATTAAGGTTTAAGTCTCATAATGAAGACTTGCTTTCCTACTCTCGCGATATCTAGGCTTTTATTTCCAACACGTTTCATGTTCCCAAAACGAATTTTGAACATTTGTTCATATGAGAAAGATTAACTAAGCTACAAAGAAGATGTGCAAAAAAGAATTGTTTAAATTTTATTTAAACCGAATTTCATATTAACCCATTTATACGATCCGTACCTAAACATTTTTAGAAGAAGGAATATTTTATTTGCAGGTTTTGCTGCTATTTTTTCCAATGAAACTGTAAATTTAATAAACGCAACTTTATATTCCTTCGTATCGAGGTTTATATGTGATTGATGTTTCGATTGTTTGTTGTTCCGATTTTCCCAGCGCCTAACCATAGTTGATAGCTTTTGTTTTGTGTTTTTTGTTTTGTATTTTTTTGTTTTGTGTTTTTTTTGTTTTTTTTATAAAACGTTTTCAAAAGTATATTTCCGAAAACTTTATGCGCTGGATGAAATTTTATGTTTCAATTTCTTCAGATGCCAGTCAATAATGAGAAAAATAAAACCTGATCCTGACGACGACTTTTGATTATTTTTTTAATCATTTCACCTCCTCCCCCCCCACACACACCTCCAACTATGGCAATAAAGTCACTCAAACTGCTTACAAAGATTGGGAACTGATTTTGTTTTTGCCACTAAGACGCAAGGAGGCTACTGGGAGTGAAAGAGAATTAAAGACTTTAGAAGGAACCGGAAACCCAATCCTAAACAGAAAACAAGGTATAAACCTCTACTCCTGTTCAAAAGATCGGAGAGGAGTATGAACCGGGTGATAAGTGAACCTATCTAAAGTTATACCGTTTCAAGGAGAAACTGTCAATTTTTTTTTTTTTTTTTTTTTTGCTTTACAAAAGGTAATGTTTCTCTATTTCACCTTAATGAACTGAAATACTAATCTAAATAACCTTTATAACATTTTGCTTTTAAATTAAAATGCCCTGCAATCATTTCTGGGAAAATGTAAATTTTGGTTTTAACTGCAAAGAAACTAACATAAAAATTAATAAAAATAAATATATCCAGTAGTTTTTATGAGAGGTTAAGTCTTCTAGAATTACTTATATTCTACTCTGATTGGTGAAAGTTTTTAGTTTTCTCAACCAGTTTATGTATGGATTTTCAAAAATACGTAGAAATTTGTAAGTTAAACGTGCTTAGGGCAACCAATGAAGTTAATTTAATTGTCATATTAATGACTTTCTATATATGCTAATTACATAATCTCTGTAGATAGTAAAAGAATTACATTTTTTCTTTTTATTAGATATTTTTGGTTCATTGCAATTTGTAAAACTTTACATTTCTTGATCAAACACAATTAGTTTAAAATACTGAGAAAATACTTCCAGACATTCTCTTAATCGTGACATTTTCTAGATCTTCTGTTAAAGAGGTAAAAATGTTAAGTGATTTAATTTCGACAGGAATTCTATTTACACAAATGTAAATATTTGAAATTTCCTAACAGTAGACAAAGGGCGTTTGACTAACCTCAAAATAGTTTATTCTACAAAATTTTCTTCAAAAAACTTTGTTGGAATTAAATCAGCTCATAAATGAATCGAGCAATTTATGAACATTCGATAATTAGATTTTTTTAGTGGCATTTTTTAATCTAAGTTATTCGCGTAAAAATCTTTTTTATATAAATTATTACATCATATTGTTTTATACAGTGTAAACAACTTTCAACACCCAATTTCTCCAGTTCTTATATAGAGGACAGAAATAAATTTTATTATTTACATTCAGTTGAATGTCCTCATCTTTGTTATCACGACGTTTCAGCCATTGTGCATTCCGGTTTTCCTTCAGTTGTCTGTCGATCCGGGTAACCCACAGGGAATTTTGAAGTGGACCCTTTATTTAATCTATAAGGGTAGAGTGTTCTCTCTCCACTCCCCATGTCTAGGGGTATCTCGTCAGTTTGTTTTTAGTACTGCTCACTAGGTTAGCCTAGTAGATCCAATCGTGGGTTCATTAATTGTGAGTTCAATCCTTGAGTTGCTTAGTGTAGACCTAAATTCAATAAAAAACGGACAATTGGTCTGTAGTGTAAAATAATAATAATAATAATAATAAGCAAGATGCTATATCTGTAGATATGGACAGTCTATATTTTATAGATGAAATAAAGGGTTAAGTTCCTGAAATTTTGTGAAAGTTACCAAAATCGACAAACATCTGAAGAAGGCCGATGTTCACAACTGCCGAATTTTTTTGATAACGTCAAAGATGAAGAGATTAGTTTGAATTAGTATAGACAGTGAGAGTTCTTCATCTCAGATATTCAGACAAAAATTTTATATCGAAACTTTCATTTTTTTCTTTTTACTAATTACGTAAAGATTATGGCGATAAAATCAACTTTTATTTATTCAAGAATTAGACTTTTCTCATCGTAAAGTCTCTTTACAATTTAAAAAACAATATCAGAGAAGCAAGTGAACAGACAGATATGTGGAAATTGTTACAAAATGAGAAGTATTTATTAAAATTTTAACTAATTTAATCCACCTCTATATAGGCACCATTAGTTGCATGGAACGCATCAAGACGGTACTCGACTTCTTGCTATGTTTGCTGTAGCACATCTTCATCGATGATTTATCATTTGACTCGAGTGGCAGCTGTAACTGTCTGGCAGCAGTACGGATGGACTTTGTAAGAGAACGCTGAAAGGCTTGTCTTACACGATCAATGTTTTTCTCAGATGTTCTTGGTCGTCCCCTCCTCCCTTTATCCAACGCTATCCCTGTCTCCATAAATTTCTTGAGCCATGCACAAATTGACGGGCGTGACGGTTGTTCTCTTCCATACATAGTTCTTAGTTCTTTTCTTTCATTAATAAGATACCTTAAATACACAAATACAATTTGATTAAAAAAAAACTTTGGTTACTACTAAGTACATAGAACAAATCTGATAAAGATATCTGATAAATTTTCTTTGTAATATATTTTTTAAATTGTAAAGAGACTTTATGGACACGCTGTATATCGGGTTTGCGGAATAAATAAATTCATGAAGATATCTTAATTAAATCTGAAAAGTATTACGTCCAATACGTTTCTATTTTAGACAAAATAATGTTTCGCTTACACTGGCAAGTAGGAAAGACTTATGATTAATTTTATATATATATATATATATATATATATATATATATATAATATTTTATTATAATAGATTACAATAGAAACATTTTACATCGCTACACAAAAACTTTCATGTTTCAGTACTATAATTGTACTTCGTCAGGCGATGGTAGGTAACTTGTGATAAAAATGATTTATTAGGGAAGTTTGAAAACAAATAGTTACCATTTTTCGGAAGTTAAATGCGGAGCATACAGTTAGAATTAAAAATATACTTGTGGGTATGTATAGATTAACCAATTAAAAGTCAGATCAACGTTAAAATAGAAAAATAAGGTTGGAGGCGGATGGGTTACTTATTCATGTCAAGATAAATTAACGCTTCAACATGTCATTCAAGGATCGTAGGAAGCATGTCAGCGACAAATGCATTATGGATGTAGCCAAGTATGATGTTCCGATTTGTTGAAGTAGGCATGAAGTTAAACGGGTTTAAAAAAAAAAAATTATTTTTTTTAGATACTCAGAAAGCTTCTTAAATGGGCTGATGAAAAAATCTTTTAACTATATTTTAAGGTAAAAGGTAGACAATGTTAATTCATTTCTTTAGTTTAACAGAGCTTTATTATTAGGAAAATTTTATATGTATTTTTTTTTTTTTTTTTTTTTTTTTTTTGCAAACTCAGGGAACATAGATCATGTAAGGATTTAGAAGTTCTATTTTTTTTTTTTTTTTAATATTTGTTTAAAAAAGTAGTACGTTTCCTACGGTCCTTGAATGACATGTCTAAGTGTTGATTTATTTCGACATGAATAAATAACACAACCACCTACAGCCTCTGACCTTATTTTTATATTTTAGCTTAGATCTAACTTTTAATTGGTTAATCTAGACATACCCATGAGTATATTTTTAATTCTGACCTTATGCCCCTCCTTAACTTCTAAAAAGAAGTGATGATTTGTATTCAAAATTTCCCTAATAAATCAATTTCATCACATGTTATCTACTATCACCTGAGGAAGTACAATTGTAATGAAAGTTTTTTGTAGTGATGTAAAATGTTTTATTGTAATCTACTATAATAAAAATATTTTGCTCTACTTTGTATTAAGCACTTTTTAAAATGCTATGAACTATGGATTTTGACTACATCAGTTCTTTCTCTTATCTGTGTATATATATAATATTCAGTTCTTTCTCTTGTGTGTATATATATATATATATATATATATATATATATATTCAGTTCTTTCTCTTGTGTGTGTGTAATATATATATATATATATATATATATATATTACGGCGTTAAAAACAAGAATATTTTTACATTGGACCATGATGTTATTAAAATAAAATACCAGCCGACCGGTTTCGCCCCCTCTCTTCAGAGCTGTAAACGGGGGAAAAATTATGAAAAAAAAAAAAATATATATATATATATATATATATGGGTGACGTGAATGAACGGAAGGGACAGTTGTAACACCTAAAGATGCTAGAGACCCAGAAGAGCAAGCCCAAGCAAACAATCTCTCTGTTTACAAAGAGAAGGTCGCCCAGACCTGATAAACAGCGTCTCCAACACCTTCAGATGAAACAACGAGTGTGAAGTGGACAACACAGAAAACCAATTCACACTGAAGTCCAACGCACAACCAGGACTATTTATGAAATGATCCGCTATAGATGACCCGTATGTATTTCGAACGGTATCACCAATCGAAAAATTTTTATTATAAATTTTAGCAGGCACGTGTTGCTTGATTCTAACATCCAAGCGTTGTGTAGTTCTACCTATGTAGTCGACACCGCAACTACATTTAAATTGATAAATTACTGAATTAATATAATGAGGAGGTAGAACATCCTTACTCATGGATGGAAGAACAGATCTTGTTTTAAACACAACACGTACATTCGCTGCAAAATAGCATTGATTAGAACTCGATGAAATTTGCTTAGCCAACATTTCGCTATCCCTACCAAAATATGGCACTCGTAAATAAACGGGACATTTTTTTAACAAGCACAGGTTTTACTTTATTAAAGTCCGCCAACTTTGCTGAATAACCATTTGAACGATATCATAAGGATAACCGTTACTAGTAAAGATGTTAGTTAAAAACTTAATCTCATCTTTCAGTGTCATCTGAGCAAATCCTCAATGCCCTATGGGTCAAAGACTTAATTAAATTAATCTTTTGCTGTTTGGGACAAAAGGAATCCCAACGAGTGTAAAGACATTTACAATCCTTTACAACGAGTGTAAAGATTTTTACAATCTTGCCTTCAAAACCAAGTCTGTCCTACGTTCATTTCTTTTCGGATTAGGCGGGCTAGGTTGACGTCTGGTTGGAAGATAGAGAGGGCCTTTATTAAAGACTTTCTCTTGCAAGCTTCCAACCAGCGTTTAGACCTTATGGGAAAATATAGGAGGATATGGCGTGAAACTAAGAATATTTTGAGGTTTTTTGATATGGTCCGTTTCTCCCGCTATGTTGGTCAGGTAGTTGCACGCTGTCGTTCGAAGACAACGTGCTGCTATAATGTAATTAATTTATCATCATATAGTCCTTCTGGGCTAGACCTTACTATTTTGGCCCATGGCCTAGACTTTAAAATTCCGCCTGTTTCTCTTAATAGAGAACAGATTTTTTTCGGAATTTGAGGTTCTTTATGCTCAGCTTAGTAAGCTTCAACCCCTTTCTGTGAGTAAATCCAGTGACTTTCGAGCAAAATTGAATGACTTAGCTCATTCATATGCAAGTTCTTCAATTTCCTCCTCTGAATTTAAATGGAGTAGGGAGCATCACAGGATCATTAAGTCCCTAAAGAATAATCACTCTCTGGTCATTACCAGACCAGATAAGGGTTCTGCTGTTGTGCTTATGGACCGCCAGGATCATGTGACTAAAATGTTACATATACTTAATGATCCTTCTAAGTTTCAGCGTCTTGGTCACGTTGATACCCATGATAGCACGTTAACTTCTGAAATTCGTTTTCAGAAGCGTCTCCTTAAATGGGTAAAAAGTGGTGTTCTCTCTTCTGAAATATCTGAGGAATTGAGACCGTCTGGCTCGATTCGACCCCGTCTTTATGGATTACCTAAAATTCATAAGGAGGGTGTTCCGTTGAGACCCATATTATCTATGATTGGGTCCTCTCAACATAAAGTCGCTAAGTGGCTAGCTATAATGCTGGAACCAGTGTTGCAGCATTATAGCTCCTTTTGTATTAAAGATTCCTTCTCGTTCTCTGAATTTATTAGGAATCTTGAGGCCACTGATGGATTTATGTGTTCCTTTGATATCTGCAGCCTCTTCACTTGCGTTGTCTGAGACTATAGATATTTGCAGTGATTTGCTATATCGTAGTCATTTGACACCTCCGACAATACCTGAAGATGTTTTTATTGAACTCATGAAATTTTCTACCATATCTGTCGATTTTAGTTTCGATAATATTATGTATCAACAGATTGATGGTGTTGCTATGGGTTCCCCTTTGGGTCCTGTTTTAGCTAACATTTTTGTGGGTTTCTATGAACAGTTTGTTTACAGATTCCTCTAAGCCCACTGTTTACTTCCGGTACGTTGATGACACTTTTTGTGTGTTTCGTAATGAATTCGAGGTAGACAAATTTTTCTCCCTACTAAATAGTGTTCATCCTGCCCTTAAATATACAGTAGAGAAGGAAGTGGATAACACTTTACGCTTCCTTGATGTTCTAGTTCGTAGAACACCTTCCTTATATACTACTACAGTGTATAGGAAGTCTACTTTCACGGGTCTTTACACTCGTTGGGATTCCTTTTGTCCCAAACAGCAAAAGATTAATTCAATTAAGTCTTTGACCCATAGGGCATTGAGGATTTGCTCAGAGGACACTTTGAAAGATGAGATTAAGTTTTTAACTAACATATTTACTAGTAACGGTTATCCTTATATCGTTCAAATGGTTATTCGGCAAAAGTTGGCGGACTTTAATAAAGTAAAACCTGTGCTTGTTAAAAAATGTCCCGTTTATTTACGAGTGCCATATTTTGGTAGGGATGATCGAGTTCTAATCAATGCTGTTTTGCAGCGAATGTACGTGTTGTGTTTAAAACAAGATCTGTTCTTCCATCCATGAGTAAGGATGTTCTACCTCCTCATCATATTAATTCAGTAATTTATCAATTTAAATGTAGTTGCGGTGTCGACTACATAGGTAGAACTACACAACGCTTGGATGTTAGAATCAAGCAACACGTGCCTGCTAAAATTTATAATAAAAATTTTTCGATTGGTGATACCGTTCGAAATACATACGGGTCATCTATAGCGGATCATTTCATAAATAGTCCTGGTTGTGCGGTGGACTTCAGTCTGAATTGGTTTTCTGTGTTGTCCACTTCACACTCGTTGTTTCATCTGAAGGTGTTGGAGACGCTGTTTATCAGGTCTGGGCGACCTTCTCTTTGTAAACAGAGATTGTTTGCTTGGGCTTGCTCTTCTGGGTCTCTAGCATCTTTAGGTGTTACAACTGTCCCTTCCGTTCATTCACGTCACCAATATATATATATTTTTTTTTTTTTTTTTTTTTTTTTTTCATAATTTTTCCCCCGTTTCCAGCTCTGAAGAGAGGGGGCGAAACCGGTCGGCTGGTATTTTATTTTAATAACATCATGGTCCAATAATATTTTTAAATATATATATATATATATATATATATATATATTCAGTTCTTTCTCTTATATATATATATTCAGTTCTTTCTCTTGTGTATATGTATATATATATATATATATATATATATATATTCAGTTCTTTCTCTTGTGTGTGTGTGTATATATATATATATATATATTCAGTTCTTTGTCTTGTGTATATATATATATATATTCAGTTCTTTGTCTTGTGTATATATATATATATATTCAGTTCTTTGTCTTGTGTATATATATATATATATTCAGTTCTTTGTCTTGTGTATGTATATATATATATATATTCAGTTCTTTGTCTTGTGTATATATATATATATATATATTCAGTTCTTTGTCTTGTGTATATATATATATATATTCAGTTCTTTGTCTTGTGTATATATATATATATATATATTCAGTTCTTTCTCTTGTGTGTGTGTGTGTGTATATATATATATTCAGTTTTTTCTCTTCTCTTGTGTGTGTGTGTATATATATATATTCAGTTTTTTCTCTTCTCTTGTGTGTGTGTGTGTATATATATACATATATTCAGTTTTTTCTCTTCTCTTGTGTGTGTATATATATATATATATATATATATATTCAGTTTTTTCTCTTCTCTTGTGTGTGTGTATATATATATATATATATATATATTCAGTTTTTTCTCTTCTCTTGTGTGTGTATATATATATATATATATTTTCAGTTCTTTCTCTTGTGTGTGTGTATATTCAGTTCTTTCTCTTGTGTGTGTATTATATATATATGAGAAAGAGAAGTGAAAACTATCACAATATGAGAAAAGTTTATAGGATTTAGATATCGTTTAGCTATATTGATTGTGCCTTCTCGGGTTAATTTTTTCAGTTGACATGAAGTGGAATCCATTTTATTTAACCCATTCCTAGGTCAGCTGCTAAGGTAGTTGATTCACTTTTCTCTCTAGAATCTATCCTATATATATATCTATAAATCTACCATGTGAATTGGTGCTCCATCACCGTCTTTAAAAACTTACCAATGAAACTTTAATACTTAGAATATTGCTGCTACACATTGTCCGGTGCTCCTGCTATTTACCTTGCGCTCTTTGATAAACTCCAAAGAAAAATCGCCAATATTATTCGTCCTGATCTGGCGGCTCGGTTTCAGTCACATTCCCACTGCCATAAGGTTATTGCTTTGTCTTTTTCTATGAATACTTTCATGGTAATTGTTCGGATGAGCTCTTCGCTATGGTACATAGACTTTTAACTTAAGTGCAGAACTAGGATTTGAGATCTCGTCTAATTACAGTTGAGCTGGCTAGATGCAGCTGTAACTTCTATGCTGACTGTTTCTTTTCTCGCGCTTCTTGTTTGTGGAACTCCCTTTCGGCTCCATGTTTTAAAGCCATCTTTAATCTGCAAAAATTTAAATGCAATGTCAATCACTATCTACTGTCGTCCTGATTACTCTTTTAATCTTCCAGCTCATTATTAATGTTGTGTTCCTAATTCTCCCACACCTAATAACCCCCTAGTGTCATTGAGCTTTTACTGCCTTTCATTGAGTCAATACTGTTTAAAATATAAGTGTGTGTGTGTATATGAATGACTCCCACCTTGTAATAAAATATTTTTCCATATAAAGCTGATTTTTATTATCATTATTATTATTATTATTATTATTAACGAGTTGAGTCACTTCAGGTATTTTATTTTAAAATAAATTGGATGATATGAGTGGAATATTTTGAATGTTGTGTAACCTGCCAGGGTTACTAGTTTTAGTAATCGGTCTCCCTGTCTGGTGGTGAGGGAGGAAGGGGAAGAGTAATAATTTCAGATGTACTTTTAAAAGCATTACTGTTATTTTCGATAAAAAAAAAAAAATTAATAAGCCGAGCGCATCTTACGTTGAATAGGTTTTATTCCTAACGAAACCTGATGATGACTCGTTCGATCGTTCAACCGTTAATCTCAATCAGATTTCGTGGGAAAATCATATATATATATATATATATATATATATATATTCTGTAGTTCATTGCTTTTTTTTTTTTTTTTTTTTTCTTGGTTTTTAAATTTATCTATTTTTTCTCTCCCCCCACTCAAAGACATTTTGTCCCAATGATTATCCCTTATTTGATAGTTTAGTAAGAAATCCCGGTTCGAAAGAAAAGAGAAAAAAAAAAAAACAGGAAAAATGGAAAATTAAATGTCTTTGGCTAGATGCGATAATAAATCCGGGTAACCTTATTTTCAATTTCTTTTTAGAATAGACAATGGAACTTATACTAAAACTTAATGTGATAGGGTATAGCCAAGTGTGATCCAGGTCTCCTTACTTGTTATCTCCTCCCCAATCCTTTCCTCTGTTTGTGTCGTCCTTTTTTGTGTTATCTGTAATAGGAGTAGGTAGTCTCTTCTACCGCCCGGTCAACACTCCTCCCCCTTCTATTGGACATGAGTAGAGGCTTACGCATTGTTTCTTGTCTAGGAAGGGGTTCCCGGTACTCTTTCTCTCCCCGGCCTCTATATTAGTGCAGCTCTGTTTCTCCCGTGATGTGTGCAGTCTGTGGCATCGCCTCTTCATTCTGGGGGTACACGGTTGACAGTTCTCTGGTTGCTGTTTCCGACTGGTAGTTAGGAGCCCTAACTCTTGCGTAGCGTCTTGAGCGGCCGCTCTGATCAACAGTTGTATAATACCGGGGTGTTTGTAGTGCCATGTCGCGCATGGAAAGGTGTCCCTGCAGTCACCTCCGGTGGGCAGCCCTGAGGCCACATAATGATGCAGATTTTGCAAACTCCTCTCTGCCCGTGTCACGGTCGAAACTGTCTGTTTCTTTTACTTCGAGCCTTCTCATCTTTCAAACAAAATTCAACATGAGTTACAAAAACCGAAAGATTAACCCTAAACCAGCCTCTCAAAAACCACCTAAACCCCTCAACATTTCGTTCTTCAACATCCGGGGCATTAGGACAAACTTCTGCAGTTTGGAATCTTTCCTCACTGCAAACGGCCCGGATATACTGGCTCTCTGTGAGACAATCCTTGTCTCGTCTATCTTCCTCTCCTCAGAAAAGACTCTCTAACCCACATGCACGGTCTTGGTGTCTACGTCAAGGAACATCTCCCTCTGGCCAGAGAGTCCTCTCTCGAATCACTAGACCAGTCATACATGTGTCTCCGACTCTCTCTCCTCAATGCGGTAAGCTATCTCTTCTTCCTTTACCGCTCTCCATCCTCTCAAGACTGTGAGGTATTCGGTAGCATTTCTGACAGCATAGACAAGGCTCTCTCCCTCCACCCGTTTGCTCACATTTTTGTGTTTGGTGATTTTAACGCCCATCACACCTTGTGTCTTAAGAATGCTACTACTGACCACGCAGGCATTCAAACGCTCAATTTTTCAATCTCCCATTCCCTCACACAGATAGTTAACTTCCCCACTCGTTTTGCCTTCAACCGGGAAGGTAAAGCCTCTCTTCTCGATCTGTGCTTTACCTCCATCCCCGAATCCTGCACCGCCTCGCAACTCTGCCCTCTTGGTAACTCTGATCATGCAGTAGTATCATTTAACATCTCCTTCAACTCCACCTATAAAGAACCTCCTACCACTAGAATTTCGTTCTAATATCAACGAGCTGACTGGGACGCGTTCCGTGATTTCCTCCGCGATGTCCCCTGGGATGGAGTCTTTAATCTCCCCGTCCAAGAATGTGATTCTGAAGTCTCTGCCTAGGTTAAAGCTGGAATCAACGCTTTCATCCTATCAAGGAAATATAGGGTCAAGTCGCGCTCCCCCCTGGTTCTCGGCTGCTTGCTCAGCCGCCATCGCCCATAGGAACCAATACTTCCACCTATTCCGTAGCGACATGTCTGACTGCAATAGACGTCTCTTTGCCTCCGCCCGTCACGAATGTAAGCGTGTCCTCAACGATGCTAAGTCACTATTTGCGGCTCGGATGAAGGAACGTATTGCATCTTGCAAATTTGGCTCCAAAGATTATTGGCGTCTCTGCAAGAGCGTATTGAACAATTGCAAACCCTCTATACCCCCTTTATTCAACCAGTTCGAAGTCCTGACCTCCTCTACCGACAAGGCTGAATGCTTTGCTCGGAAATTTTCATTCAACTCGACGCTCGACTCTCCGATGTACCCATACCCGACTTCCCTCTTAGAACTGAGGCCATATTGAGTGGGTTAAACATAACCCCATCTTTGGTACTGGGCGTTATCTCCAATTTAGACCCCAACAAGGCTAGTGGTGGAGACGGGATACCAGCCATTGTCTTGAAGAAATGCGCGCCTGAACTGGCGCCCACCCTTTTCTAAACTATACAACTACTGCCTCAAGGAATCTTGTTTTCCTGACTGCTGGAAGTCCTCTTCGATCGTTCCTGTCTTCAAGAACTCCGGCGACCCCTCTGACCCTTCCAACTACCGTCATATCAGTCTCCTTCCCGTCTTCGGCAAAGCTCTAATCAATACCGGGGTGGTTAACCACCTCACATCCCATAATCTGCTCTCAGACAAGCAATATGGTTTCCGCTTTGCCCGATCTACAGCCGATGTGCTTACGGCCATCACTGAAACAGTCTACCGAGCTCTTCAAAATAACGGGGAAGCACGAGCCGTGGCCCTAGACATCTCCAAAGCATTTGATAGGGTTTGGCATACCGGCCTTCTTTGCAAGCTCCAGGGTTATGGCATTACGGGTCGATTATATAACCTAATACGATCATTCCTGTCAAACCGTAAATTGAAGGTCGTTCTCAATGGATTCTCCTCCAGTTCCTATCCCACGAACGCAGGTGTTCCTCAAGGTTCCATCCTAGGACCCACTCTATTCCTTATCTACATAAATGACCTTCCTGACGCAATAACTTCCCAAGTTGGCATCTACGCGGATGACACCACAATTTATTCCTTCCTCAAAAACATATCTAGTCTCGCTGACAAAACTCGCCTGGCCGTGCGTCTCGAAAAGGACCTCCAATCGATTGTGAACTGGGGCATGATTTGGCTGGTCAACTTCAACGCTTCTAAGACAAAACTGCTCTCTATTAATCACCACAGAGATCCATCCTTTCCCTCCATTAGAATGTCTGATGCTCAGCTTCTCGAGAGCAACTCTCTGCGGCTTCTCGGTCTCACGTTGACTGCTGACCTGAGATGGAATAAATACATTGAGTCAATTGCCTCGTCCACTGCAAGGAAAGTTGGCTCCCTGGGCCGCGCCAGGAAGATTTTCTCCCCGGAGTCGATCCTCCAGATCTACAAATCAACAATTCGCCTTTGCATGGAGTATTGCTGCCATATATGGTCTGGTGCCCCTTCTGTTTGCCGCGGGGTTCTTGATAGGCTCCAGAGGCGGGTATGCAATGTAGCTGGCCCTGCCCTGGCGTCTCGTCTAAAGTCACTTTCTCACAGACGCGCCGTCGCCTCCCTCTGTCTGTTCTACAAATACTTTCATGGAAATTGCTTCAAGGAGCTGCATTTGCTGGTTCCCAGACGTCATGAGTTCCAGCGCCTTACGAGGCTGGCATCCTGCTCTCACCCCTTCACTGTCGAAACTCCTAAATGTAGCCGTCTCTTCTACTCTAATAGCTTCATGTCTCGCACCTCTCGCCTGTGGAACTCCCTTCCCTTTTCCAGTTTCCCTGTGAGCTATAATCTCCAGCTATTCAAGTGTAATGTCAATCGACATCTCCAGTTGCCTTTATCTATCCTCTACCCTCATCCTTTCTTCTATCACTCCTATCTGATCTTGCTCTAAATTTTCTGTAACCCCTTGCATCCTAGTGGCTTCCCGCCTTGCTTGGGGGGAAATGCTTAAAAAAAAAAAAAAAAAAATGACCCAGTGTGTCTGAAGATATTAATTTTTTAATATTTTTATTCTTCAATATATATATATATATATATATATATATATATATATATAAAATATTTATGCATCGCCCCTTGATGTGAAATGTAATAAAACGACATTTCTTAACGTTAGCTTTTGCAACAATATCAGTCATTAACTGATGCCTCGAACATTGTATGGAGAATGTCCATCCCTTCTTTATTTTAATAGGAAATGACCCAGAGTCTTACATTCACGATATTATTTATAATGGATGATTATTTTCTAAATAATATATTATCTAATTAAAAACAAAAGCGCAAATCGTCCCGCCTTCATTTGTCAGCCTAATATATTAAAAATAATTTCTTATACAATGTTACAAAATCGAAGCTTTAATGGAGAATAGATTTTCTTTCGGCAATTAACATGAACTACCTGAGTATTTAAAGAACAGAAGCATTTTGGTGAGAAATAGATGGCTTTTTATCATTTCACTACAAGCAAGCTCATCCTGGCTGAAACGATAAACTTCATCCGCGTCCTGGGTAAGACGATAAACTACGTCCGCTAGCAAGACTTCTGATCAAGTGGTTCTGAGGGGTGTGGAACCACCTATTAATTGCTGATATACCCAGGTCCATCCTGGCTCAGGGTGGTAGCACCTGTTAGGGTCCAAGCTATGGGCAAATAGTTAACCCCCAAACTGATGTCAAAATACTGTGTTGGAAAGAAATTTACCAGAAATAGATTTTTTTAAGGAAAAAAATATTACCAGCAATAAAAATTGTCAGCATTAAATAACCCATTACTGTAAACGAAACCAAACCGCGTCCTGGGTATGACGATAAACTACGTCCAACAGCCAGGCCTCTGATAATACGCTTTTGAAAAAATGTTGTCAGCTGTATGTTTTTGAAAAAAATAATATTACCATTACCAGCTGTACATTTTTGAAAAAATAATATTACCAGCTATACGTTTTTGAGGAAAAAAATATTAACAGAAATAGATTTTTGACAAAACAAAAGTATTGCCAGGAAAGAAAATAGTTGTCGGTATTAAATGACCCATTGAGGTTGATCTGCCGTAAAACAAACCAAACCAAACCCAAGCAAGGCAATAAAGCCACTAAGACGCAGGTGGTTACTGAGCGTTAGAGAATATGAGAAAGACTACTATTAGGTTGGTGCAAAAATAATGACGTAATAATGTCGTTTTTTGACCTATTTTTAACGTTAAAAAACGACATTATTACGTCATTATTTTTGCACCAACCTAATATTAAGGAGAAAGGACAAGAATAAACATTAAGAAGACTGGGGATAGCGATTGGCTTCACTTTTTTTTCATAAATTACTATCAAATTCAGTTGATCGGTATATAAGCCTGTCTCTGTCAAGGTTGAAAAAGAATGCAAATATAGTTTCGTATGCCCATGTTTCCCTCGGATTTAGATTATTTTAAATCCAGAATAAATAAATCAATAAAATCGTCATTATTTTAACTAACAATATTTTGTTTAACCAATCGAAGGCCCAAGAGCCATTCATGGTAATGGGGTTACTGAATGACGTTGTTATTAAATCAGAAAGCTTTGAAAAGAACATAGTCTTCATGGTTTGGTACATACCCAACATTGTCACGAAGATGAGCCGTCGTGGCGAGGTTTGTCCACCAATATAAATAATTAAAATTCACTTTTTATTTGTTATTTAATTGAAAAGAACAAAAGATGCCCGACAAAAATAAACATTATGAAGCTATTCTTCTTATAATCCGAGCGTTGCAATAAAAATGAATTTTTAAAAATATTATTTGCGCTGCCTATTTATTTTCAAATAGAACTTTCTATGCATCATTTTAACAAAGTGTAACTGTTGCGAGTAATCTGCATTTGTCGTTGTTTGGCTTATGCACATATTTGCGAAGAAGCTTGCGTTTCAAACATCACAAGATGGATAAATATTTCATTTTAATGTTTTAAACTTTTTCCACACACCCACTTACAGTATTATTATTATTATAATACTAACAGATGTTTATTTTTCTAAGAATTACGTGCCTTTAAGCATCGTATCGTTTTCTTTGCCAAGTGTGTTTAATACCGCTGTCAACTTTAAATCTAATTTTGCTGAACCAAATTCACCCAGTAACATTCGGTGTCAATGAGTGCGAAAGAGACGAACATTTATGATCGAAACGTCAACCATAGTAACTTAAATCAGTTAATCCTGATTGAAAATATTCATATGAAATGTGTCAAAATATTGAATTAGGACTGGATTGTAAGCATAGAATGATGGTATCTCCCTGGGAATTCAATGGATTTGTTTCTTTCTTTTCACCCTTATACGAATCCATATCTTTGCTCAACAACTAAAGCTATGACCTGAATAGCAAGGTAGGGTTGATCACACTAGTCATGGGAGGTAGTCAGTTTTGTAGAACGACTACTCGAAATTCAAAATTGTGGCTAAAAGCAACGAGAAACCTCTCCCTTATCTTTTCCAAACAAGCCACTCCCAGATAATAAAGAAAAGGAACTAGTAGGGAGCCATGAATGCCTACGTTATAAAGGAATCTAAATAAATAAAATTACTTTCTGCTAATCTGTTTTGTAAAAAGTGGACATCTACGAGATTTTGTGAGTTTTATTTTTAATTATCGTTCCCCACCCCACAAATTTATCATTTTAGGATCTCTTTCTCCCTCCTTCCATTCCGATCACTCTTTTTCTCGGCCTTGCCCACGATCAGTCTCTCTCTCTCTCAGCATCTCTCACGAGTAATCGATCGATCTCTCACGATCTCTCTCTCGGACTCTCCCATGAACTCGACCTCTCCCACCACCCCCCTCTCTCTCTCTCTCTCTCTCTCTCTCTCTCGGACTCTCCCATGAACCCTTCTCTGTCTCGACTACTCCCACTACTCTCTCTCTCTCTCTCTCTTACATCTCTCTCGCTCTTTTTCTTCCACCATCCTTCTTTAGGTATCTCCAAGCCCTTTCTTTCTCTCTCTTTCTCTTCTCCCCACCTTCCCTGTCTCAGTCTCTCTCTCCCCATAGCTTTTAATCGTTTACACTTTTTCCTCTTATTCTCTTTCGTTTTCAGTTATATATTTTGTCTAGTAATTTATAATTTGTAACTTACCAAATCAATCCCCAGTTGGCCGATTTACTCTATTTGTAGTAGCAATGACCGCAACAATCCATTCTATGCCAACCAATTAATTTCCTACTTAATGATTCGTGTCAAGGATAACACACTTCTTCCTTCAAAAAAAAAAAAAAAAAAAAAAAAAAAAGATTGACAACAAGCGGCTTAATCTGAAGGACACGCATTTCATTTGCGCTCATGAAAAGCATCAAAATTACCAAATTACGTCGTCATTTAACAAATCCCGATTATGAATTGTAATTTATTTCAAAATCGATTCGATCAACGATTAAAGAATTACAATTGATTATCGGTAATTATTTATTTTTCGTTCAATCTTACCTTAAAAGTAGAAGGACAATATTCAAGAGCTAAAGTGTGTTGGTGGGGGTGAATGTACACCTGAGACATTCTGTCACATGTTTAGTCAAATGTATTTTCATGCCGTATCTGATGGTTAATGTGTTTAATAGAACTGTGCAAAAACTCAGGACGATGACAGTTTCTTTTATAGAATTTAAAATTATAGATTCGATTAGAAATAAAATTTCTTATATTTTAAGGGGTAAAACAGGAATTGGAACACTGACGAGTTATTAGATGTGTTGAAAGGTTTTTCATCCTGATCCAATTCTAAAAATGAAATGTTTAAGTTCTTTTTAGTCGAGTTGAGAATATTTCAGTGCTTCTGTATAAATATTAACGTTTTATATATATATATATATATATATATATATATATAAAGAAAAGAGAAAACGCAAACGTTTTTGGCTGTAATGTGGATTTTTTTTTTTTTTTTTTTTACATATTATGCTTTATTTTCCATAATTTAATTTTCAATTTGCAAATGGGTATTTATTTTCACTTTTATTATGGAAAATAAAGCATAATATTTTTTTAAAATATCCACATTGGAACCAAAAACGATTGCGGTTTCTCTCTTCTTTTTAATATACACACTTTTCTCACGTTGGAACTACTATAACCTCTTCCTTTTTTTATATATGTGTATGTGTGTATATATATATGTGTGTGCGTGACCCTATGTTTGAGAAATCTACATAGAAGAGGAAGGTGTGATTTTTATCCGGTTCTCAAGTGTTTCGTGTTTTATAGCCGTCAGATAAGTCTTTAAAGTGGTGCAGTCTATGTGACATCCACTTGATCAAAAGGGAACAAGCTGGTAGCTAAACAAAAGAAAGCATCGGGGATGAAGTGACAACAAAGTCGAACACTTACTGGATAAAGCTACAATGAAATGAAAAATAGTGTTTTGTGACAGTCACTCGTCAATGGGAGACTAAATTAATCTCAACAGGACAAAGATGTGGGAATGTTATTTATTTGGAGAAAAACACTAAAACGAGTCAAGAGAAGCATAAATGTACAAAACAACATCCACCATCTTCTGTTCACCCCACTATTCGTTTCGTATCTTCAAAAGTAAAGAGTCACATTCTCAGTCTTTGCATCGCCTTTGTTGTTCCAGTAGAACTATAAGGTGAGTAGCATTACCTGTCCAAACTTTTTTCTCAGTTATACCTGTGCCACTAAGTGTTTCCTCCTTTCCCACATCACCAAAACATACAGCCGTAATCGATTACACACTTTCCGATCCGGCTGATCATTTGGTAACACAACAATAAATCGCCAATTAAAATCAATAGTAATAAATGTCTTTGAAAGTTATCGCTTATTATCTTAAGATAATCCAGATTAACCCACCAATGGCGGTAAATCAAAAATTCAGCCATTCGTTGTTTAAGCGATGATGGGAATCTATGACGTCTGAAGTTTATGAATTAAGACTGAATATTTTCTTGTGGACTTTGAAATTAAATAAAGCATAGATCTTCAAATATAAAACCACAATCAACCAAATATCGCTTATTTTAAATAAAAACATTTAAACTGATATTTTGATTGATTCGTTTTCTACGGTTTATCAACCCTTTTCAGGTTATTTATATGTTAAATTATAAAAATATTTTTTTTAGATAATAATGGCTTAGTAATACAAGTCTTACTGATTAACCCGTAGCGGGGGAGAAGAGGTGGATACATACCCTTTCCCAAGGGCATTCTCGCGTAAGTGAATACAACGAACGCCACAGAAATTGGCACTCGGTTCTCGGATTAACAATTTCGAGCCACTATCCATTACGCCGTCCTCACATGCTATTTCTAAACGGTCACCCATCTAGATACTGATCAGACTCGACGTTGCTTAACTCGGTAATCGTACGGGAACCGGTGGTTCAATGTAATGTGACCGTAAGCCATTTAAAGTGAAGACCAATTCCTTTTATTTCGACAAGTATTTATATTCTGAAACTATATTATTCTTATAAAACAAGTTTCCCTGAGGAAAACACGTGTAAATGATTTTTAAAGAAATATTGCAATATCCCTTTTCTGCGAGTCTGAAAGGTTTGTTTAAATTGTTGACCACTGGCAATCTTAAATTCAGAGGGCAACATATATATTGAGTACTGAAGTTATTTAAAACTATTTTGACGTTAAGTTTCAAAATTCAGTGTTAAATTATCATTTCTAACCTACCGAAAAAGCATTTACTGCAGAAAATGACTAAATGTGACGTGGGTGGGCGACTGGTAGCATTAAAAAAGTTGAAATCTTGCCAAAGAATACCAAGTTCAAAGGCAGTCAGCACTAAAATACAACCGGTATTATTGCTTCTTTTTCTTCTATTCTCTCCAGAACCTTATATATATATATATAGTGATTATTAAAATGGATGCTGGGTGACTACCATATTTATCGCCCATTTCTCTCTCCCCTACTAATTTTCGATTAGTAATTACATAAGATTATACCGATGATTCTAATGTGCCAACTGTTATACACTAAGCAGCCTCTGTGTGCATAAAGAATTTTAGTGTCCGAGGCAATCGCCTAGTTTACCTCATGCGTAGCGCTGGTCTTGATAGAATTTCATTGCTGAGGGAGGGGGGCAATGTCATGCAATGGTAGTATTTACTAACTTCAGCGTTTTTAAAAAAAAAATGATGGCAGAAAGATTGTGTTGCACTAGACGTTCAAGGAATGAAAATAAGCATTGAAAATTTTGACATTTTATCTCTTCTCGAACATCGAAGGAGTGGCAAATAGGAAGCTATATTAATCAAAAAGCAAACCCCACGTTTACACTCTCTCTCTCTCTCTCTCTCTCACACACACACATCAAGAGATGACGATAAAGAGAGTTCCCCCAGATCCCTTTTATAAAATCTTACCAAACATCAAATCTTTTTTAAAGGGCTTCTTTTAAAGAGACTCGTCAATCCTTGTTGCAGACACCTGCTCAGGCACATTTGTGTTTGTTCAGCACCCACAGAACCCACCCGTGGTTTATACTGCAACTATGCTGAGCAGACCATAGTTACAGTTTTGGGGAGAGAGCGTGTTATCTAACATGATCAACAACCTGAACAACGCCAACACATTCACACCCTCTGTCACAATGACTTCTAACCACAACCATAGAAGGTTTCTGAACAGTTACGTCTACCCAATCCCCCCCCCCCCGAAAAGCTTGATTCAACCCGTGGGGTGATTATCAGACACTACCCTCAGAAATATAACATGGAGCCACCTCCCTAACAAATCGACGATGGTTAGAAGAGATCGTCAACATCTGCTATATGTTGCGTTTACATTGATTTCAGGAGATTTTCTGACCACACGCTGTTTATAACTTTATAGTCCTAACCGCCCCCTCCACGATTCGTTCACGTATACATAAACTCAACACGAATTGAAGGGTTCCATTAAATAACACAACAGTTATCTCTTTCCCACCCCAAGTTGTTAACAATTAAAAGTTTTATTATTTTAAAAACATACGGCTCGTAGCTTCACCTTCAAAGAGAGAATTTATTTTCTTTATGGCGACTGCAATAAGACCCTAGAAAATAAGGGACGAATTAAAAGCAATACAATACATGAAATTGAAACCCAGATGTTTTTTTTAAGATTTATATCTAAAATGTGGAAAAGCAATGTGGTTGTTTGCAAAAAAAATAGATAAAAATAAATTTAAGTATTTTTTTAATCCATCCCCTCGATCCATGTGGGCACTTCGATGTGGTGTAATAGTTAAACAAATTTGTCTAGACAGATCAGTTAAGTCTCAGTAGTGAGTTCCATCTTTATCGGGTACCCTATACTTTCGCCCTACGCTGAAAGAATCACCATCTCTTCGACCCATGGTGTGCTGGATTTTTTATCTGCTATTTTTCATCACTTTTAAAACACCCCCGCCTCATCCAAAATCATCTGTTTGACAAGCATATCTTGTGTGAATGTCTAATGACAAAAAATAAAACAGGCAAAAAGGATTGGTGAATCGTTTTTCATATCCAATATTGACTTCTTTTCAAGGTAATAAAGCTACTAAGACGCAAGAGGGTGACATAATATTAGAAAAAACAATTAAGGAGAGAGAACAATAAAAGATCAGGAATTGAGAAGACAGAAGATAACTATTGATATTTCAGTGTTCAAAGTAAACTGGAAATCAAGAATCGGGAAAAGAGTTTCACGAGCGAAAAGTGCGACAAAAGAAACTATTAACATAGAACTTACGGTTGCATCTAGCCATTTCAACTAATAGTACACATAAATTCATAAAGTCTATATACCAAAGAGGAAAGATCCTCAGAACTATTACTATGACAATATTTATACAAAAGGTACCGAGAAGCACCTTATACGATACCTATATACTTTAATTAAAATTTGAATTATAGCGTTCCAAAACTATGTCAGGTTATAACGAATAGAATCTTATTTACATTATTCGGACTATTGTCCTCATCTTTGTCGCCATATTTATTTCAACCGTTGTACGCTCCGGCCTTCTTCAGGTGGTTGGAATGTCGAACTGAACCCTTTATTTCGCTCACTGGGGTAGATTGTTCTAGTTCCATGTGCCATGTTTAATGGATGTCAGTTATCTTTTGTTAATTTTTTCTCTGCTTTAATTGGGCATTGAACTCGCATTCTCTGGATCATGTCACTGGATCTAACCAACGCCTTTATCCACTGTGCCATGTGTCCGTGAGGATACATTGTACAGTGGAACTAGACCAGTCTACGCCAGTGAGCGAAATAAAGGCTTCAGTTCGACATTCCAGCCACCTGAAGAAGGCCGGAGCGTACAACGGCCGAGACGTTGTAATAAATATGTCGACAAAGATGAGGACTATAGTCCGAATAATGTAAATAATGTACATAATACCTCATCTCAGAAATATAGACAGATACTGAATAGAATCTTGTCTATTATACTAATAACATTCAGTTCCTAATAGGGATAAAACAGAACAAAAACATTAGATTTGGTTATCTTCTTCGCAATTGGGATTAGTACGTACATCAACTGTTCTGGGTACAATGCGTCATGTATTTGAGAAAATATTTAGCGCGCTATAAACGGAAGGCGAACTAACGTAATACTATGTGGGATTTGCTGTATTAGGTTGGTGCAAAAATGTCGTTTTCTCACATAGTAACATATGTGAGAAAACGACATTATTTTTTCACCAACCTAATACCATTCTTATTAGTAACTGGTTCCAAAGTAAAACAAGAAATGAAACGGTACACCGTGCTCGTGTCTTCAGTTGACGCAAAGAAAGCGAACTTCTTGAAATTGATCAGGTAAATAGGACGTATGTCAGGGTTTTCTGTGCAAACATTGCGTTCTATTTGAAAAACTAGTCTCTGATCCTAGGCGAACTGGATCTCTACTGAAAAGATACAAAAACTCCTTTAAAAAGGACCTAAATCTCATGCGGTCTCGACCACCAACATTGAAAAAGACAAGCGACTAAAATGGAGAGACAAGATCTATCAGGCAACCTCTCCCGCTGAAGGAAGCAAACAAGCAGCAGAAAAATAACAACATCAAAAGTTAGTACCGCAAGGCTAGAACTTCCGTCATTTGTTTGCTCTTCTCAAGCAATCGATGTGAAAAAAAGCATACCTCTTGATTATTGGCCACACTAAACAAGTGAATTCTGAAACTGGGGTGAAAGATCTCAAAAAAAAAATATTTAAGTCAAACTATGAAGTTTGACTATTACAAGCTTCTTTGTCATCCGTACCAAGGCTACTAATTACTTTCTAAATATTCCGCAATTCACCAAGTGAAAAGTCACGTTTAAAGCAACGTTCCCTATTAAAATTAATCTTGTTTTGTAGTTACTACAATATAACGACCTTTACTCTGAACCACCTTGACCTTGGGTGTGCCTGGTCCTTGAAATGGTCTTATGCGCAATTTACTCAGTTTGTACACCTACTAATGAAATGCACAATCACCAAAATTTCATAAATGTAACGACAAAAGAGGCTTATATCCAAATAAGGCCAAGGACATCAACTATTTGGTTCACTGGTACTTAGTAATAAAGTGAAATTTTACATTTCATCGGTAGTTAAGTTGGAGAGCAGTATTTTTTTTTTTTTTAAAAAAAAAAAAGGAAACACTACATTGCATAGTTGCAAATGACCGTCTGCTTTCACTGAAATTTAGGAATAAAAAAAAAGTGGAATTACGGATAGTCGAATACCAGCTGCAATTACCAAGCACAAACGCGTTGCTGATAAATACCTAACAAACAAATGAATTAGTAAAATTATTTAAAGTTGAAGCCTTTGTGAAAAGTACGTTTGGCTTGGCACTTGACAAAATAAAAATAAATTACGTTTAGCGTATGTCATGTAAAAATAAGATGTGGCTAGTGTAACGGTTATTACAGCAGAAAGTGAAATTGACGAGCCAAGTTCAAATTCCAGCCTAATAGTTGCTTTCACTTTTACACTAATTCCTTTAATAAACGCATGAATTTATATTTTCTCTACTAACAAACTATGGATTAAATAGTTTAAACTGAAAACTCTACACTTGTGTGGCAGCAATTCTAAAAGTAGGAAAATTCAGAATTCAAAAGCCGTGGATAAAACAACTAGAAAGCACTCCACTATCTTCCTCAATAATTCACAGATAATAAAGAGATTGTGGAGATCCATGATCGCCAGCGTCCTGAATGGATATGGTATTTTAAAAGAGTATTTGCATAATATATTACTAAAAATGTAATTAGCCAACTAGTCATGCAGACCACTACCGCTGTAATGTGTTCGCTCGATTCTTATTGAGAGCTTTACACCTATAGCCTTGTGCCAGACTAAATCCTTCAATGTCTAGCCAACTAGTCTCGCAATCTATTACTAGTGAGTTTGATTCTAGTGAGAGACTAATCCAGCTACTATTTTAAAGTGTTAATATTGAAATGGATTTGATCAAGATTTGACCGATCTCGACTGTCTCAATCCTCTTTGGGCCGCGAAGATGTCCGCCAAAATCAAATTCACGCGAATCGCCTCGTTAAACTCTCATTTGATTCAGTCATCTCCGCCACCGATACCAGGGGGAGGAAGGATGCGATCTCGATAATCAGATGAGAACGGGTGCTGGCAGCATACATACATGCATGAACAAACAGACGTACATATGTAGGTACATGAATAAGTCTGAAACGTAATTACGAATCAAAGTAATTTATTTTACACACCAACGATTTTTCAACATAATCTCCTTCCTTGACCATACATTGAAGTATAAATTGAACATTATATAGTGAAAATGTCAGATCAGAATTCAGCTGTATTAGATGTTCCGTTGTTATCGACATTAATCGACGCTAACAAGCAAACATACGCCATGTTAGTAAATAGGGGATACAAGGTTGATTATTCATAATATTCTATTGCATTTGTTTCGTATTAGCTTTCTCAGGACATTTTTACTTATACAGTCGGACTGGCGTAATCAAGGCGGATCTTGACAGATCAAGTATCTGCCTGCCGGATCTTGACAGATCAAGTATCTGCCAGCCAGATCTTGGCCGTCTCAATCCCCTTTCAGCCGCTTCTGACCAAATGTGCGGGTTTCTCCGTCGCGCAAAGTTGTCGACCAAAATCAAATCCGTCACCACCAGACGTGATTAAAAGGGAATAAGGAGAGAGAGGATGACGATCCCGATGCAAACGGGTGCCAACGACGGGGTGGGATAAAGTTGTACTTCTATGTTCCGGTTCCCTTCAGGACGTAGGCGATCATAGCCCTCCACAATTTCCTGTTCTTTGTAGCTCTTAATAAATGTTGTCTTTTTTATCTCTCCTAAATCTTGTTCAGCCATCCATTTACTGAAGCTCGCTATGTAAGTTTTCTCCTGTCCCTCTTGCCTTCAGTGTGTCCTGTGAGTATCAAATTTTCCAAGCCGCCTTTCCTATGCACCCTAGAAATTTCACGTGTATGTGTCCTTATTTTTTCAATTTTCTTTAAAACTTCGTCGTTACCCACATGTTCGGTCCATGGTATTCTCAGCATCCTTCTGTAGAACCACATTTCTGTTGCTTCAAGTCTCTTCATCTTTGTGGAGATTATCAAGCATTCGCTGCCATCTAGTAGGATTGATATTATGTAACAGTTCAGTACTCTTTTCTTTGTTTATAACGAAATTTTTCCCTTATTAACATACTTTGCTTAGCTTTTGAAAGGCACCTTTCGCTATGCCAATGCGCCTTCAGATTTCGGTGTCGTACTTTCTGTCCCCTGTTAAAACATTTACCAGATATTTAAATTGCTGTACTCGTTTGATTTTGGTATCCTCAATTTGTAATTTGCCTGTTAGATGTTTCCATTTGCTTACAACCATGCTGTCTTTTTTTCCAATTTATATTTTGTCCCTACATCTCGTTTTTCCTTCTGTAAGAGGTTCTTGTAGTGTTCTTCCTGTGTCTGCTATCAGCATTGTGTCATCTGCACATCTTATATTGTTAAGGTTATGGCTGCCAATAATGGATCCTGATAGATCATCTAATTCTCTTAGAATCACCTCACTGTATAGGTTGAATAAGTCCGGTGAGAAGACACATACTTGTCTTACACCCCTTTCTATTTTTGTATATTTACTGAACTTATTTTCTACCCGTATTCAGGCGGTTTGCTGCCAGTGTAGGCTCTGGATTATTCTATCCTTCGCAAATAAGTCAAGGTTGCAAAGCAGATCTCTGTGGCGTACTTTATCAAACGCTTTTGCATAATCGATAAAACACAGAATTTTAATTAAAGCTAAATAGCTAAAGCAGTTTGGTTGTTTGCCACTAAATTTTTTGAAAACATTTGATTCAAAATTCCTTAAAGTTTTGACTCTTTACTAATTTTGTTTACTGTCAGGAGATTATATCTTATTATTTTGTTTCCCGTTCTCTCTCTCTCTCTCTCTCTTCGCCCCCTCCCCTTCAAGCGTTAATCCTATAACAGTTCTACAAATAAAACACCTTCTTTGATTTTTTTTTTCTTTTGTCACTCCTATTTAAAAATCCCGCTTCATCCGCTGTTTGTTCTATCAAACCTATGTTGGTTCGTTTACGAAAAGAAAAAAACGCGAATTTTATCAATTAATTTTGCATATGGTAATTATGTTGACTACTTTTGTGAACGTCTGTTGTTGACAATTTATGGATTTGTTTTAATTTTGGGATTCTTTCGTCAGCTGTTTTATTTACACAACAAACACATTTTCAACATTCCTAACATTCATACTATTTTTAAAGACAAATAATATAAAGATGTTTTAATTGTGGTCGTCTGTTATTACAATTAAATGTAGAAAGTTTTGTTGTTGTTTTTTTCTTCCCAGCATAAAAGCAATCCGCAAATATGATTTTAATCTTAAACAAGTCTTTCATAGAATTAATAGTCGAAAAATATTTTGTTTGTTTTTATTTCATTACATTGATTCGTTTTCCATAAATTATTCTCGAGTAAATCGACAAGTTTTTTAAAATATGCCTCTTAAGAAGTGTTTATTTTAACATTTCTTTGTTGGCAATTATTTCGGTTCATCAGCATTTTCTTTTCAGATAAGTAATTTTGGTTAACGAGATATTTTCGAAGGGTTTTGTAGCTAGTTTATTTGTAATGATCGGATGTCGTGTAAGAGTGGTTTCTTGGATGACTAAAATATCATGACTTATTTAGGCATTTTTTTTACTATTTACTCTTAATCTATTGCATTGTTCTATGACCAGCAGTGATTATACTGAGAATACTTATTTGAAGATCTTATTAGTTCTGCTTCCAATAGCAGTTGGTTAAAGTAGAGACTAGTGTTGTAAAAGTATGCGTAAAAAGTAGAATGAATTGCACAAAACATTTTCCGCTACATAGAAATCATTCAGAGGATATAAAATTCAAAGATAAAAATCAAGACAACGTTAACTGCCTTAAACGAGATACTTCTCAAAATTCTGAGTACTAAATCTGTTCAAAATGTACATTTTTTTTCCGGGAGACTACATACAATCCTATTTTCTGCCCCGTACAGCGTTTATCACAAACCATGATTTCTTTGTTAATCTATTCAACGAAAATTGTTGTTGAGAGTTTAAACCCTGGCACAGATGTCGCTGTAGAAAAGATGCATAGTAGCAGCATTAGTTGATTGTTTGGCTTTTAAAATCCATATTTTCAAAAGGAAACGTTTTGCTTCACCTGACCCGTAGTGGTCATCGACCTTAACGAAAAGCGCTTCTCTTACAACCAATCATTTAATACTTTTCTTGTGTCAGAAACGTAAACATTCAGACTCTCCTGTTAACAAAAGGCGTATCTTTTCCACAGTTATTTACTTTATTCCTATTTTATAGAAGGTATATTTCATAAAGTATAGCCTATATATATATAGAGAGAGAGAGAGAGATTTTCTAAGCGAGGCTTAGATGTGGCACATGGCCGAAAGTATGGGGCATCCAGTGAGGATCGAACTCGCTATTCAGTTGTAACAGTTTTAGCAAGAATATATATATATATATATATATATATATATATAATCATTTCAGTTTCCTCGCCTGATTAAAGCTGAACATTACGACATGAGCGTCTACAGTACGATTTCAAGAGATAGGAATCTTTTGGTTTTTAGGCAAATCTGTCATTTATCGAGGAGTTAAGCTTGTCTGTCCACTTTGAAAGTTTCTTTTACAAAAAGATAGCCAGTGCCCACGCTACAAAAGGACATCTTGCTTAATGAACCCCAAATTTCAGGTGTCGACTTGAAAGTAATTTTTTAACTACCGAACTATGCCTTTCTTTTCGTAAAGTCTCATATAAATAAATTTCATTGCTTTGTGTGGAATTCTTTACAGAAAATTCTCTTTTTATATTTGTACATTTCAATAAAGTGACTATTCATATGAAAAAGGGCATTAATATAAAAAAAAGTTTATATTCAAAGAACGTATTCCCATTAACTTATGACGCGGGTAAACGCTTAGAAATTCGTTGATTTCATATCCGCTTGAAGTTTTAAAAAATGTAAAAAGTTATGAATTGAGATTTACTGTCAAGAACGGCTTGCGTGCTTCAGTTTGAAACATTCGCTTATAAAATCTTTCTTATTTAGTTTTTCAATGGTCTTTTTGTTGATTGCTAGTTTGGCAATATTATTTGGGGGTGTCTCCCTATTCGATGAAAGTCTCTACCTCCCCCTTTAAACAGAATCCTGAAATCGTAGTATCAACAACAACATATTGGTGATCTTGGCCGTTTTTGTTTTTTTTTAATAACTCTTTAACCATTTAATAAATACAGCTTTTTAGAGTTTTTAGAATAGCCTATTTGTAAAATCCACAATAAACAGAAATTTCGGTACGGTCATAAAGCTGCCTTCTTACAGAATTATATTTATTGATATTTTAAGATTAGCGTTGATGTGCGCGCGTATGGTAATGGCTAGAGACTTGGAACAAGAAATCAGAGCCAAGCTCGAATTCCAGTAGAGTTCACTTTTACGCGAATATCCACTTCTCACCCATATATGGGTGAAATAGTAAGGCAAACTGTGTCCTTTAGCCTTGGTTTGCAACCAGTCTAGAAGGATAATTGTATTTCTACACCCGTATCATCGTGAAACCCTAACAGAAAACGAATCCTTCCTCAGAGTAGAGGTTGGTGTGGGACCAATACCCTGACCTTGGAGAACAATTCGATGACAGGAAACCACACTAGAGGACTTATCTGCTTCAAGTCACTAGGTAAATAGTGGGTTGTCGTGGTGAGAAGATTGGCCACAGCAGTGGTGAACCAAACTTGGAGTGTTGAGTTAAAGGGAAATAACTGGGACATCCGGAACTAGAACAATCTACCCCGGTGGAGGAAATAAAGGGTTCGATTCGAAATTCCAATCAACTGAAGAAGGCCGGAGCGTACAACGGCCGAAACGTTGTTAATATGCCAATGAAGATGAGGATAACAGCCCGAATAATGTAAATAATTATAAATACTTCATCTTAGAGATACAGATAGAGAAGATTGTATTGCGCCAAATTTTTTTACCTGGTGATAATTGGCAGTTGGTGCCAATGGGGATGCTACAGTAAATATTTCTTCAAACCATTTTGAAAGAGAAGAGTGACACAGCCTGCACAAATAGCAGATTTTATGGCGCGATCATCTCGCACAAAGGCGACTACACATAATCCAGACCAAATTATCTCAGATGCATTTTCTGTTACAACATAAAATTCTGTTTGTTAAACAAAGTGTCAAGTTAATGTTCAATTTCATGTTAAAAGAAAAATAAAACTTATTTTATCAGAGGTTGTTTATGCAATCCTTGATATGAGCAACATTTATTAAGCAAATATGTCATAACTTTCATCGACTCTAATGATTTTATACACAGACAGCATATTCCGGCACTAATAGGTGGAAAGGGTACAATACTCGCCATTGTATTTTATCTTCAATTCCATTAACCCTTTTGAGCCCTACGTTCCTAAACAATTTTACCTCCTGAGTCAAAATTCGCAAATAATTGGTATGTAATGTGTCACGGTAGATATAAAAATAGTTACAAGTATTTACCCACTGTTCAACCGGTGGCTGGGCATTACGTCAATTTTTCTCTACTGCCGTTCAACCCGTGGTTGGGCATTACGTCAAAGCGGGTGGTTAGGGCTCAAAGGGTAAAACTCTGTAGATGTAAGGTAGCATTCAGTTTTTCTCCACTGACTGTATCCCTACTTCACTATTCGCAAGATATTTTTTCTACCTTCTCCTTTTTTCAAAAAATTCTTTAAAACTCATTTTATTAAGAAAATTATTGTTGGTAAATACTTTAGGCTGCTCAGATATTTATAAAATAATGTGCTCAAAGAAATTATTTCTGTTTTGTTAATTCTGCCTTTTGTTTTTGAAGATTTATTTTGTATATTTGAGAACATTTAAAGTTTGCTAGTAGAACTTTGTTACAGTGAAGTAACAAAATTGTGACGTTTTGTGCCGACTAAAACGAAGAAAAGGATTCTATAATTCATAAAGTATAGAATAGAATTTCTTAAAGGTTTCTTTAAATATTTGTATTCCTTCAGGGTTTTAGTTAGTATGAATACCGTCGATATATAGTACATTATTGAATTTTTTTTTTTTTCTAAGTCATGTACAAATTGGATAAAGTAGGACCAAGAGGTGAACTCATGGTGAAGCCATGTCTCTATGTGAATGTTGCCGTAATAGTGATTTTTTTTTTTAAGCGTATCTTAGATGTGGCACAAGACCGAGTGTATGAAGCAACCACTGAGAATCGAACTCACTACTCTGTTGTAATTGATCTAGCGAGACACTGTTGCCGAAATGATTCTAAAAAATATACATGCATCGTGCTGGATAGAAGTTGATGTAAAACTGTTGCGTTACTCATTTTAGGAGATGAGACGGAAGATTATTTATCTTCATCTTGTATTATTCCGTCTATAGTTTCTTTGCATTGGTCTCGATACTTTTAACGACCAACGAGGGAAAAATGCGGCATTTTAAGAAATGTCTTAATGGAATTAACTGTATATTTATTGTGTATGGTAGGAGATAGATTGTTCGATTTAAAAAATTTGGATAAGTGCTAAGAATTCGAAAACTGGGAACATCGAGGCCTGCCCAGTTTTGTGGTATTTTTTTTATATACTCGCATATACTCTTAAATTCTGTATAGAAGTTGAGGCCGAATACTTTCATTTAAAATTAATTTCTTTACGAAACAAAAAAGGGAAAGTTAGAAAAAGTGAGAAATAAAATAAACAGGAGGGTGGAGTGTGGAATAACAATAAATATGATGAAAAAGTCCAAATTTAAATAGCTCTCTAAGCCGGGTATTATTCACCCGCAACTTTGTGACTTCAGCTTAGAGTTTGGGTTGATGTTTTTTGTTTTTGTTTTTCAAATTTATCTTTGTTGTCGAGATATATATACTCCTATTTTCCATCGGGTAGGTGTGTAAGTGAATATACTTTTTGTCTGGATTTTTTGGTATAAGGAATTATCCTTATTTACATATAGACTATTGTCTTTAATGTTGATATCACAACGTCTCGGCCGTTGATTCCACCGGTCAGGTAATTGTCGATCCAGGTAAACTTTAAGGAATTTCGAACTGAACCCATTATTTAATCCACAGGGATTAGATTGTCTAAGGACACGTCTGGTGTAATTCTTATTTACTACTGGTCAGGCATTACGCACCCCCCCCTTTTTCACTGCACTGCCTAGTCCAGGAATCGAAGTCACAACTGCTACGTCACCAAATTCCTGAATCAACGCTTTAATCCACCAGGGGGATAAAAATCCCTGAAGGTTACCCGGATCAACATGCCCCTGGGTACAAAAAAGGTGAGGATAGTAGTCCAAATGTAAATAAATGAATAAACAGGGTGGATTGAAAATTAACTTCTTATTTTATGTCTGAGTGGCCAGCCAGGAATCCTGACTTAACACCTTGTGACTTTTTTTCTTTGGGGTTGGTTAAAAGAGCAAGTTTACTATACTAAACCATACCAGAAGAGACCCTGGTGATTCCTGGACGGCTCGAGAAGCTGGTAGCGAAATTTGGTGCCCATATCAAATTTGAAATAAAACCTAATGCTAAACGCTTTCCTCTTATATCCAGTGATTGTAAAAATTATAGTTAATAAGTTATAATTTATTTTAAAATATTGAGTTACTTTGCAATCGCCCGGTAGTTAAAGAGTAGCATAATACTTTCATTGCGAATGAAATACGTTAGTTCATATATAATATGCATATTGGCAAGCTTCAAACTGACTAATTATATATAATATATATATATATATATATATATATATATTCAATAGCTCGATCTAAACTGTACACCCTAACATGCACAGAAGTGTTGTGTTTAATACTATGAAGTTTTCGCGTCACCTAACTTTCTGATTCATTAATTTATTCACACGCAAATCTGCAACCAAGCCTCAAAAATTTGACCCCAATCTATTCTTTTCAAAAGAAACGAACGATTAATACGTTTGAATTCTCTCATATAAAGAAAGCGTGTAACATGGATACAGAGATACACGCTAGGTAGAAATACAAAGGTTTTACTGTTGCTACATGGTTGACAATATGGATTAACATTTGCAAACATCCATTCAACATATATAGAATTGTTTTGTCGGTAAATTTGGCGAAATTCATATTAAATTTTATTTTGTATTATTTTTCATTTTTTTTAAATAATATTACAAAGTTACAGATAAAACAAAATAACCCATTTGACAGAACATGCCCATATTATTTGATAAAACATGCTATATATATCTATATATATATATATATATAACAAGTAATCCGTCAACAATCCACCCACACAAATCTAACCGACGTGTAACTGAAGAACAAAGAAAGAATGACCTTACAACATGAATTGCTTACATAAAAATGTAATATACTGAGCCACTGTAAAATCAGCATTTAATAAAGAAAATATACATAAAGAAACTGAAAGACACTAAAAACAAAGAAATTATGTACCCAAAACATTCATCACAAATGCGTGTATATATATATGTATATATATATATATATGCGTGTATATATATATGTATATATATATATATATATATGTGCGTGTATGTATATATGTATATATATATATATATGTGCGTGTATGTATATATGTGTACATATATATATATATATATATGTGCGTATATGTATATATATATATATATATATGTGCGTATATGTATATATATATATATATATATGTGCGTATATGTATATATATATATATATATGTGCGTATATGTATATATATATATATATATATATGTGCGTATATGTATATATATATATATATATATATGTGCGTATATGTATATATATATATATATGTGCGTATATGTATATATATATATATATATGTGCGTATATGTATATATATATATGTGCGTATATGTATATATATATATATGGTATATGTATATATATATATGTGCGTATATGTATATATATATATATATATATGTGCGTATATGTATATATATATATATATATATATATATGTGCGTATATATATATATATGTGCGTATATATATATATGTGCGTATATGTATATATATATATATATATATATATATGTGCGTATATATATATATATATGTGCGTATATGTATATATATATATATATATGTGCGTATATATATATATGTGCGTATATGTATATATATATATATATATATATGTGCGTATATGTATATATATATATATATATATGTGCGTATATGTATATATATATATATATATGTGCGTATATGTATATATATATATATATGTGCGTATATGTATATATATATATATATATATATATATGTGCGTATATGTATATATATATATATATATATATATATATGTGCGTATATGTATATATATATATATATATATGTGCGTATATGTATATATATATATATATATGTGCGTATATGTATATATATATATATGTGCGTATATGTATATATATATATGTGCGTATATGTATATATATATATATGTGCGTATATGTATATATATATATATGTGCGTATATGTATATATATATATATGTGCGTATATGTATATATATATATATGTGGTATATGTATATATATATATGTGGTATATGTATATATATATATATGTGCGTATATGTATATATATATATATGTGCGTATATGTATATATATATATATGTGCGTATATGTATATATATATATATATGTATATGTATATATATATATGTATGTATATGTATATATATATATGTATATGTATATATGTATATATATAATATATATATATATATATATGTATATATATATATATGTATATATATATATATATGTATATATATATATATATGTATATATATATATATATATATATATATATATATATATGTATATATATGTATATATGTATATATATATATATATATGTATATATATGTATATATATATATATATGTATATATATATATATATATATATATATATATATATATATA
>OZ010572.1:4565838-4575838 GCA_963932145.1 Acanthosepion lycidas | reverse complement strand
TTATCTTGCTGAAAGGTGCTGCAGCCATCGTAGAAAACTGTTTCCATAAAGTGATGTAACTGGTTTTCATTAATATTGAGATGATACCCAACAAAGCCCCTTCAACATGAATGGTAGAAAACCAGTGTTTTTTCAGCAAGATGTTTTCCCAAGCCGTCTTTTTTTCTATCCCCCTCCCCCCCATCTTGCATCCTGGTAACATCATTTCCCCAATATAACGACGCTCACGTATTCTGGCTTATATCTTATTTGTGAGAATTCATGACTCATCGAAATAAGCGATAATCTTTCACTGATACATGAGCACAGTTCCGATCAATGTAATGAAAACACTTCCCGCAATGAAAAATCCATAAAATGGATTTTCTGTCTACAGCATCACAACACCAATATGCAACAAGGACGCATTCCTTCATACTAATTAAATTTATATGCATTATGTGCTAAAGTAGTTATTTTATTGGCACCAATGCCCCCCCTCCCATTTATATGTCGTGCCAACGCTTAATCGCCTAATATTTCTGTCGACAGTTGGTGATTTTTTTTTTCTTGTACTACGGTAAATCACAGAGGAAACTAAGTAGCCCACAATCCGTGCCGTTTCAGAAATAACCCAGTCTTTTCGTCATTAATATATGGCCTTCATTTAAGTCATTCAAATCTTGTTTTGTCCATATATTCAACATTAGTGTTTCGGCTCACCATTGTATAAATGAAATTCAAATAGAATGAAAAAGAAATGGCGTATTGACAGAATCAGAGAAAAGAATGGAAGAAGCGAATAAAAGGTTGGATAAATTAATAGATGTGAAGATGTTTCTGTCTTTCGAGTCGAAGCTTTGAAATTGATAACAAAACATGGAATGTTTACCAGTAAATAGTATCTGTCTGAATTTCTGGGAAACCAAACCGAGTAACCTTCATGCAATTTCGAACTGAACACTTTATTTAATCAATGGAATTGGTATCTTCAAATACCGCTGTTCATATTTTGTATTTCTTTTTTAGTACTGAAAAGTTATTGCTAGTTTTGTTTCCACTGAGTTTGTATTATCCGCTCTAGGGATGGAACTCATAATTACCATTCCTCCAACTTCCCAAACCTACACTTTAATCGACAAGACAACCCTGGATCTAAAATTTGGAGAACTAACCTCCTTATCAATATGAGGACATTAATATGAATGTAAATGATGTAAGTAGTAACTGTAAAAAGAAGGGTTTTTTTTGGTGGGGGTTCTTTTAATCAAAGCATCAACTGAATCCGTTTCTAAACGCGCGCGTACATTCCAGTTGATATTCATCTGTTCTTTGCCTTTGTTTACGTGCTTTGTTTTTTCAACACAATTTATGGATCTTTATTCTTAGATCTTCAGACCAAATCAGCTTTTGTCAAGAACACGTGTAACCGTATTTTCATAAATAAATAAAAACAAGTCAAAACTAGACAAAACAAGTCAAGTTTGGTGGGAAACAAATTGTTGGCTTTTATTTCAAACTCTCATTTAACTAAAGCAAAATATATATATCGAAACCGATATATAGATATCATTTTGTTTCTGACTTTTGTTATAATTTGATGTTCGTGAACAGGCATCAATGAAAAATGATCTAAGAGCATTTATTTTTGTTTGGAAATACAAAGCACGTCCTCCGTTAGAAAAAACCGGACTAATCCGTTAGTAACGAAGTTAAACTATATGAACATAAAGGCAGTAATATGCATTTATATTGTACATAACTTTATCAATAGAAAACTCTCAAAGCAGCAAACTAATTAGTCTAAATGACTAATTGGTAACGCTAGGATTCATGAAGTAAGTCATTACCTGCAAATAAAATGGGAAGGATAATTGAAAATAATGCTATGTCTGTATGCATACTCCTCGAAGTGAAAAGAGGTTAAAATGGTGACAAATTGATGCAAAAAATGCACAACTCCATTGCACATGGAATGCTTCAAGGAGTATCATACTTTTAAAATCTAAAAACCCGACGTTATATTTTGCCTTTTTCTCTTTATTTCTATGATAAAATTATATTCTATTATATTATTATATTATTATATAAACATATATTCTATAATATATTATTATATTATATTCTAAATTATTATATCATATTCTATATTATTATATTATTGTATAAACATATATTCTATAATATTATATTATTATATTAAATTCTATAATATTATATTATTATTAGACTATATTCTATAATATTATTAGACTATATTCTATAATATTATTAGACTATATTCTATAATATTATATTATTCTACTATATAAACATATATTCTATAATATTATATTATATAATATTATAATTATATAAACATATTCTATGATGTTAAATTAATATATTCTATAATGTTAAATTATTATATTCTATAATATTATATTATTATATTATATTCTATAATATTATATTATTATATTATATTCTATAATATTATATTATTATATTATATTCTATAATAAACATATATAATTGAATCTTAGAAATCAAAGACAATGTTTTTTATTGAAATATTTTCAAAATTCCCTTTCTTTTAGCGTGTGAAGAAAACTTGTTTGTGATTATGAATTGCAATATTAAGACAGGTGTTTATATACCCCCCTTGCATATATAACAATACGTACATGTTCTTGTATAGATGTGAATACACATGAATGCATTTGCGTGTATTTACTATAATCTTAACGGGGTTTTATTTTGTCGATAACTTTGTCGTGCCAGTCATTCATGAAAATGCTTATGGCGGAAATCAGAAACTTCCCTCCACTTACTATCAAATGCTGACAACTGATTATGAAGAAAAATTTTGTCAGACTTTATTTTCGAACCGTGTTGCTTGCTTACCGATCGTAGAATTACGATCTGGGAGTTGCGATAAAAAGCAACAGAAATTAAGAAGATATAGTAGACAAAAATAAATCATAACTGAGAATGCTTCATTTAATAAATTCAAATAATAATAACTAGCAGTAGAGCCCGGCGTTACCCGGGGATGTAACAGTAAGAGATAGATCAAGTATCGACCATCATAAAGACTAAAAAATAAAATTTACAAAGATTATTGTTTAAGGTTGACGGACACGCATGTCTTAATTAGTTCGTTTTTTGTTTTTTTTTACGAATTGGTCAAACCCAAACTCAAAGAAAAACATTGTTTTCAATCGTTATGAGTCTACCGATTGAATAGAATTTTATTATAAACAATTGTCTTGTAAATGGAATTCTGAATGTAAAAATAAAGAAAAAAGTGTGCAAGACAATAAAAAACATTACCTGCCAAAAAAAAGTGAAGTTTTGTTGAAATCGGTTGAAAGATATAGGAAATCCGATCCCATATATAAGCGAACACACACACACACACACACACACACACACACACACACACACACACAACGTGGGTTTTATAATAAGTATAACTCGATATGAGTTGTCCCACTTTCATTCTCGCGATGCCTCTTAATCGTGTTTTCAAATTGATTTCGAGCAAAAAATTGTTTTTCCAATTTTTGGCGCTGTTAGAACCACCGCAAGTTAATTTTACGCAGTCCTGTGAAGTTTTGTTGAAATCGGTTGAAAAATGTAGGAAATCCAATCCAATATATAAACGTACAGACACACACACACACAATCTGCGTTTTATAATAAGTAAGATTCGGTATCAATTCAGAATATTTGCATTGTTATCAGTGCAGAATATATTAAAACAAATTCTTGCTGAAAATTTAGTAAATGTATTGAACTTTATCATTTCACATGTTGAACTGTTTTTTTTTATTTTCCGATAAACTTATTTTTTTAAGTATTTAATGTTACATTGTTGATAAACAAATGTGTATGATTAAGTCTATTTTGAGATAAGTAGTATTTAATTTCGTGTTTATAATAGTATATTTTGCCTATTTTCATTTCTATAATTAATTTTTTAGTTGTAGGAAAAGATTATTCAATAAGTTGAAAATAACGTTAATTATTTATAAATATTTTGAAGACTTCATTTTTGTGTTAAAACTGATTTGTGTCAGCAGGTGAAATAAATTATCTAGAAACACCTCCATAAAAATATTCGAGATAACATTTGCTTTTTTAAATGTCTTTTTATGCAAGTATTTTAATGCGGATCTGACCTAAAATATTAAACAAGAAATGTTAACTTTGATTTATTTTAAAGGAGTGACCAATTAAAACGACCAGAAGATCGCTGCAGCTATGTGTCTTCTCAGATAAACACATAGACTTTCCCTAATGGAATTTATGCGCGAATTTGTAGCATGCGAAGGTTTTAAATGAACTAGTTTTTAAAACACCATAACATAATTCTATAAATACATATTTCTCAACACAGCAATTTGAACGTGCAGCAAAGTTTGTTAGCTGACAGTGATTTTACAGAAAAGTGACATTCATATTACATCGCACATATATTCCGATTATAGATGAACATCTTTTCTTGACAGTTCAGTCAAGAAAAGATGTTCATCTATAATCGGAATATATGCATAACAATTCGTGTAGGTTGAATCAATCAAAATTAAGTCCAAACACAAACTTCATGATTTTAAAGTATATGAAATGTTGTCAATATTCAACAAAGCACTTCATGACAAATATATTAATGCATATATTACAACAGTTAAAGCTTAAAAGTTAAATGTCGTCAATTGATGATTTAAAACTTTTCAAAAGATAGAGGCAACATTAATTGATGATACAAGTCTAAATGACTAAATTAGCCTGCCAAGGATTCATGAGCTTGTCACATTTTCGATTAAATCTAGAAGAAGAATCTAAAGGCAGTGCTATGTCTCTATGAAGACTTCCTGTAACCGTGTTGGCGACTCGGAAAGAGAAGTTGACAGGGCGAGTTCAAATTACTGTCCTTTTTTTTTTTTTTTTTACTCCCACTATCATTGGGAAGGATATGAATTTCTCTTCTCCCCCCCCCTCAGCTGTGGGTTAAATAGCAAAGTCATGTAGGCTCTAGATTTGGTTAGCAACCAGTCTAGAGATGGTGATTCAATAAAAACTCCCATTTTCCAGCAACCGCGACCACTCGTTGGGATTTTACGGTCCATCAAAACGCACAATGTCTGAAATTCCAAAGAAATATGAGTTAAGCAATCTTCCGTAGGCGGAGACAGGGTCCACTTTCTTAATGTCTTCAATTTTCACTGTCAGTTTATGATTTTCATAAACGAATTTTTTATATTATTACCTTCTTGTGGAATTTATTTGTTCGTATGCGTTCGATTTTTAAATACACAGCGCGTTCAATTATTATTGTTCTTCTTCTTCTTATTATTATTATTTGTTTTAAGACGAGAACAAAAACTTCGTATTCAGAAATTACTTGTCTTGTTTCACCTCATATACAAGATCTTTAATATCGAAGAGATATTTTAAATTTCTGTAGAAGGTTAGATTTATCGTGAAGAAAATGAGGGCCCAGCTCGCTAATGATGACGAGTAAGACGCACACGTTCAATGATGGATATTACCATCAGCCGAGTAAAGAAAAATTTCAAAATAAAATTTAACTTAAAAAAAATAATTAACCTCTTGCAGACATAAGATGTGAAATTTATCTCAAAACAGTTTCGATAGTTTCAAAACAGTTACTGCTCATCTTCAGGAAAATTTAGATTTTATTGTTTTATTGGGTCAATGCGTAAAAATCTCTCTTCTCATTGGAAACATGACAAACAGAAAGTATTCTTTATTAAACCGCCGGAACCGTGACAGAAAACTTAAATTTTATCGATTCAAATTAGTAACTGGATAAAAATAATTTCTTTGAAAAGCCTTTTCTCTGTCAATAGATTTTTGATTGCACATTCTGCTATGCGGTGAAATGGAATATGCTAGATTAGTCGGAAATCTGTAAATGAACAACTGATGTGGGCACAAAGAAAAGGTTTTCTTAGCTCTAGCATCAATTATTATTTCATGAAAGAACATTCTTTTTATGCCTGTCCCACTGATCATAGAAATTGAACAGTTTAAAATCATTTTAATCCTAGAAAAGAATCGATCTTGTGTAGAATAAATTTGCGAGTAAAGGCAAAGCTGGATTTAGATGAATCGATACCCTAGACTATTCCACTTGTGAGGCCCTACCAAATCCCCATTCTCAAGAGTAGAGGAAGATGGAACTGAATTAAAATTAAACAGAGTAAAAATGAAGATGATGATGGGTGTTTAAAATTACCGAAGGTTTGTCTAGAGCAAGGGTCGGCAACCTGCGGGCCGGATCCGGCCGGGGGCCTGATTGCCAATGACTCTATTTTTAACATGAGAGACGACGCTTTCGAATTAGACTATCTGCCAGTTATCTTTCATGAGACTTATTTTACCAAGTTCCGTTGCCTACGTTTAATGTCAAATAATGGATACATATTTGTTATGACCCTTGGCTACATTAAAAGATAACAGAAGCGAAAGGAACGATAAAGTGAAAGAGGCCAGGGAGGGACTGACATGCGAGGTAGCAGAAATCTAAAGACAGTTAAACATACGCGCATTATACATACATGCCTCATGAATGTGTGGCTGATACCGCATTTGTACGTACGTAAGTGTATATGTTTGCAACTATTTGTACTCGTATGTATGGGTATATGTGCTTCGTTTTTGTTTGATGTGTGTGGTTCGTTTGTGGAACAATTTTCAATAACAGTTTCAAACCTACACGTTATAATTTCATCCCTTTCACTTCGGTTGATTTTTTTCACTTTGAAGTATTTTGAAGTTCCTTGAGGAAAAGTAATTTTTATTAGGTGTTTTTTTTTTTTTTAATTTTAGATTTTCTTTTGTTTTTCTGATTTCTCAGTGTTTATTTTCATTATTGTTTTAAATATTTAGGTTGACAGGGGTCTGCATATGTAATTTTCCTTAATTTTTCATTAATAGCCTTCGTCCGGCCCGCGACCCGTCATTATGACACGATCCGGCCCGCGGGAGTTGAATGAGTTGCCGACCCCTGATCTAGAGTCTACTATACGTTATGATAGCATGTATAAGATCTATGACGGTATGAAAAATATTCTAATACTTGGCTTGAAAATTCCCTAGATTTTGAGACTCTATGCTTCTATAATCTAATCTCTTCGGTCACAACGTGTTCGATTTGCCTGAAAATTGACCGGCATCTTTTCATGGAATTCTTTGTTGAAGACATTTTATTATTGAAGAGGGGACTATTTTATTCTGTCTGTATTTTAATTTCATCTCACACGTTTGTTATTATTATTGATCCAAGTTTATTCAGTCAGTCACAAAATGATGGTAAATCTTAAGAGCTTTGTTTACCTGACATTTTGGGCAGTTATATTTCGACCATATCACTCTCCCGCCGTAGCTTCCCTGGGGGTCCTTCTATAAATATTTTCCTGGCAAATGTTCCAATGAGGTTTCTTCTTCGCCACATCGATAACATAACTTTAAGCGCAATATTACATTGACAAATTGATCCAATCATGTTGAAATTAGAAGATGCAACCGTAAGTTCTATTCTTATAGTTTCTTCTCTCGCACTTCTCGCTTGTGCAACTCACTTCCTGTTTCTTGCTTTCCTGTCAACTACAAAAATTTAAATGGAACGTTAATCGCCATCTTATGTCTCCTTGAAATCGTTTTATTTTTTTTTTCATATTGTTCTCCCTCTGCTCAATAAGATTTACTCAGTTCCTTTCTCTCTCAGTAACTGTCTGCATCTTAGTGGCTTTATCACCTTGCTTGGGGTAAAATAATTAAAACATTATCCATATTTACGCATTCGTACAACAATATCCTTTCTCTGCATTATTTATTCGGATAATCCGCCAGTGTAATAACAAAGACAATGTCACTTCTGCATGTGTGCGCTTAAGCAAGCAAGCAATTACAATCTTTGACCAGATTAATTTAGCTTCCGGTCGGTAATTTTAATACAACGACCCAAAATACTATATATCTTATCCAAGAAAAATTATTTATTGATTCTTTATACACTCCAAAAATAAAAAAGAACACTTAACTAATTATAATGTCAATCGACATCTCCAGTTGCCTTGATCTATCCACTATCCTTCTCCTCATCCTTTCCTCTATCACTCCTATCTGATCTTGCTCCAAATCTTCTGTAACCCCTTGCGTCCTAGTGGCTTCCCGCCTTGCTTGGGGTGAAACGCTTAAAAAAAAATAGGAGTATATAGATTCGCCTATCGTCCGGTTTAAATCCCTCCCCGCACTCTTGAACAGAAGAGGGTTACCCCTTGTTTAGAATTGGTTTTCCAGTTCCTTCTAAAGTCTTTTCCTTCTTTTTCACTTTCAGTAGCCTCTTGCTTCTTAGTGGCTTTATCGCCTTGCTTAGGGTGAGTTGGTTAATAATAATAAAATAAAATGTTTGAAGTATTAGAATATGATAATGGTAAGACAACCGTTTCCATACAGAAAACTTCGGCATTCATTGTCCGAATAGCGTTACTGTCGGTTGAAATTTATAAAATCTTTTTCTTAAATTTTTTTTCAAGAAGTTAGAATTTCTCAAATTATCGTTTCTTCTAGTCTTTTTGGGAGTTTCCTTTGAAACTTTCAGTTTTTGGTCTTATAGGAAGTTAACATTTATTGATTATTTTTCCCTTTCTAGTTGCATCACGCCAGAAGACACCACAGCCTCTCCCGACCGTTGTTGCTGTGGTTTCTAACAAGTAGGTTTTTACAGGAGGGACTCGCTAGTCATGCCCACTCTTGAATTCTTCTCCTCGGTTGGTTGCCAACTCATAGCTGGTGGGGGGGGGAGATAGATTCACACTTCTTTTCGCGAGCGTGTAAAAGTGAATGGAACCAACACTGCCAGAATTCGAACTCGATTCAACAATTTCTCGTCCCGAGTCGCTAACCTGGACGTGTTCTATTTATATGAGCTTCCCATAATGTCTTCTAAAATAATAAAACCGTAAGCCCTATCAATTTAATAAGAAAAGGATGTTTCTTAGAAAAGGCAGCTCGTGCGTGCGAATCAGTTTCAGATTTTTAAGGCATATAGAAGAATTATTTCGTTATTTAGAAATTAACGCGACGGTGATGTGCATTCAAATGGAACATTTTCGATTCGGTAAAGTGGAAAATCTATCATCGTGAATATCAAATAAAATTAACCGCTTAAGCCAGTGCTTCTTAAACATTTTTATTCATGACCCCATTTTTCATCACGAGAATTGTCGCGACCCCAGGTATTAAATGTGAAATAAAACTACAATAAATAAATACGTAAATCATTTTTTTTTTTTTTTTTTTTTTAATGAACAATATACATATTAAAAAAGGAGTTATATTATTTGTCAAAATAAAAGTAAATTTAGAATTTGTTTCAAGTACAAAAATAAACCAAAGTAAAAAAAAAAATCAACATGGCGGATGTGCTTGTATTATGCAACATAACAAATTAAACTTTTGGTGTAATATTTGACGTAAAGCATCTTCTACGTTTTTCAGTGTTGAATAATATTTGGATTTAATAAGAAACTGAAATAGTCCACGACCCGAGCCTTTCAATTCGCTACCCCATTTGGAGCTACAACTCATAGTTTAAGAAGCGCTGGCTTAAGCCATCTAGTGTGTCTGATCAAAAATGATCGGGTCTGTTCCTATGGTAACGGAGCTCAATTACGCAGAGTAAAGTCACTTTGCACAAATTCATCTTGAACTCTGTTGCGCTAAGTTGTAACATTCTCACTTACTTCCGTCATTTATAGCAGTGCTTGGAAGGAAAGTGTGTAGAGTGTGGTCGTCTCACTACTAATAAACACCATATTCTTGGAGAATGTTATTTAATGTGTTAATATCACAGGGTTGGAAGTCCAATTCTGACAAGATAGACTACAATTGTGAACTAAAATTAATATCTCCAGTCATTAACTGACGCAATTCTCCTTCCCCTCTCACTCGTATACACACACACACACACACACACAGGTCTGCTCTCGACAATGAAGCTGAACTT
>OZ010572.1:4260838-4560838 GCA_963932145.1 Acanthosepion lycidas | reverse complement strand
TTTTTGAAAATAATCTTTCTCCAACTGAACGCAAGCCAAGTTACGAAGGCCTTTATGCGACATAAATAAACATTAGGATGTTATCGTCCATAATTTCTTAGTAAATGTCAAAAATAAAATGTCGTTGAAAATGTGCTCATAATTGCGAATAACCTTACAAAAAAATTATTACAGAAAATTCGTGTCATTTTTGCTTTCTTTGAAGTTTTTTTTCCTTTCATCTTTTTTTCTTTTCAAAGGCTTTGTGATTTATTACAAATCAATTTGTAAATGCTGAATTGTTCAATCTTTGTCATTCGTTTGTTCTGTGTTTAATTAAATCTGAAATTTCTCTCGTCTTGAGTTGGATTACAAAGAAAGGGGAGCAACTTATGTTTAAGGAACAATTTGATAGAAGCAAATATTCCTTTGTTTTTTTGTTTTTGTTTTTCGTTTTTTTGTTTTTGTTTTTGTTTTGTTTTGATTTTTTTTGGGGGGGGTGGGGGGGGGGGGTTTGTCCTCCGTGACCCCCATATAAAAAAAATTATATGTTGTAAGGCTAATTAATTGATTGACCCAAACATTTTAGACCATCAAGGCGAGACACAATTGTCTCCAACAAATGGACGTAACTGTAGATAAGTTGAAATGATAGGAAACAGCATATTAGGTTCATCTGCACTTAGTATTTCTTTGTTGGATACGCAGACAATATTTCAAGATGTCGCTGAGTACATCCGGGCAACTAATTGCCATAACCTGGTGCTCGACACACACACTTAGACAGACAAGCACTGCGTATATAGTGTCATGTCTTCAAGTTATCGTTTGCTCCAGTTCGATCCTAGATACCTAAATCCTAATCAAGGGTTAAGAAGATACAAGTTGGTTATTAATCTTTTAGAGATTTTACAGATACGATATTAAATCTTGATTCCTTTTCTTTCGTGTTTTCCAGTTTCTATTTTAATGAATATGCAATAACGAATATTTTAGACATTGTCCTAGAGATTTAGTTATGAACTTTAGGAAAGACTTTTATACGCTAATTAAAACTACGTTGGTCATATATATAAACTATTCACATCATTCGGGGTGTTGTTCTCATCTTTATTGCCATATTCACGACGTTTCGGCCGTTCTACGCTCCGACCTTAATCAGGTGATGTACGTTGGAATTTCGAACAGAACCCTTTATTTAGTTCACAGACGTAGATTGTTCTAATTCCACGTGCCATGCCTTTTTTTGGAGGGTGGGATATCTCAGTTTCACTTAATTCCTCTTCAAGTTTTTGTTCCCTCTGCTTTGGCCAGGTATTGAACTCACAACTCTTTGGGTCAAGTCACTTATTGGATTACTCAACTAATGCTTTAAACACTCGCAGAAGCGGCGTGTATAGGACAATAAAGAAATAAAGACGAGATCAGTCCGAACACTGTAAATAGTTACAATACCCAAACTCAGCAAAGATTACCATAAAAAAAATTGAGATGAACATGAAGACAAATGAATTTTGCGCCTCAAGGCACTTCGTCCAGGCGGTTTTAACCACAAATTTAACAACATTGATAGAATTATTATATAACCCCATAAATCAAACCCTACCCACATTTCTCACTCGCACATGACTTGCAGAGGAGTTGAAGTCTCACACTTATACACACACATACCAATATACAGAAAACCGACCATCTCAGATTGACCTCAATGTTCACTTTTATATTTACATACGCCCTATCCCGAATATTGATCACTTTTAGCCTCAAGTATAGTATACCATAAAACTATAGTTTTTAAGCATATATATCATTTTTTTTAGATTATTGAAGAATTAAAGTCAGTTAAAATGCTGGAATCTATCAAACACATTTTGCTGAACAAACTGATCCCTCGCAATTCTTGATAACGACTGGAATGACAATCAAATGGACTTGAATGTATAAAAATTAACATTGGAAAAGGTTAACATTTTAAATCCCAATGGCAAATACCTGGGAAAACTATAAAAATAAAATGTTAAATATACAGATTTTGTTGGTGTTATTCAATAAAACTTATATAACGTATTTATACATCCAGGTAAAATGAGAACGAATAGATTACAATTCCATCGTTCGTAACAGTTAATTTAAAAGAGAGCTCAATACAAAATAGAGCAATATTCTTTATTTTAGGATATTACATAGAAAATGTCAAAATATAGAAATATATTGAAATAATTGCTTCAGCCGTTTCCATAGTAATTAATTTTACGAATGATTTATGCTTATAAAGATTCGTAAATTTCAAGATTAGTTATTCCAAAAATTTCGCTTGAGGGTGAAACAGAGCTTGATACTTTAATTCAGTATAATTTTAATAATTATATTGAAGCTTTTGGCTCTTATTTTTGAATTTTAGTAGCATTTACTTTTTTAAAAAGTGCTCAGTACAAAGTAGACCAATATATTATTATCAATTTTATTATAAAAGATGATAATAAAGACATTTTTGAAATCGCTACACAAAAGCTTTCATGTTTCAATACTATGATTGGACTTCTTCAGGTGATGGTGATTAAATGATTTTTAAGGAAAATTAAAAACAAAGTGTTACCTCTTTCTCGAAAGTTAAGGGGTGGGGAGATAATGTCAGAATGAAAAATAGACTTGGACATTGAAGTCAACACCCAGTCTGTTTCATGCTAAATGCAAATAGCCAGGAGGTTGACTTCAATGTTCACTTCTATATTTATATACGTTCTATCCCTGATATAGATGGGCCGAGGGGTTTGAACGTTACTTTTCTGACCCTGACACCCGGGTTCGAATCTCAGCATGGTCGATTTGTCAGGAAGGTGACTTATTGATGTTATCGGTCTAGGGAGGGGCGATCCCAGCTTGCGGCACCTTTAGAAAGTGCCTGAAAACCACAACACGGCTTGACCCAAGCCTTATGAGTAAAATTAGGTAGGCGGAACCCATGGGAGCCGCCAGTAATTGTGCTAGCACGAAGACGCAAGTCATCATGACCGAGGGTTTGAACGTTCTTGTTCAGACTGAACGCGCTTTAGCCCAGAAACTTTAACTAAAGCCCGCACAGCATAGTTACAGTATAAGGCACAGGTGGGCTCTGAGGGTGTTGAACAAATCCAAATGTGCCTGAGCCGGCGTCTGCAATGAGGATTAGTTAGCAGCCCCAGTAGACCGACATACCGATTCGAGTGGGTGCGCCATTTAACTTTTTACCCCTGATATTGAGCACTTTAACCCATAAATATAGCATACCTTAAAACTATCTTGTATTTTATATATATACATATATATATATATATATATATATATATATATATATATATATATATATAATTTATTCGAAAATTATAACATAAATATGCTATAAAATCACTACAAAAATAGACATTTTGTTTCAACATTTCTGGGGTCTTATCAAATGATGGTGTTGAATGTAGAATAAAGGGTTTCCTAAATATATAGTTTTAAGGTGTGCTATATTTATGCGATAAAGTAGTCAGTATCAGAGATAGGTCGTATGTAAAAGTGAACATTGAAGTCAACACTCAGAAGCGACAGACTGTTTCATGTTAAACGCAATCATCAGGCGTGATGATTGCGTTTAGCATGAAACAGTCTGTCGCCTTTGTGTGCTGATTTCAATGTTCACACACACACACACACACATATATATATATAATAAGAGTGAGATAAGGAGGATATAAATCAACACTGCATGGTTATTGTTAGTTTCATGCTTCAATGCCAATCTGAAGATATCATTCGATGCATGAAACATAGTCGCCATGCAATATTGATTACCATATCCACATTGTCTATATCTATAAACGCTCTATCTCTGATATCTCCCCTTATAAATATAGGAAAAAAAATATATATATATATATACATACACGCGCACACTGTTGTAAGGAACAATATTATGTAGACGTTTAACATTGAAAATAAATATGCACAAAGGTGGACAAATATTTACCTTCATTTATATTCAGAAGACGAAACAGTGATACTAGGTTTGTCCGAAAAGCCTTCAGTCATTTAATATTAACAAAAATAAAGTAGCCTACCTAGGGAAATGACACCTTAGTCCTCTTCAGAATACAGCTTTTAATTTATAAACTTATCGTACCATCCCTTATACATAACGAAATAAAGCTCTGTATAGGGATGACTATCAGCTGCCGCATTGAGCTCTCCCTAATTTCACCCGCGGTCTGAAGTCTCAATTTTAGCAGCAAGTTTATCATTGAAAAAATCCAGAAATTACCAAGAGCCAAATTTGGACTGTAGATGGGCTGAGAAACGTGCCTTTGAATTGAAAAATGAATGCGATTGTCACACAATAGACAAACTCACTCAATTAAGTTTTATTGCCGATTTAGTAATATAATGGAATAGTGTTAATGCACGTGAAGTAAGATCCCCTTTCAATGGTTATCAATTTACATTAGGGCTTTGCAACCGATTCCCATCATATTAAAAAAAATGGCTTATTACTTTTTGGACATGCCATCTTTAGCGATAAATCTATATTTACAGTGGGATGGGGAAACAAATATTCGTACACATACAAATTTTTAATTTATTGTATCCCCAACTAATGAATAAACATAATTTTCATATAATTAACTGTACACTTATGCATAATAACTAAATATGTACAGGAAACAGAAAAAATTGATTTAATAGAAATCAATCTCATTTATCTATTTTAATGGTTGAAAAAAGTATTCGTACAATACAAATTCCAGATTTTAAAACTTTTAAATTGCTTTAATATTCTAGATTATTTAAGTGGAATATTCTAGAATGTTCCAATAATATTATTAGTAGTTATTTTTAGCCTAAAGATACAAACAGAATATTCTTTAATTAATATTTGTGCAAGAAGGTTATCATTATGGCAAAAGGTAAAAAATTTACAAATTCGCAAAAAGAACTGATTTTTAAGCTCTGGAAAGAAGGGAAAAGTCTCAGACAAACTGAATATTCCATTTACTATCATTAGTTCATCCATTGCAAGTCATAAAACACTCAAAACTGTTGAAAACCAATAGGTACTCCACGGAAGATTTCTTCAAGATTTTCGAGGAAATTAATGCAGGATGATTTGCTTTCATCAGGAAGCTGTGTCACCAAACAGTCAATAAGCAATGTAATGCATAGGAACAATCTAAATTCACGCTCCTCTCGGAAAACTCCACTGCTATTGAAAAGACATAGAGACAGCAGGTTGAAATTCGTTGGTGAACATAAGAATAAGGAAAATCCTATTGGGAAAGAGTATTATGGACACAGTTCCAACAGTGGAATTTGGTAGTGGCAGAATCATGTTTTAGGGAACATCTTTCTGCAAAAGGTACTGGCAAAATACCATTAATAGCCTCTATACAATGAATGCCGCAGCATATCAAAATATTTTGAAAGCAAATTTAATTATTTAAGTTGAAAATCTTGAACTGATTGTATCTTCCAACGAGATAATGATCCTAAACAAACTGCAAAATCTACAATGAAATGGCTTTCTAAAAAGAATGTAAATATCTTGAAATGGCCAAGTCAGTCCCCAGATTTAAACCCAATCGCGTTATTTGAAAATTCAAATCCAATCAAGAGCTTCAATAAACATCCCGGATCTGAAGGCCATATGCGAAAAAGAATGGAAGAAAATAGCAACTAAAATTTGCAACTCATTAATTGAGAACTACAAGAAGAGGTTGGTTGCTGTAGAAGTGAATAATGGTGATTCTACAAAGTATTAAATAAAGATTATGTATTTTTTTTTGTATTGTATGAATACTTTTTTCAGCCATTAAAATGGATAAGTGGGATTTATTTCTATTAAATAATATTATTTTTTCTGCTCTATATACATATTTAGTTATTACGCATCTGTGTACAGTTAATTATATGTATTCATTAGTTAGAAACACGATAAATTGTGTACGTGTACGATTATTTGTTTACTCCTACTGGAAATCGAACACTTTTATGGCTTCGCTCAAACAAGACCCTTTCAATTAATTATGCACATGAAGACTCACAAGCGATCCAGCCATTTAAAATTATAGATGTTAGCTTTGGTAACGACAAAAAATAAAAGTTTTTTTCACGGAGACAACAGTAATAATACTGGTGGTGTTATGACATTTACTCATCTGGCACAAGTTGATACTTAGTAAAAAGACAAATATTGCTAAGATCTACAAAGGATAGAAGTTGTGAAGAGCCATAATCTAAAAATCATTGAAATACATAATTTAATTTTTTAAGATGAGTCGTGGTATACATTGATTTTTTATTTTTTTTATTTTTAGAATAAGTTTTATTTAGCAAGTTTACTTTGATGAATATCTAAAATATTATCACTAAGAATTATTGCATGTATGAACATGTAATATATGAAATGTATGAACATATAATACATTGTATTGACTAAGTTACTTATAAATTGGCATGAATAATGAAACCGTATTTATATTTTAACGTAACATTTTCATAAACGAAGACGTATTTTCATATTTGTAAGAAAAGCGTTTCGAGTCGAAACGTTTTGTTTACTTTTTTAAAAATATTTAAACTTTAAATTTTTATTTATTTTAACATGTTTATTAAGTGATCTGACTTTATGTTAATATTCCTTTTGATTTCAACTTTTGGGATGACCTTCAGGAAAGTTTTAATAATTTAGTAATCCCTCTCTTGGACTGAATGGGGTTATGTTCGATAAAAGCACCCAGGCTTCTGTGTTGTGAACAGGTTAATAGGAGTCAGTAGATAGATTCACCGATTGTCTTCTCAGAACTTCTTCCATGCTCATTATTTACATTATTCTGACTGTTGTCTTCATCTTTTTCGCTATATTTATCACAACGTTTCGGCCGTTGTACGCTCCAGCCTTCTTCCATGCTTATTGACCATAGAGGTTTATCCCTTGTTTCCTGTTTAGGATATGGTTTGCCGGTTCCTTTCTTCCATGGCCAAAATCATTTAACTGTCTTAACTTTTTGATGATCTGACGAAGCAGTGGCAATTTTTCATTATGAGGGTATCAAGTTGGCAGTTTTCTGGTTGCTGTATCCGACTGGTAGTAAGGAGACCAAGCTCTTTGATAGCGCTTAGAGAGGCTGCTCTGATCAGCAGTTGCATAATATCAGGGTATTTGTAGTGTCCTTTTGCGCATGGATAAGTGACCTTCTGGCCAGTTTGTATTACTATAGACAATGGAGAGTGACAATTAATTTGGCCTTTTTCTCCTTAAAACATCATCTCCTTATACAGGGAAAAGAAATACGAATAAACGTAAACAAAAATCAACTATCCACTCAATCTTTCTTTCTCTAATATTCGTGGTATTTGTACCATTTTCTGTTGTGTAGAATCTTTTCTTTTGAAACGTTCTCCAGATATCTTCGCACTTTGCGAAACTAATTTAAATTCTATTATCGTTATCAACGAATTCTCTGTTCCCTCCTACCTTCCTCTTTGTCGAAAAGATTCTAGCATACATACGCATGTCCTTGGTGTTTACATACAGGAAAAATCTTTCAATGCAAGGGAATTGTTTCTTGAATTCTCAGACGATTATTTCATGGGCTTTCGACTTTGGTTATTGCACTTTGTTAGCCATCTCTTTTTCTTTTATCGCTCTCTTCTTAACAAAATTTCTGGCAATATAGAAATGTCGCTCTCTCTCTCTCTCTCTCTCTCTCTCTCTCTCTCTCTCTCTCTCTCTCTCTCTCTCTCTCTCTCTCTCTCTGCGAATATTTTTGTATTTTTAATACTAATCACTTCAAATGGCTTAAACATTTTAATCTTGCTGATGTTGCCTTTCAAGTTTTCCATTGCTCAGTCTCTCAATCAAATACTAGATTTCCTTCCTCGTTTCCCTAAAAAATCTGATCAACACTCTTCTTTACTTTATTTGTTCCTTACCTCCGCTTCTAACTCTTGTCGGGTATCACAACTATGTCCTCTTGGCAATTCGGATAACGCTGTAGTATCTGTTGATATTTCTTTTTGAGCCGTCTGTTAAGCAGGAACATTTTATCCACAAGACTTGTTTAACATCAATACTGAATGGGATTTATTTCGAAATGCCTTTTCTATTGAGAATTGTGCTACAGGGGTTTCTTCTTTTGTTTAAAGCCAGCATTGATGCTTTTGTACCTTCTCAGAAATACCAGGTGAAACCACAATGTTACCTTTGGTTCGCACCATCCTGTTCAGCTACTATAACCCCCAAGAATCATTTTCTGGCTGTACTAGTGTGATAGTTCCGAACACAAAAGAGGTCTGCTCTTAATAATTATGGTCGTCTCATCACAGAGACTAAGTCTTTTTTTGCTGATAGAATGAGACACCGTATAACTTCTAACAAGTTTGGTTCTCGTGACTATTGGTAACTCTGTAATAGTGTGTTAAATAAGAGTAAGCATTTTATCCTGACTCTATTCACTCTATTTGAGGTGTTAACATCTCCTGGTGATAAAGCATAATGTTTTGTTAATAAATTCTCTTTCAATTTTACTCTTGACTCATCTAGAGTATCTTTGCCTGACTTTCCACTTAGAACCGAGTGATATACATATATCTCCGGCCATCGTGTCTAAACTGGACCCTCACAAAGTATGTGAACTTGATAGTATCTCTGCAAGAGCCCTTGAGAAATATGCTCCTGAACTGGCTCCTCTTCTCTCTAAACCCTACAATAAATGTTTTTTTGCTTTCCTGCATGTTGGAAATCTTCTGTAGCTCCAGTTTTTAAGAACTCAGGCAAACCATCTGATCTTTCTATCAACCTATTAAATAAAAGTAAGTCATCTGTCCCTCCTTTCTTCACTCAATTTTGAAGTGTTAACATCTTCTGATAAAGAAGAATGTTTTGCTCATAAATTCCCTACAAATTCTACTCTTGACTCATCTGGAGTATCTTTGCCTGACTTTCAACTTAGAACTGAGCCTCTATTCAGTGATATGCATGAAACTCCATCCATGCTTTCTGCTATCATCTCTAAACTAGATCCTCACAAAGGATGTGAACTTGATAGTATCCCTGCAATAGTCCTTGAGAAATGTGTTCCTGAGCTGGCTCCTGTTCTCTCTAAACTCTACAATAAATGCCTTGCTGTTTCTTGCTTTCCTGCTTGTTGAAAATCCTCTTCTGTAGTTCCAGTCTTTAAGAACTCAAGCTAACCCTCTGCTCCTTCTAACTATCGGCCTATTAGCTTTTTAGCTCTTTTTGACAATCAACTTTGAATTGGTTAAGCATCACATCTCGCGGGATTTTCTTTCAGATAAGCAATATGGCTTTCGCTTCTCTGGGTCAGCTGCTGATGTATTAACGATTATAACTGAAAGAATTTAGCAAGCTTTCGATAAGAATGGTGAAGTTGGGGCTGTTGCTTTGGATATCTCGAAGACATTTGACAGGGTTTGACATTCGCTATGGCATTTCTGGGCAAATTTTCCAACTGATTCAATTTTTATCAAATCAAGAAATGAAAGTTATCTTGAAGGTCTCTCTTCTAGATCTTTTTGCATTAATGCAGGTGTTGTCCAGGGTTCTATCCTTGAACCGACGTAGTTCTTCATGTCATCCGTCCTCAACTATGTATCTACGCCGATGACATAACTATTTACTCTTAATAGTAAGTCTGATCAGTTTGAAAAGGTCAAATTGGTAGATGATCTCAAAAATGGCCTACAATCTGTTGTTAACTGGGGTAAGGAATGGTTTATCATTAACACCTGCAAGACGAAACTGTCCTCTTTTAATCGTCTGAGAGAAAATTTTTTACCTTTCATCAGCATGAGTGACACATTGAGCCTTCTCGAGCTAATTCGGCTGACATGAATTTGAATGGTTTTATTGAATCAATTGCTAAGTCTGCTGCTAGGAAAGTTTGTTTACTGTGTCGTATTAGACAATTTTCTCGACAGAATCTATCTTACACATTTATAAGTCTACCATTCGTCCATGGATTGAATATTGCTGCCACATTTGGTCTGTTTCTCCAGCTATATATTTAAAGATTCTTTATAAAATACAAAATAGAATCTGCAATATTATTGGCCCTGACCTGACATCTCAGTTTCAGTCACTTTCCCACCGCCGTAACGTAGCTTCCCCGTGTCTTTTCTATAAATACTTTCATGGCAATTGTGTCATAAACTTATGGTAGTTAGACTTTATGAATTTAAGCGCAGTGCTAGATTGGCGGCCAGATCTCACTATTTTACACCTGAAATGGTTAGTTTGAAAACGGTTAGGTTAAAGTTCTATTTTAACAATTTCTTTTCTCGCACTGCTGGCTGGTAGAATTCTCTTCCAGCATCTTGCTTTTCAAACAACGTTGATCTTCAAAAATTTCAAGGCAATGTCAATCATTATTTTCCACTTTCTTAATCCTTGTTCTTTTATTGTCCTCTAACCTTAATTGTGTTTTTCTCATATTTTTTCATAATGGATTAACTTCTTGCATCTTAGTGGATTTTTGTTTTGCTTAGGGCGAAATGATTAAAAAAATATGGCCACGTCCCGAAGGGATACGCAACCCAAAACAAAAAATACATATCATTGATCAAAAAAAAAATTTTAAATTAATTTTATGATTTTTCTTTTTCTCTTATTTATTGTTCGTAAATAAGTTTTAGAAAATCTTGGAAATGCGTTACCTGAAGTGTTACAGCCAGATAAGCTGTTCACATGACTAGCCACATAATTATTGTAATGCAGCAGATATAATACAAGGGCAGCAACTCAATTCTACGTATTATTAATAGAATAATATAGTTATGTCCCTTGGACCATTTTATTCTCTATTCTACTGATGCACATTATAAATCTTTATTTTTTTTTTTTTTTTTTTTTTTTTTTTTTCATATTTTTATTAAATATCTAAATATACCTGACAATTTTGACTGGTGTTACATACATACACACACACACACACACACACACATATATATAGGCACGTCTGAATAGAATCATTGGCACTAATCTAGGAACACTGCCAAACTGCTAGTTGATTTCACCATGAAGTTCTAAAAGAATATTGTCTCATTATGGGTGTCAGGATCGAAGCTGAATTAATTTGTGTACCTGCTTCTTTATCATTACAGATAGAAAATAAAGAAATCCACAAAGCATATTACATAAATGGATTTTTGTTTTTAAATACAATGTCCTTTCATAACAGAGGCGGTTATGACTCTCCACAGGTTCCTTTTATTATCTGTCAATTGCCATACCTTCTTAAAAAAGATAGTGGGGTGTTTTTTAACTGAGAGTTATCATTCTCTTACAATAGCTGCCAGACAAGGCAATAGAGGCCAGTATAACCTATTATTTAACCCAGATCTGAGGGGAGATGGATTCATGCCTTTTCCCAAGACGATTTCCCAAGAGCAAAGTCAACAGTTAGGTCAGAAGTTGAAATCTGCTTTCCAATTTCACTTTCCACTTTAATAACCCTAAATCCTAACATTGATAGGCTGTGACAAAAACAATCATTAAGATTTCAAATTCAATAAATTAATTTTTTAACACATTTACAACTTAACTAATTTTATTTAGGTCACTGTTTGCTTCTTTTTCTTTTTTTTTTAAATATAAATTTAAAAAAAGATTAAAAGCTTTGGACATCATGAGAATTTTCAACAGGGTTTAGCATACAGGACTTCTTCACAAATTGAAAAGTTCCAGAGTCTCCAGATAAATTTTTGAAGGTCTTGTTAAATCATGAAATGAAAATCATTCAGAATGGCCACTCTTCCAGATCTTTTTGTATTAATGCAGGTGTCCCCCACCCCCAAAGTTCTATCCTTTGTCTTACATTGATTTTAGTTTTTATTAATGACTTTTTCAATGACATCAGCTCTCAATTTGGTATCTATGTTGAATTTACCATTTACTACTGTTTCAATAAGGTCAAATTGGTAGCTGATGTCATGAAAGACCTTCAGTCTGTTGTTAACTGAAGCAAAGAATGGCTTATTAATTTTACTGCCTCCAATACAAAACTGCTTTCTATTAAACATCTGAAAGACACATTTCTGTTTTCTCTCAGCATGGCTGATGATAACCTCCGGGAGAGTGAGTCGTTGTACCTTCTCAGGCTGGTGTTCTTGGCTGACATGAAGTGGAAAGAATATATTGCTAGGTTAGCTGCTAAGAAAGTTGGTTCATTGTGTTGAACTAGAGCTTTCTGTATTAATCTTTCTAATAAACTTGAACAACAGGAGATTAAAAAGCTGAAGTTTTGGAATCAGACCAATAATTACACAATTTCTTAAATAAAATTTTCTCCACTATTTACATTATTCAGACTTTTGTCCTTATTTTTGTCGCCATATTTACTACATTTCGGTCGTTGTATGCTCCAGTCTTTGTCAGGTGGTTGGAATGTTGAACTGAACCCTTTATTTTGCTCACTGGGGTAGACTGTTCTACCATGTTTAATGGATGTCAGTTATCAGTTATCTCCAGTTAATTCCCCTCTGAAAGTTCTCCACTCTTTGGGTCCTGTCACTGGATCTAACTAACGTCTTTATTGACTGTGCCATGTGTCCTTGAGGACATCTGTGTATGAATTTCTGGGTATTATAAACCTAATGTCTTCAGCAACCATTTTTTACCAGAGCTCCTATTGCAATTTTTGTTGTTATTATCGCTTTTCTCTGGCAATCCTTATTACTGGTTCCCATATTGTATTCATTTCTATGCTTGATCTGCTCAGGAAATGGTTGCTGAAGACATTAGGTTTAGGCAGTGGAGAACTTTCAGAGGAGAATTAACAGGAGATAACTGATAAAAGACATCCATTAAACATGGCACATGGTACTAGAACAGTCTACCCCAGTGAGCAAAATAAAGGGTTAATATCGACATTCCAACCACCTGAGGAAGACCGGAGCATACAACAGCCGAAACGTTGTAATAAATATGATGACAATAGTCTGAATAATGTAAATAGTGTACATAATACCTCGTCTCAGAAATATAGACATAAAATTTTCTATATTTTATTTCAAAATTGGAGGCAGAATTTCCTGGTCATGCTTACAGAAGAATAACCCAAAGATTTATATTTAAAAAAATACTCTGTTTTTCATTTAGTATTAGAGCCCATCTAAACAGATTTATTTTGCTGGATGAAAATTCTCAATTAGAAATTTAGAAGAGATTTGTAATAATTTACATATTCTATGTGCCATGGTACTTTCAAGACATCGGCAATCATGGCTCTCCACAATTTCCTGTCCTTTGTAGCTCTAAGTAAATTTTTGTCTTTTTCTTATCTCCTAAACCCTCTCCTTCCATCCATTTACACATGCTCATAAGGCAGGGGTTATGCAGTGTTTTCCTCTAATCCATTTTACCTTCAATCTGCCTTGTATCAAATTTTCTAAGTCTCTTTCTTAATTATATGTCCTATAAATTTCAACTCTCTCTCTCTTCATGATGTTACGTATAAATACCCTTTTTGTTTCTATTTTCTCTAAGACGTTGCTGTTACTCACATTTTCAGTCCATTTTATTCTCAACATTCTCCTGTAGTGCCATATTTCTATTGCTCTTTTTTTTAATGTCATTCTGAGCCTAAATATCACATTCCATGTTCCTGTGTCTTTAACAAACCTGCACCATTCTTATCCAGGTTCACTATGAATGCACATAAGACAACTTGTTATGCATTCTATTTTGTATTTTTTTATCATATAAATAAGCAAACCAACTTCTGAACAAATTTAACAGATAAAATTTTGACAGATAAAATTTTAAGGTTTATTAAAGAATTTGTGCTGAATTTAAAAAGGTAGGGAGTGCCTTCCCCAGAAACACTATTTTACAAGTAACATGTATCAATTAATTTTAAGTGTGCATGTCACTGGGCCACCTTAGTCCTCAATATATACAATGCACGATCCTCTGGATCAAAACATCTAATAAACATTGTTTTTTAAATGTAGAAGGGGGCAATAAGTTTAGTGCCTGAGATGTAGTTATTAACTAAAATCTGTTTTGAAATTTTCACTGTATAATGTTCCATCTTAAGAGAAGGATTAAATGTATTGACAAAGAACGTGATTACTCTATTTCCCCCCAAATTGTTTAAAAAATACCAATTGTGTCTTCAGATAGGTTAGGCTAATACTTAAACATAAACTATTTATACTTGTATCTCGCCTAACACCATAATGCTGTAATATTAAATGTAAAAAGGTTTCTGTGACTGCCCCCACTTTATTATGCTGTCTTTCTTTTTCATGAATCCAGCTTGAATGGTAATAATAAGAGGGAAGGCTAATGCTATGGCCTTTTCTAACGCAAGCAAAAGAATTTCTGCTTTTCAGTGGCTGTCTCTCTTTCATCCACTTACTATTGTTTTGTCTCTCATGCTCCCTACTAAAAAGGCTAGTAAATTCATTGCTTTTTTTTGCATCTTGTTAAACAACAAGCATTTTCCCTACACTCTCTAAATAATATCGCTTGTAACAATTAATCCTACGAAATGAAAAAATGGGAAATACAAAAAATACAAATAGAAAGAGGAAAATGAAAAATTATTGATAATTAATTTTATATTACATAAAACTATATATCCTGGAAAAGATGTTAGAACATTTGCAGAACAATGATCTACACATACTCTGCCACCTGCCTTATTTAGGAGAAAGTCAAGCCAGATGACCTTCTTCCATTGATACTGTTGCGGGGGATGTACACGGGAGTGAAATATATCAGAAGGCAAAAATTAAGTAAGGTGAAGGTTATGCGTGCTTATAGCGTGCGTATCCCAGAAAATATAGGTTATACAAATGACTTAAGAAACAAATTGTATCGCAAGAAACTACTAAATACTGTTGTTAAAGATTTAACATTAAAGAAATTTTATATCAACAATAAAATATATATGTAATGATAATTACAAAGTTTGTTGTTGTGATAATTAAGATAATGTCATAAGAAATGTTTGTGCAGGAATGTTGTTCAGAAATGTTGGTACTTTTTGATTGTTGATGAATTTAAAATTGTTTAGTTTCTGCAATGAAAGAAATCATGTATGTTTGTTCATTTATCAGTGCATGTATGTGTGTAATTTACAAGTAAGAATAAATGTTATCAAGAGTTGCTTGTCTTTGACTGTTAGGCTAAGTTGGTGAAATATACAATTACTTTTTAGTAGTGAAATTGTTTCACTCTCCAAGTCAACTGTGGATGTTGATAAACACATGGACAATGGTTGATGAATGTTTGCGGAGTTTGTTGATATTTCAATGTGATGTGTGAGTCAGTGAATTGTCACGCAGTTTGGTAGCATCTCGTTGAAGTCTTGTTGCTGATGATATTTATTGTACAGAATACAATAAGCTGACTCAGTCGAGATAAAAGGGGCCAAAAACAAACTGGGGAGGTTGGGAATCTCAACCTGGATCATAGCCAAAAATGTGGCCGGGGACAGGCCAGAAACAACACTTACATTAACTAGGTACACAAAAGCTTGTCTAACCCTAACCAAGGGGAGGGCTCCACAGGAAACCTCCCCGATGTGACATAGGCTTGACCTAAAAGAGAAAATCAAGGCTAGCCCCATTCAAACGAACCAAGACCACCTCAGTCACCCACTTTTCGCTGAAGATTGTCAAATGCAAGCGTTTTCTATCAGTTCTGATCTTCATCTGAAGCTGATGCTCAAATAATCAGATCAGATTCTGATGAGAAAGACGGATACCCCACAAGACTTCCTCCTGTCATGTCATCCAAATCACCATTCCGGTTGCTGACTGTCTGAATTAAGTCATGCGGTTAATTTTATAGATTTTTTTTGTGTAGCGAAATCAGCTCAAAAAAGCTTAGTGGGAAATAGGATTCGTTTGGAATTTTGCTACACTTTGGTGTGTGTTAACAAATAAAAAGACTGGATTTGCGAAAATGAGATGATGATTGGTTAAATGCTTTTCAGAGAAGAATACATTTTTTTGAAGGGGGTTAAAGGCTAATGTGGAAGATTCCACAATACAATGTTTTGTTCTGACATTCAAACGTTTTCAATGATGAATATTGATTAGTACTCATATTCAGATTTCCCCTCTGCAGCCTTTAATGCAACAAGGTTCAATATATTGTGTTGTTCTTACACATTTCCTTTTACTATTTGGATTTCATTTACAATTTTAGCCACTCTCCTTCTAACTCATACTTGTCAGTAAAATTTTGATTCTTTTCTCACAACAATGCTTCATCAACAGTCATTTTCAGACCACTACCAACAAGTATTTGCTGCAATTAAATGTGCCACTCGACCAACCATACTGTCTCAGAAATGTCCTGTCAGTCTTCTGATCATGAGAATATGACATTCATTAAAGTCACTTGAATTTTTTACCTTGCCCATAACTGTAGCATTCAGGACATCAAAATGAAGTACACAAGGACATCTTACTTGCTTCAGTTGACATTGCTATACACAGTTGTTATGAGACAGTAACTGTTATTCTTACTACATGTCACTGATCATAATGTTTTGGTTCATTTGTGTATGACATTTCAGTTAATTAGATTTTTAACTGAATTCTTAATGAAAAGCCAATTATCAACCAAATATTACTCAGTTGTTTTGTAATAATTATCTTGATGAAAGTCATGATCTTTAAAACTTCAAACATCAAAAAGAAAATGGATCAATGCTTGGTTCTTAGTTTCATGAGAACCAATTAAAATCTTTTAGTAACAATAAAATAGTCATTATTTTGACACTGCTTTAAAATTTGTATCATGACTCATGAAAAATATTAAATTTCACTAATAAACACAACAATACACAGAACTTTTTTCAACATTTGATTCAAGAATCAAGCTGAACACAAGAGATAAGCTGTTCAAGATAAAAATAAGTCATAAGAATTTGATATGTTGGTCATCAAATTCTTTAAATCTACTGAGAGTCATCAGGAAGTGTCTTCATGTTCTTTTTAGTTTTACCATTTGTCAAGGAAACAATTGACATTCAAACAGCCAGTACTGTTTTCAGTTGAAATTTATAAAATCTTTCTCTTAAAACAAGTTTTTCAGAAAACGAGTTTATCAAGTCCATTAGCTTTTATCCCTCTTTCCAGTATTGATGGGAGTTTCCTTCCTAATCTTTTGTTTGAAGTAGTGCGGAAAGTCAACATCTTCATTACGTCATTATTTTCTCTTCTCAAGCCCAGTAGCTGCTATCCCTCTTTCCAGTATTGATGGGAGTTTCCTTCTGAACCTTCTATTTGAACTGGTGTGAATGTTAACATCTTCATTACGTCATTATTTTCTCTTCTCAAGCCCAGTAGCTGCTATCCCTCTTTCCAGTATTGATGGGAGTTTCCTTCTGAACCTTCTATTTGAACTGGTGTGAATGTTAACATCTTCATTACGTCATTATTTTCTCTTCAAGTTACATGTGCTATCCATTTTAGTCATTGCTGCTGTTGGTAGTCCTCAAGTGATGTGGGTTCTATTATTTGGTGCATGTAACAGCAGTCCACAAGATTCAAAGTAGGAGGTTCCTCACCAAGACTTTCCAGAACCTTTTTTCACCATTGTTTTTAGAAAGTGGTTGTATACTGCTGATAGTTGAGTTATTTCCGAATGGGTTTGGTGCCATGCATGACATGAAAGGCTAAGAGTATGTCAAGTTTTCAGGTTGATGTTTTGGTCTTGTAGCAATTTACAGCATTGGGCAAAAACTACTTCTGGCACAGCCTATTCTATGTTCAATTTCCTTTTTTTCTTATACTTTGTTATAACTGATCCAAACTCTGATGTATCTGAAGTGTTTAATATTTACTAATTCCACTATCTGTCTGTATTTCTTAGATGAGGTATTATGTACATTATTTACATTATTCAGACTATTATCCTCATCTTTGTTGCTATAATTATTACAACGTTTCGGCCTTTCAGTATCTGCCTATATTTCTTAGATGAGGTATTATGTACATTATTCAGACTATGTTTTGGAAAGATTTATCTTCAGTTCTCTTTCTTGGAACACTTGATGCTGATTTTCTGTCCAAGACCATTCTTATTCTAACAATGAATATTTATATCATCAGCATAGCTCCCCCTCATCATTAATACATTGACTTTGGGAGGGAAAGCAGGATTATTGTCTTCTATTGGTAGATTCATTTAGGATATGGTATGAAATGCTTAAATGAAGAGTGCCTAACTCATAACATTTGTGTTTATAAATGCACAGGGCTATCTTGGAAGAGATTGGAAATACTGACCAGACATGTAAGATTCTGTAGATCAATACACTTCCACTATGATACCAATGGATTCAGAGCTTGGAAGGTGGTTTCTAATGGATAAGAAGAGGAAGTTTCTATTGATGAGCTCGTATGCTGCTGTGAAGTCAACAATTTCTTAAAGTAGTTTGATAAAATATACGCCATCATTGCATCCCATACAAAAATGAAAATGAAACAGAGTTGTGAGGAGTTGTTTTCCATAAAAACAATGACAGCCTAATTAATATTATGTTCATTAATACTTTTACCCTAATGGATCCATTTGAGTTATCTCAGTATGTGTGATGATCTTCAGGGCTACCTTTCCATTTCCCTAAATGGGTAGATAGAGCTCATTAACCATTTCAATGGTCATTTATCTAGACAGAATCTCTGATGTGAATCCATCCACAATAATTTCATATTAATGATCACTTCACTCATTGGCTCAACAAGCTGAAATCAAAACATCTGTTACTAGTAAGAAAAGGTTTAGTCAGCCATATTGCCTGTTTAGCAAAGCTGAAAAAATCACCTAATTCCAATTTGAAATATTTTTTAATGTCAGATCAAGTTCAGATTATTTCAAAATAAATCTTTCTAGAATAATACAAGACAAATTTTGATACTGTTTAAAGGTTTAATTTTGTGAAAAATTGTTTTAATAAAAAATAACTATAGTTTATTTTTAACTTGTATTTCTTCAATCTTAATTTCAGTTGCTTTTTATCTCAACTATTCAGGACATCTTTCTCAACATGGATTGGAAATAAGTTTCTTGGCAACATTTAAACTAGCAATCCTTTTACTGCAGTAATGCTATGTAAAACAGCTACTCCACTGCTTCAACTAAAACAACCAATCAAATCAAAGGACATAGACATTTTTTCCAATGCCAAGAATGCAGCCATATTTGAGGTAAAAGGAATGTCTCATCAATACCTTTACAGGAATTACAGTGAAAATGAAAGAAATATTAATTCCAAATTAATAATGGTTGACAATGCTTTATCTTAATATGAAAACTGTATATTAGTTATTTAGAATCATTTCTTCTAATGATGATGTCAGGTAAGAGCCAATAAAAAAAAAATATCATTTACCCTGAAACCTTGTTTACACTTTTTTTCTTTTTTTTTTTTTTTTTTGAGCAACTTTCCTAAGCCGCATATTTGGTCATCAATTCATGCATGTGAAAATTCAAACTACATTAATTTTCTACATACCATTGAAATTTGTTGAATTCAACTAACAAGTTTTGTCTGCTTCTTTTGTATTTTCTCAACCATTTAGCAAGACACTCTGGTGCATTTGAATCAAATCTGGAAGGAACAAACTATTGTATTTTTGTGTTTTTGTCAGTTATTATCAAAAACTGGGTGTTGTCTGTTTGGTAGACAAGATTTTGGTATTTCTTTTGAATATTAGGATTCAAAATTATATATTGACATCAATGTGTGAAACAATTTCAGGACTGGACCAGAAAAGAATTTCTTAAATATTTATATATATTATTATTATTTTATATGCCTATACAATCCTAAAAATTACAATCATATTTGAAAAATCAAAAAATACCAAAAAGAAATGATTTTGTTAGCTGAATTAAGTAAAACTTGCTTTTTAATTAATACTTGCAGCCCCCTCCCCCGCACACACACACACACACACTGGTAGGAATGTCTTTTGTTTTATGTCAGCCCATCACACTAGAGGCAGTGACATGGCAGAAGAGGCTGAACCTTTCCAACAATAACCCACAATATTTTTGTTTTGTTAAAGTGAGCAGTCTAACTTGAAAGTACATATCCAGCAATATTATTAAATTTCTCTCATCAGAAAAAAATTTGTACCTATCCCATGACATTTATTTACACTTGGTGAATGTTTATAGAAACCACAAAATACGTAACCAATGCTGGAAAAATGTTTTTGTAGCAGAAAACTTGCTCTAGTCTAGCCAACAATTTTATTGTGTTCTTGATACCAATTGTAGTTTGCATGGAAATAAATAAGACATTATTATTGGAGCATCCATTGTTGCATCCTGACCAAGATTCTCAAATTCAATCTCTTTCTCGCCAATGTGAAATGGCTTCCCTGTCTTTTCTACAAATATTTCCATGGCAACTGATCTGACAAGCTTTTTTTTTTTTCCTGTTGCCCTAATTATGTGAATTTAAGCATGCTACTAGATTAGAAACAAGGTCACACCATTTGACTGTTGAAATAGTTAAATGCAACTGCCACTTTTACTCCAACAGTTTCTTTTCTCACACTTCCCACCTGTGAAACTGTTGTTTCCTTGATAACGATAATCTACAAAAATTTAAATACCACACCAATTGCCATCTTCTGTCTTCTTGAAACCTATTCATCTTTTGTCCTCTCTTCATTCCTCCCTATACTCAATCTTCTCTCTCAATCCCTGTAACCCTCTGTCTACTAGTGGCATTACCAAATTGCTTGGGTGGAAAAAAAAAAAAAAAATTTTTTTCTGCCCAAGCAAGGAGCCCCCTCCCACTGGCTGCATTTCTTTTAAAAAACAACTTAAATGACTTTTTTTTTTCAAGTAAAAGTGTATTTGCTTTTATTTTGACAAAAAAATAAGCAATTAACAAAAAGAAAATGACCATACAACAGCATCATATTTCGTTTGTCAATAAAACCACCACCTGCCTTAATTACTCTTTATAAATTCCTGGCATTCTTTCCAAGAGTTTTAGAAAAAAGTAGATAGACATTCCCATTCTTTGAGTACTGAAAAAGTTCACTCTTTTTGTAGAATCTTAGAGCCCTTTTATCTAATTTACCTCGTACTAATTCAATGAGAGAGTGATTAGAAGATTGAGTCAACCAAGTCATAATTTCAAAAATTTTGTTCCTAATTTTGACTTGGGGATTTCTACAGAAGGATGCTGAGGATATCAAGGACCGAGCGTGTGAACAACGATGAGGTCTTGGAGAGGATGCAAACAAGGAGGAAGCTTATACTTAACATAAGGAAGAGGCAGATGAAATTTCTGGGATACGTGATGAGAAAGGAGGGCCTGGAGAATATGATACTCACAGGACAAATAGAGGGAAAAAGAGACAGGGGAAAGAAGCACATGATATATGTGGCAGGCTTGGGCAGATGGATGGCAGAGCATGGTCTGGGGGGATACGATGAAGTGGAAGGCCATGATCCCCTATGTCCTGAAAGGACACAACATATAAAAAGAAAAGGAAATTCTTTTTTTCTTTTCTTTTTTAAATTATGTGTAAATCAGATGTTACAACATATCTTTGCAAAATTGAAAGATATTGTTCTTTTTTCATGATTCCCCTGACCTGAATCAAATTTGAATTCTCTGTCTAAAACCCTGCCACATTATAACAGACCCACCCACCCTTGCTTAACTATTAGAACCACACATTCATCATTACTCCAATCTTTCTATTCACACACATACACACACATACACTCCTCTTACTAGAATAAAGTTGGAGTCGTCTGTCCACAATACATTTTTCCACTGTTTCAATGTCCAATTTTTCGCGCATGTCTTTTCTGTTTATTTTGATTTCTTGATGGTTATGCAGCCCCACTGATCTAAATCAATTTTTTCACAGTTGTGAGTGACCCTGGTTGCTAAAAAGAGCAATGAAGTTCAGCTGTCAACTCTGGAGCAGTTTCCTTCTCTTTCTTTTGCTCTCAGTCATCAAACATTTATCTTCCCCAGCATCAGTTGTCAGTTTGGTGCTCCAGCTTATTTTTTATTAACATTTGCACCAGTTTCTAACTGCCTTTGTAACAAATATAGCAACTTGTCTTTGAGAGTAGACTTCTTGAAATAAAATTTCAATATGTGCCTGCACCACAATGTTTGGTTGCTTTGATTCGCCATTTTATAGAAATTGCTTCAAAAAAGTGAAAAAAAATAAAACCATGAATATAATATCATAATTGCACAATCAGTTTTTCTTCAATCAAAAATAGTTACATGTTTTGTCTACAACATTAGTCAAGGCTGAATTAACATTTAGAACCTGTGTCAAAAAGTCTATCTAGGGTTTAATGGTGAAAATAATTTTTTTTTCTTATACAAAATATTCATAAATGTTTAATGAAATATATGGAAAAGTCAGCTTGATATGTTTTCAGCCACATCTGGATAAAGGAAAGACAATAAAGAACTTTTCTGTTCTTTATTTTGATAATATAATTTTTCAAAAACCCATGTTCTTGTAATAATCAGCAAAACAATGCACTCCTTTTCTCACCTGACAATTTTTCTAAAGAAAACTGTATCTCAGTGATTGCTTCTTATTTTCAAAACCAATAAAGAACTTATTTGCCATTTAATTGGCCTAGAATTATCAGCCAGATTCTTCAGTTATCAATGAGGGAAAAACCAAAGATCCTTACAATGTACAGTTTAGCAAAGAAAGAGTTTTTCAAAAAAACTTGTTCAGGAACCTGTAGAAGAAAAAAAATCTCACCTCACCTGCATCTTTATAGAAATAAGATAGTAATAACTTGCATTATTCGGACTCTTATCCACATCCTCATTGACATATTCACAATATTTCGACCATTGTACACTCCTGCCTTCTTCAGGTGATTGGAATTTCAAACTGAACCTTTTATTTCATACACCAGGGTAGATTGTTACAGTTCCATGTGCCATGTCTCTTCTGGATGTCTCAGTTATTTCCCTTTAACTCTACAAGTTTTGGTTCACCACTGCGGTGGCCTGGTCTTGAACTCATAACTCTTTGGGTCTAGACACTGGATCTAACCAATATCTCTATTCACTGGGCTCTAAATAGTTTGATTTGAAATTCCAGTCAACTGAAGAAGGCCAGAGTGTACAATGGCTGAAACGTTGTGAATATGACAATGAAGATTAAGATCACAGTCCAAATAATGTAAATAATGCAAGTAATCATAACACCTTATCTCTGAGATGAGGTTTTAAGATTATGATGAGATGAGATTATCTCAAGATAATAAGATGCAAAATAAAATACCCAACAAATTTGAAGTATTCATTTATATTTTTATTTGCATTTTTCCATATTATTTCACTCACAATTTTTTCTTTTGTCATTTCTTTTATAATCTGTGGACAGAGAAGGATATGAGTTTTATTTATTCAGATAATCAGCTTTTTTTCAATTTTTCTTTTTTTTTTTTTTTTTTTTTTCAAAAATGTACTTCATTCATATTTATAATCTGTCTCACGGATAACAAGAAAAATTTATAAGTAATAGAGAATGGAAAAAAAAACAAATGTCTTGCACACACATGCATGCACACATGCATACAAAAAAAAGACTTAATTTGGAAAAGAAAAAAGAATTCAGTTTTATATTTCAATTGTATTTTTTCTTTTTCAATATTCTTTTAAATATACTCAAGAAATACAGCACCTCAGTTTAAGGTCAGCTATTGCACAAAGTTTTCTTAGTGTATGAAGAGATTATAACAAGAAAAACCGTGAAGTAAAAGGGAAAATTAATTTATATATAAAGTTTAAAATGGCAGATTTACATAAATGGATAAACTAATTAGTAATGCAGGAGGATGTTTTTCTTTTTATCATATTTCCTGGTCCATAAGATATTAAGATCCTTAAGATAGATTTGGAGAAAGGTAAACATTATTGTAGAAATATAGTTCACCAGATAAATTTACAATCCAACAAATGAATTATAGATGATTTTTGCTTGGAAATTAGCATTTTTGTTCATTCTTTGTATAGTGTCAAATTCAACAACACATCATTTTTATAAATATTAGAGATATGGTGTGGCATAACAGATACCAATACAGCAAATGGAATTGGCCAAGGTTGTTTACATTCACTTCATACTAATGCCTTTTGAGAAAGGCATGAATCCACATCTCCCCTAACTATGAGTAAATAAAAGGGCAGACTGGGTTCTCTTGATTAGTAATCAGTCTAAGAAATGAACAACTGATTCCAAACCAAGAGTAAAGCTTCTAGAACTCCAAGAACATCACATAGTTTTTTTTTCTAGTGGTACAAGCTTGGAGACCAAATGTGTAGCATCATCCCAATACAACCAGCAACACAATTTAAAAACATTCATGCATTGGTTACTATGCAAATCTTGTATCCTGTACAGTAATCATTGGAACAATGGTCAACTTAAAATATAAAGTTGGAAAAGTTTAAGGATTAATATCCAATGAACCTGGAAACATAATATGTGTGTATGTCACTCCTGTAGATGCTCTAGAAGTTTAGCCAAAAAGAACACATGAAAGGCTTTAATATTCCACTCAGTAATTTAAGCACTAACCTGTAAATTAATAGAATAAATATCCAATCTCCAGTATGATAATTTTAATTAAAACTAAAAGCAATTTATTTGATTTCTAATTCATTTCTATACACACACACAAGCATTCTTTCTCTCTCTTTCTTTCACAAACAAATTCACCCTGGCACAATTTTGATACGAGTAATAATTTTTAGACATATTTTTATAAATACATTCACGGTAAACTTTATTCATCAAGCTTGTTTTATGGAATGGCTCTGAATTCATCACAATGTTTATATTATAAAAAGGTGGGAATATTATTGTGTAGTAAGATAATTTATGGGCTCAGCCCATTCATAAATTGTCACAGGATTCCTGGACTTGGTGGTAAAGAATATAGGAAAAGAGTGATCACAGAACTTTAAATAATTTGGATTATTTTGGGTGTGTGGTGGGGTAATTTTTATTTATAACTAATTTTATTTCTATTTACCAAAGTAAGGTAATCCCATCAGAAAAAAAAAATGTAAATATTTAGGTCTGAGGTTGGTGGGTGCACGCATTATAATTAATATTGGGGACAGGGAAAAGGCAGGTTGACTTCTGAAATATTAAACTGCCAAAATATAAACAAATAAGTGTCTTAAAAAGTCAAGCATCAGGTTAAGAAAGGTGGTGACATGCTTAACAAGGGTTGTTTCAACAAATTTATATTTTTAATGCAATTCTTATTTTTCTTCATAGCCAAAGACAAAAACTCACTGGACTGAAAATTGTAAACAATACCAGTATTTTAAGTTTTATATTTTAACAAAATAAAAAGATTTTCAAAGGTAAATACATGTAAACTGCAAGCTGATTATTTGTTTATACAGTTATACTTATTTAATTTATGCTTTAATAGGTATGCACCTTCAGATAATAATGCACCCTTTCCAACCTGGATATCCTAAAAAAAATAAAAAAAAAAAAAATGTCAGAACTATTTTTTTTTTTTTTTTTTGCTTTTTTTGTATAACTTTGAAATTGCAGATTCAAATCAAAACTGTAAGCCTGAATAGATAAATTGCTAACAATTTTCTTCAAATATATGCCTTCATACTAAGACGTGGTTAGACGAAGCTTATAAAAAAAGTGATATTGTAAAGAAATAAAGCAAACAGAAATAAATGTATTGTAAAATATTTATAAAAAAAAAATTACTTCCATATTTCTTTGTGTATAACATGAAATATTTTGTTACCTAAATCTAATCAAAAATAGGAAGGACCATATATAGCTGGATATGGTAAAAAAATGTCTGTTATTAAGACTAGCTTTCAAGTCTTCTAACCCAAAAGTCTGAGAATTATTTCACTATACACAGGAAGTTCTTAAAAGGGGGATCACCAAAAACCTATATAAGGAGTTCCAAAAAGATAAAATTATTTTGAAAAAAATTAAGTGAAAAAAAAAAAAAAAATCAAAATTAATTATCAAAGAAATAACTTTAAAAAAGGAGCTGAAAAGATTAAAATAATTTCTCTCATTTTCTTCCAACATTGTGAAGCAAGATTTTCTGCAAACACAACAAAACTAATGAACATAATAGACTGAATACTGAAACAGATATACGAATCTAATTGTCTACTGAATTAAAATATATTAAAAAAGAAAAATGTCAATACTTTCCCAGGACTAAAAAATATATTTGACTTATGCTGGCAAACTAATTAATAATGAAATTAAATAAACATCTCAGTTGTTAATGAACAAAAAATAAAGTCTGGAGTAAGTACATATGTTATATAATAGGCTACAAGTTTCTATTTTTATTTTCATTTCTAAATCCAGTACTCACATTATACACAAAGAAATACAGTAACTGAAATAAAGACAAAAACAAAATTGAAATTCAATGATTAGAAATACTGAAAAAATATAATTGGTAAGAAAGAACAATATTTCAGTAGAATTTGGAGGTGAATTATTAAAAACATTCACCATTACAGAAACATTCTCAACTCTATCCAAAATAGTTTTGCAAAGAAAAAAAAAATGGACTTTTTAAGTTGCCATTTTGCTTGAAGCAAAAGATTAAATACCACCATTTTTCGGGGGGGGGGGTTCTATTTTTAGGCACAGTGTTGCTATCTAGTGAGCAACAACACTTTGGGATCTGTAGTTTTTAAAAGGAGATGGTCGTTTTTATTTCTTTTTTTTATGTAGACTAAAATGTCTGCAAAACATCAAGACATACAGGACAGACTTTGAGAATGTTTTACAAAGACAAATTGATAATGGATTTTTACTACAGGATGGCTCTCATGCTGTTCAACTATCTATATATATATATATATATATATATATATATATATATATATATAATGAGAAATTAAAGAAAAAAAACACTGGATGCTATTAAATTTATTCACACTACAGACACAAACAAGTGTCGCGCACACAAACAGGGAGACGAGTGTATCGACTTATAAAAGCAGGGGAGACAACTGCAATATCGGGATCAACCCTGTTTTAACAGATTTCTTTTCATCTCTACAAATATTTGAAACATTTTTTTTTAACTTTTAAGTAAATAAAGCAACAGCAAATTCTGAGAAAATAATTGCACAATTGTCCCAGACTTGATGAAAAAAAATTTTTTTTGTAATTTCTACATTACAAAATTATTTTTGTTGTTTTATAAAGAATTAATTTGTCTTTTAATTTTTGATTTTTAAGATTAAGAGAGCAACACATGCAACAAGGTACGAGTAAACCAGATTTTATTTTGATTTATTTAAGTTAAATTTTTAAAAGAAATTATAGAATGGAGTTTTCTTAAGCCATACAATTGCCAAAGTTTCCAAAAAAGCTTAGATTTCTTTAAAAAATGTCAAATACCAGCAGAAAATGAACAATAAAAATATTGATCTAACTTTTTTTTTTTTTAAATTTGCTTTTTTATGTCTTATACTTTGCAGTGTTAGCAATAGGCACAGGACTTGAAAATAAATATTTGGTAAAAGCTTTACAAATTGACCAAACTTCTAAGAATTAGATAACTGAATTAAAGAAAGATACATCTATATAATCAACAAAAACTGAAAAAAACATTACCTCCTTTGTTTTATACTTTTGTTTTTAATACTACAGAATAAACATCTTTACTCTTTCTTTCAGGAACAAGTAACATTAAAATATCTACAAAACATTCAATTTTATTTTCTAATGTTTACAACAAGTTTCTTGATTTCATTTTCAAACTAATTGACACCCATTCAAAATTAGATAAAATATTTATCCCAAAAATAGACTATTTATACTTTTTTGAAAATAGAGAAATTATCTAATAAAATGGTTAGAATTCCCGCTTTTAATGTTCATCTAAGGTTACTCTATAGCCAGCCACTATCTCTGTTGTATTTTACAACTTTTAAAAATACTAGTCTAAAAAGAAGGGAGTGTACACTCATTTCTACATCACCTCCTACATCTTTTTATTCAGCAGAGTGCCAAGCATCTAATAAAGTGGAAGATGAACCTTGAGTTTTCAGGACATCTTCATTCTGGAGGCAATGGTCAAAACCTGAAGAGGAGTGAGACAGAAGACACAAGTCATTTGTTAACAGAGTGTATTGGATATGTACTTCAAAAAATCAAGTTATTTCTTACTTAACAGAAAATGGCAAAAACACAAATCTATGGAACAAATGGTAAACCAGAATTATGCTTATGATGTAAGTGAAGTAAAGACAATCAGCTGTTTACCATAAACTAACCTCCTATTTTCAAAACTGAATAAAGGATATAATAACCATTTTTCTACAAGAAATTAAGAGGATATCTTGTTCTCAATTTCCTATCTTGGCATCAAGTGATGAAATTATGATATCTAAAGGATGGAATAGAATGTAGGGTAAATTACTTTCATGCCTTCTTATTAGTTTAATAGTGATGTAAGTAGTTTCTATTAAAATTCTGTTTGTCAATTCCATTTTATGAACAAGGATTATCTCCCCCAAAAAATTTTACTTTTGTTATTTTCACATGAGCTTTTCCTTGAAAAAAGATGGAGCTCTTTATGTAAATAATTTAAGATACAATTTTCCCTATTGTTGACAAGACAGTAATTAACATGTATCCTATAGCTCTGTGCTTGTAAAATGTATTATTGATTACAGATTAACACTTGATGACAACAACAACTCCTTAATATTTGTGTGACTCCTTTTAAAAGGTGACAAAGTTACAAGCTTTTAAGACAAATAGAAATATCAAAAGCCTAAAAATGTATTCTTCTGTTAAATTGGTGGGTGTGTGCAGTGTAGTTATTATTCTAGATAAAACTCAAACATATCTGCCTTTGTTTAATTTACTTGAGATTTCCTTTAGATAAAATGAATAAGCATGCTTTAAATCAGATGCTTTCATATCTAGGATATAACATTTCTTTTGAAAAAAGCAGCAAAATATATTCACGCTAGATATAGTAGTGTATGTAAGAAAAACTGTCTTCCAAGGTGTCATCTCTCAAATCAGACATTCATCGAAAAAGATATATAAACTGTTGCCTTTAATTTAATTACAAAGTGATTGGAATAAGTACTTGAATGAAACTATTTTACAAGAATGGAATTTAAATTCACAACTAGTGAGATTCAAACCAGTCAGATATTATTCTGCATAACTTTAACATTTAATCTACAGCAAAATATTTGTCACCGTTGATTAAGCATCTCAGTGTGTATCATGTATTAAAGTAAGCTTTGTAACGGATAAATATGAGTTACATCCCTTGGATAATCATACTTAAAGGTTAAAGTGTTTTTCCTCCTCGTTTAATCTTCCCAATAATTGCTAAAGAGATTTATCAAGTCAGCTTTGCAAAATAGAATGATCTTTACTTTGATGCCTTCTTCAATTTTTTTTATATTTTTACCATTTCAAATAAGTTTTGTTTTGGAATGTAATGAATGTTTTAAAACTGACCATTTTACTTTTTGAGTTTTGTCTGCTGACATTTGAAGACATTTTCTAGCCTTGAAACTTAAAGAGAAATCAATTATTTTTCATCATTATCTGGAAAAATATGATTCTGGAATCTAAATATGTCATATATAGAATCATATATGAATATGATTCTGAAAAAAAAAAAAATTGATAAATATTTAGCTATATATGAAAAGAAATCTAAATAGGAAAGTGTCAAAGATAATTCCTGTTCTTTCTGAATTCTCTTCAAGGAGGTGATTTAAGCAGCTAGTATGGACTAATTGTTTTTGTTTTTTTACAATACTTTGTCCATTTACTCTTCTGTCTTCCTCAGGTGTTTGTTGACATATGGAATGTTGTCAAGCAAATGCAGAAACCAAACGTAACATGAAAAGGAAATACACATGCTCTCTCAGTACACAACAGACACTAAAGGATGACCAGAGGGCACATGACAAGCAAAAATTACTCTTTGTATGTGGTTCATTCAGATTAATTTTTGTCTGAATTTCTGGGATGAGGAGTTATCATTATTTACATTTGTACTGTTGTACTCATTTTTGTTGTTTTTATCATGTTTCAGCCATGACACTTTCTGACCTTTATCAGGAATTTTAAAGGGCTCAGTTCAAATTTCCCTGAACATTATCTGGAGTAACAAACAGCCAAAGAAGACCAGAGGGCACAACAGTCAAAATGTTGTGAAAATAACAACAATAAGAACGTTAGTCCAAATGACTAATTTCTATTAATATAAAAAAACTATTATCATTTTAGTGTCAAAATAATTTATAGATTTTTTATTGGTGTGTAAATGCATGCATATTTGGTTAAAAAAAAATACAAGACTGAAAACAATCAAATTACAGGCCACAAATCTTAACAATCACCCCTTAATTCTTTCATATGTAATTTATTTTTATGTACTGTTGCTTTGTGGAAAAGACTCTCACGAGGATGCTTCCCTGATCATTACAAACTTAATGGTTAACCCTAGACTTGAAGGAGGTTATCTATCCAAGATATAGTCTTACTCACTCCTTGTATACCCTTGCAACAACCTCATTCAGTAACCCTCTACTTTAAGATATTTCCAGTAACACTAAAATGAAAAATAGTATTTTAATTACTTCTTTCTTAATTGGTGACAACTTAGTAATTCAAAATAAAATAAAATATTAGACTGTAACTAGAGTTTTACAAACATTTATTTATATATATATATATATATATAAACACAATTATATAAATAAGAATATGTTTAATAATGTGAGCCATCAATTTCCTTCAACATCTAACCTTAATTGAATTCACAAAAGGTCCCAGCTTAGCAATATTTTTTACAATTACTTAGCATACAATAAACCACTTGTCCAATTACAAGCATTATCTTTTTACAAAAAGAGGAGGTGGGGATGGTGAACAAGAGAAAGGAGATTATCTTTCATCCAAGAGAAAAATCAATATTAAATTAAAATACAATTTCATGCAAGGACATTCATTCACTCATACATAAAACTCCCTATGTAACATTCAATTTATAATTTATCAATTGAAAGAGTTTGTTTTTTTGGTTTTTTAAACAAAAAAAAAAAAAAAAAAAAAACAAAGTTATTTTTTAAGCACCCCTTATATATAAAATGTCTGAAAATTAACCCTCTATTTTTAAACTTTAGACAAATTATATATAGATTCATAGTAATTTATATAAATACTACCAATAAAATAAAGGAATAACTTATGAATTAATACTTACATTTTTATACATACAAATTTAAAAATAGGGAGCTAATTTTCCAGCATTCACAACATAAATAATTACAGAAAACATATATATATATATATATCATAATATTAAATCCATAAGTGGTAAGGATAATCCAAATAGGTCTTTTTAATATAAAATATTAAAAAGATAGATCCATGAAGAGAGCTCAATGTATCAAAATACAGAGCAATATGATATACATTAAAAGGAAAAGCTCAATACATAATTAAAGAGTTTGGTAATGATTTATTTCAGACAACTGCCTCATCAGACCGGAGTTATAAAAGGGACAATTTTATAACTCAGATCTCACAAGGCAGTTGTCTGTCTGAAATAAATCATTACCAGAGTCTTTAATGATGTATTGAGTTTTTCCTTTGATTACATATATATTTAATACAGGGCTGGGGTACCTAGTTTTGCAGATGGAGGCGGTGGGTAGGTTTCTTTTTATTTTGAGTTTTTTTTGGGTTTTTTTTTGTTTCATGGCCCAATTATTTGAAAGGAGTACCACAAGGTTTGTGACATCATTGAAGGTACTTGTAAATCTTGAAACAATGGTTGCCTGAATCTGCAACGGCACAAAAACCGTCAGTAGTCACTGTAAGTCCCTGAGGTCCATACAAGGGGTCTGCTGACGTGTTCACGTATGACAGAAACGATCCCTCGCTGTCAAAAACCTGAAAAAGATGAAGAAAGTAAAATAAATTTTAAACATATTCAATTTCTTTTATAGTTTGGATCAAGATGTTTGTATTTGTTACCAATAAATACTCTTGTTATTTTTTTTAGATATTTAATAATTACCTATACTACAGACATTATTAAAAAAAATAAAATGGAAGAAATAAAAAGATAATTATGGGTTACAACTTAGAGAGAGAGAGAGAGAGAGTTTAGAATGGACTGGATCTTTTGAACAGAAAGAAAACTTAGCAAATTAGAATCGGAACAAATTTTGAGGATGAGATTTGTTTTTATTTTTCAATAATGAAATGGCATACCAACATTTCTGAAACAAAAAGTAAAATATTGTTAAGGTCATGTTTTAACAAATGACTATCTTCTAGACAAGTGCTTCTCACCCTTTTTCAGTCCATGGATCATTTTTTTCTTAAAAATTTAAAATGAACCACTCCTACTTTTACTTTTAGACTGTTCAATTTTCAAATTAAAATACTCAATGAAAAGACAAAGTAGACTATTTACACTTTAAAATTTATTTTAGTAAACAAGGATAAACACAATATATCAAAATCAATTTTTATGTCATTCAGTTTTAGTCCATTCATCTACCTTGATCATGGTGTGTAGTGATCTATTAACATAGGAATAATTTTTTATATAACATTTGTTATCTATATATATATATATATATATATATATATATATTATAAATTTACTTATTTAAAAATTATGGTACCATCGCTACACAGAAATTGCCATGTTTCAAAAACAGAAGCTAAAAACGACTATACATCTTTCAATACAAATAAATGTAATAGATTTACTTAAATTATTTAAAAATTAAATATCAAATATAAATGTGTATATTTCATTTATCCGTTTTTATTTTTTTGAAAAAACATTACTTAAGGAAAATTTTTGATTTAAAAATGTATAGTCTATTATTAAAATTAAGAATAATATTTTAAAATTGTAGTTCAATATGATGTATTCATATACAAACAACCCTTCTAGAAAAAAATCTTTATGTATACAAGTACAAATTTAATGGAGAAACAAAAGTGCCAAAAAACTTTGTCATTGAAAAAAGACCAGACGACATGCGTTAAACGGATGTCATCATTTGTTTGAAAAGGCACCCTTACCCTACCTTGACTAAACATCTTTTTGAAAGTAGCTAATATGTTAATACAATAGTTGTCAGTGAAAAATAATACCCTACCACTCCTTGATAAAATGATTGGATTTCCCTGTATCCTTAGAAACTAATATTATGAATTTATGTGCTTCTAAAACTCAGTAAATTCCAAAATAAGTTATTCCAAAATTTGGTTGAAAATGAAACAGAATTAGGGACTTTAATTTAATTCTTTAATTGAATTTGAAGTTTATAGCTTGTGTTTTTGAAACATGGTAAATTAAAAATATGGTTTCATCACTATACAAGGAGTTGTAGCGATGGAATCATATTTTCAATCTGTTAATTTATAATATGTATGCTTATATTTATTTTTGCATTGAGCACTGTTTTGTAAAAATAAAAATATTAATAAGAACACCAGATTATATATCTTACTGTTCTTTCTCATATATATATATATATATATATATATATATAAACAGCTTCCAAAAGACTGCCAAAGTTTGCACACTGCAAAAAAGAGTGCTCAATGGCAGAGCTTTAACATACTTAAAGTCAAATTCCAGGTGGGAAACCATGACTTCCAGTTTCTTCTTGACATTGATTCAAAATAATTGACAGATGTTACAGAAGATGGTATGCATAATAGATCATTAATAAGACATCAAGCAAAAATATTTTAATTTCAATTAATTTACTTGGCTTAATTTAGAACAAAAGTTCATATTTCTGGGTCACTACAGAAGATTAAATTTATAATGAAAATGACTATATTTGTTTTTATTGTATGATGAGCAAATGTACTTTACTTGAATAGAAATTCACCTAACTTGTCTTACACTTTCAACAGAAGCTTTTTACTTTTAGAGTCAAAAGCACTGTGAACTCTTGTAATGTACAGAAAATTCTGTCAAGAAAAACTGACAATTGAATAAAAACTGATTGTTGGATTTAATTTGAACAATTTCAGTCACAGAAAAATTGATGCAAGACTTTTAAAAAGACAAAATATAACTACTCAATAAAATATAAATTTGTGTTTCTGGAATATTTTTCAGAACACAAGTCAGATGGAAGATTACACAATAACATGAAAGTCATTATTTGCATATATACAGATCCCAACTCCAATGTATGTGTGTCTATAAATATTTGTTGGGAAAATGTCTATAAATCTGAAGCAACTTGAATACAAAGTTTAATTCACAAAACAGCCACTGAGAATAATTCAGAAACCAATGTGTGTAGGTATGTACATATTCTTTCCATGGAAATATCATCCTCCTTCAACTAGTGCTCCCCAGTTTTATCTCTACTCCTGCGGTGATCTGTTCTTTATACAACTGTGTCACAGTATATTTAAACTCATCTTTTTATGCCCACATAAACTCTAGTCAGTTTATTTACCCTAAATAAATAGGAACATCTGCCAGGTATAACTAAACAGGTAAGAAATATGAGGTAATATCAAAATGAAGAAGAGTGTGCGTGTATATATATATATATATATAATCTCCAAATGAGAGAAAGAACAAATGAAGTAAAAATCCACAGTTCATAGTTAATTAAAAAAGTGCTCAATACAAAGTAGAGCAATACATTATTATATTTTTATTATGAGTATTATAAAAATGTTTTTATTATAATCTCTTATAATAAAAATGGACTACTAATAATTATCTGTATGTATGTATGTATATATATATATATATATATATATATATATATATATAGTGCCATGGATAAATTATCTAAATTATGCAAAAATGGAAATAACACTGACATCTCATTTTAAGATATATTTATCAAAATTACACAAAAATATCTTGAAATACTAAAGAGTAAATTTAGTCAATAAAATCACCATTGGCTTCTACCACGGCCTACAGATGACTTCAGAATCTCCTGCAATTCTTCTAAATGGTTTCCTTGTTTAAGATGCTGAATGCTGCCATAATCTTTGCCTTTATTTCATCTTTGGTGTTAAAAGGAGTTTTGTTGGTCTTTCACTCAACTGCACCTCACACATAATAATCAAGGGGGTTACTGCCTAGGGTGTTAGGTGGCTTGATCTAAGGGGTGATGTGGTCACAGAATTTGTCTGACAGGCATGGTGTAGGTGCCTGTTGCCAGACATAGTCTTCCAGCAGCCATCCTCTTGATCTAGGACAGCACTAATTCCTCAAGGCACTTGATGTTGGCCTCTGTGTCAAGTCTGAGGCCCTGTGGGAAAATGAATGGAAGCATAATGTCACTATCACTAGTGATCACTAAACACCTTTGTAATCACTATTAGACTCCTCCAACTCTTTCTGAATCCTCTGCACTGTCCTCAGATTGACACACAAACACTCTGAAATGTTCATATTAGAGCTTCTAGCATGAATGCCAAGCAGTACAGCATTTTCTGGCAGACTGAATTGCACTATAGAGTTCTTTTTCTCACAGATGCTGACCAACTGATTCTACTACATTGTGCAGTCAACAAAATAAAAAACAATGCACTTGCACAAAATTAAAAATATAAAATGGTGATAATTTACCCATCGCACTGTGTGTGTATATATATATATTAATTAGGATCAAATATGGATTAGAAACCACAAAGCTAAGCAAAGTATTAAGAAACAGAGAAATTTTGTTAGAAGCAAAGAAGAGAGTACTGAACTGTTATATAATATCATTACACTTATATGTCAGTGAATGCTGGATCATCTTCTCAAAGATGAAGAGGAGACTCGAAGCAACAGAAACGTGCTTCTACAGAAGGGTGCTGAGAATATCATGGACTGAAACTGAACAACAAGAAAGTTTTCGAGAAAATGGAAACAAAAAGGACACTTATACTTAGAATTAGAAAGGAAGAGTTGAAATTACTAGGATACATAATGAGCAACAAAGGGCCTGGAAAATTTGATATTCACAGGACAGATTGAAGACAAGTAGGATATAACCTATCTGAGAAGCACTATAGAGCTCTTTTTCTCACAGATGGTAAATGTAAATGGATGGCATTACAGGGTTTAGGAGAGATAATAAAAAGATAAAATTTATTAAGAGCTACAAAGGACAGAAAATTGTGGAGAGCCATGATTGCCAACTTCCTGAAAAGACATAGAAGAAGAATCAAAAACTCAAGGTACTGTTATCTTTAATTTAACCAATCAGATCAATCACTATTACATAACTTATGACTGTTCAACCCTAATTAGTATTTTAGTCATTTTGGTTTATATTCTATAACTTTAAGAAGTATCATCATCATCAAGAATTACCAAGACTGTTAAACATGTTTGTTTGTTTTGTTTTTTGTTTTTTTACCACAAATTTTCACCTAATTTATTCTACAGTCTTTTTCAGGTATAGATTTTCTGGAGAAAGAAATCCATTTCTTTTCTTTCGAATTTCTGTAACTGAAGGTGGCTGTCGAATGGATTAGGCATATAAAAGAATTGAGTTTCAATAATCCAAGCAAATTTTCAAAAGCTTATATTAATCTGGTACAAAGACTCAAATGTAGGACACCTAGTGAGGAACAAATTTATTACTCTATCGTAAACCATCCAAATCCAATCTATCATTAGGTCACATTTGTACTTCAGTTAATGCAAGTCCATTTTAGTTCTACTCATAGTGATTTTCAAATAAATATAAATTTAGTACAATCAAGAGTGAAACCTAAATGTGAAGCCTTTTTTTTTTTTTTTAAATAATACTATAATTTTTATATTGGATTATTTCTATAAGAAAAAAATAAATTTGAAAATAGAATAATTTGGCAACTTTTGCCAGAATAATAATAATAAGGTAATATATTTTTTTTTTTTTCCATCTGATGATTTACATTATACAAAAAAAAAATTGAAAGCTAAATTATTTTACAGCATTTATATTAGATTATTATTATTATTATTATTAGTAGTAGTAGTAGTAGTAGTAGTAGTAGTAGTATAACAACATTTATATTAGGTTCTTATTACAACATTTATATTAGGCTATTATTATTATAGCATTTATATTAGATTATTATTATTATTATTATTATATATTAGGTTATTATTATTCTGGAAAAAGTTACAAGATTATTCTTTTTTTCATGCCTTCTGTCTCTAGTGTACCATTTTCATGACTTACTTTCTATGATCACATCTTACTATGTGATGTTTTCTATGTGATTATATATGTTGCCAAATCATTTAACTAGGAATTTCAAACCGAATCCTTTATTTTATCCACAGGGGTAGATTGTTCTAGTGAGTTAAGTTAAAGGGAAAGAACTGATACTGAGATATCCAGAAGAGGTATGGCATGTAGAAGTAGAACAATCTACCCCATTGAACAAAATAAAGTGTTCAGTTCAAAATGCCAATCATCTGAAGAAAGCTGGAGTGTACAATGGCCAAAACGTTGTGAATATGGCAACAAAGATAAGGATAACAGACTGAACATCATAAATAGTGTGAATAATGAAGAATTCTCTTTGAATCTATCCACAGAAGAATTTATTTTTCCCAGTTGAAGGCATTTGGACTGAAATGTTGAAAGCTATGGATTCATACTTTTGATTCTTGTAACAAAACCATTTTTCAATGAGAACATAAAAAAACAGTGACAATCATCTTTTACAATTCAATACTAATCTGCTTAATAATGGATTAATTAGTATTAAGGGCAAATTAAGTAAAATTGCTACTTTGAAAATCTCACTTTTCATTTTAAGTTCTTATGAAATAATTTCAATTAAAAAAAAAAATGTTAAATGTCAAAATGACTTAAAACTTTCCCTTCTACATATATATATATATATATATATATATATATATATATATGCTAATTGCTTATTGGATAAGTATTGTTATAAAACGAGCAGAGTACCAGTCAATACATCAATTTTTTTTTATACCCTGTCCCTTGAGAATATCGGACATCATATAAAACCTAGATTCCTTTTATTTTTTATTTTATTTTTATTATCTGTGAATTGCCTGGACTTCTTGGGAAAGATAGTGGAGTGATGTCCTTTTGTATACTCCAGTTTTGAATTTGGAGTAGTGCTTCTCAGACTGTCTCATCCAAGTCATGAAAGTCCAGTCTGCCTTATCATTTAACCCATAGGTGAGATGAGAAGAGATAGACTCCTGCCCTTTCCAAGTGCATTTGAGCAGAAGTGAATGCAACAGACTAAGCTGGAATTTGAACTTAACTTGCCAATTCTATTTTCCATGTCAATAACTGTTACACTACACACACACACACACACACATTCTAAATAACAGATTACCATCGTTTGTAAAGACAGAAAACCTATATATGCAATCCTTGTACTTTAAAAAGATTTATGGATAAAATGTGATTAATTTGGATAACAGAAAGTATCATCAAGAAGCTACTGCATCCAAAATAAAAATGAATTACTTCTCATAACGACTTGAATGTGCAGGTGGTGTAAGTGGTTAACGGTTCGGAATGAGAAATTGTTGAGCAAAGTTCAAATGCTGGTCCAGTTTGTTACATTTTACTTTCATGCAAATATCCTAAACGAAAGCATGAATCCATCACTTCCCCCAACTATGGGTTAAATAGTAGGGTAGCCTTGACTGGAAACCAGTCTTGGAGTACAAATCTGAATTGAAAACCAGTTGGACATAGGACTAGCAATTCCATCCTGTAAAAACCTACTTACTATGGAAACTGCAGAAGTAATGGCTAGCATTTAGATTCCACTGAGGAGTATAGAACCACACCCTATACTCCTCAGTGAATACTCCTAAAGGATTTGAATGAGAGTGAGGGAGTTATAAAGACATTCCTCACACAAATAGAAGATACAAATCAAAAGAAAATATAAAAACCAACTGGATTATATATTACTATTTTTTTTCTTTTACTTAATCCTTTCTACATTTTATTGATTCCAAATGGCAAATTTTTAAGCTAAATACTTTTTGACATTTAAAATTAATAGTTTAAATGTCTAAACAAAGAAAACCCTTTAACTTGTGTCCGATATTGGGACACAAGTTCTGCCTCTCTAATCCAAATTGTTATACCCAATAATAATAAATTATTTTGAAATTAAACATTAATTTTTTTGAAGAGTTATTTTTTCCTGTAACTGTTGCATTCTTTTTTAAAATCATAGCTTTTTGGTCAAACATCTTTCAATTATTAAAGTCCAGTTCACACTCCTCCTTAGGCTCTTGAACAGGAATAGAGGTTTAATTCCTTGTTTCCTGTTTGGCATTGGGTTTCCAGTTCCCTTTAAAGTCTTCTCATTCTCTTTCACTCCCAGTAACCCCTTGCATATTAGTAGATTTTATCAACCTGTTTGGGATGAATTGATTCAGTTGAAATGAAAAGAAAATTGCAGCTGCTGTTGAAACTTTTGACTAAAAAGAAAAACATGCAACAAAGATAGCTAATAAAAAAAATGAGTAAATTACTTCATCTGAGAAAAGAAATAAATTCTAGATAGTAAATAAACAATTGAATTGTTTGAATGACTTAATTCTCAAATCCTAAGAAGGAGGAGAGAAGAGGAAAACAGAAAACAAATAATTTCACCTGCACTTCTTAAAAGAAAGTCAAAATTTGGAACCTTCAGACTGCTTATAGTCGTAGTCTCCTGCATTAGACTTTGCTCAATGCAATAATGATTTATATGCAACTCTTAAGATGCAGTAATGAGGCCAAAATCACTACAGGTGCCACTGATAGATGAAAATGATTCTTCCAATCTTCCAGTTGCTCTTAGGGAAACATCTGTGACATAATATGAAACATTAATGCTTCTTTTGTAGTTTCTTCAATCACACAAGAGATTTTTGGTGAGACATTATGTTTGTGTGCAAAAATCCAGGGCTTTATCAAGTTTAATGGTTGCAACAATCAGCTCCCACATACTAAACACATGACTGTACCCCAGATATTCATTAATCCATGTGACTCTAAAGGGAAAACAGTTAAGTGTTCTCTTGGATTATTCACTAAAAAATTGTGCAGCAACTAAAAGTAAAATGTCAGCCATCTAGAAAAGATATCCCCAAGAGAATCTTAGATAAGATTTCCTGTGCACACATCAGAGAGCAAAGTGTATATACAAGGAATCAATTTGTTCATTGTTCAAGAATAGAAGCGCTATCCTTTATCCAAATTTATCTTTAATTGTATTGGTGAGATTAACCATTTCCTTATGCAGAAACAATTGCCATTTAATAAACAAACAGCATTTATCAGGAAAATAGGTTTTCTCAAGTCCACTGTTATTGCCTTTCAAGTATCGATAGGGGTTTCCTTCCTAATCTTTTGTTTAAAGTAGTGTGGACCATCAACTTCTTGATTATGTCATTTTCTCTTCAAGTTACATGTACCATCCAATTTAGTTGTTGTTACTGTTGAAAATCTTCAAATGATGTGGTTTCTGTTATTTAATACAATTCTTTGTACCTCTATAGTGCCAGTCTATAAGATCTAATGAACGTTTTTCTTAAAGACATTCAGGATTCATTAGCTCAAAGCCATTTTTAATCATTGAACTGAGAAAATGGTTGTATACAGTTAACAATTTAGACATTTTTGAATGAGTTGGATACCATGTATGACATTAATATGGGAGTCTAGATTTGATGAGGCTATTGAAGAACATGACTTGATTTTGGAGGTTAATGTTTTGGTCTTGTAGTATCTTGAGGGGTTAGACAAAACTATCCAGCAGCCTATTCTATGTTCAATTTCCTTAGCTCCCCCACTCAATTTATTATAACTGATCTATACACCAAGGTATTTAAAATGTTTAGTATTTATTAATTTTATATCCTGAATTTTTATGATGTATTCTGGGTATGTGACCTCATTGCTTTCATTCTAAATCCAGATCATCTATTTTTGAAAGGTTTATCAAGTTCCGAAAACTCTGTAGAGAATGTCAATTTTTTTTATTTTTTTTGTTCAAGATCATTCTTATCCCAACTCTGAGTACTTGTCATCAGCATAGAACCCCCCCACCCCCAATCATTGGTACGCTGGCCTCAGGTGGGAAAACAAGAATGTTGTTTTCTATTATTGGTAAAGCAATTGCTGTCAAGATACTTTAGCAAAGGAAATTCACCAATGACAAGTTTGCCTCAATTAAGCCTTCTATCTGTAGTGTTGCAGCTCAGACTAGAAACCTGGTTCAATATCAGGGTGCAGCTTCTTTAAGTCAAATGTTTGTGGCTTAACAATAATTCTTTGGCCAGATTGTTACCCACAAAATAAAACCATGTGATGATTGAAGCAGTGAGCAAATTTTATTTGGTTGTAACCTTCTGCTGTAGACAAGGAGGTGAGGGGACAAGTGGTCTAATCAGTGTGTGGGTGTGCATCTTCCTTTTCATGTCATGACAAGTGATCCTCAGGGGCCCCGGCTGCTAGTGACAACTGTTTCATAGAGGTCAAACATTCTTTGTCCTGTCATCTTTCGTCTAAAAATGTCATTCATCAAGTCATCAGGATCTGTCTTCACTAGGTGACCATTTTTGTCAGAATCATTTGACATGGTTCTTGTGAGGTCCAATCCACTTAGTTGATTCTCACATTTCCCTTTTGCATTTCCATGACATTAGAAAAATCTATTTCCATTTATGTGCCACATTCCTTCAAAAGATAGGCAATCATAGCTCACTATGACTTCCTTGTGGACCTTAGTAGTTCTTCTCCCTTTTGATAAGGACCCTCAAATTCTGTCAGTCATTTGCACAAGCTAATCAAGATAAGACAGCAAGCCACCTACCTATCTCACTTGCCTGTCCTGTGAGGGTCAAGTTTTTGATGCACTTCTTCCTCTTTATGTATCCAAGGAATTTCAGCTGTCTTTTCCTGATTCTGAGTAGAAGTGTTCTTTCTGTTGCCATTTTCTCTTACCATGTTTGTTTACTTGCTCTGTAAAACCATATTTCAGTTAACTCTAGTTTTCTCTTCATCTGTAGAGAGATTATCCAGCATTCACTGCCATAAGAGGATGGATTGTTATCCATCCTCTTATGGCAGTGAATTGCAGAAATCCAACACTGTTTTCTTTGTTTCTAACAAAACTATTCCATATCTCAGATCCTTTTCTCAGCTTTTGGAATGCTTCCTTCACTAGTCCAATGTCTGTTCAGATTTCAATGTCACATTTTTCAACCTCTGTTAAAAAAACACTTCCCAGATATTTAAACTTCAGCACCTACCTGCTGTTGACATCTCTAATTTGCAACTCACATCTTGGCATTTCCTTTTGTTAAGAGCCATACTCTCTGTCTTCTTACAGTTGATGGTCAGTCCTTTTTTCCTTGCTTTCTTTTACTGCCCTAGCTAGGAGGTCCTGTAGTTTTTTCAGTGTCAGCCATCAACATAGTGTGATCTGAATATCTTATATTATTAAGACTACACCCATCAATAATAAACACTGGTAGAGTATCCAATTCCTTTAAGGTAGTGTTGCTGTCCGGAGAAAAGACACATCCTTGTCTCATACTTCTAACTCTAACTTATAGAGAGATAATAAGGAAAGGGGGCTTGGAGAATTTGAAGGCAAGAGGAACAGAGAAAATCAGTAATTAACCTATCTAACAAGCTTGTGTAAATGGTTGACAGAACAGGGATTAGGAGAAGTAGCAAAAAGACGAACATTGCTAAGAACTACAAAGAAGTTGTGAGGAACTATGATTGCCCACGTCCTGAAGCGACATGGCACATAGAAAAAAATGAATTCCCAAAAAACATTAAACTGAGGAATAAACCTTTCCATCAATAAACACATGGATGGTATATTAATTCTAAAAACAAAAGAAAACATTAAGAAAAATGTTTCTTAAAATGAAAAATCGCATTATAAATAACAACAAAATTTGATAAGCAATTAAAAAAAATTCTTAATTATGTTTTATGTCACTTATTAAGGAACCTTACCTGAATTCTGGAGTTACCCCAGTCAGCCACCAGAATGTTACCATGGTTGTCCACAGCTACACCAGTAGGAGCATTGAACTGTCCATTACCTTCTCCATTGGACCCAAAACTATACAGAAAATTGCCTTCAGAATTGAAAACTTTGACACAGTGGTTGTGAAAGTCTGAAACAATAATGTCATTGTTGGTATTGATAGCCACATAGTGTGGTCCAGCGAACTGGTTGTCATCATTACCCCGAGAGCCAAATTTCTGAATGAGCTTGCCGTTCGACTGGAAAATAAATATGCAACTAGCTTTATTATCCACTACAATGATATGTCCGTTCTTGTCTACAGCTACACCTTTTGGTCCCAAAAGTTTATTGCTCCCTATCTTGTTGATGTACTTGCCATCAGGGGAGAAAACACTGACCCATTTATTGTCATAGTCTGCCACCAGGTAATTACCATTCATGGTAACAGCAAGACCTGTTGGCCTTTGCATTTTTCCTGGACCACGTCCTGGAGCTCCAAATCGAAGCTTGCAATCCCCAAGCGAAGTGAACACTTGGACAACTTGATTGTTACTGTCAGCCACCAAAATCTTTCCATTGACTGAGGTCAGTCCTTGCGGATTGGTGAACTCACCTTTGTTTCTTCCTTTCACCCCTACCTTTAAAATGAGATCATCTTCAATGACGTTACTTTTGCGATTTGATCCATGTGACCGCGAGCTGGAAGGTCGCTTGGTGCCACGCTGCTTAACTGCACTTGTTTTTGGAATTCGAGTCGAAGCTCCTAGCAAATCTCCCTCCTCACCGGCAGGCAATGCCTTTACTTTAAATGGTGATCCCTTGATGGGTTGCCCAAAAACTTTAATGAATAGCTCATATGTACCCTCTTTGGGGATAGAATAGGTTATGTCATAGGTACCATTCTTATGGTCAGTAATATGTGGCTCAATAATAATGTCCTTGTTAAGGTTGAGCAACTCGGCTTCAACTGTAGCATGTCCAAGTTTAACAAGCTCACCTTTACGATCCTTTGTGGTGACAGACACAGTAGAGTACTTGCCAATATAGGAATACTTCAGGCCATCTCCTGTAGCTGTGGTTTCAAACCCAACAGCACTGTTTGTAATAATGTGTCCAAGGTTGACAATTGACTTTTTTAATGACTGGAAACAGGAATTATCAAATTCAAGAAATTCATTCTCCTCTGGTTGATAATTAATATTCATTGAACCAAGTTCTTGTAGTTTTTCTGTAACCTCTTTTTTAACAACAAGAATGGCCGTCTCCTTGCCGTGTTCAAGGGCGTCCTCCGTGACTTCGCAGCAATTGGAAATTCGAGAAAGTGTGTTTTCCAGTGTTTCCCTTTGTTTGCTTAGCACCTCCTCTTTGGCTTTATGCGTTTCAGCCAGCTCTGTCAGTAGCGAAGTCTTCTGCTGTAACATCAACTTATCCAGAATGTCAAAAGCATTCACAATGTGTTCTTCAGCTTCTTTGGACTTTAGACTCAACCTTTCAGAAACTTCAATGACTTCTTTGACTGATTTTTGAATCCCAGGAATCTGTGCTCTTGCACCAGAGATAAGTCTTTGAAGTCCTGCCTTGTGCTCTTTAATTGCATCCTGCAAGGGAACGGTCTTGTGGCCCACGTGAACAGCTGTGCACTCCTCACATGCAGCTGTTTCACAAGCGCAACAATAAAACTGTAAAGATTTGCCTTCATGACTGGGACATACCAGCCGGTTCTCTTTGTCCTCAGTCAAGGCCAGCTCACTGAGGCGGATGATATTGTGGACACTGGTTGGGGTCTCACCGCTAGAAGCGTTGTCATTGGTCGGGTCAGCAGATGACTGACCTCCATCACAGCTGCTCTCAGAGCAGCGCTCACACAAGAAATTATCGCAGTTGGTGCATTTGCACATAGCCTTCGTATTGTCCACACAGGCAGTGCATACATTGGTTTGTCCCAAAACATCCATGAGGTTCGTTATGAAGAAGTTGGTTTGCAGTGCTGAGACTCCTTCTACTGGGAGGATGGACTGTTGCCGGCAAATCGGACACGTCAAGGAGAGACTCTCTGGGGGAATGTAACTGATGAGGCAACGCTCACAAAATGTGTGCAAACACGGGAGGACCTTTGGATTCTGGTAACGGTCCAGGCAGATACCGCAGCTCAGAAACTCACGATGGATCTGCCGTACAACTGGACTGCTACTAGCCATGTTATATGGCAGTACACCTTGGGATAAGGTGACCTGAAAAGAGAAAAAGAAAATTCATTTTATAGATGCCTTAATGAGTTTTGTGGTTTTAATAATAGTAAATTTTAAACAATGTTATTCAGAAAACAGGTAATGAAAGGTAAGAATAGCACTTAACACATCAAAATCATTGGTCCAATATTGCAACCACAATGATCATTATAATATTGAAGTTCTATAAAGGATGTGAATAAAAGTCATTCCTTCCAATCTTGATTGGAATGACTGCAAAACACTCCAAATTTATAGACAAAACACACAATCGCCATTTTCTTCACTACAATGTTACAGGTGAACATGTACTAATCAAGCCCATTCTTGATAATTAGGTAAAACGTGGTAAAAAAATTCTTTAACCATAATATAATCTTCTTCAAAAGAGAGAAACAAAAATAATTGCTATAAACCTCACTATTTACCAACCTCCCTGCAAGGCAAGATGTGGCACAAGGCCAGTTTTTAACATGGAGTATTTCAAGCCTGTAGGCTTAGGGAAAAATTTTACATAGACCCCATATACACAGGGTTGGGTTTGTCAACCTTCCCAAACAAAATTCTGCCCTTTGGCATAGCCTTGTCTGGGTTCCTCTCTGCCCAGAGGCAGAGAATTCAACAAGAGGAGGAAAAGAAACCATAACCTTATCAATGTTGGATAAATGTTTTTTTTACACTAAGTATTAAAATATGTTGTTAGTGATACAACCATAAAAAAAATGAAAGTAGATGGACAGAGACTTTTGGTCCTTTTTGGAATATTCTTTTGATTAGTGTTTAGTATCTATGCATTTAGTAAAATACTAATGGTACAAATAACGGTTTTCATACATGTAACATTGAACATTATCTGACTGAACATTTATTACGTCTCTTCGTTGAAATCTCTAAGATCTTTTTCTTATAACTAATTTCAGTAACAAAAAAAAAAAATTCACAAGTCTACTATTATTGTTCTTTCTATCTTACACACACATATAGAGATAAGGCGCATATGAAGAGACCGAGATAAGGCAGATATTTTATATCTAATACTTTTTTGAAATACAACCAAACATCAAAATATTTAGGGGGAGATTTTCCACACTCCCAACGTGTGTGGATATATAAATCTCTAAGATCTTTTTCTTAAAATTATTTTTCAGGAAAATAAACTTCACAAGTCTACTGTTATTGTTCTTTCTATCTTACCCAAACATATATATATATATATATATATATATATAAATGCATATGAAGAGGCTGAGATAAGGCAGATATTTTATATCTAATATTTTTTTAAATATAACCAAACATCAGAATATTTAGGGGGAGCTTTTCCACACTCCCAAGGTGTGTGGATATAGTACTGATATACATTATTGTTACCCATAATGCAATTATTCCAAACATTCAATGATTACAAAATAAAAATGAAACACTACAAGAAGATCTGCTGCTTCTTCTCACACTTGAATGTCTTATTGCTTGCTCATCTTTATTCAGACAAACAATTTATCTTGCAAACAATTCACCCAACATGAAGATGAGGCTCAATAGACTTTTCTGCAACTAACAAAAAACACTTGAGAGAGAGATACGGGTTTTCACTAAACTTTGAGGAGGAGATTGCTGTCTAAAAGAAAAAAAAAAAGTCTAGACAGATTTTTTTGTCTGTCACACTAAAAGAAAAAACTCAGAATTGTGCTTTTTTGTTGTTGTTTTTAATGGCAGTCATCAGTTCAAAATGGATAGAAGAAAATCAATATCCTCAGGGCAAAGCTTGCTATACTCCAAATATAATGGTTCTTGAATTTGAGAAATAAACACAATGGATATCATTAACTTTTTATTAACAAAAAAGTATTTAACAATCCTTTATTAAATGTTTAACGAGGAAAACATCATTTTAACAGGTTTCCAAACAAGCTGTTTATATAAAAGATTATATCACAGATTTTATATATATTTCATAAATCCTTTCATTTAATTTAATGATTACATAAAAGTGCTGAAAATTTATCAGCTCAACCAACTTCTTAAAATATGACCAAGAACCATATTAATTTTGGGGTCAGACAACATTTCAATAGCTCCCTCATAAAAAGTGATACAGCAAATACTAAAATCATATATCATAAGTAGGTGATAAAATTTCCATCAGATATTCTGTTATATTAAATACTGAATAGAATAAAATTTTTATCTAAATTCTGATAGAAAACTTCAGAAACTAACCTCAAGCATATAAAGTGCAAATAAATTGACTAATTTCTGTTTGAATTTTTGCGATGAGGAATTATCATTATTTACACTATTCATGTGGACTATTCTCCTCATCTTTGTTGTTGTTATCCGAACAAAGTTGAACACAATAGTTTGCATGTAAAATAGTGGAAATAAATTGACTATTGTTGTATTTAAGCAAGAAATTTACTTTTTGAAATTATTAAAAGTAAAAATATCCAAGGAAAAGAAATAAAAAGCAATGTCTTCTAAAGCTTGTCTTCACATTCACTTACTGTAGATACTCACATATCATGCTACTTTTGAAAACCTAATTTACAGACTAATTTTAAGGGAGTCTCAATTATACGTAATATATAAAATTAGAATATGTACTGGCGGCCCTGGCTATGCTGTTAACCAAATTATATATCCATTTACTGTAGTCAAATTAGCTTCAAAATTAGGTCTTCAAAGGTTGCATAATATGCAAGTATATATGGTAATGCTTCCTTTTACTATAACAATGGAATATCTCATTAGCAAAGGGAGATAATGAGACTAAATTACAGCTAAATATATAAAGTCACATTGTATTTTATAGAATAGATTATCAAATAAAAACAATCTATTGTAAGCAGGTCCATTAACATCGTTCAACCAAGTGAGTTAGGTTGAGAAAAAGATGCTGAAAGTAGGGACCAATGTGTAGCCGAAAGTAAGGGTCTGTGGTAAGCCGGAAGTAACAAAGATTATAAATGCCAGAAGTAAGGGTCTGTGGTAGCCAGAACTAGCAAAGACTATGAATGCCAAGGTAGCTGGAAGGTCCAGTTGGCAGACAAAAATAAATGGAAATGTAACTAAATACGTAACCCTTCCAATTGCCTTGTCTACAATGGCCAGGGGCCAGCATTTCTCCTCAGCTTTGTCCTCTCTGCTCCAGATTTGATGAGAAGTCACTAAATTATATGGAAAGGGAGTGTAAACTGGTCCTGCAAAGTACTAAAGATCTCAAGAAAAATAAACAGAGATCTGCTATGAAATATAAAAGTATAAAAATGTTCACAAAGTGTATTCAGACAAAGTCTGTAACACTGAAACAACTAAAAAGTCATTAGGGTTATCATGAAACTGAAAGGACTTAAACTGAAGGGTGTGTGGCAATGCAATGAAGAAAAGGTCAAGGTCATGAAGATATACAACGGCTGCCCTAGGTCACATGGATGGAGTAGCGAAGTGCTACAATAGTCCCCCTCCACAAAGAAAAGAAAAAAGTTAAACAAAGCCTCTTCTCCAGCACTCCTGTTTGGTCCCCAGATGAACAGATTAGTGTGATTCAACGTTTAGTGATCGATACCAATCAAAAAAAAAAAAAATCTCTCTTAATTATATTTAATTTGTTGGCTCAACAGATTTTGGATGTTGTAATGACATTTTAATATTATTTAAATATCTTTTTTGTAATGACAGTTTAAGCTTTTTTGTTGTTTTGTTAAAGGTCTTTGCCTAATAATTACTTTTTCTCCTCTAATGACAAATTAACTCTATAAGCTGATCAGACAATGAAAACAGAAACAGTCATAGTGTTGATAGGATTTTAAGTTCACTGATATATCTTTATTAGATTTAACTTAGGCTGGCCTAAGGTCATAAAAGTGGTGCACCCATAGAAAATTGAGTTCAAGTTTGCTCATTAAAAGTCACCTTCTGGCAGTGATCAAGGTTTCACTTATGGTGTTTAATGAATTTAACACCAGCACATCATACTTGAAGGGTACATTTCTAGTAGAATTTTAAGCAAACATACATCATGTTAACATGGCAATTAAATTTTTTGAAAGGTAAGATGATAGCCATAATTTCCAGGATACAAAGATTTCCATAGTGAAGGGACAAATGAACCTTACCTAAACAGTAGGATTTTCCTACTGACATCACTTTGTCATTTGTTTTTATTTTTATAAATTTTAGATTAAAAATTTGACTACATGTCATCTAGCATGAAAAACAACATACCAAAATTAAAGCAAATAAATTTTTCAATGTCTGAAATGTTATCTACAAGACTGACCAAATTACTTCCCTGCTAATGATGACGACGATTTCAAGGTAACATGAAAAAGATTTTTTCAGCTTTACACTTTTTTCCTAAAATTTTCTAATTTTTTTTATTTAATTCAGAAAAAATAAGCACATTTTCTTCATGCATTACAATATGAAATAAAAATGGAATAATAAAATTTGCTTGTTTTCTTTGGTCGCCTAAATAAAAAGAGGTACTAATAACTGTTTAAGTATATAAGATATAAGTTCAAAAGACATCGGAAGCTTAGGTTCACCTATCACCCAGTTCATACTCTTTCCTAGTCTTCTGAACAGGAGTTTGATTTTTTTTTTTTTTTTAACTTTTCCTTCATTGATATAAATAAACAGACTGAATAGAAAATGAAATATAAAAAGTTTAAAAATTAATAACATTATATTATTCATTTTTATCACAATGCTGAAAAACATGAAGTAATTTTTTTTTGTTGTTGTTGTTATCATTATATTGTTGTCTTCTAAGTTTTCACAATAGAATAAAGCATACATCATTTTTTTTCTAAGAAAGATATCATTCTTCTTTGGGGAATGAAGCTTGAATATGTTTTGAAATATTGCTGCTAGGTAATCAAAGCATATGATTAATATGGATAAAATCAACTTGCAGTGAAGTAAGAAAAGCTTGGGTTCATGTCTGTCTTCATAATCAAACAGACATAAGCTATTACTTCAACAGGTAATAAACCTACCAGTGTAGTGTATAACAAGGCTCTACTTAAAAGTCTGGAGATGGTAAAGGTGAGTTCATGCCTTTTGAACAGGCATAGGACCAAACTAACTCTTTCTGAATTTAAAAATCTCATGAGGTACAAAATTTAATTAAAGAAATAAAAATGGATAGAAAGAGGATGAGAAAGATAAAACAACAACTATAGCCATCAGCAATGCAAAATTAGGAGCAAGGAAGTGGAAATAAAAAGGAAAGGAAAAGAAAAGAGTAAAAAAGGGAGGCAGAAAAGAGAGAGAGAAAAGAAAGAGTAAAAAAGACAGAAAAAAAGAGAGAAAAAGAAAAGAGAAAGGAAAGAGAGAGAAAAGAAAAGAGAAAGGAAAGAGAGAGAAAAGAAAAGAGAAAGGAAAGAGAGAGAAAAGAAAAGAGAAAGGAAAATATACCGAATAAGCTAACCGGTTATTGCTCCGCACTCATAAGAACTCAATGAAGGAAAGTAAAAGATTTTTGTGTATTCAAACTAAAAGGAAATATGAAGAAAATATACATATCAATAATATAATGAGGTGGGTAAATTTTTTTTTTTTTTTTTTTTGATCGAGTTCTGATGAGTGCTCAGCTAGTTACCTCATTCTGTATATTGTCCTTTTAACCATGTCCATTTTTATTGCTTTAATTTTCTTAATTTATACTAGAATTTTTTTTCTTTTTTTAGATGAGAAATTACCATTTATTATACGTCTTACTATTCAGACCAGAATGCTCATCTTCATTATTTCAACTTATGCACTCTTTGAGCGACTGCAGCTGTTTTATTCAGTAACCGTCTTGGAATTTTAAACCAAACTCTTCATTCAATCCCTGCTTAGGGCTCATCAATCATTTCTCTTGAGTTTATTCACCTTTATAATTCTTGTCAGTTTCTTCCACTCAATGACTGTTCTACACTACCCAACTCAAGTATTGAACTCGCAACTGCCAGGAAATCAAGACTTTAATACACCAAAAAATGTGCCTTGGCCAAAAGATCTTGGAAACATTGTAAAAAAACAAATAGAAAGGCATATCTTGTATATGAAAATCCGAGAAAATTTATCTTAATATAAATATAACAATATTCTTTTATACCTGTTATTAAAAAGAAAAAAATACTAAGAATAATTATTTTTCCTGCAAAAAATGTTGGTGTATAAATATCTGATGTGCATTAATTCTACTTTCAATTACAGAATTTGACTAGCAGCAGACATTTTTAATCGATTGTATTAAGAGAAGAAGAGTTAAAACTAAGAAAGCTCATGACACAATATAAGAATAGTATTTGTCTGAGTTCTATACAATAATTGTACTTCATTGTAAAGGATGGTTAACAGAAGCAACAAAAGAAAAAAGAGCATTTGAAAATATTTTTGCAGAGAATAAAATAAAAGAGGAAGCTGAGGATTATTTGCAAAAACAATATCTATTGTTGGGGAGAGAAGACAAAAATCAATGCTTTATTATTTTCTTGTCTGCTGAAAAGATTGAAAGAAAATAAGAGAATTCTTTTTTGTTGTTTTTAGAAGGGAAAACGTGTATTAGTTTTTTTATAAATACTGATAAAAATGGCTTCATACAGCATAATTTTATTTGTAGATAGAAAAAAAATAGTATATTTAAATAATATGTAAGAAATTTTAACAGAAGTAAAGTAAAACCATCAAAGTACAAAAGATGTAAATCGTTATAGAAATTTCCAGATGATTTCATCATTTAAAATCTGACAACAATTTTGAATGGTATTTCTAATGACTCTCACATTCTGCTTTTGATATGATATCCAAGTGAATGACTGAAGAATGTTTTGTTCTTTTTAAATAGTTTGATTGTTCAGGATAAAAATGAAAATTCATCTAACTTCACAAGCAAAGATAATTTGTGATAATATGAAAATGTTTTGTCAGTTGGAGGTTTTCCAGACAAGATCTTCAATACAGATTTTCTCTTTGAAAATAACAATTTAATCAGACTAGTTTAAATTCAGTAATAAATATGACAGTTACTTCAGCCCATGGTAGTTCATATCTTAGATTTAATTTATATTGTGTAATAAAGATACAGTGACAATATCTGTTGATTTCTAAAAAGCATTAACATTCATTTAAATTTGAAATGAATAAATTTGATTGGTTTGTTTTACAGTATGTCAACACTTCAATGGGTTATTTAATGTCAACAAAATTTTTATTGCTGATATTTGTTTTCTCCAAAAATGTATTACTGGTAATAGTTTTTTTTCTCCAAAAATGTATAGCTGGTAATAATTTTTCCTCAAAAAATTTATTGCTGGTATTAAAACCTATTTTTACACTCCCATGGTGTTTTGGCCCCAGTTTGGGGATTAACTATTTGCCCATAGTTGGAACCCTAATAGGTGCTACCACCCTGGATCAGGGTGAACCTGGAAACACCAGCAATTAAGAATTAATCAGAGGCCTTGGTGTTGGACGTAGTTTATTGTCTTACCCAGGATGAGAATAAATTTGAAGAGCCCAATTTAATAATATGGAACAAATGTGTTAGGGGCAAAGCTTTTGTTCAAATATCAAAACTTTTTGAAACTGAAGCTTTTTGAAACTCTGAGATATTTCTGTTTTCTTATATCAATATGTATTCAAGCCTAAAATAAGTAAATCTGAATCTTTCTTACAAAAGTCAAAATTCTTAATTACACTACTGATATTAAAATATAATTTCCAGGTTGTAATAATGACTATATGAGTCATTTAGTCAAGTATTTTCATCACTTTAAACATTATTTTTAGTGAATATCTATATTTGAGTAGACAGTTCATCTATTTTTTTTTTAAACAGTATATTTATTCTCATCTATTGGCCTAAATATTGAAAAAATCTTATTAAAAAAAATTGGCTGTTTAGCAGGATTTGAACCTACATCCCACTTTGCAGGAGAAACAGTTGTTAGATTCAACATTCTTTGAACCAACTCGGCCATGGAGAGTGTAAAATTTATTACTTCATTAGAAATTAGAGAGTCAAATATATGTAATAAATGTTCTATCAATTTAGATAATTGCAAGAAAAAAAAAGACAAATATATTCTTGCTTATATCATTACATTTCATATAAACTCTTGTGACTTATTAACTTCATTAACTTTTTAAATGTTGCAATAATTATTATTTACATTCAGACTAATGTCCTCATCTTTGTTGTTGTTATCACGTTTCAATTGCTGTTTGCTTTCCAGACTTCTTCAGATGATTGTTGATCTGGAAATTTTAAACTGAATCCTATGGCAGTCATTCTTGTTCAAATGTCTTCACTCTGCATCCTTTAACTCCATTACCATAGCAACGGTCTCAATACTTTTTCATCAGACCTTCTATATACGTGGATATGAGGCCATTTTCATGATTTTGCATTACATGTGAGCCAAGTAAAATTTATTTTTCTTCAAATCCCACATGATGTAGAATTCCTTTTATTACATTATCGAGTTCATTACATTTCATTTTATGCACAAATTCCCTTGGGAAAATGTATGAATCCATCTCTTCTCCCCTCCACCCCCCAGCTATGAGTTAAATAGCAGGACAGCCTGGCTCCTTTAGCCTTGGTTGGCAACCAGTCTATCACAAAAAGAAATGGCAACCTACTGCAGGAAAAAATCTTCTGCCTCATCAGTCATGTATCGAAAAATACATGATCACCCAAGAGTGTATTACATGTGGCACTTGACTGAGTGATACACAATAGATTGATTGTGAATTTGATTTTTACATCTCATAATAAAGATGAGAACTCTTATTATATGTGACTCTAATAGATGTTCATTATTATTATTATTATTAGGAAAATATTTCTAAGCCTAAGATTGCATTGTAATTGATTTTATTTTTGCATGTGGTTAATTCAAACTGATTCCATGATCTCAATTGTTTGGCATTTACATAATATTTTGGCCATCTTTAAACTGACCTTTTCAGGTGTCTATTATGTTCTGAAATGTTATAGAACCTTCCAGAAGAGACATCCAAGAAATGTGTGAGAGTATATAGCAAAATCACAACCAGTCACATACATTAACTACAATTCCTTGTCTAACAAAATTCAGACAATTTATTTTGTTTCATAAAATAGAATCTAATTATCTATTAATATTATTCTCGATATTATTATTTCATTAATATTTGTTTCTGTTTTAAGTTTAAAAATTATGTTCCAATGACTTAATATTTAATCATCTAAAAATAGATATTATTTTTGCATAAACAAATATTACTACATGTTATATGTTAAATATTAATATCTAAGTTTTTCTGTAGACTATCAGACTCACTTACAATATTATTGCTCAATATTGCTTAACCTAATAATTTGTTTTAATTTTTTTACATGAGGAATTATCATTCTTTTCCATTGATTTACTCAGACTAGTATCCCCACAATATTTCAGCCCTTGAACCTAAGGCCTTCTTCCAACTATGACAAACTTCTAAAGAAATGCTAACATTCAAAATAACAATATTACTAGTCTAAGTAAATTTGACCTGATATTAAATATTTTTGTGTTTAATGTTTTTGTAAAAATTACATGGAATTTATACAATTTTTTATTCCCTACCATATTCAATTTTTACCAGCCTACAAGATATTTTTTCACAAGGGTATCCTTTTAATTGTCTACTACCATACCTCTAGACCTAAATGGACAGTTTGAGTCTTCTGTGAAAGTCTCCTAACCATAATACCTGCATGAGAGATGATGCTGTGTAATATGAAAAATAAAGTTGTTTTGTAAACTGTTAAAATACACACAATCAATTCAATGTTCCAGGTTAGAGATGCTACTCACTTTAACAGTTACTGTCAACATAGATTAACACACTGGACATGAACTTTTACTCAAAAAATACACCCTGTCCAATATGATAACATTTATAAAGTTAATCTCATAACAAAACTGTAAATGATTTTGTTCCTCACTTACACCCTATAGAGATAGAACTTATGAACAAACTGTTATAATCAATTATAATTGATCGATTTGTTTTTTTGTTTGTTTTTTGCAGGTTATTTAAAGCCTGAAAATATTTTTAGATTTCAAGAATTTTTTGGAGATAATAATGATTTACTGGTACAAGTCCTACTAATTAATCCATAGCCGGGATGAGGATTCATACGACCGGAATTTTAACTCTGATTTTCAATTTCCAATTCTGAGCTGTTATCCATTACATCACCTGGTATTCTAAAAGCGGTCACCCATCAAGGTACTGACTAGGCTTAACATTGCTTAATTCTAATGATTTATTAGAACCGGTGTTTCTACATATGATTGTAATTATGATAAATTAGATGTAAAAAAAAAAAAAAAAAAATCAATTCTTACGGAGGAATAAATGTTTCTGTTAATACTGCAAACGTAATTTCCATCATAACAGTAAAGGAACTGTTAAAGCAGTTTCAATTCCAGTTATTGATCATCATCAGAAGGGAATGCCCAGACTAAAGTAGGCAATTTCTTCTATACTGCAGACATTGTTACTTTGTAAATTTATTCAGATTAATTTACAAACAAGATAAATTGTTTAAGCCACAATTACCACCAAAAATAAGTTTCAGATAATTATTTCAAATACAAGTTACCAGCTGAAAGTTCCAGGAATTCTACATTTGGTAACTTACTGATTCTCTCTTTGTTAATAAACCACTCAATATGTGAAATATTTCATCATTGAGAATAATCTTTTTCTACCATTCTATATTTTCTTATATCTAAATCAGTTGTGATAAAACTTAACACTTCTTTGATTTATATTTGTACACATGATTAAAATATTTCAAAAATCACTTTATATTTATATGACTCTTACAGTTATTCATATTAAAATATTTGATCCATTTTTATCCAAACTATCATCTGCATGCATTTAAAATCTAAAAAATTGTATTTGCTGTTGAGACAATTACATATTTTAATTTACACTTGAAGGTTATAAGTAGTCTATGGTAAAAATTCTCTCTATAATAAATAATTTGCTTTCCTTTCTGGAAACAAAAAAATCAATGAGTTAAAAAAATATTTACAAATATAAGGATCTAGGAATGATTTTAACTTCCTTTCCTGTAAATAACAAAAAGAATGTTTAAAGAATAAAAAATAGAGAACCATGAACAAGCTTATCACCGGATATAGACAAAAAAAGTAAAAAAAATATCTTAACAACATTATTTATGACTTAAAAACATATTACTTTTTAGGGGCATTTTTGGAGGGGAGGAATGATAAAATTTAAAAGTTAATTCTTGTTTCCATTATTATGAAATATGCCTAAAATTTTACATAAACTTTAATTTAGATACAAAATGAATTTTTTAAAGAGATCCTTCAAATATTGGTGGTGCCTCACATCATTTTACTGATCGATTAAGTAATCCATATTACCGATTACTGAAGAAGACGAAAGAAAGAAAAGATGCTATTCTCTTTCTACAGAGGATTAAACACTGACCCGTATTTGGGAATTGTCTGGAGTGTATCTAAAAATAGCAATGACATCACAACATGCATGATTTGAGCAGCACGCGATTCAGTCTCTGAACATATTCCTTTATTATTCATTCATTCATTTATTGAGAAAAATAAGATTCAGTTTTGAAAAATTACTAGAAATAATTGAACAATAGAAGAATTTTTGTATGAAGTAATAATTATTAGTATTCTATTACTCATTTAGTAAGGGGCTTTCCCGCCACATTTTATTCGCCTTCCTGAAAATATCTTTTTTCGCAAATCTACATAAACTATGACGCAAGAAAGCAGTTATAGAAATGAAAAATCAATTTCAATATAGCGGTCAGCAATTTCAGCAGAAATGGCAGAGGGTGGGAGGATAAAAAGTAATGGAAAACCTTTTTTTTTTATGTGTTGTCTTGTAACCAAATGTATCAATATATCCTTGGTCCTAAATAAGAAAATCTTATTTAAAAAAAATCATGCGTTTGGCTCTATAGCAAGGACACTAGGACAGTTTTTTTTAAACTGTACGTACTTTTACTGTATTATTACATCTTCGTTGACATCAATGTTCATTACATCCAAGGTCGTTACTAACGAACCTCAACGTATTTTTATTCAGGATTAAATTATGTTAAGTTTAAAAATCCATTCTGGTATTTAGTTACTAAATCTAAATTCAAGAAATTTTATAAATTAAATTTTATTTAAAAACTAAATGAATGATTTACTTTAATTTTTTTTTTTTTTTTTTTAATTTAATTCCTCTCTTCTTAACCATCTCTATAATTCCTACCTAGATCAATGTGTTTTTTGATAATTTTTTTTTTTTTTTTTGTTGACAATATGAAAAAATCGCTTTAATCAACTAAATTTTTATTTACATTTGCCAAAAAAAAAACGATGGAAAAAAATCTGCAACTAACAATAATTCTCTATATTTTTAATTATTACACTCAATGGCAAGCTAACTAAATATGGGTAACAGTCGTGGGTATGTTTTAGTTGACCAGTACCTCAACTCCACTTATAAAACCCCCACCCCCGAAGAGGGGGGGGCGGGGAACAAGTGGAATCTTACGACGCCATCAAATATTTTCTTTCAATTTAATAATGACGTTTTCCCACGGCTTTCACGCAATTTAAGTTGTGCGTGAAGAACTGTGAATAAAAACCTCTTTTTTAAGAAATCAAAATGTTCGGAAATTAAATAAAGTGGATAATATTTGCTCCTTTTTAACTGCCCTTTTGCCATGCACACACATTCACATTTCTTTCTAGTTTCTATCAATGAGGACAGAAATACTCGAAAAATAAAAAAAGCAACGTAAGTTTCCAAGGACGTTTGTGTCACAAGTCACAACAAATTCTTGGCAAAGTTCCCCAGAATTGGACCAAGAATGAGTCTTTCTTTAATCTTTATTCTTTAGCATCCTTCTTGACTTGACTTGACCATAAGTGTGTGATACACTAGTTCAGTGGTTAGGATTCCCTCCGATTTTCACTTTTTAATTGTCTTTAAAAAATAAATTTTGTTACTTTTTAAATGTGAAAGCTTCTTAAAAAAAATTTATATTAAAAATTTAGAATATACGAATTTTCTACTCTGTCACATGAAGCATGAAAAAAGAATGTTTATTTATTTTGACAAAAATATATACTAATTATTGCATATATAAATGTTGCGATGGGATTAATTTAATTTCCCATTATTTCAATCAATGAAGACTAAAAACTTGTTAAAAATCAATTTTTTAAACTAAGAAAATAAGACATTAAAAAACAAAACATGCGAGGCAATGAATGACAATTTCTTATTTTTCTTTTTTCATAAAAATTCAATTCATCCTGTTTTAAAAGCATTTGTTATAGAAAATAAAATCCAATCGTTTGGTGAAGCAAATTTAAATTGTGATTTTTATTATTAAATCAAAAACTGTAATTAACAGTCTAAAATATTGTAAACAGACCACCAACAAAATCATATGATTAATTAATTACTTATGCATGGTGCTTGTAAAAAGACATATGAGTGGGCGGATGATACTGTCAGATCGACAATCATGAAAATGCCGATTAGATCAAACAGGCATGAAATGACTTACCTTGGTGTGACGTTGTTGCACATCCATATTATTATTGTTGTTAATATTAGGTTTCATTACAATGGAAAACATTGTTCTTTTTAACAGGTGTTGTTAAAAGCAACAAAACGTGACAAGCTGTTATCCAGGAACTTACACACGAAACGATATTAAACAGGGAAACATCCAAGACAAAATTGGATTCAGCAACAACAAATGTTGCCGATGAGGACGCGTACTTGTTGTGTATTTTGATGAAGACGACGTGTTAGCTTGGTTGAGTCTTTTTTATGCACAATTAATGTGAAAAATCTTTGTAAAAAAAATGACAACAATACACACAGCTTGCCTGTAATCGTGGTTGTGGTGTGGTATGTACCCTATACACAAGTACACTACACAGCAAGAAGCTGGATGATAATGATGATGAAGAGGAGGAGGAGATAGAGAGCAGGTAGCCGGAGTTGTTGCTGGATGTGTAGCAGTACCTCTATAAGTACTTTTAATTTTTCATTCATGTATTGTAAATCGTCTAAAAATGCTGACAAAAACTTGTTGTGGTGTGTAAAAAAGACAACAAATTAAAAAAAATGTAATATTGTAATTTAATTATCAATGTACAAAAATTAAACTTAAAAAAGGTATTTAAGAATGAGTAGTAAAGTTACTGAGTAAAATTATAAGAACATTATTGTCAAGTTTTTTAAAATTATTAAATGCATCATTCATAAATTATTCATGTCGTACTATACAATGTCCATTCCCCCCGAAATATATTGGGGGGGGGCAAATAAACAATGGAAACGAAGTTGATATTTTCTTTTCCGAGTAAGCTAGGATCCGATCAAAGAGACAAAAAAGATGATAAAGAACAAAAACTGTTTTTAAATCAATTAGAAATTTAAAAACGAATAATTATAATAAAGTAAAACAGATCAGGTATATTTATTTTGTTTTTTTATTTTATTTTAATTTTACGTTCGTTGACCGATTGTCAACTCAGTGTTTGTAGAGGATTAATGAATGAATGAATGAATGAATGAAGAGGAGAAGGTAGAGAGAGAATCCACATTGATGATGGCACCGACCGATTTTTACTGAGTTTTAAAACAATGTTTCCTAAAGGAAAAAAAAAAAAAAAAAAAACTAAGGTAAGCGAAATACTGGTTGTTTGTTGTGACTGATTTTGGCTTCCAACTTAATTACTTTACGACAATTAGAACTAAAAAGTAAACTTGAGAGAAAAATAAACCAAAACACGATTTCCCTAATGAAAATAAAATGCATCTACATTTCGTTTTTCTCTCTCTCTCTCAATAATAAAAACATAATTTTTAGTGGAGGTGTTGTAAACAGTTTTACACACAGCACAACTAAAAAGAACGGTTGGTATTATTGTTTCTTACAAGAAAAGAAACTTTGAAATATCAATTACATCCAACTCGTAAAATTAACTCTAAAAATAAATCAACATTAATGTTTAAATCGAATTCAGCATCGTAAATTACAAGCCAATGTATATATTATTTTTACTTTGTATAGATTTTCATTTTATGATTTTTCCTAACAGCCTGCCTGTGTATACTTTTTTTTGTGTGTGTGTGTGTGTGTTTTTTTTTTTTTTTTAATTTTTACAGTTACATATTCCACGCCATATAATTGGTATATTTTATTTTCCCACTTTGACTTTTCAAACAAGGAAACAGTCTTCTCCTCTCTCGGGTAATCCTGAAGACTGTCAGTAATTGTAGATTACATGGGTTATAGATAGAATTATTGTAAAATTCCTGTCTGTCGATTTTGTAGTGTAAAATATGATAACAGACAATGACTGTTTCATTTGTTTCAACAAATTCTTTTCATTTCTTGCAGGTTTTTCCTCTGTTTGTCAACAATACCAACCAACCAAGTTTGAGTGCTTTGGAAAAGTTAGCAAATAAACGGTTTAGAGTTGTCACCACACCAACTTCGACAGTAGTAATAATATGAACGATCTGTTTCTTTAACTCTAAATGGGAAAAGAAAAAAAGTAAAACAGTTTACGACTAACACTTACGAATTAGAAAAAAAAGCAAGAAGCAATTTACCACAAACACACATGAAAGAAGGCAAAAATAAAATAAAAAGATCGAGAAAGTTCAAGGTATACACAAGAAGAGACCACGACAGGAAACAACCACCTTTTCAACAGAAAAATAAGCAAAAGAAATACAGATGTAGAAAAAAAAAAGAAAAGGTGAAAAAGGAAAAAAAAATTTTAAAAAAAGAGGACGATGGTAGGGTAGGTGTACGAAATAATAGTCCACACGAGAGGACCACATTGTGTTGTGTGCGAGAGAGAATTCTTCCCACCCCCGACTACATTTTCCTTCCTTTTTTTTTTTTTTTTTTTAAACTTTATTTTTTCTTTCTCTGCCACATTAACAGCGACAATTGTGAATCAAATCCTTGGAGTGGTGATGGGGAACGGAGGGCGAGAGAAACAACGAATCAAAAGGCAATGATTTGGGTCACAGTATTTGTTAATAACAGCAGGAAATTTATTTATTTGTGGTGAGCAATACTGAATTTAAAAGCATCTGTAATCACCATTGTTCATCAATAAATTTTACTTATCAAGTTTTCCCTCGCCCCATTGGTCAGGTTTTTTCACTCCTATCTTCAAATCTGATCCTATTTTTACCAAAACAATACAAGATTTGGGCCCAGCACACCAACAAGTACAGAGATAATTTAAGAATTAATCTTTTTAATACAAACAAAATCAATATCTTTTACTGACTGGATTTATAAATCATTAGATGTCAGTTCAATCCTTACTGGGCATAGACATATGGAATCAAATTCCACAGGATGTGCCAAAAAAGGAACTTGCCCCCACCCCAATTTTCTAAATTGCCTAACACGAACGGAGAAGACATGTACCTCTACAGAATATGCACAGGTATTTATGATTGCAGGTGTTTTTCTTGACTGATTTCTTTGATTTTTACAGTTTGCATGTAAAGCTAAAAAAATATTTTCAGATTATAAGAATTTTCTTTTGATGGTTTAGCAATACAAGCCTTACTAATAAACCCATAGCTGGGAGGAGAAGAGGTTGATTTGTATCTTTCCAAAAGGCATTTATGCATAAGTGAATATAATGAACCCAACCTGAATTGGAACTCTGTCCTCCAATTAACAATTCTGATTGCAACACTTTCAAATCCAAGCTTACAGCATTTGTTATTCCCAAATGCTCACCCATCTAGATACTGACCAGGCTTGACATTGCTTAACTTTGTTGATCATACGGGAACCAGTGTTTCAATGTGATGTGGCCATAAGCCAATTGCAGGTGTAAGTCTTTCACAATATAGCTGCATAAATGCATTTTGTAAATAAAGAATTTTTATTGATTTTACGGTTTATCAACTTTGTAAATAAAAAAAGTAACCTTCTTAATGTAAAAATTTTTATACTAACAAAAAAGAAAAAATGATCTGATGATAATAGTAGTATTTGCTATTACTTTATGAGAAAATATTCAACATTTATTGACAGTGCAGTCAGTGTGACTGTTGTTTGAAATGTATAAAATCTTTCTCATTTCAGGAAAATAGGTTACTGAAGTCCAGTGTTAATGGAGGTTTCCTTCCTAACCTTTTGTTTGAAGTAGTGTGGAACATCAACATCTTAATTATGTCATTATTTTCTGTTTGAGTTGCATGTGCTATCCATTTTAGTCATTGCTGCTGTGAAGTGGTTTCTGTTCATTGGTAAAAGTTCTTTGGGATTCATTAGCACCAGTCCACAAAGTTTCAAAAGAATGGTTGTCACTAGTTCATTTGCTTGGAGCCATTTTTAAGCATTAATCTGAGAATGCGATTGTATACAGCTGATATTTCCAAAGTCTGGCATCTATATGAAAGTCTCATTCTGATGAGAATATTTCAGAAGAGGACTCAAATTTTTAGATTAATGTTTTGATTTTGTAACAATTTACAACCTACCTCTAGGTCAGCCTATTCTATGAAAGACAATATCAAAAACCTACATCATCAAATTTCTTCTTAATATGACTCAACTTTTCAAATTATAATATCCACTGGCACTTTTACTGAGATTCAATGAAAAAAAAAAAAAAAAAGTCTAAGCATATTCTTTACTTTATGAAAATTTACACAGATGTCATAACCAGTTATAACAGGCAGAGCTCAATTTCCTCTGTATTCAGATTCTACTCATAATATTGAAAAAAATATGTATCTAATTTATTCTCCAATGCCTCCACAGGAAAAATGGGCTCTCTAGTATTTGTAGGGTAGCCAGTTTAAAGGGAAAAATCTGAATTTAAAACTGGAGACTGTAACAAGAAATGATAAAACTACTATTTTACAATAAAAAGAAATCGTGGAGAGATATGACTGCCTATAGTTTGAAAGAACATTGTTTTACAAAAAAAAAAATTCAGATGATGTTCATTAATTCAAATCAAACACAGAGTTTCCATAGAAGAACATCTAATTTCTAAGTATGCCTTCTCTAAGTTCTTGTATCATTCACATATAGGGAACACTGTAATGATATTAAAGAATATGCATTCCTTAAACTGGTTTCCCATTATTTTATTTTAAATCAATAAGAAATTAGTTTTTTTTTTTTATAATGACAGAGTAAATGAGAGATGAGGATGTTCTTTGGAAGTAAATGATGTTTCTGTGCCACACAAATATTCATCTGAAACTATCACGGTTTAAATTCTTAGAATTAAAATTTGCAGCTGACCAAACTATAGAAGAGAGATACAAATTTACACGATCCGTATTTTTTATTTTTACTTTTTGAATGAATTCTGGTCAAAGAGAGAAAAATATTACTCCATTACTGCAGTTAACATAATTTGTCAGCTTCTTATACATTTTTCATGTAAATTCATAAACTTTTAAAGCTGTCAAAAGATATGAATAATGTCTATATGTAAAAATATACATGAAAAAAATCTACCTGGACAGAATTCTTCTAAGAATTTTATATCAAAATGGATATCATTTTTTTCTTTGTTTCATTAATTTACAGTTTAAACAGGAAGTAGATTTATAATGCTTCTATTAGATTTTTGTCTAAGAGTCTGAAATGAGATGGAGAAACTAGAATTAAAGAATATGTTGAAAACTCTTATGGTAAAAATCTGCAGGTCAATCACTGAGATCGTATCGTATGTCATGAATCAGTTCAACTGACTAGCTACAACCTCTGCACCAAACAGTATTTCAACCAAAAGAAACCTGGAGGATATAATGTCAAAATAGTGGGATAGGGTTGAGGGGAGGGAGGTGTAAAACAACAATAACAACAATGACAGAAAAACAATGAGTTGAGCTAAAAGGCATGAACCCAACACAGCAAAAAGAAAATAAACCTTGAAACTTTTTTCATGAAGAATTTTTTTTTTTAATTATTCACAAAAAAAAAAATAACAGAACTATTTTTTATGAGGACAGACCAGACATTATACGAATCAAACTAAGATTTTTTTTTTTTTTTTTGCAGCTCCACAAGGTTGAGGTAACTTATATAAGCAGATAACAACACTAGCATTTGCTTAAAGAAACCTGAAAAAGAATGGAATTTTTCAAAACACCAGACAAAAGCAGCAAGCATTGGAAATATTCAGGATCTGCCTACCTACACTCTGAGAAATTTCAGATTCTTGGAAAAACTGGAAAACAAATTTTAATGAATATTAAATAAAGGGTAAGATTAGGTATTTATTACATATAGTTTTATTGTTTTATTTGGGAGAAAATGATAATATAATGTCAGAACAATGTTAGGAATATTAATAACAAATTGGAGAAAATCTTGCATAACGTGTTTTGTCCATTAAGACTTCATCTGACTAAAATGTTGTTTATGTTGACACAAAAGAAGAGCAGTGGGGATGCAGAAATTTAAACTTTTAAATTAAATCTTTTAAAATTTCTTATGTGTAGTTGAGACAATTTCATTTTGTTTCTTTTTGTTTATATTTTTATCACTTTTGTTATTAATTATGCCAAATTGTGATAATAAAACTCTGCTAAGAAAGGTGAAATATTGCAAAAACCTGGATACAAATGATGATCAAGAGATTAAAGTATGTTTTATAGACTTTTGTTTTCATAAACTGCTTTTTATTTTTATTAAAGTAGAATTTTTAAAACCAGATTCATGTCAGTGAACAACTAATGTATTTAGTTTGTTGTTTTGTAATAGATTTCTTTATTTATGACAGGTGATAGAGTAAATTCCACCTTCAAGTTTTAACTTATTATTTTGTTTTGTATTAATTAAGTCTTTATTATTTTAAAAGTATTTGTAACAAATTTATGTTAAACTTAGATAAATTCTTTTCAATTGTAGTTGTGATAGAGTTGGTTGGTAGAATAATATATTTTGATTCATTGGGTTTGTCAGAATGGTTCACTCTTCTATTCTGAAATATTTTGCAAACCTTTTGTTTTGTGTTGGATATGAAATAATTAGGGTATTGGAAGACCTTAAAAGTATTTTCAATGTATTTCTCTTCATCTTGTAAATACTGAGGCCTACAAATACTCTTAAATAGAATTTGATGATTATTTGAGATTTTATTTTGTTATGGTGAGAATAAAAATTTATGAGATCATTTTTTATTAACTGATTTGCAATAGACTCTTAATTTTAGGTTATTATCAGTACAGTTTAACATGATACAAAGTATTATTTGCTTTTGTTCCATAAGTGAATTCTCTCAGATGTTTAACTGCTTAATTTATCTATATGGTCAAATAATGTACTTTTGCAGTGATATATAAATAGAGCATCATCAATATATAAGCAATATGTTGATTTTTTTTTTTAGTTAAAATACTCTGAAAAGGGCCAGATTCAAGAAATTCAAAGAAAATACATGCTAAAACTCATTGGTAATCCAAATTTTTGTTTCTAAAAATTATTGTTAAAGATGAAAAAGCATTGATTGGTGATAAGCTTGCAGATTTTTATGATTTTAGCTATTAGTAAAGAGAGGTTTATTTTTGATTGTGTTAGATACTTGTTAAAGTGTTTAAGCAAAACAAAAATGGTTAGACTATATATCCAAACACATGTAAAAAAAATAAAAAAGAATTTAATTTAAAAGTTCAAAATATCAGTGTCCCGACACTTCCATGCCCATGTGTAGTCACATTAACACAAACAGCACCTTTAGTCCAATGAAGTACAACATTTTTTAGTCCAATGAAGTACAACAATTTTTCCCCTTTGTCATTAATTTTTCTAACATTTTTTGTGTATAAAAATCTTTTAGAAAATTAATTTATAATAAGTGAGGCAAGAAATTCTCTTCAAGCAGAACTCAAACCCACATCCTACTTAGAAACACAGATTTGATATCTATTAATATAAACCAAAACAAAAAAATAGGTGTGTTCTTAAAAAAATTGAATGTCAATACAATTTTATGTATTTTTATTTACACTATTTACGTTATTTGGACTATTGTCCTCATCTTTGTTGCCACAATGTTGCACAATGTTTTGGCTGTTGTACACTCTGGCCCTCTTCAGAAGAAGAAGGCCGGAGCATACAACGGCTGAAACATTGTGATAAATATGGCAACAAAGATGAGGACAATAGTCCAAATAATGTAAATAGTGTACATAATACCTCATCTCAGAAATATAGACAGGTATTTTATTTGTATAAATATACAAATGTTTCCATACTTATATGATTTTTCAATATCTTTTTAAACACATCTTTTGTTTGAATTCTTCAAATAAAGGATTATTATTATATAATGGATGAACATCGTTATCTTGATTGTAATCTTCACAACATCTTGATTGTTGTACTTATTAACATCACAAGAAAGAATTGATAAAATAGAGACAATAGAATAAAGGACAATCAAAGGGGGGGGGGTTAAATTCCCAGAAGATTACCAACTATAAGAGACACCTGAAGAGGGATGGAGAATACAAATACATTCACCATAATAATCAAAATTAGGATACTAATGAGTGTATCTTGTATTTAATAAACTTATAGCTTGGTACAAAAATTTAGGCTCATATCGAACTGACTACGTAATTGAGTTTAGGCTCACATCGAATTGCCAATTGAGTTTAGGCCCAATTTGAATTGCCAATGTAACGTAATTTAGGCCCACATTGAATTGCCTATATAACTGAGTTTAGCCTCAAGATGAAATGCCAATGTAATTGAATTTAGGCTCCAATAGTTTAGTCACGTCAAACTGTCAATGTAATTGGTAATTCAATTTGAACCTAAAGTCAATGTAATGAGCCTAAACTCAATATAATTGAATTTAGGCTCATGTCAAATTGACTACATAATTGAATCCATCAATGAACAATATTAAAGGTTTGAAAAAGGACTGATAATGTTAATAAGCTAAAAGTGGTAACTGTCCTTGAAATTTTAAAAATATCAAATTAATTTAAAATTCAGATTTATATACAGATGGCACAATAATATTTTTACTCTACTGTTTACAGAACCAAAGAGCCACTCAAGGTAGAGGGTTACTAAATGGAGTTGCTTCAGACTTAATGATATCACTATCATAGCACAGGAAGTTTCCAGATTCATCAAAAGCCTTGAAGGCTACTGGTCTGAATAAAATCCAGTGGAATTTATTAAGAACTTTAGCCCAGTGTTATCTCCAATCTTGACAAATTTGTTTAAATGCTGCCTGAAGGAGAAATGTTTGCCAAGTCTATCAAAATTGTTTGTCTGCCATGTCATCAAGTATGTGGGGGAGCACTCATCCTCATCTAAAATATCAACCCATCAGCCTCTTTAGTCTTTGAATCTATTATCAAGAAGAAGTTTGCTGATCAACATAATAGAAACAACTTTCTGAGTGAAAAGCTGTATAGATTTTACTCTTTTAGGTCCACTGTTGATGTTCTGTCATTACACACATAATCAGGGAGCCATTTGATAATAAATTCATCATAAGAGTAATTGCCTTAGATATCTCAAAAGCCTTTGTCATAGGAGATTCCTACACAAACTCGCCAAGTCTTTGCAATCATCAAGTCCTTCCTATCAGGTAGGTCCTTGAAAGTGTTGTTGATGGCTAAGCTTTTGATGCTTAGGAGATCAATGCAAACATTCTATATGGTTCACTAATTGATTCTACCCTGTTTCTGCCTTATATTAATGATCTGCTCCAGAACATTCTCAAATTATTTGTAAATATCTATGCAGACGATACCACAGTCCCTGGTATTCAAAACTCCAGATGATCAGAGCCTGAAAGCTGATCTCTCCTCTGATAGCTCAATGGAGAAAAAAAAACTGGCTTGTAACTTTCAATACCTCAAAAACCAAGCTAGTAACTCATTAAGAGGCAAAGTGTCAGAGAGAGGAGGAGGGAAGTCAGGTAAGGGATGACTCTTGTCATGTAACATGGAGTTAAAGGCAAAGTTCACTGCAGGGAGATTATCTCATCCTCATTGGATAAGGCTAACTTCAAGGCCATTTATAATAGCAGACACTGACACTTTGCCTCTATTAAGAATTTTGTTGGAGATTTTCCAGAACTCATGGGAACCAAGTTTTTTGTTTTCAACCGTAGCTTGAACTGACTCTGCATAGCTGTCCTTTGTATTTTCCAGAACTCTATTGCAATGATTGCAGACAGTTCTGAATGTGCTTGGTTTCTGCTACACTGCTGTGATAGAGATGATGGTCAAGGTGAGCTATGGTTGCAGCACATTCTTGTATGAATCAAGCCTGGTTATTTAGTTTCTATTGATACTTTTTGTGTGGGTTAAGATTTTCTATGTCAGAAAAGATGAAGGAGGCCATTCTGGCAGCTCTATTTTTGAAGAACTTCAACAAAGGAAGATCTGAAGTTATCCTAATCAGGATTGGTGAACCAAGAGATCATCCAATGAGATGGAACATCAGAGAATGCTTTCAGTTTTACATCAATTTTGAAATTGATCAGTAAATGATCTGACGTGCCCAAGGGAGGTAACTCTTCCATAGAGCAATCATCAGGGTTGGTCAGTCAGTCAGTCAAGTGCCATACGTGATACACGCTTGGTCGATCATGTCTCTTTCAAGATATGACTGATTAGGCAGAATATTATCCTACAGTAGATTGTTATGGCTTTCTGCAGTAGACTAGTGACCATAACCCCTTTTAGTTAAGTGTATCAGAAAAGTGCTGTTTAAGTATGAAGCAAATGCTGACGGGAATCATTTGTGAATACAAGCTAAAATCTACAAATATACATCAACAAGACAAAGAATATAAAAAATTAAGAACAAAAGACAAAAAATATGATTTCAAAATATACCAATATACTTACTGATTATGTATATATAAATACCTGACAATGATTTCCATTTCTTTTCAAAATCTATGTATATAAAGTGCTATAACATTCTCAAACAAAACTGCAAAATTCAGTGCAAAGTTATTTTTCCCCTCATATTTGTCAGAAATATTTACTCATTATTACAGAAAATGACTAAACATCAGTAAAGAAAGTAATAAAGTCAGTAGGCAACAATAAAAGCTGAAATCTTGCAAATGTAGAACAGAGGTTCATATGGAGTCAATGTTAAAATACAGCTGCATTTTATGAATTTCCATGGTATTTTCACTACCCATAAAAAAACAGCATTAAATTCTTATGTTGGAGATCCATCCACCACACTCTCTCAGAGATTAACTTGCAACTTATTAAATCTTTTATGCAGTTCATACACATGTTGACCAACACATCACAAGTAGCCAAATTATAACAACATAAGACAAATATTAATACAAAATACTAAAATAATGTAAAGAAAAAGACAAAATAGTTGAAGTTATTTTTATACAAAAGAAAGAACCTGTATTAAGAATAATGTCTTTCACCACAGAGAGAGGAATTTTAAAATATATTTAATAGTATCTCAGGTTTTGTGAACCCTAATGGAATATATTTAAAATAAATTTTTGTATGTTATATGTATAATTACAAACAATTCTCTACATGATATAATTTGTATAAACATTTATTTATAGTGTGTGTGTAGATTTTACTTTCAGAGCCAGCAAGCAGAGTTCAAATTCACTCAGAGTTCATTATGTTCACTTTCAAATAAATACCCTTGGAAAAGGTTTTAATCCATCTCTACTTTAAGGAGCTATGAGTTAGGGCAGAGGGGCCCTTTTGCCCTAAGGTGGTAAGCAGTTTAGGAGAAGCAAAATTTCTAATTTAAAACTAGCTTGAAGAGAGATGGGCTACGTCAGGCTAACTTAAGGGGTTGTAGGAATTATGATGTGATTGAGATGTATATATAAGTAATGAAAATCTTGGTAATCCATATGGATAATCCCAAGTAGTATGAAATCCGGAGAACTCAATGTTAAGTCAGAGCGAATAATTTAATTTAAAAAAAAAAAAAACAGACCACTTCATGGTTCCATGGAAACGTTAAAGTGGTCTGTTTTTTCTTTAAATTTATATATATATATATTATATACACACACACAATCTGAGTCAGAGAAAAAAAATTCACCATTACTACAATGAAGCAATCCTCAGGCAGATCAGTTTTCAAAAATGAGAAAAAACCCTAGTAAATAAATACCTAAAACCCTGAAAATAGGATTACATCTATATGAAAAAGATCAAGAAATAACCAAGTTTAATTTTTTTTTCATTTATTCTGATTTTATATATGATAAAAATATAGTTTTATTGTATGTGATATTGATGAGTGCACGATATGAGGGATAGAACGTATGTAAATATAAAAGTTAACATTGAGTCAATATCGGGCTGAGACATTTTCAATAGTCCCTCATCTTTTTTGTCTGTTCATTGATTTCAGTGTATATTTGTGAGAATTACAGTGTGGTCTGTTATCGACTGATAGATGGATAAATAGAATGTGAATTCACATTGCTTAGCCAGGTATTAATGACAGAAACATTTTAAAAATTGCTTTTCAGATCCAATCCTGATAACCCTTGGATACAACCATTTCTGTTGAAGACAAAATCCATCAGCTCTGTTTTACGAATTTTGAAGCATAATAATCAAATTATGAAATCAATAAAGTTAATTAATCCAAAACTTAATTAAAAAAACAAAAAAACTGAATTTTGGGAAAGTTTGAAAAAGATTTTTGTGTGTAGGATTTGCTGCTTTTTTTTTTTTTAATTTTCCTGTTTTCTCTTAAATATTTGGTCTCTTTAAATAATTGTCTTACATGTTTATCTTCTTATTTGAATTTGAACCAATTATTTATTTAATTCATGTTGACGATGGTTATGGATATGATAATTTGGGAGTTTAGTTCCACATACAAAATAATTCAGGTCATGAGAGAGTACATTATTCATTCATAAGATAGAAATCTCCTTACAAAAACAATGTAAATTTATATATTTAGTGATATGACGACTTACAAATATTTGAACAATTTTGTGTCTTATGCATAAATTCCTGATTTAGAATATTTTATACTCTCTTAAATTATTAAAATAATACATTACATTTATTAATATTACATTTATTAAATATACTATTGTACAAATTATTTGTAGAAAAATAAAAACCATTTCAAACCATGCAGTGAATATTTTTTTGGTTTATGTTTGCAAATATATTTCACTGGTTGGTCAATATGTCAGTGGTCTAATGATGAAAAGCATTTATTTCCTGTAACAAATAAATATTTCAGATCAAAATTCAGTTAATAACTGTTAAGTTACAGACTTTTTGTTTCACTCTCATATATTAGACAGTGGTATGAAAAGTGATATACAAATATGCTAAGAAATATGTATTACACCAAAGAGATATTGATGGATGACTAAAAAATGAACAAAATATAAAATATTTTGTACCTATTTAAATAATCCAGTCAAATTTCTACTGATCTCTTAAAAACAGTTCAATAAAATTACCATGTAACAATGAATGTTTCTCTTTTCTGTCACATATAAATACATCATCATTGTTTAGATTTTCGATATTAAATACACATTTATCTTCATAAATAGTTTTGTTTGTGATATTGTATGTACACCAAGTGATGCGCTTACCTGTTCTGTAGATGAAAACACCATTGGGGGAGAGTTTTGTTTTCTGTCTTCAATGACACTGCTTATCTTTTAGTGGTCAGGTTAAATGAAATGGACAATGTCTGAGTTGAAAGAAAACTATTATAAAGCTTTGTGCTATATAACAAGGGATTTAATATGACACGTCTGGTCAGGGGATTAAGACCATTTTAAGCCTATCAATTCTGCTGGTAGTCTTAGCAACAAACAAAAAATGCATTACTACTATATTAATCTGAGAACAAAAAGGCTTAAAAGTGCTTTCTTTTGTGATCCTTTAGTTTATTTCAGATTGAAAAATTAAATGATCACCTTTCTATTAATATAATTAGGGATGCTAATCTGAGATACACAAAAAAAAAAAAAAATACAAAAAAAAAAATTGTAGAGTTTATTTGATTTCTGACAGAATTGGTTATTTTTTGTAGGCAGTGTTTGAGATGAGATAAAAGAATCTCAAAGCACCATTCGTAAGAGCTCTCTCTCACACCTGCACACACATAATATAACTATGATAGTTACATATCAAATATACAATATCCATGAAATGATTCCATTTATATATTAATGTGCTTATGGATAACAAATATAAACCAACTATATACATACGGATTGATGAATATACACATACACATATGAGGCCATGATTAAGTGTAACTGACAAAAATGCTCCACAAACAGTATTGACAAAGTTTCCAATAAACAATAAGAAAAAGAACAGAGAAAAATATTACGAAGTAAACAATATATATGCGAGACAAAAGTAGTTAAAGCAACAGTAATAAGGCAAAATTTTCACAAAGTAAGAATGATGTTCACACACAAAAGGGATACAGTCAAGTGATTGTAGGATTCTGATTTCAAGACAAGAAAGTACAAAAAATTTGATGGATGAGACCAAGAAAAGAAATGGCCTATTTTTATTGGTTTTATTGGAACAAATCCCAGTATGCATCTGTAGGATTTATCTATAAATTTGGGGAGGGGGATGTTTTTAGCAGTCATTCCATTTTGGTTAGGAAGCAACACCTTCACTCAATCAAATGGATGACTGCTAAAAATATCCCTACCTCCCCAAATTTATAGACAAATCCTACAGATTGAAACCATAAACACAGATATTTAAGACTGTTCTCACCCCTACAAAAATTATTAAATTTCAACTTTTAAAGTGAAGAAGATATTTTCTTTTATTTTTATAGTTCATAACAGCATACCCCCTTGCTTGGTTGACCCAATCAGGGCTGAACAAACCAAGATCCACCTCCCCATACACCTCTCTATTTCCACAGTAGTAACTTGACTGGTGGTTCCAAAATTTTATGTTTTAGTGACATCACCACCTTCAGGCATTGATCATCTGCCCTCTATTTAATTCTAATTAAGATGTCAGTTTGATTTGGAGTTTTTTGTTTCCTGAAGAATAATCTAATGGAGGCTCTGGTAAGTTATGTTTGGTATTTGTTCATCAGAAGGAATTATGTAATTTTTATTTTAATTTTTGTTAATATTTATTATATTAACCCACTAATTGCAGATCACAAATTTCTCCTGCAGTTAATGGGTGTGAAATGGGTTCCCTCTTAGTTCTCATGTTTACCATCAAATTAATGAGTTTCATAAATTTGTTTTTTATTGGGATTTAATTCACAATTGCTGTGTTTCTGACTTGTACAATGAACTGCTAACAAAAATAATATTTTTTTGATAGTTGTGGCCACAGATATAATGTCTCAATTGTGCTTATAGAAATACATTCATCACATATGCATTTCATAATCTGCTTCAGTTTTATTGTTCAGATATGTGAAATAAACTGAGAAAATAAAATAATGGCTACTGAATTTCTTTGAGTTAGATTTGTAAGGAGAACTCACTCCTTTCTTTCATTTTTGTCTTTTTTGACTCAAATATGTTCCCCTTCATTGATAATTTACTAACACATCTTTCAGTTCTATTTTTCTTAAAACATTTTATCTGATCTACTGTTGTTTAATTTATTCACCAGTTGAAACTACTTGGTTGTGCTAAAACTGGTTTTAGAGCAAAAATGCTATTTGAGAAAATGTCTACAAATTTATATATATATATATATTTTTAAGACATTTTTATGTTTATACATTCTTTTTATAGATGCAAATATTTAAGTAAATGCTCTGTTTATAATAAACAGTATTAAACAACATTTACCGGCCTATCGGAGAACAAATATTTTCTCTTAAAATTTCTCAGATATTCAGGCTGGTAAATGTTGTTTAATACTGTTTATTATAAACAGAACATTTACTTAAATATTTGTATCTATAAAAAGAATGTGTAAACATAATAATGTCTTAAAATAATTGTTAGACTTTGTCCATTTCATAATGTCTGACATCATTTCTTTACATTTGGATACGCCATGAGCAGATATGAATGTATGTGAGAGAATCATGGAAGATTGAAATTTAAAGGCAGTAAATTCGACCTTACTAATCAAATGATTCTCTGTAGCTTGTTCGGTTAAGAGAACGTCAGGCTAAATGACAGTTCTGTATAGGATACAGGTTGAAATCCTGTCGAAGAACGAATATTTTCTATGAAAATTTCTCAGATATTCAGGCTGGTAAATGTTGTTTAATACTGTTTATTATAAACAGAGCATTTACTTAAATATTTGTATCTATAAAAAGAATGTATAAACATAAAAATGTCTTAAAATAATTGTTGCACTTTGTCCATTTGATAATGTGTGACATATACATATATATGTATATATATATATTATATAAATTGTGTATATTTAGGCAGCAATTTTTCATTAATGCATGTTTCATTAAATAATATAGACAAGTTTTGTCTATTTATTTTAAGTAAGTTCCTTTCATATTGTCTGATAAGCTTAATAACATTATCATTGAAAGATGAAAGGAAATCACCATATTGATACATGTTTAAATCAAATCTAAGCTTTCGGCTTACATAAGCCATTATCAAAAACGACAATTACATTTCAATATATCAAACAACACACAGATGAAACAATAATGATAGTCTGTTGTTGCATGAAAAATTTCAAGGCAACAACAAACTTATGTATACGAGACGTGGAAGCAAAAATCGCATTGCAGCTCATGACGTCACACATGACCACACAAGAGGGAAAACAAGAAGTATTAAGTATGGGAAGCCGTTGTTATGAACCAATGGCTTCTGTTATCAATTATAGGCATTTAAGAATGTTTGTGGAGATTTCATAGTTTATTTATATAAAGCATATATATCAGAATTTATTCAAAATATTATATATTCATCTGGTGAGTATATGCAAAACCCAAGCTTCATACAATGCAATTTTAGAAATTTATATCCATGATCTAAATTAAAAAAAAAACAATTTATTTCAGTTTGGTTCTTACAAGTAGAGAATATTTATTTGCAGATTTAACACCACAAACTTGAACTCTTGTCTTCATTTTTTGGAAGAAAAAAAAATAAACAGTGCAAAGAATAATACATCTGCAAGGATTTAGGATTCATGAATTCAGTAGGGATTTCCTGCCCACCGTTAGAATGTCTGACCCTCAACTCCTTGAGAGCACCTCTTTGCAACTGCTCAGTCTCACATTGACTGCTGACTTGAGATGGAACAAATACATTGAGTCAATAGCTTCATCCACCGCAAGGAAAGTTGGCACCCTGTGTCGTGCCAGGAAATTTTTCTCGCCAGAGTCGATCCTTCAAATCTACAAATCAACCATTTGCCCTTGCATGAAGTATTGCTACCATATATGGTATGGAATCCCTTCTGTTTGTTTCGAGGTTCTTAATAAAATCCCGAGACGGATATGCAATGTAACTGGCCCTGATCTGGCATCTTGTCTGCAGTCACCCACTTACAGACGTGTCGTCGCCTCCCTCTGTCTTTTTTACAAATACTTTCATGGTAACTGCTCCAATGAGCTGCTTTCACTGGTTCCCAGACTTCGTGAATTTAAGCATTCAACTAGTCTGGCATCTCGCCGTCACCCTTTCACTGTCAAAACTGCTAAATGTAGCCATCCCTTCTACTCCAACAGCTTCATGTCTTGCACTTCTCACCTGTGGAACTCCCCCCCACTTTTTCCTGTTTCCCTGATAGCTATAATCGCCAACTATTCAAATGTAATATCAATCGACGTCTCCAGATGCTTTCATCTATCCTCTAACCTTCTCTTCATCCTTTCCTCTATCACTCCTATTTGCTCTCACTCCAACTCTCTGTAATCCCTTGTGTGCTAGTGGCTTCCCGCTTTGCATGGGGGGGAACCGCTTATTTAAAAAAAAAAAAAAAAAAAAAATTATTTTGATCAGGCCGAGAACTTTTCAGCACCACTACTAATATAGTCAAGTTTACATCAGTCCACGCACACACACACAAACACATATATGAGAGAGAGGGAGAGAGCAGAGGGGTTCAATGCAGATGGTAAAATCTGTGAACAACTCAAATTGCTATATGCCGTATGACACAAGGGAAACAACTTCTGCTCTACTAAAAAATACGAATCTACTGTAACCAGTGGTTTGTTTGTTTTTTTTAATTTGAATGTTTCCACTCAAGGTCTTTTTTATATTTTCAAAATACTATTATTATTATTATTAAAAGCTTATGTCTTTTTTTTTCTTTATATCTTATTCCTTTGAAATATATTTTACAAAATAGTTTTAAATTTAATAGAAGTTTTGACCACAAAACTTCTGCAAGCTGGGTCAAGTGTGGATAGTTAAAACCACTCTTAGCAATATCACAATTTTTGAGGTTCATACAGTTGGTAATTCCATGACATGAAGGTTAAAAACACACAAAATAGAATCAGGAGGACAAATTCAAATTCCAAATGTAGCTATTGCATTTACTTTTGCATGAATACCACTGAGAAAGGCATGCATTCATCACTTCTTACTCACTAGCTATAGGCAAAATAGTAGGGTAGACTGAAATTTTCCAACATGTCATGAGCTGAACATCCTATTTTTGATGGACATTTGGTAAGGTCCAAGTTTAAGTTAGAGAAAATGACTGATATAAATAAACATATATCAGAAAGTAAATATCTGAAATACCTATCAAAGTAGATAAACATATTCATGTGTGTGTGTGTGTGTGACTGAGACTTGCTGTAAGGACCTATGTGACTGAAACATTAACAGCATACATATTCTTTAACAAGACTTTCAATGATCTAGGCCAGTAGACATATGTTCTATTGCTAAAAAAAAGAAAAAAAAGAAAATGAATGTTTACCTAAACATATATGCTTGATGAAAATAATATAGTAATAATAAATACTGCTGAATTTTAAAAAGTGTATTAATCACTTAGATAAATACACACACACACTATATATATATATATATATATATATATATATATATATATATATATATATAGGTACCTTCACTAATTCACTGAAAAAAGAGCATACATGATGTAAAAATGCCCAAAACTTGATCATCAAAATCTTTGTTATTATTAAGAGGAAAGTACGAAGTATATTTTGATTATTTAATTAAATTTTTTAATCCTTTCCAGCACATTCAAAATTTTGCTTAAAAATCTTTTATTTCTTACATTAGAAGCGAGGCCAAAGATTAGTATAGGAAATTTTAGCCTTTTTTGCAGTGAAAAAACAAATTGATTTGGAAATTCTTGCAAAAATAAAATAATTGTCAGATTTTAATGAAATATTCTGGACTTATTCAGAAATGAATTAAATTATTTTAGAAATTTTTTTTTTTTTTTTTTTTTTTAGAAAATTTTGGTAAAAATATTTTTTTTTTTTTTTTTTTTAAATCTGTTACCCCCTACTTAATTTTATGAAATTTTGAGAAATTTTCACCCCCTTAATATTTATTTGAGTTAAAAGAAGGATTCCTTGGAGAATTTTAATCATCCATGTATTTTTTTTTTTTTTTTTGTAAAACAGATACACCAGAAGAGAGCTCAAAGAAAAGCCAAAGTTCTTCATTCCCTGAACCCTCCTACCCTACCATGTGCTGGCTGCAAACGCCTCTTCAGATCCAACACAGGACACATTTCACACAGAAGGAAATATCAATGAGCACCCCAATATTCAGCAACGAGTTTTACCAACTATTGGGTCCTTTCTAATATTCGCATTATTTTGTTTGTTTTTGAAATATAGAATGTCTTTTCTCAAATGTTAACAAATATGTTCAGCAAATCTTCATTAATACAAGAAAATTTTAATTATTATACTTAATAAGGAAAGAAGTATCAAATGAAAAAAAATCATTTAAGCTTTTAAAAAAGTTTGTATTAACATATCAGTCAGTTATGTGCCATATGTGATACACGCTTAGGTGATCATATATCTTTTGATACATGACTGACAAGGCAAATTTTTTTCCCACAGTAGGTTGTCATTTCTTTCTGCAGTAGACCAGTTGCCATCTAAGGTTATAGAACCTGGTCTGTCCTGCTATTTACCCATAGCTGGGAGGTGAAGAAGAGAATTCATACCTTTCCCAAGGTTATTAGCATGTAAGTGAATGTAATGGATTCGACTGAATCCCTCAATCCGAGCCACTATCCATTACTTCACCATGCCTACATTCTTAAATTTAAGTCAAATTTATAGAAGATGAAATTAAAATTTATTTGTAAGTAATCATTATTTGCAAATAAAATTTTACACACTTATATTTGCTAATAATGCATTCAATTCTTTCTTTTTTTTTTTTTTTTTTTATGCATCATGTCATTTCAGGACATAAGTGATCATGGCTCTCCACAACCTCCCATCCTTTGTAGCTCTTTGCCAAGCCTCTGTTCCAGCATCTATTCATACAAGCTGATCAGGCAAATGATTTACTGCTTCCTCCAGTCCCAATTGCCCTGAATATGCCCTGAGAGTATCAAATTTTCCAATCCCTCCTTCCTTTTGCCTGCAAGAAATTTCTACCATCTCTTTCTGATTCCAAGTGTAAGTGTCCTTTTTGTTTCCATTTTCCTCAGGACTTTTATGTTGCTTATGCACACCATCCATGGAATTTTCAGCATCCTTCTGTGGAATAACACTTCTGTTGTCTTCAGTTTCCTCCTCATCTGTGCAAAGATTGTCCAGATTGATATTACATAACCAGTTCAGAACACTTTCCTTTGTTTCTAATGAAGTTTTCCTGTTTCTTAATACTTTGTTTAGTTTTTGGAAGGTACCTTTCACCAATCCAATGCACATTTTGATTTCACTGTCACATTTTCCATCCTCTGTTAAAACACTTAAGTGTTTCCTCTCTCCATATTATCAGTGATAGAGAAACATTTTTAAATGCATTAAACTTTAAAAGTTTTTCACATGCAAATGTTATAAATTGTTCCCTAATATTCTTGTCCATTTTACTTATTTTATTTATTACTGATTATATTATAAATGATATTATCAAAGCACAGGAGATAATTATCGATAACAGATAACAAGTAATTAAAACAACAATAACTGCCTTAACCAGGTATTGAACTCACACTCTTTGGGTCCTGTCACTGGATCTAACTAACGCCTTTATCCACTGTGCCATGGGCAGGACCCAATACCTGGTTAAGGCAGGGGCGAACTTGGAGAGGGGAATTAACAGGAGATAACTGACATCCATTAGATATGGCACATGGAACTAGAACAGTCTACCCCAGTGAGCAAAATAAAGGGTTCAGTTCGATATTCCAACCACCTGAAGAAGGCCAAAGCGTACAACGGACGAAACATTGTGATAAACATGGTGACAAAGATGAGGACAATAGTCTGAATAATGTAAATAGTGTACATAATACCTCATCTCAGAAATATCTTGTACATCTATGATTAAGTACTTGAGCAGTTATAATTACAAAGAAAATACTGATTTACCAATAACTTTGGTTCTAGAACCAGGCTGAATTATCTATTTTCCAGGCCAACAGCAACTATATTATTATCATTATTATTATTATTGTAGTAGTAGTAATATTAATAATAATGATGATGATGATGATGACAGTAGTAGTAGATGCACTTGAACCACTGCCTAGAAAAAACTGAAAATGTGCTTAGAATGAATTAGAATTGAGATCAACACCTCCAGAAAATTGCTATTATTTACTTTGCGAGGATTATTTCTCTTGGAAATTCTCAAGTTGTCAGGAGTCTTGTCAGCACCATGTGCCAAGAAAAGAATTTCCACTGACTACATCAATACCAACATAATAATTCAATAATCTAACATCTGACCCATTAATTTTGTACATCTTTAAATCATTTGAGTGTTAAAAATTGAAATATTTCTCATGATAAATATGTTTTATAAATATCTTAATAGGCTTACCAGAATTTAGGATGTTTAATGTTGATTTTTTTTTAAAATTGAGCAAAATATTTAAACTTCATAGAGTCCAGTATTCCTTGTTCATGGTGTTGAATAAGGGATGTGCAGTTTGGTGATATGTATATGCTTTAAATACCATCTTAAACAACAATTCACCTTTGGGATAGTCTGAGCAGTTGTTCAGAATAAGAATTTTGCACTCTTCCAGTAGACGCAGGGTAAGAGGATGACCATAATTTGGTTCAAATTGAAAGAAGGGTTAAGAAAAAATAAATGGCCTCCATGTAATAGTTTATCACACACAGAGAATTCATCTTCTTAGTGTATAAAGACATGTTAACATACTTGTATGCCTGATAACCCATATATATATATATATATATATATATATATATGGCTTATGGATTAAAGCATAGCCTAAATGTTTATTAACATTAAAAAGAAAAGTTAGGGTTAATGTTTATTAAAATTAAAAAGAAAAGTTAGGGTGATTTTGTTAATATTATTATCAATAATATACTTTTTTGAAAGTGAAATATTAGTAAAACAACAATGCCTGCTTTCATACATAAGTTTTATTAAATCCAATTCATAAAGTCTGTCACTTTAATATTCTTATTGTATTTTTACAATTTTCAAATTAGTTGTTGTCCACCTGAATTGAAATTGTGGATAAAATGGTGGAAAATTCATGATTCATTTGTTTTATTTTTGCTTGAATACTTTAAAAAATAGAAATTCTGTAATCAATACAATCATTCTTATCAAAAGTTTTGAGTGAGAAATCACAAAACTCAGAGTTGACCTCTGATAAGTATAGAATTTTATTATTTCTGATTCAATAATTATTACTGTAAACAACTATCAAGAGCACTTTATTGGCAGAAATTCTCTTTACCTTGATATACATTAAATTATATAATATTACATATATCAATAGGTAGCATTTTATTTTAAAATCTATCTAAAGTCAACATAAAATTTGTTACTACTACATCTAAAACAATAAAAGACTTAGTTAATACTAAACAAAACAATAAGCTAAAACCTGAAGGAGGAATTTACTTGATCACCTTTAATAATTGTCACAAAAAATACATTGGAGAAACCTCAAGGAATTTAAATAAGAGTATATGAACACAAAAGGGACATTTTACAAAATAATATATCAAATACGTTGGTTGCCCAATGTAACGATACTAACCACAATTTTAACATAAAAAATGTTAATGTGCACAAAGAAGAAAATAATTCACAACAATGTAAATATCTAGAGAGTGCCTTAATCACAAGGTCATCTTTGCACCCTGGCTCACCATTCCTGACAGATCTTCTATTATCAGAGTGTCGGATATTTACTAACAAAAGTGATCGAAAGAAAAAGACAAAAGACTCTAAATGAGTTCAGCTAAATAAAAAAAATTCTAAAAAAAAATATATTTTGTTGTCACATATATATATATATATATATATGTGTGTGTGTGTGTGTGTGTGTGTGTGTGCACTACCTATAAATAAGTTCTTCTGAATTACTTTCATTCTTTATATTCTAAAAAGATTGTGCATGATGATGTATATATATATATATATATCTATACATGCATCTAGACATGTACCTATACACAAGAGGTTTTTTTCTATGTGAATTTATCTACAAATGTGAATACGAACCTGTGGATATAAGAGTGTGTATATTTTTTCTTTCTTTTGAGTTCGCTCTATCTCATAAACTGCAGAAGTAACAGTGCCTCATATTACACAAGTCAGTAGAAATGGATCAGTTATATAACCTTTGTCATTAACAACATCATCAATTCAGAGTTAACATTTTAAAGTCAAGTTTTCTACAAATACGACATATTAGAGAAGATTGCTTATCTTGGCAAGCTTCAAAAAAAATATCAAGTTTCTTGGATATTATCTATAACATTTTTTAAATATATTAAAAGTCTAATATGTAAAGTCCTATTTACAAATCTTAGCAAGTCAAAATTCTCACTGGGTTCTCTAAATACCCCAACAGTAATATAAGAATTAATAATAAATTTCATTTAATATTATTCAGGTTTTGTGTAAGTTGTTACTTTCTTTTAACCTATATTGTCAAATACAATTTAACATTTTCACAATAACATCTGTGTATTAATCAACCTTTGTTGGAATCATTTTCTGGGTATGATAAATATACCAAATGAATTTCAACTTATTTCTTATAAAGATAGACATTATCTCTACAATAACTTATTTGATGGTCTGAAATTTTATTATGTGATCTGACGGTTATTTAACATATTTTAAATAAAGCTATATACGAGTAATGATGTCAATATTTACAGTTTAATTTCAGATATATAAAGATTGCCATGAGTCACTAGAAAGATTTCATCTTGATTGAACAGGAAGATATTGTAATGTTATTGAAGGATGAAAATATGTTTAAAATTTTAAAAAAAAAAAACAGATTGCTGAACAATCTAGAAGGAAATTGAAAACACAGGTATGTTTTGAACAAGAAACATATTTTAGGAATGTCACAAAAAAGAGAGTTGAGAAAAATGAAAATGTTAATAAGCAAGAATAAACGATTGACAAACAAAAAGATATTTGGTGTTGTGAATGTAAACAAAGAGAAAAGATGCAGAATATTAAGATTTGGTCAAAGACATTAAAGTAATCAAACTACCAAGTGTAAGTAAAGATCACAAAAAGAAATATCTCCCAAATTGTTTCACTCCTGGTAACTAAATATTAGGATTTTTGTATTGGGAGAAAAACAGTTTAGATTTAATCCATTCAGAGGATATCAATAATGAGAAAGGGATACCAGTAATAAGAATGCATATCAATAATGAGAAAGGGATATCAGTAATAAGAATGCATCTCAATAACGAGAAAGGGATATCAGTAATAAGAATGCATATCAATAATGAGAAAGGGATATCAGTAATAAGAATGTATATCAGTAATGAGAAAGGGATATCAATAACGAGAAAGGGATATCAGTAATAAGAATGCATATCAATAACGCGAAAGGGATATCAGTAATAAGAATGCATATCAATAACGAGAAAGGGATATCAGTAATAAGAATGTATATCAGTAATGAGAAAGGGATATCAATAATAACAGGTATCAATAATAAGAACTAACAAGCAAATTAATGTTAAATTAAAGCTGTAATTTCTAGAACTTGCAGACGTTAATACAAATCTAATAGTGTATAAATGAGTTATACTGACTTTTGATAAGGATTTGGAAGTAACTTTATTTAACAATGAAAATCTTTTCTCTCAAAAAAAAATCAAAAGAAAGTGAGGATTTTCTTTGTCTAACTTGGAACAAACCAGACATTTCAAAGATCGAGTGTTCAAAGTGATTCTCTCTTGTTTTACACACAATTAAATGGGATAGCTAACCTGATAGCAAGCTCATCAGACAGAGCAATATAAAATAAAATTTTTAATTTGATCTTCATTGATGCTTCATTATTGTGGCCTTGTGTCAGACTAGAGTTTTAACAGCTACAAGATATGATGTAGCAGTAATTCTAAAATGGATCTTGAAATTAGAAAAGTAAATTTGTAAAGCAAGTAATGTTTGTTTCTCATTCATAGCCCAAAAGGTTAAATCATCAACTCTCTGAAATTCATTACCAAAAATATTGGCTAATGCTCAAGCAAAGGCCACCCAGACTTTGGCCAAATATTTCATGCCCTCAGCTGAATACAGCCAGTTCAGTAAAGCTGATATTCCAAAGCAACAATCATATATCTATAAATAGTAATAAATAATGAGCAAATAGATATATTGATTTAGAATAATCACAAGAAAGAAAATGGCTAGCCAAGATATTGTCTGCTATTCACTTGTCAACCACCCAGAAAAGTTTTTATACGCACAAGAGAAACCAGTCAAACCTAATCAACCCCAAAGGACAAAGCCAAACATTCTGAAATGATTTCTGACAATATTTCAACATTCACATTGTCTATAAGGAAAATATGAACACAATCTGTTTTAAAAATAATATTTAAAATAATATTTAATTTGTCATTTATTATTTGATTTATTAAATGAATTTGACATTGGGCATCTACAATCTACTTAGCAACAAACCTGATATAATTTTATAATTTTTTCCTATAAATGGTTGCCTCACCAAATCAATTGTTTTAATACAACACAGAACAAAAAATAATTTTGAAATAATAACTTTGCTAATCTATATCTAAAGTGTATTACTGTGTGTATGTATGAAAATATACTTAATCTATAAATCAATAGTTGTAAGTAAATTTATTAATATTTCAATGTTTATTGACATCTACCTCAGAACATTTAAAATGGAAATTACATTTTCTGACTTATATAAATACTAGTTTACCAGTAGTATAAAAAATTATAGCAATATTTAAACCTTACTTTACCATGTAAGTAATCAAGGATTAATTGTTTTGTCAAATGTAAGAAAGATTTTTTTTTTTTTTTTAAATCGTTAAAAGAAAGAAAGCTAACATAAAACAAAAGAAAATAAAAATCAGTTTATTATCAGCCTGGTCTTCTAACTTTACTCAGGAGATATTTGTTAACACAATACTAGATGAGATGGATAAATTGTCGTCTAAATGACACAAAAATGAAAATAACATGGACATCTCATTTTAACAGATATTAGGTTGGTGCAAAAATAATGACGTAATAATGTCGTTTTTTTTACGTTAAAAAATACGTCAAAAAACGACATTATTACGTCATTATTTTTGTACCAACCTAATATATCTACCAAAACTACACAAAAATATCTTGAAATACTAAAGAGTAAATTTATTCAATAAAATTGCCATTGGCTTCAACCACGGCCTCCAGTCGACTTTGGAATCTCCTGTAACTCTTCTGGACAATCTCTTTGTTTAAGTTGGTGAATTCTGCCATAATCCTTACCTTCAGACCATTTTTGGTGTTACAAGGAGTTTTGTTGGTCTCTCTCTCTCAGATATAATAATCAAGAGGGTTGCAGTCTGGAGATTTAGGTGGCCAGACATAAAAGGTGATGTGGTCACAGAAATTCTCTGACAGCCATGACTGGGTTCTCCTGCTTGTGTGGCATGGTGCAGAGTCCTGTTGCCAGACAGAGGCCTTCAAGAAGCCACCCTCTTGGCCCAGGGCAGCACTACCACCTCAAGGCACTTGATGTAGGCCTCTATGTTGAGTCTGCCCTCACCAACAAATCTAGGAGTTCTTTTCTTATCAGAACAATCAGAGTGAGTTTTCCGAGCTGCCGTACCTTTATAATCACCATTAGACTCATCCAAATCTTTTCAAATCCTCTGCATTGACCCCAAAACAATTTGAAATGTTTGTATTGGAACTTCCAGTGCCAATACCAAGAAGTAGAGCATGCTATTTCCAAATTTCTAGCAGAGTGAATTATGTCATGGTGCTCTTTTTCTCAGACGAGTAAACCTTTTTCTTGTTTTTTGTATGATAATATAAGACTGTCTTATCTCAAAGAAAATTTATTTTTTTGAAGAATATTTTTGTCTTAATTTACAATAAGTATGAGTTATAGAGAAAGGAGAGGGAATTAGAAGAAATGGCAACAAATATGATGCAAAATAAAGCACACCTACTGTTTATTTCAAATAGGGAAGATAAGGATGTATGACTAATAAATAAAACTAATATTTTATATTGCAGATAAAAATATCCAAATGGTCTCAAGTGAAACAAAACATATATATATATATATATATATGTAAATACACAAATATTATCAGAAGATTTTGCAAAGTTTGGATTAATATTTTTTCACTTCAAACTGGAACAAAAAATAAAAAAGTCAGTCAAAACCTACTGTAGTGAGTCAGTCTGAATTTTTTTTTTTTTTTTTTTTTTACAAGCCCAATGCCATAAGTAATGATTGTCTAGTAAAAGGAAATAGATTCCTACAAGACAATAGAACTTCCACTGACTTTGTATGTGAATCCACCCAGGCGTATCCACCCATGTTAGCCAAAAACCGGATATCTACAGGAAGAATCCAAGGGTGCTAGTTATACCCAACTCTCCCACCTCATATAAATGCACGTTTTGTTGTTACTTGGTCAGGTCACCCTGGGGTGAGTCATTTGCAGTACAGAAAGATTTTACGCGCAAAAAAACTGGTAACTATCTTTAGAATTGATTCTTTTTCATTAGTTTTGGATTTTTTTTGTTGAATCTTGTTTGGTGCTAATTATTTGCATGGTTGACTTCATTCAAAGACCAGAAGTCATTTCAGTGGAAAACAAATGTGTTCTTTACCCCAAATTGTAGGTTCTAATAGAGTTCACCATTTTGGGCTATTTTTTGTTTTATAAGTAATTTATAAGTAATTTATTATACACTAATTCAGATTCAGATCTTCATCTGGATTATCACATTTCAGTAGTTGTTTATATATATATATATATATATATATATATATATATATATATATATATATATATATATATATATATATGCCACATGCATAGATATATTTTTATCTGCAATGTCTTTCTACTATACTTGTCATCTTCCTTGAAATGGTGACACCAGGTGGCAGTGTATTTGTTATGACAATAGCAAACTATTCCAACATGTTTACAAAGCTGGGGGTTAAAATAAACTGACTCTATGAAGGACCAAAGGAGAAGTGTAATAATTGTCAAAAACTATATTTAAAGATAGATTTTCACAAGTTAAGAAAATATCAATTATCAAAAATCATCATAAATCAGTATTTTGAGAATGTCATTTTCAACAGAATTGGTAAACTTTGTATTAATTGTCAAGAGACAGATTAATAAGTTAGTCATTTCAGTTAAACATTTAAATGTTCCAATCACAGAATTATTTTATGACTAATAAATTAAAATAAAAATTAAATATTGATATCAAAGGATCCAACAATAAATATCAAATTATTGCAACAAACAAAGGCTAGAAAGTTTCCAAGGAATTTTATGATTATAAGAACAGAAATAAGGATTTTGTTTCCTGACCAACTATACCGCACTTTAGCATTGTGCCTTTTTCTTTTTTTATTTACAGGGGGATACATCAATAAGTCTGTAACCTAATGATGCAATAAGCATTTATTTCAAACAACAAATCTCCTTTCTTGCCACTCTACTTAATTCAGTAGTAAATACCAGTCAGATAGAATGAACATTATACAGTGAGAATTTCAGATCAAAATTCAGCTAATAAGTAAATGTCAGATTTATTGATCCATTCTGGTGTGTGTGAAAAATAATATTGATTTGATATGTTTGCATATTCTACTTTGGATAAAGAGTTAATTGGAATAATTCTTGAAAATCACGAAACTTAATTCCATAAAAGTTGCTAAAATTTAACAATAAATTTACTTAGCTGTATTTTTTTAAGTAATAAAAAATCTACTAATGTTCCCGAGTAATAAACAAAAGATTTGATATTCTCTATAATAAAAGAATCTGTAAAGTGTTTTATTGGTTAAAATAGAAAATTGGTAATATACTTAATTCTGTTTTCAAAATATCCATCGCATAGAATGTGGCTGAGATTCAAAGCTAAAAATTATTTCAATTTTGTCAGTTTTCAAAAAAGTCTACACTGTTAGCTAAAAATTAAAATTATTATATAATTGATAAATATTCTTAATTTTTATTTCTGTCTGCTGCCGCCATCATTATTATTCCATTTATTAGTATGTGTGAAGGCATTCTTGTAAATAAACTGTTTCTAGTTTTAATGTTCTGTAAATGATATATAACAAGTCAGGAATATTAGCAAAACCAATGTCACTTTCTTATTTACAAATTAAATATTGATTTTCTATAAATATTTTTACAGTTATTCTTATATTTTTAAATTGTTTGACAAAAAAAGTAATTAAATGGATAAAGATCATTTTTTATAATAAGTGTTTTGTTTTTTTTAAATTTAAAATACAAGTCATTTTCCTTCTTGTAATTCAAAATGATCGCAAAATAAGGCTTGGATTTGTACTTACTCAATTTGATGATCCATTTTTTAGCTTCTTTTTCCCTGAATAGTTTGATAAAATTAAGGAAAAAGACTGAAAGTCAAAGATTAAAAATAATTAGAAAATGTATTTTTGCTTTCAGTTTGCAGGCCTTTGTATGGACGTCGCTCTTTCCTGCTGTTGTCGTCACAATGTTACATACCAAAATTATATTTATTTAATTTAGTCTTCCCAGCATTCACTCACAAAGAGAAAACCTCATAAAACTCCCAGGTGTTAACAGTTTGTATATAGAGTGAATGTCATCATGAATTGTAGGGAAACATGTAAAAATGCCATAAGAATATATGAACTGTCCATTCCTTCATTTTAGTTTTGAATGACAACTGATTATTGAGAACATGATCTTTATGTAGAGTGAGAAAAAGAGGGAATCACTGCCAACGAGAGGTGTGTCTTCTTTGTGGACTTTCACAACTGGCACCCAACAATATTGTAAGACAGCCAGAAGTATAAATGATGACTATATCATAACAATTGTAGGGACTGACAAGTACTTCCCATTGTTATTATACATAAACATGTCAATTCAAAAATAACATTTTTATTTCATCTTAGCATACACACCTTTCTCTTTTTACCTCATCTGAAAGAAAGGGCATTTGAAAAGGTTCTACTCTCTTTTTATCTAAACTTTGAAAATATACTAGATTTTACAAGTTCATGACAGTACAAGCTGTTACTAAATACATAGAAAAGAAAATGTATACTTGTCTCCAAGAAGATGGTGGGAACTTATCAGATAACTCAAGTTTACCTTATTTTGAACACTGTTAATAATATGGGCTTACAGGAACATCACATTGAAAACACTGGTTCTTGTCTGATCACCAAAGTTAAGCAACATAGAGCCTGGTCAGTATAGGGGACCACTTGGGAATACTGTAAGCTTTGATGTGAGGGTTGTATTAGGTTGGTGTAAAAATAATGATGTAATAATGTCGTTTTTTGACGTTAAAAATACGTCAAAAAAACGACATTATTACGTCATTATTTTTGCACCAACCTAATATAATGGATAATGGCACGGAATCATCAGTTGGAGAACTGAGTTCCAATTTACATTGGATTCCTTATATTTACTAATACATAAACACTCTTGAGAAAGGTATGAATCCACCTCTTCTACCCCAGATATGGGTTAATTAGTAAGACTTGCATCACTAAATCATTATATCAACAAAAAAAAAATAATAATACTTAGAATCTAAAAATATTTTCAGGATTTAAATAAACTGCAAAGGGTTCTTAAGCCATAGAAAACGAATCAATTGATGTTAGTAATATGGTTAGATATTGAGACTTTTTGGCACGGGTTAACAAGCAACTCTCATAAGTCATAATATGATCACTGATGTGAACTTGTGCCAGACTTGGCTAAACTTATACATCTATTATATGTCGTATGCTAAAATTGGTGTGTACGAATACATCACACATCTAAAAAAAATTCATCCTCATACATACATACACACGTGTGTGTGTGTGTGTGTGTGTGTGTATGTGTGTGAATGAGGGTGCTGAAAACTTTTGGGACTTCCCAAAATGTGACCAAATGAGTAAATATTACAATTTATTTTGAAATCCATTCTTGGTCAGGTCAAGAACTTTTCAGCACCCATCCTACAAAATTAAATCAGTGATGTATGTACATGCATATAGATATATACAAGTGTATGTGTCAATATGTTTATTCTTATATGAACCAATGTGTATATGCATAAATATATTTCTGCATGACTATATAATTCTTTATAGAGATGTATGTGTGTGCATAGTTTTTTTTTTTTTTTAAATTGTTATCACCCCAAGCAAGGTAGTACAGCCACTAAAATGCAAGGGGTTACAGGGTATTGAGGAATTAGGAATCGAAACATTAGTAATGAGCAAAAAGAGTAATCATGAGGCTTGGATTTGTACTTACTCAATTTGATGATCCATTTTTTAGCTTCTTTTTCCCTGAATAGTTTGATAAAATTAAGTTCTGCTTCTTTTTATGTAATCAATCATATGTGTGTGTGTATTTATTTAACATTGACTTAAAACTAATGCATAATGTTGATGTTTACTACATTCAACCAATTTGGCAGAAGGCCATAACAGAATTGAACTTACCAGCAATTTGTGAAAACTTAGTTTGCTAATCACAACCCCACAACATGTAAACCTGAGAATGAAACAAATACATACACACACATTAATATATATATATATATATATATATATATATATATATATAAAACATCTTTCATATGTCTGGAAAAATTTAAAAAAATTAACTCAATCTTCCTTTTTGGCCATATACAATGGAAAATGTTTGAAAGAAAGGTAGTTGCCTATATATATATATATATATATATATAAGCAATTTGAAATTGGTAGGAATAATTCCAAGGAGGAGATTAATCCAATGAGAGCGCAATGAAAGTTACAGAGCAATATCTAATGATAAATTAAGAAAACCTTAAAAATCCACATCAGTTAGAATTTATTTCATGAATATTGTTATATTCAACTCTTCAGACCAAATATTACAATATTCATGAAGTAAATTAAAACCGATATGGATTTTTAAGGCGTTTTACTTTTAATTTATCATTACATATATATATATATATATATATATATATATATATATATATGAACCCTAATTATAAACAGGATGAAAAAGCAATTAAAAATAGGAATTCCCCATTACATATCATTTAATGATCCCAACACCTGTGATTTATCATTTACTATAAAAAAAAGTTTAAAACGTCTAATTAAGTAATTACCCATAATAGTAAAAGCCTCAAAAATAGTCCCTATGTAAAAATAATGTTGTTTATGAATTCTCATGCCCTCTGGGAGTTTGCATCTTCAATATCAACGATCAAAAAATAGCATTAAACTCTTACATTGACCACATATGCATCATACTCTCTCATAAATTGTCACTTGTTGAAACTCAGTACATTTGATATAATTAGGAAGAAAAATAAATTCAACACTAATTCAAATGCCAGTACTTATCAAATAAATAGTTAACAATGTGAAAAAGTTTATGTATAGGAGACATCACATGATCTAAAGGCATGTATCTAGGAAGATAAAAGAGATTTAAATTTAAACCACCATTAAGCAAACTCTCATAATATGCAGGAACAAAACTGGCCTTAAATTTTATTTTAATAATTAAAAAGGAACAACTTTCTTTAAGGAGAAAAAGTACTTTGAGAGCTCAATAATAACAATATTTTTTATTATTTGTGTCATGTAATAAAAAAATCACAACCGGAAAACACCCAACAAACCACCAACACAAATAAAACCAATGTGTAACTGCAGGGGGAAAAAAAATTAATGTCCCTTAAACTTCAATTGCTTGGAGAACAATGTAACATACCAAACCACTGTAAAATCAGTAGATAATGAAGAAAAAAATATACATAGGAATAACTGAAGGACTATGGAACAAAGAAACTATGCACACAAAACATTCTTTACAGATTGTAAATATGCAAACAGCACAATACTTTCTAAATATATATGGGAAATTAAAAAGAAAAAAAAAATCCCACCAAAATTATCATAGAAAATAGCATCAGTCTACAACAATAAATTCAAAAACTGTAAACTCTCTCTAGAGGAGAAAAGAGCTACAATCACCTTTACAAACAAACATAATTTATTAAACAATCAGAACTCAAAATGCAGACATGAAAACAAATTTTTATTATGTTACTTAAAAATCAAAAACTAAAAACAAATGAAAATAAATAAAATAAAAAATAAATAAGTAAAATAAGATAACTCAAGTCAATAAATAATTAAACAAAATAAGTAGATAATAAACAAATTAACAAACTGTGAATGGACACATAAACACAGGTAAATGTAGTAATAACAATCAAAAACATAAAATAATCAATAAGTAAAACAATTAAACACTATAATATAGCTACAAAGCTGCATTCAGATCCATAATTATTTTCACACAATATCCCCTAGAATAATTTGAAACATAACCATTACTGCCCACCCAATAACCATTACAATAATAAACCTCCCCATAATGCACCATTGACCAGCATATATAAATAGTTGAGCCAAAGTATAACATAAATGGCCTGAAAATTGCATTTAGTATGAAATAGGCTGTTGCCACTGGGTGTTGACTTTTATATTTACATATGCTATATCCCAGATATTGAACACTTTAACCAATAAATATAGCATACCTTAAAAAAACTACATATTTATCATATATTAGTTATATAAAAGTAAACCGGAAATACTTGTAGCTTTTTTCTTATTATGAACCTAAATAGTATCGTATTATAATTATTGTAATGTATTTCACTACATATTAGAGTTCTAAGGGTAATATTAGCTGATTCTCTACAAAGAAACATTTCACATTCATTGACCAAGCAGCCATTACTTCTTCCAGGTACATGAAATTTATAAAATCTTTCTTTTAAAAAAAATTTTCAAGAAAATAGTTTTCACAAGCCCAATAGCTGTTATCACTCTTTCCTGTACTGATGGGGGTTTCCTTCCTAACCTTTTATTTAAAGTATTATGGAATGTCAATATCTTGATTAGGTCATTATTTTCTCTTAGAGTTACATGAGCTATCCATTTTAGTTGTTGCCGCTGTTGGTAGTCCTCAGAAGATGTGGTTTCTGTTTATTGTAAATATGATACAAATTCATCCTAAATCAAAAGCAGACAGAATCAGATTGGATTCTAAATATTATACTGACAAAATAGGAAAGCTGTCAAGTTATTCTATAGAAAAACCTAAAACTTCAAGACAGTGTCAAAAATAAAATCAATGATTTATGGAACAGAACCTTAATTTTAAGAAATTCCATCACTCAGATCAGACTAAGAAATAATGTAATTACCATATTTGTACAGAATGCAAAAAATTTTGTATCAAAAGAAAAAACTAAAAATCAGGGTGTGTTTTAAAAATAAATGTAATATATATTTGGATAATTTTGTTTCGTTTTATCAGCAAACTATAATAACAACTATATGGAGTGGGGCCCACCCTGATGCAAACATTATTTTTTATTAAAAAAAAAAAAGGGGGGGGTCAACAGAGAAAATGTTTTAAAAATCTTACTAAGTGATATTTTTTTGTCTATGGCAGTCAAATTTATTTCTCCATTTTAATAAAAATGTCTCAAATAGAAGAGTAACTGTAAATAAATGTTAGACAGGATCAGTTGTATTTTAAAATAAAATTAGCAATTATACTAACAGAAAACACGCTTTGTTGTAAAACAGAGATCATGTTGGACAAACATACAAAAATATGATCAAGGATTTTAGCTACAGGATAACATTATAGATAAATAAATATATTTTGTTATATTCCATGCTAAGGGAATAAATACTTAACACCAGGTGGATAATAGAAGAAAGGTTTATTGTACACAAATCAGTACAAATATGAAATATGGTACAGTTATACACACAGGTCAATCTAGTAGTGAATGCCACTAATTGGAAGGTTGGACGTGCTTGTGTAGTCTTGTTCTCACTCTTCCTCCAGTCTCTCGTAGACAGTTGACTTTATAGATACTTACTACCTATAGTGTAATCATTCATGGGGGGGGCGACTGGTTATTCCATTACATCACATTTCCAGTGCAGTTATTAGACTGCTCTTTTAAACCAAGGTCCATGAGATCATTATTATGTAGGCTAAAAACAGGTGCCCAACCCCAGTGCAAATACAATCCAACTCCTTGCTATTTATAGGCAAGAAAAGATTAAAGCTGAAATAATTACTGATGAAATCTGAATCTTCTTCCAAATTATATATTCATCCCAACAAAATATCTAATGACAGAAATAATGTAGAAAGACTCGTAAAACCTAATGAATGAATTGTAGTTCTTTTGGTTTCTACAGCAAGGGTTCAATCTATTGTTTAAAGAATTCTTAATTCTGACATGAAGTGGAAAGATTATATTGTATCGGTTGCTAGGAAAATTGGTTCACTGTTGTGCTAGACAATTTTTCTTGTCTTATTCTTACACATTTGTAAGTCTACTATTCATTCTTGCTTTGAATAATTATGCCACATATGGCCTGGTGCTTCTGCTATGTATTTAGAGATTCTTGATAAAAGCCCAAGAAGAATCTGTAATATTATTGGTCCTGACCTGGCATCTTGGCTTCATTCATTTTCACACTGCAATAATGTAGCTCCCCTCTACCTTTTCTATAAACCTCAACTTTACAAATTTAACTGCTGTAATAGATTGGTAGCTACTGGTCATCAATCTTATAGTTGAAATTGTTAGATGAAACCATATATTCTATGTTAAGAGCTTATTCTCTCGCACTTCTTGCTTGTGGAACTCACCTACAACCTCTTGCTTTCCTGTCAACTTTGATGTTCAAAAATTTAAATACAATGTCAATTGTTATCTTGTCTTCTTAATTCCTGTTCTTTTTATTGTTCATGTTTTCTTTAATAGTATTTTCTTTTTTTCATATTTTCTCACACTCTAATAACATGCATCTCAGTGCCTTTATTGTCTTTCTTGCAGCAAAACGATAAAAAATCTTTTTAAATCTCTTTTTGATTTAAAATGTTTGTTGTACTTAAAACCTTTCAAAAATCTAAGCTTTTCATTTGCCTATTGAATTTTAATTCAGGTCAACCAGTTTACCCAATATCATAGAAATTTTTTACAGACAAAAATCCAAATTACCAAAATTTAATATTGCTAATACTTTGTCTCAAAGACACTGTATGAGAATTGGTCAGAATCACACACACAAAAAAAAAATTACGTAAAAGTCCAATAAGTCCAATAAGCAAATCAATTCCTCAATCTTAAGTATGCAACTTCTCCTTGGAAACAAGACTCCTTTTGAATGAGTGTACCATACTTTTATGCACCTGACCCAGTCATTGCTCAGCCAAGCCAATAAAAATGGCTACAAGTAACACCACCACTTCCGTCCACATGGAGTGCTGCTTGATTCACCTTCAGTGCAAAGCTTGCCAATTCACCATCTCCACACTCCATTGCAAAACATACACAAAACTCTGGCACTTTTGGTCACTGAGGTAAGTCTCCGCTACAGACAATTAACTGGATTACATAACATGTAATTTATATCAGTGAATGCAATACCATTAAGAAGCATAGAACACTGAATTTATTCTTGCATCATTTCCACCTACAAATTTAAAAAAAAAAAAAAAAAAACAGCAAAACCCTATTTCAGGAATACCATCAGCTGCCTTGTTGCATTCTCTTTAATTTCATCTACAATATTTCAATGGTAATTTTAGTTTTAAGAAAAATCAAAGGTTACAAGGAAATGGATCCAGAGTGTGGGGTGGATGGGCTGAAAGATCCGAGTGATGCAAAGATTCTTCCTGCCTACACAGGGCAAGAACTATCTACTTATTCAACCATTGTGAATGTGACATCCACAGAGTACACAAGCTCACTCTATGAGGTCACACTGCCAACTGAATAATCCCACAAGAGGGAGCCTGTTCACACATTGGTTACAGGTTATATCAAGGCAGCACAACCAGTTCCCAGTGTTCATAATTAATAGATGTGTTTTCAAGACCTTTTACAAACACAATCAGTTGTGTGTACAGGATACGATAGATGAATTGTCATCTAAATTATGCAAAAATGAAAATAACATCATGACATATCATTTTAACAGATATATTTATCAAAATATCTTGAAATAATAAAGAGTAAATTTATTCAATAAAATCACCATTGGCATCAATCATGGAGTCCAAACGACTTCAGAATCTCCTGCAACTTTTCTGGGTGGTCTCTTTGTTTAAGTTGGTGAATGCTGCCATAATCTTTATCTTCAGTGCATCTTTGGTGTTCCAAGGAGTTTTTTTCCTGGTTTCTCGCACAACTGTGCTCCACACATGATAATCAACAGGATTGCGGTTTGGGGAGTTAGGTGGTCAGCTGTAAGGGGTGATGTGGTTGCAGAAATATTCTAACAGCCATGACTGGTTTCTCCTGATCATGTGGCATGGTGCAGAGTCCTGTAGCCAGACATAGGGTCTTCCAGCAGCCATCCTTTTCACCCAGAGCAGCACTACCTCCCCAAGACACAATGCAGGCCTCCATGTTTAGGGAAGATGAATGGAGGCATAACATCACCATCGCTAGTGATCACTCAAACATGATGATGTTGACTGGATATATTATCCAACTCTATCTGAATTCTCTGCACTGTCTTCAGATAATTGCGCTGAAATGCTCATATTGCAGCTTCCAGTGCAAATGCCGAGTAGTAGGGCATGGCATACTGTTTCCAAATTTCTGGCAGATTGAATTTTGTCATTCATGGTGCTCTTTTTCTCAGACAGACAGTGACCAACTGACCCACCCTACTATACTGTACAGTCGACAAAATCAAAAACAAACACACATGTGCAAAAGTAAAAATATAAAATATTGACAATTTACCCATCACACCCTATATATCTGCATGTGTGGGTGTGTGTGTGTATAAACCTTCTATGTGTGTAGATACATGCACATAGGCTACTAAATTTGTGTGCATGTGTAATATGCAAATATTAGGTTGGTGCAAAAATAATGTCGTTTCCTCACATATGTTACTATGTGAGAAAACGACATTATTTTTGCACCAACCTAATAGAATGCTTGCCTTACTTCATTTGTAGAGTAAAATATTCTCAGAAGGAAACATCAAAAACTGGCAAAATGCCAGATATTTTCACAAGTTCTTTGGCCAAATGTTTCCCCAAAAGAAAGCAAAAAAGACAAATCATCATCATCATCATCATCATCATCACAGAGAAATTTATTCATAATAGATATGTGTAAAAATACATTAATATTTTATCTCATGCATTTTATAAAAGGTATATTTTCTCTCTCTCATATACAATCAGGATAGGTAGATAGATAGGAAAATGTTAAGATAGATAATGAAAAAGAGTTTGATACAGAAACAGATAGATGTGAACAGACTGCTCTAGATAGATAGATGTGAACAGACTGCTCTAGATAGATAGATGTGAACAGACTGCTCTAGATAGATAGATGTGAACAGACTGCTCAATGGATGGAGACAGTCACAGTTGAAACTCAAGAGACAAGAGTTTCAGTTTGTAGTTTTTTGTTTTTTTCTTTGCATAATGAGATAGTGAGATTGTAACTATTCACCACAATTAAAACTTTCAGGAAAGGAAGTTTGCTTTTTACAAAAGTTTGTTTTAGATTTTTTTTTATTTTGTCCAAGTTTTTAGTTAATATAAAAAAATATCATCTACATATGTTACGTATAAAGTGATTTTGGCTAAATTTTAAAAAATTCAGTCTAATCCTTGTTATTCCTTTCTCTTGCTACCATACACTTAATATAACAACCTCTACAGCTCCATATGTCAGAGCTACACTCAACATGGCCATTCAGATCCCCCATGAGTACAAATCTCTCATTCTTATCCCTATTTCTCAAAATAATCCTGAGATGTGTATAAAATAAAATGCTAACTAAAAAGAATAGAAGTATATTGGAATTAAATACTATATATATTTTTCAACCAATAAAACCTTATCAGAATATTTGTTGGATAAACAATCATTAGAAGGAAAAATACAGCCAAAATAGTCGCAGTTGTAAACCTACCGCATGTTATTTCTGGACCATTTAGAAAATAAAAATAATAGCTCCCTTCACCACTCCTGCAAATTTGAGAAAAATATTTTCACAAGCCAGTGTGAAATTATTTTCTAACCAATGAAAACCTTGTATTCAAGAAGTTCAGACCTCTATGTGAAATTAGATCTTGAATTCCTTTACAGATATAAAAATCAAAGCCTACTCCTTCAAGGATCACAACAATTTGGATGGACAGTTTGATCTACACATGCATACACATATACGCACACAAAAGGACCCAATGGAAGAGAGACAGCCAGCAGCTGCTGACTAAGGCCTTGCTCACACATACAACAGAAAGGATTAGCCAGCAACCACTACTACTCCTTTGTCTACAAACTCACAAAAACATTAGGCTGACCATCATAAAGTAAGTCTGTTCACACATTTCACACTGCACTAAGAACACTTAATTATTTTATAAAACAAACTTCACTGCAAGAAAAAATTGAACATTTTATTGCTATTATATATTTCTGAAAAGAATCTATAAATATTATTTCAAATGACGGTCTGCTTCTACTTTTCCTTCAGAAAATAACACTTTTCGTGTTTCATTTAAAAGATTTGTTGTTGATGCTAAATGTTTGGAATCCCAACTCTCGGCAACAAAACCTAGGTAGACAAATCCCAACAGGCATATACTCTAATCAAGGATATAAATATAAAATATGAAGCTCTGACAACAGATGTGTACAACCGTCTGCAAACATACAACAGACCAATATTTGCTTCTTTCTCATTACATGTTTACAATACACAAGTTCAAAGTGAACTTCTACTGGAATTTCAATATTGGCAGGCAAAATTCTTATTACACCTCACACTGTTATGTTTATGGAGGCAGCCATCTTTGTTGTATACATCATTTATGCATTTACTCAATGTTCAACCTATTCTGGCTGTTAGAAAAATTGCTGCATACCTGCTTTTGTTTTGTGATAACAGTTTTCACATTATGCTAATTTTGATCAAATTAAGCCCATTCGTACCTTAGTTTTTGGACATCCCGTGTGTGTGTGTGCGCACGCGCATCTGTATTTGAGCAGCAATTTTTAATTTATACATGTTTTGGTTAAAGAAAAATTAAATAATTTAAAAAAAATTTCCTTTTTCTATATTTTGAACCACTTTTTTCTGGTTTCTTTGATGACGGTTTATGTAAGACAAAAGTACTCAGATATTAGAGAAATTTTTATATGATATATTTTTTAGCTATTTTCAAGGGGTCCATTGTTAAGCTTTTCCATGTTTACATTATGAGGTGTATCGTTACGAATTAGTAGTAATCTTGGTTTGTGTAAAACTAAAAACAACCAAAATCAATATTATATATCAATTGCCCAATAAAAGACTGTCTCTTGTCATAAACCAATAATTTACATTGGACACATGATAACTCTCTCTCAAAGTATGACAAGCCACTTAATTGATATCACTTAATTGATAAAGCATCTTGATAACCACCAACTGCCTACCTGTCCCCATGAGGAAAATTCTAGTTGATAACATCATTATACTAAAGAAATCTATTTGGTGAAAGCAAGTAAAAATTATCAAGGCTCTTTATATAAAATAATTCAAACCAGGAAGCAATCTTATTTAATAATTGTTCAAATGTGTTGAAGACAGGCCCCTAACCTAGTCATACTGCATTCTCTCACACAGTCTAAGTAGATTTTACTACTGCTTTTACACAATATACCTTAGAACATGAACATGGGGAAACATTAAGAACAGACCCCTTGGATAATGAATTATTCGAAAGCCTTTGGGACAATACCAATTACAGACCAGTTTTTGAAGTCCCTTATTCATTCCAAAGAGGAACAGTAAGGATATTAGAAAAACTTTTCTTTCTCTGTCATATTCAATGAATTTATATATATGTATATATAGTAAAATATAGTTTTATGGTACGCTATAGTGCTCAATATTAATATCTTCTCAAAATGCAGACAAAAAACAAATTTTTACTACATTACTTAAAAATCAAAAAACTGAAAACAAACAAGAATAAATGAAAATAAATAAAAGTAAAAACAAAAACAAGTAAAATAAATTAATCCAAACAAATATGAAAGTAAATAAACTAAGTAAATAATAAACAAATTAACAAAACATTCCCACCAAAATAACCATTAAAATAATACAATAGACTACCCACAATGCATCACTGACCTGTATATATAAAAAGTTGAGCAAAAACACAATGCACATGGCCTGATGATTGCTTTTAGCATAAAACAAACTGTCACCCCTTGGTGTTGACTTCAATGCAAATGCACACTTTATATATATATATATATATATATATATATATGTGTGTGTGTGTGTGTGTGTGTGTGTGTGTGCAGTTGCATAGCTAAGTATGTTTAGATGTAAATAAATGTATTGCTATATAAATATACAATGTCTGCTTATAAAAATAATAACTGAATAATATCTAGAGTTCATTAAAAGCAGGCAGGTAGGTAGGCAGGCAGGCAGATGCAACAATATAACCACATAACTTCTATATTTGAAGCTACTTTTTTATTTCATAATGTCATCAATTATTTATATTAAGGCTAATATCTTTTCCAATTCTTTTGTATAACTAGGCCAAATATCTAAAAGATTGACAAAAATTCTTTAGTGTGCAAAGAAGTCAGAATGAAGGTGATTAAAAAGCTAAAGATAATATTCCCTAAAACATAGGAATTCATAATAACTGTATAGAAATGTTAAAGAGATGGATGCTGACAATTTCAGATGCGCCTCACTTTCATTCATATTGTTGAATACTGTAGATATTTTTAAAAGACTATAAACAAAACAAAAATGCACAGTAAAAAAAATACAGTAAAAATAATATACTATTAATTTTTTACTAAATTTAAACACACACTGCATAGTTGTAAATATGAACCATTGTGTGCAATTGATATGCATGTGCTTTTGTGAAAATCTAAGTTTAATTGCTTGTAGATCTTTTTGTTCTGTTGCTGCTACATAAGATTATCTGTAAAGAAAAGTTGAGTATAAATGGTGGTTATGAAGGAGGGGAAGTAAGAGGACATTGAGAAAGAAACAAAACCAAGAAGAAGAGGAAGAAAATTGTTAATGAACTTGTTCTTTTAGCTAACTTTTTTCCTCACTTTTTAATGTCTTGTCTTTTACTTTAAAATATTGCATTCAAATAACTGGAAGTTGCTTCACTTTTTACTGTGGCATTTTTATTTATTTATTTTTTTTTTTCCTCTTCCTTTTTCTTTTTTAATGCACGTACCTGGTATTTGTTTTTAGGTGCCTTTGACTGACACACAAGAGGCAGAGGTGGTTGTTCACCATTCTTTCACAGACCGGCTTTAACAATTGTGTTCAGGGGAGGCAACTCATTTCTTACAAAAACTACGCATTCTAATATACATAACGAACACTATTTTCGAAATATGTATTTGTTATTCATTATTTTTTGGAATAAAGATTAAAATTTCCTTAGCAATACAATTTACATTAATTTGTATCTTCACCAAAAAAAATTAATTCACGGTTGTTCTTTCAGATTGAAATGAAATCGTTAATTTATCAGTTTTTTTCATTAGAGTTCATTCACCCTTTTTGTTACAAAAACTTGGCTCCACAGAGAGAAAATCTTTAAGCTTCACTTGGAATAAGGATTATTAAACAATAAGGATAGTGTGTGTATGTGTGTGTGTGTGTGTGGTGGAAGGGGTCTCACTAATTAGCGTCAGATGCAGCCACTCATAAAAGGGAAAAATTCCCAAACAATTATTAAGCTATGAAGAATTAAAGGTATTTCTATGAAAAGAAAAGAAAGTTGAAAAATGGAACTAAAACATCAGGGCTATTATTATGAGATAATTTGTTGAAGTTATGAATTTGAAGAAAAGATAGTGAATGCACAAACAATAAACTCCACAATCATCATACACAGACAGCCATCATATTTTTTTTCTGCTGCCACTGTTGAAATATAATTAAACTTAATGTTGCAATGTTACCAATTTATGAGCTGAATTAGAGGAAGTACTTCATAAATTTAAGATTTTACAAGTAAACTTTTCAGAAAAGTAAAATGACCCCTGCTTATAGAAAAAAACCTCCAAGACCACTCTCTCTTCCTCTAAGTGAATATTCTGGTAATTAATTCAACCACAAAAAAAAAAAAAACTTTGATTTGTAAAATTGCACACATTTAATCTAGAATCGTTAACAATATATTTTTTTTATACTTTTTATTTATTTATACTTTGAAGCTGTCAAAAAATTAATTTTTGTTAAGAAAAACAGTAAATTTATTTTAATTATTTTGTCAGAGGGTATCTCCCAGACAAAGCTATGTCGAAGGGCAGAGTCTCGTCTCGGGAAACTGACTCCGAATTTACGAGGTTTACAGGGAATTTTTGCCCAGGCCCACGGGTTCGGATACCCCACTTTAAAACTCGTCCTTGTGTCACATCTTGCTGCATGGGACAGTGGGTAAATAAATAAATACCTATTTAATTTATTTCATTTTTGTAAGAAAAGAAAAAAATTACATTCTAAGAAACAACGAGTAAATTTAATTTTTAATGGTTGTTTTTAAGGCCAACCAATAAACATTATTAAGAACAAACACAATTATTAATACATGATATTTAAATGTTTTCCAGATGTATGGAAATATAAACAACTTACACTGCACAGAAATATAAACATTACTAATGCTAAAATAAAAACCATCAGATGTTTGCTTTACGTATCTCAGTAAATTCCCATTGCAACAGAATGGAGACATTCTCTGATGTCGACACTTTGATAGTTTTAGTTTCAGCTTTAAGAAAACAAAAAAAAACATCAAATGCAATAACATCATGTATACATAATTTAGCAGATCTAATTTCTAAATTTATGCACAGGTGTACAATCAGATACACAGTACATTACATTTTTTTACATTACAATAATTTTAATTATTTTATTTTTAATTTTTATAATTTAATATGCATTCTTATTGATAGAGTTTATTAAAAATGAGTTGATATTTTTTTCTGTTTTCTGAAAACAGTTTTCACTTTCATTTATTTTAAAATTTTGTTCAGGAGATAAAAAATAGAATTTGAATATAAAAGTCAATGTTTAATTTTGTTTTGATGAAAGAAAACCTACAAAATATCAATATTTGTCGCAACATTTAGAGGATGAACATTGAAAAATAAAACCATTTTAATAATTTAAACAGATCATCTACATGTATCCTTCATTATGCTTTTATATTCTTTTTCACTGCTTGAATTTGCCATGTCGGACATAAACAAAATAAAATACCTTAGATTGTCTTTGGAATTTATTTGGCATAATATTCTGTAGAAAAGTTCTCGAGTCAATCAAAAACTTACACTCCCATCTTGCCATCCACAATTCTAATATTTGGACAGATTTTGTGAAAAGAGTTGAGCCTAGAACTTTTCATCACTCTCTCACACACATACATACATATATGTTTGTGTGTGTGTGCGCGCATGTGAGTGAGAGAGATCTGAAGTTATCAAATCTTCTTTAAAAAAGAAGACTGATTTTTAATGAAAATTTTCCTTAAATCACATTAGATTTTGATGCCTATTTAACAGACATATAAAGTAATTTCTTTTTTTTTAGTTCTAGACTTGTAGGGATACAAAACGTGATTATCTCCCTTTGGTAGAGATGATGTCACATTGGTCACATGACAGTCACATAGTGACAAAAGTGGCAGTAAGTTAGTCAGCTCCCAGGAGTTAAACCAAGCAGTTGTTTTTTTAGCACATGCGACATAAGGACCTTACCCAGATGGAAGCTAAATCTGCCTCCCCCAGCCAGGTCTGTGTACCTCATGCTTCAGTAGATGCCAAAATGATCAGAAATTGTCATTCCAAACCAATAAGCTGCCATCCTTTAGATTGGAAGAAAACATGCAAAAGGTACAGAAACTTCCTGAACTGAAATTCTACCATTCAAAAGAAAACAGGTTTTCTGAAAACCAACCAATAATTAATAAAGCAGTAATTAATAAGTTATTAACAATTTAAAATAGGGAGTTTCTTTCCAACCACCCTATATATTATATATATATATATATATATATATATATATATATATACGCACACACACATACATATCATCATCATCCCCTTGATTTTTGTAATTGTAAGAGGGATCTGTCTGAATGCAGAAGCCACACATAATCTCCTCCACAAGAGTCTATCAATGGCAGCCATCAGCAATTCTGGTGCAGTCATAACTATCCGTTGTTTGACATTGTCCAACCAATTTTTACGTTGGCGTCCACTCCTACGTCCACCTTCAATAGTGTCTTGCATTATGGCCTTGCACAGTCTGTCAAGCCTTGTAATGTGCCCAAACCACACCATTTTTCTTCATTTGACTATGGAGAGAAGACATTCCTGGTGGCCCACAAAACATTCAACTGGTATATTTTATATTAATAACTAGCAGGCTTCACCTGCTTGCTATTGCTTTGCAAAGTAAGATATATTCAATACTTGAAACAAAAATTTAAAATGATCATTTCATTCATAAATTGGCTTGTTATACTTAAGGAAAGTTTTACAGTGATATCACTTTGAAGTAGATAATATATAATACAGCTATTAAACTTTTAATGTACAAATTACTCTAAAGTAGTTTGTAACATTATTTATCATCTCTCAGTTGCGTCTCTGTCTTTGGGCAGAGTGCTCTCAGGGCAACTCTATCAAACAACAGAATTGCAACTGAATAAAATTATACTGAGAGGGCATGGCTTCGAGCAGCCTCAGCTGCCCAAAGCCTTGCCCTCTCATTGCTCCAGAGAGAGGGATCAGTGCTTATACTGAGGCCAGTAAATACCAAATATAAAATCGAGTATATTTGAGTAAGTACCAAATTCTATAAAGATAGATTTGAGGCTTTTTAACCCCAGAATTCATTGGATAATTGTGTTCCAATTTTGCATTTATTCATATAGTTATAATATAGGTTTTACTTAATTAGCTATTATGTTTCTCTAACTCTTCAAATGTTGAATGTATAACGAATTCTAATTTCTATTTTCCCATCTTTACACTATATTAATTTCATCTTATAAATTGTCCTCTGTTCTGTCACCCATGAAATAAAAATAATTTTTTGTACGGAAAATAAGGATCTACATACATCAAATCGTCTTTAAATTAAGTGGCAGCAGAAGAATTATCATTGAACTTTTAAAAGGTAAGTTTAAACATTAATTCATTAATTCAATACTTAAATGCAGCAATCAATTTTGAGTTCTATAGTTTATTGATGCCTACTGTAACTACTCCTCCCTAACTATTGTGATGATGGCCAAACTAAAAGTCCTCTACAGGAGCTAGCTTAAATGTCATCTGATAGGGCAGCTTTAACCTAGTTTATAATAAAACATGCACTGCAATTTTGGATACAGAAGGAAAATAAGAGTTACTCCTCTTGAACCATGAAAGCAACGATAATGGCTAGTGTAATATATTAATATGTATTTTTAACCGTGCATAATCTGGCAACCCTGAATCTGAACTCAACTAAAATCATTCCCTGCGTCTTTTCTAGGGCTTTTGAATGAGCGCCTATGTATGATTGAAATTGGACCAGTGGGAATGGAGGAGTTGCTTGGACACACACCCATACACACCCATACACTGTACTTTACATATATGATTAAGATGAGATAAAAAATCAAAATACTAATGTTAGGACTGACTAAGTTTCACAGATATATCACTCATCAAGATCAGATAAATCTATTGAATTCATTAACAGGAATCCTTCTTATATATATTTCATACAGAAGGGGAGTCAGGTTCCAAAAAAAGACTTTCAATATTGTCATATGCTAAAACATTATCAAGAAACAACATTTGAAATTTAGAAAGTGTTATAATATTAAAGTTACATTGATTTATTTTTATTTTTTCACCATTGTTAAAGATATTTGTGCAAAAAAATAATTAGAAAAATAAAGTCATCAATTTCACCAACATTGGTGAATTTACTAAGTTTATTTCTCTAAGGTTTTTTTTCTTTACATTAGGCATAATATAAATGTAAAATTGGTCACTGAGGTCAACACCAAAAGCAGTGATAGTCTTATTTAGTGCTTTAATGAAATCTTCAGACCATGAAGATTGCATTAAAACATGAAACAGACTGTCGTTGGCATTAACCTCAGTATCCAATTTTATATTTATGTGTAAGCTCTATCTCTGATATCAAGCACTTTTACCTATAAACACAGCATAGCTTAAAACTATATTTTTATTATATATGTATAATTATAAAATATCAAGAAGTAACAAGAACATTTTCAGCCTAAATTGAACCTATGAGAAGAATCTTGATTCTAGTGCTCAACAGGGTGAGCTACAAATAGAAATTATTAGTTGGAAGAAATATGATATGCAATTTTCATTTCATCAGTAAGCGTAAACAAAAATATATGCCAGATTTGAATAATAACCAGTGTTCTCATTTCCTGTGTGATTACAATGTAAATGTCATCTAAATAAGTTTATTTTTATCTTTGCATTGGTTACCATTTAATTTCTTTAATATTTCTGATACAGTAAACATTGATAAGGAAAAAGGTCAGCTGAAGCCACAAAGTTGAACAAAAACTTAAATAAAGCTAGCACCATTCTTATTAAAAAAAAGGTAAGTTTCTCTTCTTTCTCTCTCTATGTATCATGTTGAGAATGAGTAATCATTGATCTCCAGTCTTGTATCTTTTGCTGTTTTCAGCAATAATTTCTTTTCACCTTTTTTTTTTTGGTATTTTTTATTAATATTTACCCACTGTAATGCCCAAGAGCCATTCAAAGTAGTGGGTTACTTGATTTAAAGCAGTTAAGTTAGTAGTGTTCCGGTAAGCATCCATGCCAGAGTCTCTTCTACGAATTAGTAGTTCTTCGATAAAAAAAAGTCTGTTTAAATGGAACTTCTAGCTTACAAGTAGATCACAAAGAAAATGTTGGTGATTCAATTGCGTGGTTGTAGCCTGATGAGTCCTAGTTATAAATCTCTGAAATTGTGGAACAAAAGAGTGGAGCTCACATGAGTATTTTTTTCATTGAGAATAGCAACAGAGTAGCAATAGGTTTGTTGCAATGTTGCATCTGGTGAAAATAGGTTTGTTGCAATGTTGCATCTGGTGAAAATAGGTTTGTTGCAATGTTGCATCTGGTGAAAATAGGCTACTGAGTGGAAAATAAGTTATCGCAATGCTTTAATTCCCTTCAATGTGACCTGTGAGTGTTAAATTTTCCAAGTTTTCTTTCCATATGTCCCTAAAATGATTGTAAGCCAAAATTTCTTCATTATTCCTGTTCTCCTTAAAATTCCTCATTTCTTACACAATCTGTCCAATAGTAAATTCAATATTCATCAGTAGAAGTAAATCTCTGATGTTTCATGATTTTTTTTTTATTTCCAACAAAAATGTCCAGCATTAAATGCACCATATAACAAATTAGATACTGCACTCTTTTCTTTGTTTCTAAGGATATTTTTCCATTTCTTAATACCATACTCAGTTTCTGAAAAGCATCTTTTGCTAATACCATATATCTTTAGATTTCTCAGCCTACTTTCAATCATTTGTTACCATATTATGTAGTTAAATTTTTGTACCTACTTGGTTTTAGACATCCATGATATATAACTCACACCTGAGATTTCTCCTTTTGCTGACAACCATTCACATTACACCTTTCTTACAAATTCCTGGTTTTTATAGAAAATCATTGTGAACAGAATTAGTCTCTGCACATCTTTATTTTGACCTCATTTTCATTGATACAACAAGCACTGTCCAGTTCAGTCACTCCCATTAATAGCTTTTCCAATATGAAAGGGAAAAAAATTCCTCAATATTGAATTAGATGAATTTGCATTCTCTGTTTAATATATTTTTGAACCAATTACTGGCCTCCCCCTTTGTGCTTCACCAGCGATTTACCACCCACGTTCATTACGTGTATAGACACACGCTCTTTCTAATACGTTTTTACTTATTTTGCTCAAGTTGTTTTTAGTGGGGATCAGCAGATTATATTTCTGATAATTTACAAAGTTATTTTTTATGGTCTTTTATCTTGAAAGTTTGTTGATTATATAATTTAAACATTCTATCACTCCACTATGTTCTTCTTTTCAATATTTATTTGGCTTTCCCAATCTTGTGGTGCGATTTTGTAAAATTTTTCTACCTCATTATCGAGGGCATTTGTGTATTCATCAACCTCATAGCAGTTGTCAATTTATTGGCTTTGACAAAGATCTTGGCCCAATTTTTTTAATTTTACAGCAGTCTTTTTTCAACTTTGTTTATAAGCCGTTGTTTTGTCTTATAAACTTAATACTTTTAACCATACTAAAAAGATCAGATTCCGATAACTGATCATCTTGAGGAGAGGGGGGGGGGCAGATTAACTTGATCTAAAACTATATACGTCAAGCCCATGCTTGGTTTTCTCTGGATAGATTACAAAAAGCAGTTTCCACATTTAAACGTTAGGTACCATATAATAGTGCTTGACAATTAAGGAGCATATATATCATTTTATATAACACCTGGAATAATAAAGAGACTACAAAAACACAGTGCATAACAAAACTGTAATTGAAAGCAATAAAAATACAGTCAGTAATGACAGAACACCCAACTGCTAAAACAAAGAAGTCTGTCCACTTTGCAGCAAATGACTAGCAAAAAATGTGGTTTACAGGGCTACAATCCATAGCAGGATTGATAAAAAGTTTTATATTAGGGCTGCAGAAAGAAGTGAAAAACAAATTTTCAATCATAAGCTAAGCATGAGCAATGAAAAGTACAAAAATGCCATGACTTTGTCCACACACAATTGGCAAATAAAGAAAGCTAGCAGGCCAATTTTAAGCACCAAGCATGTGTTTAGCAAAAAAAGGCAAAAAATGTAACTTGTGTATGGCTGAAAAACTAGAGCATGGGTCATGGCAAAATGCTAAACAGGAGGTAAGACATCAGGGCCATCTGCAGGCATAAAAATAAGATCTTGATTAAGAACATTGGTGTGGGATAAGATTAATGCCGTCATCCATCTGCTTGTCTTCCTCAATAATTGATCTGAGCCGACTGTATATCATTCCTTATAGGATGGAATTACACTCACACTATTTTCCACCTACTCTGAGCTGCTCCCCCTGTCCTACAATATATAGTTTGGGCCATGTAATGAACTCCTAATTTAGAATTTAGTTTTCTGCCCATTTCAACAGCCTGATGATTGTGTGACCACCCACAAATAAACCACACATTCACATGAAACTATAAGCCATGAAAAATAGTGAAATATAAGTATCTTTTATATATTGTTCTGTAAATTTGTTTATATTTTACATTGAGAATTTGTCACATTTTTATTACTTATGTAAATTGATAAATATGCACACATATATATATATATATATATACACACACACACACACACACATATATATACAAATAGTTCTATATCATCTGAGGCCTTTTTCCAGAAACCAAATGTGCATTTTACAAGGGGCTGGTTAATAATGACAAGAGCAAAATCTTCTGAGCAGATTGGATGGCATTCACTCTCACTTCATCCCTCCCATCCTGAAATCCAAACAGATTAACTTACAAACTACAAGCCTTTGGAAGTAATTATGTTTTCAAGTAGAGTGACTTTATGTTGGAGAAATCCGTTCCAGATTTAAGCATTTCATGTAAACATTGGCTTTGCAACTGAAAATGTTAAGGTTATCATTACGTCAATAGATTTTTTTCTTTTATGAATGAAGAATGTTTGTTTGGACACAGTAATTAAACTAAACAGTAGCAAGAGCTAAACCTATAAACACATGTGCACACACACAGGTATATTTGTACTCTTCTCATCAGACAAATAGCAGGCAATTTAACATTTTTCCACACATACACATATATATATATATATATAAAAAAAACACCTTGTAACACCAAAGATGAACTAAAGGCAATGGTTATGGCTGCATTCACCAACTTAAACAAGGAGACTGTCCAGAAGAATTGGAGATTTTAAAGTCATTTGGAGAATGGGGTTAATGCCAATGGCGATTTTATTGAATAAATTTACTCTTTGATATTTCAAGATATTTTTGTTTAATTTTGGTAAATATATCTGTTAAAATGAGATGTCAGTGCTATTGTAATTTAGATGACAATTATCCATCAAACTCTGTAGTACACAGATATATATATATATATATATACATACACAGATATATATATATATATGTGTGTGTGTGTGTACACACACACATATATGGCACATGCACATATAACACACACAGACATCCATCTATATATTGTAAAAACATGGATATAGTACACACACACACATATATATATATATATATATATAGTACACGCACACACACATACATACATACATATATATATATATATTAGTACACGCACAAACACACACATATATAGTACAGACACACACACACACATATATATATATATATATATATATATATATATATATATATATGCACACACTTTATGGTGGTGGCTGTCTGCTTTTATCTGAGGATGCCTGTCTACTAGGGTGACTAGCTAATCCATGTTGCAGACACCTACTACCTGTGGTTTATAATGCAGTTATGCTAAGCAGGCCTTAGTTACAGTTTCTAAGAGAGAACACATTGTCTGGCAGGATCAACAGTCTGAACAAGGCCAGTACACTCAAACCCCTTGTGAATTTGTGCTAGCTCGACCATTGACAGCTCCCAAATAGTTCCATATATCCAGTTTCACTCACATGGCTTGGGTCAATCCATAGTATGGTTATCAGGCAGTTTCCAAACATATCACACACTGTGACTGTCTCCCTCCCCAGGCCAGTAACATCAAGAAGTCACTTTCCTGATAAATTGACCACACATGCTATACACATACATACATACATACATACAAAATATATATTATCACTTTAAAACATTGTTTTTAGTGGATACTCATATTTGTGTAGGCAATTTGTTCTTACTTATTAAACAGTATATTTATTTATTTTCGTCTACCATCCTAAAGTATACTGTTTAATAAATAAAAACAGATCATCTACTCAAGTATTCACAAAAATAACATGTAAAGTGATAAGAAGTCTGTCAGATTGATGAATTAAAATCCATTACTATACACATATGTATGTCAAAATATGTAACTTTATTTTTATAATCAAAATAGGTTTTATATTTGATTTTTTGTGAAAAAAAAGCAAAACATTTTTTTTTTGCTGACTTCCTCTTTACTCTTTAATTCAAAGTAGCTTTTTAAAATCAAAAAGAAAACTGAAAAAGAAAATTCTGGAAAATATTATTGTAGGTAATGACCTTATTATGACTCACCACAGAGATTAAGTGACAGCAAGTCTTCTCAGTAATCTAGCATTATTCTTAGTATCCAGTTTTCAATAATCCCATTGGCTGGATAATTCCAACTCCTCTGATTTCCACTTTCTTCAGCTTTTTTTTTTTTTTTGGGACTCTCTACGGTTGTTCCTAGTCATCAGATAATGACAGCATGACTGCCACTTTCATGTTCTATAAGTTCTGTAGCTCTTTAGAAAGGTCCAATTACTTATCTACCTTTTTGCTCTTTTTACATCTACAATGTTCTCCCAAAATAGATGATGTTGAGGCAAAAGTTTACAAAATCATGTTTTCACAATTTTCTGAAAATCTTCAGAGCATCTAAAAAGTTAACTCAACTTTTTATTGTGCATGTTCTTAGTCAACTGTATAAATTAAGTGATATTAAGTCATTTACAAGCCTTTAATAAAAAACATAAACTAAGAAGATTCAACATCAACATTATATAAAAGAACATCATTTAACATTTAATACCTTCATTGATATTTCTTTTTCTCTTGATCTGTGTTGGCCAAAAATACAGCAATCAGAATTCCTCAGAGGCTATAAATAGCATCACTAAAAAGCATATAATGTATTAGTCACAATAACATGCAGATGACAAAATGAAGACAAGGCACAAATTTCAAAAAGAGGAATGTTATATAATTAACATTTATTAATGTTTTCCTGTTAAGTATTAAACAATGTCTTTTGGTGATGAACATTATAACCATTTGTCATTCTCTTCTAGCTCAACACAGATAAATTCATTTTGCAAGAATCTGGTCTCAAGTGATGGGAAACGGATGAATTACAAGAAAACTAACCAAAAGAAAATCATAGTTAAATCCAAGAAAACCTTCAATATCTCAGCCTACACATAATTTACTGAGAAAAAATATTCTTTTTTTGTTTAGATTCAAAAGGAATTTTTCATTATCAAATGACATAATATTATTGTACAAAGCTATGAAAGAAACTGGCTTATTGGAAAAGAAAAATAATTTCTGAGCAGCAAAATGATTTTGCTACATGGCATTGTATTTCCTTATGGAGCAAATCTTAAGAAGTTCCTCCATGTGCTGTATATTCTCCAGACCTGTCACTTTGAGAATACAAAATTATCAACATTATCCAGCTCCATAAACATCAGTAGATACCTTCAACTGCAGACAGTACTCAACCACACATATATTTAAGTTATAAGGAACTTGGTAAACCGAATTGGTAAATCCAAAGAGGATGAAATCCTGAGAGCTCAATGTTAGGACAGAGCTAATATGTAATGAAAAACAAACCACTTTAATGTACCATTACGATAATTTATTTCACCTAAATCCTTTTTTTAAAATTTTTTTTTTCTCAATTCGTTGTTGGAAGTTTTACCTGATGATCCTGAATCCTTAAAAAAGGATTTAGGTGAAATAAATTATCGTAATGGTACATTAAAGTGGTTTGTTTTTCATTACATATATATATATATATACACACACACACACTGCTTTTCTGAGACGATGTTTAATTTATAAATTAGGCAAAATAAGAGATAAACATCAATAATAATCAAACAATTATAACAATTATAATAAAAGTTTCGTGAAACAAGATTTATTCTTACCACAGATCTTAGCAACCTCAGCATATGACATTTTCTTTCTTTATTGAATCAAGAGTTTCCACATTTAAGAATATTTTACAGCTTCTTTTTGACATATCTGAATATATATATATATATATATATATATATATATATATATATATATATGAAACAGAATTTATTTCCTTTTCAGAAGTTCCAAAAAGATATAAAAAAATATTTGACAAATTCATAACATAAAAAAACGGAATGTTTTCTTTTCTGATAGAAGACAAAATTTAGCTAGAAGAGGTCATGAGGAAATGGAAAATCAAGGAAAACACTTTCATGATGAATAATGATGCTATGAATTTATATGAAAAATGCTGGAAGTTATGTGTTCTGTTCCAATAAAAATGATATATCTTGACAGCAGAAGAGATTCATTAAAAGAAGACGTGAAATAATGTCAAAGTGCCAACATATAATAAGCAACACTTTATGTCACTTACCTTCCGACTGATGGTTGAATTAAAATGTTTTCCATATATCTCGGTTGAGGAATATGGTCAAGAAATAGTAGTCCAAAGATTGGATGAATGTGTATAGTGGGAAATGATTATGAGCAGTCTTTATACTGAATACACTTTCTTTAGATAATCTGTAATGTGAATTATAGACCATTTGTGATTAATTTTTACTTACAATAGCTTATTGCCAGCAGTACACCTGTAATTACAGGTGCTATTAGTATTATAGTACTCTTAATCTTATTAGTGTATATTCATATATTATTACTAATCAAATTAAAACTATCTGTATATAAAAGACGAATGTAAATATACACACACACGTATATGTATATATATATATATATATATATATATATATATATATATATAAAAAGAAAGAACAGTAAGATATATAATCCGGTGTTCTTATAGATATTTTTATTTTTACAAAATAGTGCTCAATATAAATTTACAGAGCATCAATATTATAAATTGATTTATTTAAAATATGTTGTTTTTTTTCGCTACACAGTTCTAACCATGTTTCAAAAATGGAAGCTAAAAGCTACGAATTTAATTTTGTAATTAAATTAAAGACATTAGTTCCATTTCATCCTCAAGCGAATTTTGGAGTAACTTTTAAAATTACTGGGTTTTAAGAATGTGTTTTATTTAACTACGATTTGAAATATTTTTATTTTTAATTTTTATTATACTATATTTTTTAAGAACAATTAAATGTATTAGAATCCCGTTACTTAAATAATATTTAAATACAAAAAAAAAAAAAAATTTGTAACCTAATATATTAGGTTGGTGCAAAAATAATATCGTTTTTTGACGTTAAAAAATACGTCAAAAAACGATATTATTTTTGCACCAACCTAATACATACTTATACTTGATGTAAAAATAATTCTACATACTATAAGGGATTCTAATACATTTAATTGTTCTTAAAAAATATAGTATAATAAAAATTAAAATATTTCAAATCGTAGTTAAATAAAACGTATTCTATCCTAAACACCCTAAAAAATCTTTAAATTTACAAATAGAAAAAAATGCCGTAAGAATTTTTTTGCCGTTAACAATAAATTTTTTAAAAATCCAGACGACATGCATTCAACGGATGTCAGATTTCATTGAAAAATACATCCCTACCCTTACCAAAATGTAGCTAATAACGGATACAATAATACAGACTTAAATGAACACCCAGACACCCCTTGTCCAATTGAAGTAGATTTATCTGTAACCTTGGAAACGTGAATTATGATTTTAGCTGTGTCTTTAAAACCCAGTAATTTTAAAAGTTACTCCAAAATTCGCTTGAGGATGAAATGGAACTAATGTCTTTAATTTAATTACAAAATTAAATTCGTAGCTTTTAGCTTCCATTTTTGAAACATGGTTAGAACTGTGCAGCGAAAAAAATCATATCAATTTATAATATATATATATATATATATATATATATAATATTAGTGGTATATGCAAAATCCACAGATGCATATATACGCATGTATATTTTAGAATAAAAAATTTTCCGAGAGGATAAAATCCAGGTAGAACTCAATGTCCAGGACAGAGTAAGGATATAATAAAAAGGCTTAAACACTAATATTCCATGGTCATAATTTATTCCATTGGAATCGTAAATACGATCCAATTCATCAGACCTACAAATTCAAAAAGAAAACAGAAAAAAACCTACTCTGGAAATAAAAATAGAATTTAGAGAGAGTGTAATTATGAGAGTGTGGGACGAATGTTAGTTCATAAGAGAGGGGTTTAACAGAGAGTTTTATTTAAAAACTAGGTGTGAGTGGAAGGGGGAAAAAAGATTGTTGTCGGATGTCTAAAACAATAAGGATACACTTCGAGGTGACATACACACACCATGGCCGATCAAATCTTAAAGAAGGAGGGAGAGGTAAGGAAAGAAGTGGTGGGGAAGAAAGATGGGGTCGGGTGAAATTAAAATTGCAAGGGACGCTGTGTAATTGAGAAAATTTGACAAAAATAATATCGACTGCAGGTTACAAATCAAATATTATAAACAATAAATATGACGATTATCTAATCTGGCGAGGACCTATATTTTTATGTTCAAAACGCATGCAAATCCACACATACACAATAACTTATACACGTATATACATACACATCGCCGTGTACCTACATACACACATACATATATCCATGTACACATACACATATATCCACATATTCACACATACATATACATACACACACACACACACACATATACATATATCTGATTCAATATCTCTGATACTAAGCACTTTTTAATAATTACCGCGCATATGATAAACAAATAATTACACCTACATATATACACACATACACACACACCTCCATATATATATATATATATATATATACATACATACACATACATGTACACACACACACATACATCCATATATATATACACACACACATACATATACACAAACATCTACATGCATACATACATGTATATACTACACACACACACACACACACACACATACATACATATATATACACATACACACATACATATACATGTACACACACATACACATATAAATACATACACACATGCACATACATATACATAAATTCTATTTTTATTTCCGGAGTAGGTTTTTTTCTGTTTTCTTTTTGAATTTGTAGGTCTGATGAATTGGATCGTATTTACGATTCCAATGGAATAAATTATGACCATGGAATATTAGTGTTTAAGCCTATTTATTATATATATATATATACACATACATACATACACACGCACACACGTGTGTGTGTGTGTATATGTATATGTATATATATATATATATATATACACACACATACACACACACACAGAAATGTAATGAGAACAAAAGAAATATAAATTCAAATGCTCATAACATTAATTTAAAAGAGAGCTCACTACCAAGAGTAGAGCGATAGTTATTTATTATAAAGATCTTACATGTTGTTTGTCCATATGTAACATTATTATAATATATATGTGTGTGTGTGTATTGATGTGCATTTGGGCAGCAATCTTTCTTTCATGCATCTTTCATTGAAAATGGCCAACAAGGAAGATTTATTTAAACTTTTGAGTGTTTCCAGCATTCTAACATTCTTCCATATTACAGCGGTTAAAGAATATAGAAATTATCCATAGTTATAATTGTTCCAAGCTCTTTCAGATAGTTCTTTAGCCATTATCAAGGATGATATCTTGAATCGTGAATCTCTGTGTATTGACTTCTACATATTACTTTAGCTGTGTGGAGTACGTGGGGGGGGGGGAGTATTTTTTTTTTTTTTGTCGGTCATGTGCAACTGGTTGACCTGGCCATCATTTTTAATGTTTTTTACTTACATTCATTTTTTATGCACAAATACGATTTTATTAGCAAGAATTTTAAAGACAAAATTAATAAAAGTTTTATTTTATTTAATCATCAAATTTTCTGAAAGCAAAATTAAAAACTCATTCATAAGTTTCTTTTCAATGGTTGAAAGGGGGGAAGGGGATGTGTCAAAAATCATTTACAATTCATTTACTTTGGACATATTGTAAGTTGTTAGCTAACTTAATAATCAATGGGTTAAAGCTTTCTTCTTTTCTAAAACTTTTTCATGAGCCAAAACTTAAACCTTTTTATAACTTTTCAGAATCTGCATATTTCTGGATTTAATCAAAAATAAAGACTTTAATTTCTACGAGAAATATATTTTTTCCCATACCAGTAACTGAAAATTTCAGATTTTAGTGTGCTCAACCAGTTTTGTTTTCTCTTGGGAAAATTGTCAACAAAAAGAATGTATGTTGTGGTTTTTTGAATGGTATGACACCTTGTTCTTGGTTTTATTACTTTTATTTGGGATTATATCATCTGTCCACAACATGTTAAATTAATATCTGTGCACAATATTCCATGAAAATGTGAAATAAAATATGAGCAGTTTTTTGGTGTGCCTGCAACAAGTTCTAACATATTTATTAACTGATTGATTTTTGATTAAACATGCAATTACTTACAGAACATTATATATATATATATATATATATATATATATATATATGTGTATGTATGTATGTATGTATGTGTGTGTGTGTGTGTGTGTGTGTGTGTGTGTGTATGTATGTATGTATGTATGTTTTGAACAATAAAAATATTAAAAAATTAAAATTTTCAAACACACTGGATTGTATATTAATATTTTTTTGTTTTATTATTTCAATTAGGTTCCCCAACTAGTTTCAGCTAGCCTGGCCATCATCAGGAGAAAAAAAAAATCCTGCTTGTTAGTAGCAGTGAACCAAATGAATGACTTTCTGCAGAAAGTGAACTTTATCTGAAGCTTTAATTTATTTTTTCATTGTTAATTTTGGCTAGTCCTTGTGTTGGTCAAACAGCCTCTTTTAAGTTGTTTTTAAGATACAGGCTGGGGAGATTCATGCGACTCAGAATTCCTTTCTTGGTCATTTTGACAGTTTTATTGGTTGCTGGGAAGGGGATGTGTCTGTGTTAAGTGTATCTTATCGCTTGTTCTTTGGGAGTATGTATGATGGGTGTAAGTGTATATATTAGTATAGGTGTGTGTATAAGTATGCAACCTCAAAACATCCACAACCATGTCTCTTGTGTGGGTGAGAAATGTAGGTAGGGTTTGATTTATAGGGTTATATATTAACTCTGTGTTGTTAAATTTGTGGTTAAGTGTCTGGACAAGTGTTTTGTGGTGCAAAATCCATTTGTCTTCATGTTCCTCTAGAATTTTTCTAATGTTATGTTTTCTGTATAATTTTATTTTTTAAATTATAGTGTATTTGGCATAGCTTTTAAAATCATGTTTTTCTAGGTGGAAATGTTCTACAGGTAATAATCTTTCATGGGGAGCTGACTTGATGCGATTAGATTCAGATTTACCCACATTGTTTCTGGCATAAATTGCCAGATGACATTCTCCTAGTGTGCTGCTGGATTATATCATTTAAAATTTGTGTATGTAGGCAGCAAATTCACTTTTAGGCATTTTTGATTAAATAAATTACAAACATTATGTCTATTTATTTTTAGCATAATCTGTTCATATTCACAAACATAGATTGAAGTAACTAAGGATGGAAAAAATATCGGTGAATATGAACAGATTATGCTAAAAATAATGTTTGTAATTTATTTAAACAGACATTCCTAAAAGAGAATTTTCTGCCTAAATATATATATATATATATATATATATATACACACACACACACACACATATATATATATATATTAATTTGTACATATTAATGAAAAGAAACAAATGGTTTTAGCCTTATCTGTATGAAGAGACATATTTCTTGTGAACTCATTTAAGAAAAAATCTTCTGATCCAACAGTTGGTGGTAAGAAAAGCAGTGACTTTGTATTTTCATGCTAAAACTGCCTTTCTTATGCATTATGAAAATTCTACTTCTCTTCCTTTACTATAACCTGACACATATGCATGCAGGACAAACTAACATGCATACACCTGCATGCATATGTATATATATGTGAGTGTCATTCCAAACAAACACAAAAGAAAGTTTTTTCCACCTCCACCACACACAATCAATAAATAGAGACACTTTTGAAAAAATAAACCAGTTTGTCTGACAATCATGAAAGCGTGAAACCCTGGGTTGCAAACTACTATCCATGCAACCACATATATATATATATGAAAAATTTCTCAGAGTTAACCTGTAGAAAAAGAATATTTATAAATGCAAAAGACAATAGGAAAACTGTAATGATAGCTGATGCATTTCATCCAATGTGGACTTTGGAAGTTCACATTGGACGAAACGCGTCGGTTACTATTACAGTTTGCCTATTGTCTTTTACATTTATATATATATATATATATATATATATATGCACAGTACTTATTGGAAAGTGCTCAATATCAGTGATAGAGTTAACATATTCATTTGTATGGATATGAGTTTGTGACCCTGGGTTTCATGCTTTTGTCATCATCAGAGAAACTGGTTTATTTTTTAAACAAATATAAACAGATTCAATTTAAAAAAAAAATAAACCAGTTTGTCTGAATATCGCAAAAGCATGTAATCCAGGGTCACAAACTTATATCCATACAAATGAATATATATATATATATATATATATATATATATTAAAAAATTGGACCAATTAGTCTGATGATTGCAAAAGTGTGAAAGCCAGGATCAGTCAGTCAGTCAATTATATGCCATGTGTGATACACGCTTAGGCGATCATGAATCTTACAATACATGACTAATGACGCAGATTTTTTCCCATAGTAAGTTGCCATTTCTTTCTGCGGTAGACCAGTTGCCATCCAAGGCTATAGAATCCAGTGTATCCTGCTATTTACCCAAAGCTGGGTGGGGAGATTCATACCTTTCCCAAGGGTATTAGCACATAAGTGAATGTAATTGATTTCAACTGAAATTCAAACTCGACTCTCTGATTCCTCAATCTGAGCTGCTATCCATTACTCCACAAAAACTCATATCCATACAACTTTTTTATGTATATATATAAGTGAACATAGAAGTCAACACTTACAGGCAACAGTCTGTTTCATGCTAGATGCAATCCTCAGGCCACCGGTTGCATCTAGCATAAAACAGACCGTCACCTCTAAGTGTTGACTTCTATATTCACTTTTATATTTACACACGCTCTATCTCTGATATTGAGCACTTTATCCCATAAATATAGCACATCTTAAGAATATATTTCTTCATATATATATATATATATATATATATATAAGACAAAGGACTGCCATTATAAGCAGAAACTGAATTTATTTCTCAGATAAATATATTTTGAAAATTTTACCAACATTACACCAATTTTATTATAAAAACATTTTGTTTCCTTAAGAAAAACAGCAGAGTCAATAAGAACAGGTTTTATTTTAACTCATATAAAACAAAAGATGAATCCTATTGACTAACTGCAATTATTCCAGTTTATGCAAATATATTTTTCCCTGAAATGCTTTTTGTCATTCCTTCTTTCTACATATTTTTCCTGTTCATTTTTGCAATTGTGTCATTATATATTTTTTTCTTCTTTTTACAATCACTTTCACCCCCCCCCCCTCTGCATTTTCTCTCCTTTTTTTTTTTTCTTCTCTGTTTTCCTTTTTAAAACTGCTTTATATTCATTTCTTTATTTTTAATATTGGTTTTCCTTCTCCCCCATGACTGACTTCATTTCTTTTTCTCCTTCGGGTTTTACTACAACTACTTTGCTTTATTTAAATACTGCATGAAATGACAACAAGTGCAAAAGACACTGATATTTGTCAGTCAATTTATTCCAACCAACAATGTCAAACAAAACAAAATCAATAAACTTAAAACACAGTTAAAAAAAAAAAAAAAAGAAGAAAAAAAATGAATTCCTTGTAATAATAATCAATTAGTTATAAATTAGAAGCCATCTTAAAACTACTGCAAGAAAAAATATTTTACTTAAAGAATAAATGTCCTAACATATATCTCCTGAAACTTTCTGCAATACTCACTTTCTTGTATTAAAAATAATTAAAAATTAAATTTAGAAATTCCTTATATTCCACTAAGAAAAGTTCCAGACAAAATTGAACTGATGATGATGACTAAATTTCCAAATGTATAAATTATAACTTAAAAGGATCTTAATGCATTCCTCCTTGACACTATTTTGACAGAATGTAAGAAAATGTTGCATCAAGTAACTTGGATCAGAAAAAGGATTGTTTATAAGAAATCTTACTGAATAAGAAATTACCCCTAAATAAAAATGAGAGTCAATAAAAAAAAAAAAAAAAAAAAAACTGGAATGGAATTATAGGATGAAAAACAATTCAATTTCTTCAAGTTGAAAATGTAAAGGTGGTTGGGATTTTGATAAACTAAAATCTATCTACATTTGAAATTAAAAGCTATTTCTTTATTTTTCTTCTTTGAGAAAGTTTTAAAAAATGTCAAGCAATTGAATTTTTGCCTTGAAAATACAAGAGAAAGAAAACAATTAAAAGGTAGCAGCAAAGGCAGTAAGTCACTTGGCAGACATTTGCTTTCCTCCATTGGTGATTCAAGATGTTTTAAATGGACATTGATTAACATGGCTACACTGATCTATATACAACAAAGATTGATATACTGTATGTTGTGACATTCTTTTTATCTTAATTCAAGCTAGCTGAAATTTGTGCCACAGTAGCCCTTCTGTTTGTGTGTACTTAAGAGGAAAGCCTCTGTTCACTTCTTGCATCAAAATAACTCAGGTACCCACTTCTTCTGACCACTGCTGAAAGATACTTTCCACAAATAAATGTCAACACTCCACAAGTTATTCCCATTTCAGGAAAAATTAACCACAACTGCATCATCCAACATTAAAATGAAGTACTCAATACCACCTTACTTGTTTAAATTCATCATCTGTTATGAGTTATTATCTGTTATTCTAACCACATGTCAGTAATCATATTTTCCACATCAACGGTAAATACATATACATCTACATTATTTTGTTTATGTTTCAAGAACACAAATAAAGTCAGTAGCTATAGAATTCAAAAGTCCTCAATGAGCTTCCTCCCAAAATTTATAGACAACACACACAGCCAAGGTCACTTCTTGGTCTCATCTGATGACTGAGTTGTGTTTTGTTTTATCTTGAAGCCAGAACTTGCCTTATTACTGTTGATTCACCTTATTACTGTTGATTTGCCTTGCATATATTGTTTGCTCAATATCATTTTTGCCCTGATCTTTTCTTTGTTATTGTTTATTGCAAACTTTTTCAATTCTGTTTGTTGGGCATTTCTGCCAATTCCATCTAACCAATTTAGGAAATTACTCTACAGCTGTGATAACTTTTCATGGCCTAATGGTCAAGTATTCTTAGCCTAAAAGTGGTTTCTCTGGTTAAAAGGGAACGCAGATTTATTTTTTCTTGGAAGGCACATTTTTTTTTTATTAGGACACACAATGTCTGGGCCAGCCAACATTAATTTCACATTAAAAAAAAAAAAGGATTGTCTAACCAGACACATGTGACCACTAAAGGCAACATTTATCATAAGAAATAATGTTGAATGTTTAAGCAAAATCCATTGATTGAAAAATTACGCAGAACACAAAATCAGCTGTTCAAAGTAGGTTTCCATTTTTTTTTTTTTAACAATAATATTTTTCCATTGAAAATTATTTTTAAATCTGTTTCTCATGAGAATTCTTCTGTTTAGATTTTTTTTTTTATCCTTACCAGAAGAAAAAGAATAAAGAAAACAAATCAGACACCACCACCCCAACCTGCTAAAGAATGAAATTTTTTACAATTAAAGATTTCATGATTTGATAAAAATTAACAAAATTATTTGTTCTGTCATTTCTTATTATCCAGTAACAATGAAGGATTAATTTAAGGAGGGTTTCTTATTAGCCAGTAACGATGAAGGGTTAATTTAAGGGTTCCTTATTAGCCAGTAACGATGAAGGGTTAATTTAAGGGTTCCTTATTAGCCAGTGACAATGAAGGGTTAATTTAAGGGTTCCTTATTAGCCCGTGACGATGAAGGGTTAATTTAAGGGTTCCTTATTAGCCATTGATGATGAAGGGTTAATTTAAGGGTTTCTTATTATCCAGTGACGATGAAGGGTTAATTTAAGGGTTCCTTATTAGCCAGTGACGATAAAGGGTTAATTTAAGGGTTTCTTATTAGCCAGTGACGATGAAGGGTTAATTTAAGGGTTCCTTATTAGCCCGTGACGATGAAGGGTTAATTTAAGGGTTCCTTATTAGCCAGTGATGATGAAGGGTTAATTTAAGGGTTTCTTATTAGCCAGTGACGATGAAGGGTTAATTTAAGGGTTCCTTATTAGCCAGTGATGATGAAGAGTTAATTTAAGGGTTCCTTATTAGCCAGTGATGATGAAGAGTTAATTTAAGGGTTTCTTATTAGCCTGTAACAATGAAGGATTAATTAAAGTAAAACTTTTCAAATCCACCTGTTTCTCCTCAAGAGAAAAAAGAGGATATCTGATTTAGTTCTTTTATACAAACAGGTAAGCAAGAATGTTATGTGAAAATGTCAAGGATTTATGAAGTAAGTATGTATGCCAAGTATCAGAAGCAATATATGCTCTAAGATTACATAAGATAAGCAGAGAAGAAGTAGTGGCTGGTTGTTGTGGGGAGGGGTCATGATAGTCGCTTTGGGTATCACTCCATTCATCCATCAACAACAATAAAACCAAAAACTATAAGCATAGGGTGGACTTAAATATCTTCCTGTTGACTGTCAAATGAGCAGTTATCAGGAAATAAACAGCAGGGTAGCGTAACAAGTTAGACAACAAGATTTGGTTTCTTATGACAGAAACATTTACTTTGTAGATAAAGTTCATTTAGTAAAAATGTCAGGTTCTATTTTTAGGGAATTTACATACATAAAACAAAAATATAAATGAAATACTCATTGTAAAACCATCTCTACCCACCAAAACTGGACTTTCTTTTACTACGTATTAGAATATCAACAAAAGATAAGACGTTATGGAGAGCTATGACTTCCCACATTCAGAAGAGACAACATATAGTAGAGCAATTACTAAAACCAACATATATTCTATTTGACTCATATTTATATATGGTATAAATTCAAATTAATTTATGTGACAGAAATTTAAATTTGCATAATTATATATAACTCTTAATGTATTAGTTTATATATATATATATATATAAATATATATATTAAGAGTTATATATATATATATATAAATAAATATATATATTAAGAGTTTTATATATATATATATATATATATATATATATATAAATATATTAAGAGTTATATATATATATATATATAAATAAATATATTAAGAGTTATATATATATATATATATATATATATATATATATATATATAAATAAATATATTAAGAGGTGTATATATATATATATATATATATATATATATATATAAATAAATAAATAAATATATTAAGAGGTGTATATATATATATATATATATATATATATATATATATATTAAGAGTTATATATATATATATATATATATATGTGTATATTTTAGAGTTAAAAAATGTTTTAAAAAATTAATTGTCAGACTGTCCATTTCATAATGTATTAAGAGTTATATATATAATTATTTTACACAATTTTATGAAGAAACAACTTTCACTTCCTTGAATATAAATAAAAAGAAACTTTTGGTTAGTTTTGCTTCTATCTGATTACATGAAAAATATTTTCTTGTGAAGTTTTATTATTTTTATTCATTAAACTGACCTGTAAAATTCTGTTTATGTAATTTTTTATAGAGAAATGGAAAAATTGCTACAATTTATGAAATCAATGCTTCTTTATAAATAAAATATATTTTGAGAAATAATTTCAGTTCAAAGAATAAAAAGATTATTACTTTTATCCTATAGGTTATCAACCCCATATAAAAAAAGAGACATCACAGTTAACTCAGAAATTATCTCTTTTTATTAAAATTTTAAAAAAATTAGTAAGACAATAGATTAAAATAATTAAAAAAAAACATTTAATTAAATTCAATGGTTGTAATTCAGAAAAGAAATGGTTTAAAAACACTATTCTTTACTATCACAAGTTCCATCACCCATTAGAGTCATAAGAATACCATATGAACTGCAGCCAAAACAGCAGTGGTGTATCCTTGGCAAGATCACTTGGTTTTCAAATCAGCCTGCCTTGATATTTAAACTATAACTGGATTCATGCTTTTCTTAAAGAGATTAGCAAGAAATGAATGAAACAGAATCAAACAAGAATTGAACTCGGCACGCCTAGTTCATTTTCCATACTAATAACTGTTACATTATCAGCCACTTTACAAAGAATCATAAACTATGGCATAAAACTTTATAGTTATCTCACTCATCACAAGAGATAAGAAAAAAATTTAAAAAACCTAATTTCCCTAGTAAAATGGAAACTGCCCTAATGGTGGATAATTTAGAGTCCTCCTCTTTCTGTTGACCTCTCACAAAGAGAGCACCTGGATTTGAGCTGTTCCAGGAATAAAGACTACAGATAAGCTTTACACAAATATCACTTTCTCATATTTAATATTACCTTTTAATGATAGACTTATCACTTGCAATTTATTCATTCACCAAGACAAACATGAAAATCAGTACTTTCATACATCTACCAAACTATTACAGCCAAACCCTTCTGATAACATATCCTTCTATATATGTATAAATGTCTCATTTTGATGTTTTGATGTACCGCATACACACACATATTGTGCAACACCCAAATTTTCACTTATAGAAAATGATTTTGTCACGTATCTCGTAAATCATGTGAGTTCCTTTTTTGAGAGACCAAATTACAATAGACTAACCTATTTTCCTCTATCTCTTTATCCTATCTTTTAGTTAAATAAGTTAAAAAAGTAAAAGAGAATGATAAAAGTATTGTTAGTAATGCTATACTTGTTGCATAAACGCGTACAGCCATAAAAAACCAAACAAGAAACAGCTAAACGTCTTATTAAACGTAAACAATGGAAAAGATGCACATTCACTATGTTTGTATTTTATAATACAATATATATTAGTTTGGTGCAAAAATAATGTCGTTTTCTCACATAGTAACATATGTGAGAAAACGACATTATTTTTGCACCAACCTAATAATATTTGAATATTACATGCATTATTATTGGATACAGTTAAATAAAACATCATTTGGGTCAATATAGTCAGGACCAGCAGTACATGCACTAAATTTATATCTCGTGCATGATGTGACCCCCCCCTTAAAATTAACTTCAAAATTAGGTCTTCAAAAGTTGCATGATACACGAGTATATACAGTATATACGTATATTTTATTAACCAAAAACAAGAGTCAAACAAAGGTCAGCACAATAACTATATATTGTGGGGAGATAACTCTTGTTTCATTTTATTCATGTTAAAAATTTTCCAATGTTTCTTTCATGCTATTTAAATCTTTTATTCTATACACTGATTATTTATTTACACTGATAATCTATTTACATTTGTGTTAAAAAAGTAATTGATTTTCTCCTGAAGTAATTAACAATTTACATGCAGTATTTATTTATGCATACAATTCGCAGGACAGTACGAAGTAATAGTATTTATCAATATTCTTGTCCTCTAGCGACTGTCTACACAGAGAAGTGGAGAAGACGAAAACATCAATAGATTATTTTGCTAAAGCTTAAACATCTTTCTAGAAAGTATAACCTACTTGTGTATTGATCTACTATTGCAGACCAGTTCCTCTATGAAAAGGGATAACTGCCAACATTATGAACAATATTTTTAAAATCAAATTATTTCTGACAGAAAGATGGAGAAAAAGTTTTGCTTCACATATATTTACAGGTATATTTTATCAACTTGTGTTTGTTTATATTTAAACTTTAAAAATTAGATACAATATGGCAACTTTTAAATACATAAATTTTAAACATTTTGTAAGTTATAATATCAAAGAAAATACATCTTGTGTCTTGTAATAAAGAGTTGGCAGTTTATCAAAACATATAAGACACACACTACAGAATTTCAATATAATCATCTGAAAACTTAAGCTGAAATTATTTCAAAAAAATTTTTTTCATCAATTTAGTTAAATCTGATATGATTATAATTTACATACACAATATATATATGTTTAGAGTAATTCTCCTGACAAAATAGAGAAAAAAATTCTGTGTAATGCATTTTGTCTTCTAAAAGACTTCCTCAGATTCAAATAATGTTCTTACTGATGGAATTATATATATATATATATATATATATGTAAGTGGAAGGGTGAAAATATAAACAAAAACATTAGTTATAGTTCTAACTTCAACCCATCCCCTTAAATATATAATTCCATCAATAAGAACATTATTTTAGTCTGAGGAAAGACAAAACGTATTAAATAGAATTTTTTTTTTTTATTGCCCAATTCAATTTACCTATCATCAATCCGACATATACAGCTTATCTATCATATTTTCCAATAATTGTTTTATAATAACTAAATTTTAAAGAACTGGGTACTGACTAAAATGTAATTTTTGCTTATCTGGTTGGTATCTAAAACTACCTAATCCTTTTATCTATTGGCCTATTATTAGCCTTCTACCTCTTTTCAGAAATGTACAAGAGACTCTAATCGACTCTGAATTGGTTAAGCAATATGGATTTCACTTCTCTAGGTCAACTGATGATGTATCAATGATTATTACTGAAAGAGTCTATCAAGCTTTAGATAAAAATGGTGAAGCTCGGGTTGTTGCTTTGGATATCATGAAGGCATTTGACACAGTTTGGTATACTGGTCTTCTTCACAAGTTGAAAGGTTATGCTATTTCTAGAAAACTTTTTGAACTGATTCAGTCTTTATTAATGATTTGTAAAATGAAAGCAGTCTTGAACGACCACTCTTCTAGATATTTTTACATTAATGCTGGCATTCCCCAGGGCTCTGTCCTTGGACATACATTGTTTTTAATTTTCATCAACAATCTTCCTAATGTCATAAGCTCTCAACTCGGTATCTATGCTGATCACACAACTATTTACTCCTGTCTTAATAGTAAGTCTGATTCGTTCAATAAAATCAAATTGGCTAATTATCTAAAAAATGATGTACATTCTGTTGTTAACTGAAGCAAGGAATGGCTTGTTAATCTTCAAAATTAAACTACTCCCTTTTAATCATCTGAGAAAACATCAACATGACTGATGCTAACTTCCAGAAGAGTGACCCATTGTGCCTTTTTGGGCTAATGTTTTCTACTGACATGAAGTAGAAAGATTATATTTATCTGCTGCTAGGAAAGTTGGGTCAGTGTGTAAGGCTAGACATTATTTCTTTCCAGAATTTATCTTACATATTTATATGTCTACTATTCGTCTTTGATTTGAATATTGCTACAACATATGGTCTCATGCTCCTGCTTATATATTTATAGATCCTTGATAAAATCCAAAGAAAAATCTACAATGTCATTGGTACTGACCTGGCATCTCAGCTTCAGTCACTTTCCCCACCATTGCATCATAGTTTCCCCCCCCCATGCCTTTTCTATAAATACTTTCATGCTAATTGTTCTGATGAACATCCCCGTATGGTATCTTGAATTTAAGCACAGTACTAGATTGGCGACAAGATCTCATAATTTTACAATTGAAATGGCTAGATGTAACAGTAAGTTCTATGCTAACAATTTCTTCTCTCACACTTCTTGTTTGTAGAACTCTCTTTTGACTTCTTGTTTCCCAGTCAAATTTGATCTTCAAAAATTTTAAATTGAATTTAAAAATTGAAATACAATGTCAATGTTTATCTTCTGTCTTCTTAATTTCTGTATTTTTTATTGTTGTGGCTCCTTAATAATGCTTTTCTTTTTCTTATATTCTTTCACACTCAGTAATCCCCTGAATCTTAGTGACTTTGCTGCCTTGTTTGGATCAAATAACTGTAAAAAAAAAACAAAAAAAAACTGTGTTGCCATAAACTAATGTGTCATTCTTCTGCAGACTCTCTATACAGCATTGGACTACAATATCATCTATGAGAAATAAGAGATAGGATTATCTGCCCTTAGCTGTTTAAGGTTAGCCAATCAGCTTACAGTTGCTGATTAGTGCACTTTTCTACCTCTTTTTGAAGAACACTTACTCTTGGTAAAACCTATGAAATGAACACTTGCCAAACCAGCCAGCTCTACATTGTTATCAACACAGTCCATAGATGGTGAAAACATCAACTCTTCTTCAGCAGATAAGTTAGGTCAGGACTTATTTGTTATATATTGTTTAATACAACTTGTATAAAGTTCAGTCATGTGCTATTCTTTATTTATTACAATGCCAGCATCCATCACGTGGGAGTCTTATATAGGGGCCCACTTCAATTCCCCATACATAATGATGCTAAGAAGTGATGCTTGATTGTTTTAGGAGAAAGCAGGTTTTATAGAATAGAGTTAGAAGCCCCCGGTTTGAATTTAGAGTTTTTCTTTACCAAAACTGGTTGTCAGCCAAGGCTAGAGAACTGTCTGCTTTGCTATTTCACTCACAGCTGAGGTCAAGGGGAAAAGAGATTCATGCCTTTTGTGTCACTGCAAAAGTGAACACAACAAACTTGGTCAGAACTTTGGCTTGGCAAAATAATTTAATTTTCTATCCACACATTTCCTAACATTATAGTCTGACAATCTTATAAAACATTGCAATTTGGATGCCAAATAAAACTTCTCAAGTAAACAGACAATAAAACAAAGCTGAAGATCAATAAACAATTTAAGTTTATTGCTCTGAAAATAGACAAAGACTATAAATTGTTAATAATTTAAAAGCTTCTGCAAATACATGAGGAAGTAATCTTTCCTATTTCATTATGTTGGGCCATTCCGCAAATAAACTATATTTTTGTCTGGTCACAAATAGCAGTGTGGCAAAATGGCATCTGACAAGATAGTGCATATGAAGCAGAGGTGGATCAATGAATTCCTTCATATGGAAAAAAAAAGCATCCATTGATGCTTGCTGAACATTTATGGAAACCAAACAATGGATGGAAGCACAGTTAGGTACTAGGTAATATTTTAAAAGTGGCAACATGTAGTCCTGCACTGCATTCACCTCATTTGCTATGGTGGCAACTATGTGGATAAATAGTGTTTTGTAGCTGAAACGGGTGTGCAGGTAGTGTAATGGATAGGAACTTAGAATGAGAAATCAGAAAGCTGAGTTCAAATTCCAGTCAAGTCTGTTACATTCACTTATGCACAAATACTATTGGGAAAAATATGACCTCCATCTCTCCTCGCTTAACTATGGCTTAAATTGTAGGGCTTGTATATGGAAAATTGTCATCTCTAAAAATTGTTACTGCAATATTCACTTAGAAAAAAAGAATTATTTTTGCAATCAAAAATACGTTTTGACTTTAAATAACTCACAAACAATTCATAAGCTGGTATAAAAACAATCAATAAAAAAATAAAAGATACCCAGTATTTGAACAAATCCAGATCCTTCTCACTCCCTTGGAAGAACCCCTCCCTGATTGACTATGCCTTCAGGGGTTTCCCTGTACTCACTACACTTGGCCAATTATGGGTTGGTGAATCTATTTAACCCATAGTTGGAGGTCTTGAATTCAGATGTCCTTCTCCTAGACCAGTTATCACTCAAGGCTATACAGCCCAATCTATTTTCCAATAACTTGGGGTAGATTAAATGGATTCATGCCTTTCTTAAGGATATTTGCACTTTAGTGAATGTAATGAACTTGACTGGGATTACTGCACCGTGCTTCAATCAATCAATATAAAACTGAAAATCTGCTCTATCCATCAGCATTATCATCTTGCTGGTATCTATTGTAATTTGCATAAAAAAAAAAATAAGAAGCATTATTTTTAGAGCATCCCTTGTAGAATAAGTATTTAATTTATCAATTCTTTTCAACCAGACCTCAAAGTTTGATTTTTTTATATTTAGAGATTTAACATAAAAAAATGCAAATAATTTAAAAGTGAAAAAGTTATATACATTAATATTTCAAAATCAATTTTCACTCCTTTTCAGCTTTCTATCATTTCTAAATAATTTGATGGCATTTCCACACAAAGTTCAAATATACAAAAAGTGAAAACATTTGTGTAAATGAAACATATTTAGATACTATAGTAAAAAAAAATGATTTCATAGACAAATGATTTAATACAATCCATAACAGCTCATTCTTACAATTTATAATTACTCAAAACATATATATATATATATATATATATATATATATATATATATATTACAAATAGTAATGATAACAATTTGTTACCATGACAGTCATTATTTATTTAGTATCAAAGCACTGTTCCAAATATTGATTGACTTTAACAAATAGCCAAATATACTAAGCATTTGAGTAGTTGTACTCCATCAGAGAGTGTAACTATCAGCTGAGAGTCTCAAGGTTAAATTAAAAATGGCAGCCAAGTGGGGAGAAAAATAACTTGTTTCTACTTTTACCAAATTTTCTGTCTTTTTTTTTCCAGAATTTAGATTTATGCTCTACATCTTTTTTCACCAACTTAAGCAGCCATTTTGACATCTTTATATTACTGGTTGAAAAATAAAAATGAACAGACTATTTTCTTTAAAATGGTTCAAGATTGATTTTTAAAAAGAATTCTTTAACAGAAAACTGTCGGCAACCAAAATAGCAGTTATCAACCCTTGTTTATCGACTCTTCATATAAGATGATGGACTACATTGTATCCCTGTGCAAGAATATTGTATTACTTATTCACTATTCATATTATTATGCAAGAAATTAAATTAATTAATTTCTTTTTTTTATATATTTACTAGTTTATTCATACCATCCAAAAATGACAGCTGAATTTTATAATTGTATTGGCTATATTTTCTACATTAATAATGTAGGATTTTAATCTATGCAATTAACTTTATGTAACACAGAATTCAGCTTTTTAAATCATTAAAAGCAAAAATATCAAAAGAACAATACAAAATAAAAAGGAAAGTATAGGCAGCCTGGTCTCCCTTATTTAATAATGGGGTATTCTATTGTTATTTTGTTAACAAGTGACATGTTCACTTATTAGCACTGAATAATTTTCCTGTTATCATAAGAACAAAATATCTCATTATCTAAAGTAGCAGAGATCTGGAAGTGTGCTTGACAGCTATAGAATAAAATGTTCTTTAATTGCACAAATCACAAATTATATGAAAAATTGCATTTAATTATTTCTTTTAACATTTCCAATAATGCTTCTAAATATTTTGTATTCATAAAAGCTGGTATAAGTAAAACCCTTTTAAAATTATTGTTTCAAAGGTAATTACAGTGTTTATGATACATTTGTGATTATTTGTTAAGAATGAATTAAAGTTGATATGTAATTCACGTGTTGCATAGAATATCAGGAAATTTCTTTTCTTTACAGTTTACAACAACAATGTTAAGATTTTTATCTCATTTAAACAAATGGGTCCGAAAAGAACTGAGTTCATCATCTACAAAATTTATTTGTGATGTTCTCAGAACAAATTTGTGCAAATTTCATGTTTGAAAACAGATATTTACTTTACTTGGTAAACCAGGTCATGTGTATGTTTGTGTGTAGTGGGGGGATATTTGTTCATGGGTTTTAACAAAACACTCAGCAGACAAATTTCAAGCAATTATCCTCCATAATTTAGATATTGCTCAAAACAACTACAAATCTAAGATAGAGAATTCAATTCCTCTTGGTGCCATTTTCATCTGAAATTGCCAATTTGGTCAAAATCAGCCTAAAATGCAGGCTCAAATTAATTCCTATAAAGTCATAATTATACTAAAAGAATTGTTTTACACCGACACTGATGCTCAATTCCAATCAGAAAAATAAGAAAAACAAAGAAAAATAATCAAAACTTAAACAGTGCTATCTTGCTTCATTGCTAACCTAATACTGAATAATCAGAATTAATTGGTTTTTATCCACTTAATAGATAAAATCTGTTGGAAAGGCATGAACTCTTTAAACTTTTACTCATAGTCATATATAAGGATCTCTTAATATTAAAAAAAGTAGCTAAATAAATTTCATCATCAGAACAAGTTATGAGATCTATATGGTGTTTTAAAACTTCTCTTTCTCTGTGCCATGACTTTTCTGGATGTGGCTAACCATGGTCTTCCACAATTTTCTATACTTTGTAATTCTAAGCCATTCTTGTTCTGTTACCATCCTTTCTAATTCATTCCCTACCATTCCATTACACAAGATTGTTAGGTCTCAGTTAGTCACTGTTTCCTCTGCTCCTCATTCTTTCAATATTTCCCCTCAAAGGGTAAAATGTTTTTATCCCTCTTTCATTAAATACCCTAGAAATTTTAACAACTTTTTTTTCTTTATCTCTATAGGTAGAAATGTCCTTCCATAAAAACTTTGTCGTTACTGAGAAAGTGTATGTAGCAGTGTGAAATAACATTATATCCAAGCCAAAAAAAATTGATGGATTCATTATTTCACATACCAAAAATTCATTAGCCTTAACCCTTTCAGCCTGTGTTCCTGAATAATTTTAACCTTTCTGACTGAGCTCCCGAGTCAAAATTCACAAATAACTGGTATATAATGTTTCACGGTAGATATAAAAATAGTTACAAGTGTTTGCCCACCATTCAACCAGTGGCTGGTCATTACATCATTTTTCTCTACCACTGGTAAAGTGGTGGTCAGGGCTCAAAGGATTAAAATATGACAAATGCCAAGTTTTAATATATCCTGTGAGTGTCAAATTCTCCAAGCCCTCTTTCCTCATTACATGTCTTAGAAGTTTCAACTGTCTCTTTCTGATTGACTACAGACCTGAAAAGATCATCACCCCCACCCCAAAAGAAATAAATAATGTCCACAATAAGTGAAAAAATCTCATAAAGATAAAGTTGCATGTATTTTGATATATTGTCAGACTCGGATAGGTTGATTGATATGCAGGAAATTAAAGGTCATTTGATTACAAATTCGTGGAAATTCATTTGAATGACCTTTAAGTAAAATGACAAGAAAAAGTTCAAACACAAACATAAGTAAATAAAATATCTATTTCACTGGGTATTAATTCAAAATAAGAAATAATTCTTTCTAATCATAAAATAATTTAACAAAATGTTACTTTCAACACAGTTTCAATAAGTTACACAATTATTGCCAATCTGACTTATTAAAAGTTAATCTACAAATAAACATTGAAAAAAGGATATTTTAATTTAGATCAAAAAACAAAATATATATATATATATATAAAATCACTTGTTACCTGGTTACTAGTGATCTTGAATTCTTTTGTACTTACCTGCAAAAGAAAGAGATAATTATAAATACATATATCAAAATATATGAGTTTTTAGGGATATTACATTTAACTACAACAAAATTAATTGTTACGTAACAACAAAATTAATTGTTACATAACAAGTTTGCGTAAATAGATGGCAAAACATTAACTGGCAGGGATAGTAAAGGAACAAACTTGCTTAGAATTATAAAAGATAGGAAGTTGTGGAGAACCATGATTACTACATCCTGAAGGGACACAGCACATAAAAGAACATAAATTGCACTAATAAATAGTGCACAAAAGTTGACTTTCAATGAGATAAAGACTTAATCTTTATCGAAAAATTATTTGCAATGTCATTCAGATTTTTTTAAAATAAAAATCAAGATTTGTTAAAAGATTAAAAATAAATTGAAGCACTGGTAGAAAAGGAAATCATGAGTTTCAACTTTTGATAAAATCTATTCTTGTATTCTCAAGTTTCTCCTCACAAATTCAACTTTGTGAAGCTTTTTGCCTATTTGATAAGTTGTAATTGTAAATAAAATTCTCTGTAGTAATTATGCTATCAATCTTTATGTCATAGAATGAATAAAATATGAACAAGCAACTGAATCAAATTCACATATGATCAAGTGTCATCAATTTTTATGGCCAGTTTCTACAGTAACTAATAATTTTTTTAAATTGTACAACTTTCAAATTTCACTCTGAGAATATTGATCTCAAAATTATGCCATGTCTTAGTAAAGGGGAATATATTTTTTTTAAATGAAAGTTTTGATGATCTAGAATGAAGTGTTAATTCAAAACTAAACTTTTAGTTTCAAATTAACACTTCATTCTTCATATAACCACAATTTAATGTCATAAGGTTAATATACAGGTTTAATTTTATAAAAAACTCTTCCCTTTAAGGTTAATACCTTCCATCCTTCCTTGACTACTATCTTGTGCATTTTGTCTAACTGAATCAGTGAAATAGATAATATCTGTATCAATTTTTTGACGGCTGTCACAGTTAAATTGCCAATTGTGACACAAACTCAGTCTATACACTGGGGTTGAATAAGACTGACAAAATTATCATCAGTTGAAAAAGATTTATCCCCACCCAATATGTGGTAATTTTGAATTTTGTTGTGTAATACTATTTATTGGCTCTGTGAATCAATTTTAATATTTTATATTACAATCCATTTGGATTATATACCAATGGATTTATTACCTTTACTATATATATATATATATATATATATATATATATATTAGTATTGCATAAAATTAAATGAACCCCTAAAATAATTTATTTTGATATTGGCATATTTTTTTAAAATTTAACTTCTAACTTCACACTTCTGTATAAACAATGTTACATTGGTTGACTGCAGTATACACAGCTTACAAAAAAAAAATTAACAGATTTCATTGGAATTTTTACATGTGCATAAAAAATTATTTGCACTTGCAACAATAAAACAGTGTGTAAATGTAAGGGTTCACATGTAAATTTTTAATTAATTTTTTTTTATTCCAGTTTGATATAAATTTTGAAAGCAGTTGTAATTCATTTAATAAATGTTTTTTCTTAATGAATTTATAGTTTCATTAAGATTTGTTGAACAAACAAGAGACAAATTTTGGGGATATTATCTTAGGGGTTCACATACTTTGCGCAGTACAGTACTATATATATATATAAAAACTTGTTAAACAAAAAAAAATTAATGGTGCTAATCCACCATTGTCTACCTTTTACCTTAAAATATAGTTAAAAAGTTTTTCGGAAATAATAATGTACCAAATCATACTTTGATATACCAATAATAAATTTGTTGCTGAAATTGTTCCCAAGTATTCCTTGGATGACACGTCTAAGCATCAGTTTTTCTTGACATGTAAAAATAACCCACCCACCTCTGACCTCTGATCTTATTTTTACATTTTAGTGTAGACTTGACATTCATTGGTTAATCTAGACATACCCATAAGTATATTTTTAATTCTGACCTTATGCCCCCCTCCTTTAACTTTCAAAAGAAGGTAAAGAATTGTTTTTAAATTTCCCTAATAAATCATTTTATCACTAGTTATCTACTATTGCCTGAAAAAGTACCATCTTAGTATTGAAACATGAAAGTTTTTGTGTAGCGATGTAAAATGTTTTTATTGTAATTTATTATAATAAAATTATTATAGTAATATTATATATATATATATATATATATTTCAACTGTCTTTCTGATTTTAAGCAAAATCTTGTTTTTCCTTCCATTTCCCTTAAAACTGCCTTGTCCCTCACAGATTCAGTCCATGGTATTCTCTGTTATAGAAGTCATTGTGGGTGCATTGCGTTTGGATAATCTCTGTTCTCGTTTTTGTGCTGCGGCTATCCATTCAGGGTGTGGTTTATACAACTGTGCTGATGAGACTGTGCAAACGTCGATCATCAATACATACCCCAAATTTTTCTCGGAAAAGCCAAACAGACTCCTGAACATGTTGGAGGCATTAGTTACCCAAAAATCGAACCCTATGGTTCATAGATTGTCTTTCGCTTCGATTTCCCAGGGACCAGGCGAATCAATCCAGCAATTTGTTGTCCGCCTTAAGGGTACAGCACAGGATTGTGACTTCACATGTCCCATTATGCTACCTTTTCGGGACCTTGTCAAAAAAAACTCAAAATTCACCTGGAACCAGACCCTTGAGAAAGCATTTCAGGAATCAAAGCGGGTCATTGTTGAACTAGTAAAGCGGGGCGTCTCAACATTTGACATCAACAGAATTACCTGCTTAGCTCCTGACTGGAGTAAAGACGGCATGGGATTTTTACTTCTTCAGAAACACTGCACATGTGCAATCGAACGAGCCCCTGTCTGTTGCCCTGAAGGCTGGCATCTTGTGTTTGCTGGAAGCAGATTCTGTACTGAGGCTGAGCAAAGATATGCACCCATAGAAGGTGAAGCAGCAGCTATCAGCTGGGCACTTGAAAAGTGCCGCATGTTCATACTAGGTTGCCCAAACGTTATAGTCGTGACCGACCATGAACCACTCAAAGGACTTTTTGGTGATCGAGATCTCAGCAAAATTCACAACCCTCGCCTATTCCGACTCAAAGAGAAAAGCTTGAGATATCGTTTCACCATGCAACACTGCCCTGGAAAATGGCACAGAGCCTCTGATGCTATTTCCCGCAATCCAGTCACTACAGTACAAAGCCTACTTGATACATTCTCCATAGAACCCTCCCTTATAGAAATTGATGAATCAGATGAGACTTGTGCAACAATGAGATTGACAGCCCTCACATCAATATCTCAATTAGATGATAATCCTGCCATAACTTCCCCTGACCACATTCGTTTTGCTGGTCAAGAAGACACACAATACACCCTATTACGGAAAACCATAGACAATGGTTTTCCAAACAGTCGTCAAGCAACACCACCTACAATCCGGGAATACTGGGAAGTTCGTAACCGCCTAAGCAATGAAAATGGTCTAATACTACTTGACAGGAGAGTAGTGATACCAACCTCCCAGCGCAAGAACATATTAAAATGCCTACATTCGGCTCATCAAGGAGTAGTTGGCATGAAAGCGCGTGCCAATGACTCAGTTTACTGGCCTGGAATGAATGCCTCAATTCGCAATTACAGGTATAATTGCATTACATGTTCAAGGAATGCCCCAAGTCTACCACATGAACCAATCCAAATGACACCTACACCTGAATGGCCATTTCAACAGATTGTAATGGATTTGTTCTATGTTAAATCCTTCACATATCTTGCTTGTGCAGACAGGCTCACTGGATGGCTCATTCTGTACCGCATCAAGCCAGGGCAAGCGGTTGCTTCCAGGTTGATTTCCATCTGCAGAGAAATATTCCAAACATATGGTGCACCTGAGGAACTTAGTACAGATGGTGGACCGCCATTCTCAGCTTACTCATTCCAACAGTTCCTAAAAACCTGGGCTGTTAAGCAAAGAATTTCATCAGTGGCCTATCCCCAGTCTAACGGACGTGCAGAATTGGCAGTCAAGACTGCAAAAAGACTCATAAAAGACTGCACAGGACACCAGGGTTCCTTGGACAATAACATGGCAGCACAAGCAATCTTGCAATATAGAAACACCCCTATCCAAGGCATTGGCTTATCACCAGCGCAACTCCTGCTTCATAGACGTCTTCGAGATTTTATCCCATCGCACCCACAGTTATATAAACCACACCCTGAATGGATAGCCGCAGCACAAAAACGAGAACAGAGATTATCCAAACGCAATGCAGACCTCATCGAGAAGTACAACCATACTGCACATGCACTATCCCCACTTTATAAAGGTGACACAGTCTCCATTCAAAACCCAAATAGCCGTCGATGGGACATAGCTGGGCGAATAGTAGAGACACTTCCCAACCGTCAATATAGAATTAGAGTTGCAGGATCAGGCAGAATAACCCTGCGGAACCGTAGGTTTCTAAGGAAACTTGAAGCACCCATAATCAAGACCCCCATACCAAGTGCCATGCCTGTGTCACCTGAGCCGACAATTACGGATACATGCAGACCACATCAATCTGCCAAAGACTTGGAAAATGGTGACATTACATTACAAAATAAACCAGCGTCCCAGGGCCCTACTCAATCACAGCCATCAAGAACGAGGATTCCCAGGGCGCTATCCCGACTACTCTCGTACAATCAGCCAGGCAATAGGGAATTAATTCCTCCCCAACGGCCAATATGCTTCCGCAATGGGGAGAGGAGGGAGATATAGAAGTCAAGTGACTTACCTGCCAACATGGCTGCCTCCTATTTCCTTGTAAAAGCTGATTTTACCTTATTTTATAGGAGAGCGCCTAATACACCAGTTGGGTTGGTCCATTTTGCTAGAATGGACCTTCCCAATACATTTGCATGAGGGGTCTTTGTTCAGCTATATATTTCTCCATAAATGACTCAAGTCAGTTTTGGCTTTGGCTACATTTGCCTACTTGTGTGCTAAACCTCTGGCAAACTAGCTAATATTCAACATCTGTCACTTCAAGTCGCATCTTCATTTATGAGGAAATTGTTCAGCCTTAACACCTATATAGGAAAATTGCTCATTTCTTTCATTGTAAGAAAATTTTCCTATCTCTTAATACTTTTAGTTTCTGGAAAGCATGATTAACACTTATGCAAAACAGCACCCTTTTATCAGATTTTAAAAACTTGTAAGATAAGATAAGATTATCCCACACACCTCCCCATCAACAAGCCCAGAATCACATTAAAAAACGAAAATGAATAAACTTAATTCTGGAACCAGGCTGTTCTTTTCTTGCTTTTTATAAGCCTGCAAGTTAAATAAAAGGATATGTTTTTAGCTACATATCTACATTTTTATGTTACACTATTTTTCTCAGACTAGTATATTCATGTTTGTTACAGTTAGAATTTTGGGGCCATTAGACTCTCCAGCTTTCTTCAGATGTCTGTTGTAGTTGATAAAATTCTAGGAATTTTTAATCAAACCAGTCATTCAATCTACAGAGCTAAATTCTTTTCATCTCTCTATCCATGTTTTTGGTATATTTCCTATCACTTAATTCTATCTTGTTGATTCTTTATTGTGATGTTGTTTGTTCGATTGAACAAGAATGTAGATAACTTTTTGTACTATCCAACCTAGGGATTAATCTGATTATAGTAACTATATACACTTAAACAAGGTTTTTACCTACTCGGCCACTGTGGTGTTGAAAACATGGAGCCTTAACACCAATGTTATTTGTTTGCTTCTTCCAGGTCATATAATATTTTACACAACCTGTAGTGTAATTATTTGTTAAAATATTTGAATCTTCATTTTAATAGCCTTGCTTAATTAAAGGCTTCCAAATGATATTGTTCATCATATTATTCATCACACAAACATATATTGAGTTAGCTCTACAGACCTGAATTTCTTGGACTACTATATATAGAGCATAATTGAAAAGAAAGTCAGTGTTTCAAACCTCATATTAAAGTAGTCATCAATGCTAACATAAGATTCACTAAATAAATAATATAAAGTTTATTCATGCCTATTTTTCTACAAATAAAGCTCTTTTTTCATGACATGTGTTTTTTACTAAATTCATGCAAACATCCTCAAAGAACTTACCAACTCTCTCTGTAGCCACCTTGGTAAAGGCATATTTAAGATATAGAAACAGTTTCCCCTGATGGAAATGGAGATACAGGTTCAATTCCTGTTGGAATCCTTTCTTTAGTAGAACTTTTCAATCTAAGCTAGTTGTTATTAATTTAACTGCTTAAAAAAGCAGGGTTAGGGTTCTGAAATTAACTCTTCCTTTGTATGCAAATGTATTGTATGTAAATGAACATACATTTTCTTTTTCCACTGTATTTTAGGGAGGGGGATTTTGTAAATATACACTGATAGTGTCATTTGACTCAGTTTTTTTTTGTTGAATAAAGCCTTTCTTAAGCTTACTGCTGTCTTGTCTCCTGCTGTTTTGAATTGCTTTTAACTTTATAAAAATTTATTCGACAAAAGAGGGAAGAATTTAACATGTTCAAAATACTCAAACCATATCAACTAGACCTAGATCACAATGTCCCTAACACTTCTAAGGACTGAAAACATTGGAAAAGAACGTTTGAAAATTTTATTCAGGAATGTGGGGAGGAAGCACCTGACAAGTTCCAATCTTTAATAAATACATTCTTCTGTCTTTTCTATTGTTCTCTCTAATATCATTCTAATCATCAATGTTGCATTTCTTGGTCCTGTATCCTTCAATAATGTTTTTCTCCTATTTATGGTTTAATTCTGCTTCATGATTTATTCATTAAAATTTTGGTTATAAACTTCATTATGTGGCTCATTAGGCAGATTGTCCAATGATTGGAGTTCACATTCATTTGCAACTGGCTTCTTAGGCAATGCTACAAAGATGGTTCTAGGTCTTCCAGTATTTTGACACTGTGGCAGATTTAATTATTTTTGTAAATTTTTGTCAATTCCAAAAATCTTCTAAGGCTGCCAGTGTTATGAAATGAATTCTTCCTTTGTGCTTTATATATAAATTTATTGTATGCAAATGAACATACATTTTCTTTTAAACAGTCTGCTGTATTTTAGGGAGGGGGATTATGTGGAGAGATACCAATAGTGTTGTTCAGATCAGTTTCTTTAGTTGAATAAAGCCTTTCTTAAGGTTATTGTCTTGTCTTCCTGTTGTTTTGAATTGCTTTTAAATTTATAACAGCAACTCAAAAATGTCTACCTACTAAAAGTAATGTTTATAGTAATAAATAAATTTATATATTTATATTTCTTCTTTATGCTTTGCACAATTTGGCTTTGGGATTTTGCAATGAAATCTAAATATGACTGTATCATCTTACACTGCAGACTCAATAAAAATGATGGAAGATAATGTAATTTCACTGAGGGATTTGGAATTTTGTCAAGAGAAAAATAGGAAAGACAAAAATAAAAACTCTGTAATCTTTTATCTTCTATTTTCAAGATTCCTTTTGATTTTTATAGAATAGAAAAATGAGATCCTGTTTGCCAAAACTTCGTTCAAGTACCTTAGATTTTATGTAAGATAAGAGACAGTGATATTGTAGTAACATAAGTTGGTTATGTTTTTAACTTCATCTCCCAGTAATTATAGACAAAGTATATCCTTCAGAACCTGTTAGCAACTTTCTATCTATACTCAGCAAAAATCAAAAGGTTAAAATGAAAAAAAAAGTGCTACTCTCAGGTGCAAATTATATGTTCCCTGAGGTGCAAAATATATGTTCCCTACCACATGTGTTAATTTGGGGATTCCTAATCTTCCCAGGGATTATTAGAACCTCCCTACTTATTAATTTTGTAAGTTTTTCATGGGAGCATTTATTTATATTGTAATGCTGGCAAGACTTTATGGATATATTTTTGATTTTGCTAGAACATTTTACTTAAGAAACATAGATGGACATTTATTTTGGGGCTTATTTCTCCGAGGTCTTATTTTTAATCATCTCCCAGTTACCCTGTTTATTGACCCCACTTTATTAGATTTCCTCATTAATTCCATCACTCTCCATTTATTAAATTACCCCCTTTTATTACATTTTATTATTTCTCTTCTCTCCCATTTTGTACAGGTCTTTTTTTATTTGTCAGCCAAGAATAATTTGATTTCCAAAATAACCTATCAAGGAATTTGGAATTTGAAAAATGAACTGATTAAAATCAGAAAACTTGGACATCTTTTTCAGAATATAATCTGTATTTCTGTTTTTTGTATTGTTCTTTTTTATTTTTTCACACACACACACCCATGCCATCTCTGGTATCTCACACACTGTATATGCCATGTATCATATCCACCATTATTCAGGCAAATAATTTGGCACTTCAGTTTATAATTCCTTATTTCAGTAATTCAAACAGAAATTAGATAAGTAACAAGAAAAACCATACTAAGAGCTACAAAAGACAGGAAGTTATGGAGAGCCATAATCATCCACACCCTGAATGAACATGGCATATAGAAGAAGCAGGAGAAAAGATTTGTTCTTTGGCATGTTCCATAAAATCTGAAAAGGGAAAAATCAAAATGGAAAAAGAAAAAATATTACAGAAATGGAATGAATACATTAAAAAGCTCTTACATCATAACAAAGGCAAGTGCTGGGTATCACTCCCCAACCCTTTTAATCAATGAATTATTCAAGAAATAGTCACAGGAGGTTGCTAGTAAGACAATATATCAATAAACCTACAGATCCAGTGTGTGTGCATTTTTACATAATTCTAGATAGTCTCAGGAGAGTTAGTTATTGACAACAGAAAAATAATATTGACACCAGTTTCTGAAACTTACTATGAAGTGCTATGCAATATTGGTAACAATGAAACTCAACTATTCAACAGTGAGAAATGTCTTTATACTTTCAATAAAACAATAGTGAAATCCAACAGAAAATCTATAATTCATAAAAATACAGCATCCACAATATTACAATATGAGGTTAGATCAGCACAGGCCAAGATGAAAAGGAACAAAAGAACAAGACCAGATGAAATTTTATTAAAGACACTGACAGCCTTAGACAAGTGATAAATGAAATATACAACAGCATCAAAGTATTAGAAGATCTCAATATATCAATTGTCATAGGACTTTTTTTAAAAAAATCATTTCATTCCAAGCAAGCTGATAAAAGCTATTAAGATGCAAAGAGTTACTGAGAGAGTAATAAAATAACAGGATTTCAAAAAGATAGAAGGTGATTGATATTGCATTTAAACTTTTGAAGATTATAGTTGACAGCTAAGTAGGAAGTTGGAAGAGAGTTCCTTAAGTGAGAAATGTAGAAGAAACTAGAAAAGTTTATGGTTACATCTTGCAATTACAACAATCTAGTCAGGTGTCAGTTATGTGCCATGCATGATACATGCTTAGGTGATCGTGTATCTTTTGATACATGACTGATAAAGCAGATTATTTTCCTGCAGTTGGTTGCCATTTCTTTCTGCGGTAGACCTGTTGCTGTTGATCCATTACTCCACCTTGCCTAGTACTGCATTTAAATTCATGAAGCCAAAGTACCAAAAAAGAAAATTTATCAGAACAATTACCATGAAAATATTTATAAAAAAAGCACAGGGAATCTACATTACATTAGTGGGAAAGTGACTGAAGCCAAGATGTTAGATTAGGACTTGCAGATTATTCTTTGGATTTTCTCAAGAATTACTTGATATATAGCAGAAGCACTAGATCAGATATGATAGCAATATTTGAGGCATGGATGAACGGTAGATTTATAAATATGCAAGATGAATTTTGTTGAAAAGAATTGTTTAACATGACATAATGAACTGTCTTTCTTAGCAGTAGACTTAGAATGAATGCAAACTTCACCAACCAATCAGTTTCATGTGCCACGTTACCATTCATGAGGATTTGAATGAATAAAGTTTGCAGTAGAATTATACCAGAGTGTGGCATTGTTCAAGACACTGGAACAAGTAAGGCAATTTTTATGATCGCAATACTTTCAGAACAAGGAATACAAATACAGAAAGATCTATACCCAAATTTCATACGTTACACAAAAGTATTTCATAAGATACCATGAGGAATTCATTGAAATATTAGAAAATCTTAATTTACACAGAAAACATATTTACATATTCTGAACAAAAAATTTACATGTGAATAGAGAACAAGTTTAGATAATATGCAATAGTAGAGAGATGAGTACAACAGCATTTTCACATTGGACTTATTTAACCTAGATAGGTGGTTGATTTCAAGAGGAGCAGAATACTTATTAAGATTTATTATCACTAGACGTAACTGTAACACGTGCTATACAGATGACACAATGCTGGTGGTAGGTTCAGAATGAAAACTAAAGAAACTATTGGAGAAAAGATTTGAGAAGAACCAGAAAAGAATTAATGACTAAATGTAAGAAAACAGAATACATAGTTGTCAGCAAAAGAGACAGCCCAAGTTGATGGTTTGGTTTATTTTGTTTTACGGCATATCAACCTCAACGGGTTATTTAATGCCGACAACATTTTTAGGATAGATTTGTATGAATAGAGTATGTATTCTTTGGTTTAGATTGGTTTGGTTTATTTTGTTTTACGGCATATCAACCTCAATAGGTTATTTAATGCTGACAAAAATTTTCATTGCTGGTAATATTTTGTTTTGTCAAAAATCTGATTCTGGTAATATATTTCTTTCAAAATTGAATTGCTGGTAATAATTATTTTCAAAAAAGTATTGCTGGTAATAGTTAACTACTTGCCCATACCTTGGACTCTAACAGGCGCTACCACCTCGAGTCAGAGTGGACCTGGGAACACCAGCAATGAACAGCTGGTTCTATACTTCTCAAAACCTCCTGATCAGAGGCCTTGCTGCTGGACGTAGTTTAACGTCTTACCCAGGACGCAGATGTAGTTTAACATCTTACCCAGGACGCGGATATAGTTTAACATCTTACCCAGGACAATTGATGGATGTTAAAATCAAGCAGGTATTTTTTTCTTTTTATATGCCGTTTACAAGGAAGACAGGCTGGCAATACAATCTTCTTGTTCACTCCTTGTAGCTCTCAATAAGTTTCGTTCATCTGCCACATCCCCAGACCATGTTCTGTCATCCACTTGCTTAAGCCCACACGGTATGTCATGCATTGCTTTCCCTTGTCTCTCTTTCCCTCTATTCGACCTGTGAGTATCAGGTTCTTCAGGCCCTCCTTATGGGGTACATAATGAAGAAAGAAGGCTTGGAAAATTTAACACTAACAGGACACGTAAAAGACAAGAGTAACAAGAGAGTAGCCTACTTAATGAGTGAGTAAAGAATAGCAGAGCAAGGACCACAAAGATAAAGAGCAGTGGTAAAGGTGCAAGTGTTACTTAAAGTAAACAAAAGACAGGAAGTTGTGGAGAGCAATGATCAGTCACATCCTGAAAGTGCATGACACATAAAAGAAGATGAATGCTTCAAATGAAATTAATAAATCTAAAGATTCATACTAATCAGCTTATTTTTTTTAACCAGAAATTGTTTGTTCGAATTAAAAGTTAATTAAAATGTTAATTTATTTTTAATTCCGCATTTATCTAAAAAAATAAATAAATAAAAGAGAAACCTTGGCAACATAGAACTTAATTGTGATTAAAGGCTAAAAAGTAATTTAAAAATCTGTAAAAATCAAATTTAATTTATTCTACTTTGTTCTATCAAATAAATAATTCCTTATTTGGTTGAATGTTACCTCAGGGAACATAAGTCAATTTGTTTCATTTTCATACCTGACTTAAACAGTTTTTTTTTGTTTTATTTTTTCAATAATTTCCCCACAAACAAAGGCAATAATGCCTCTAAGATGCATGGGGTAAATGAGAGTGAAAGACATAAGAAGACTTTAGAAAGAACTGGGAATCCAATTCTAAACAGGAAACAAGAGATAAACCTCTATTCCTGTTCAAAAGATAGGGGAGGAGGATGAACTGGGCGATAGGTAACACCTTGGGAAATATTATGGTGTACATTTTAAAAATTGGGTTGATAATATTTTAAAAGATAAGTTTTGTTAATGGCAATGATTTTTATGAAAACAATGCAAACACAACTTTATATATTGAAATAAAAAAAGCCTTGTTTGATATTTCAAATTTTAAGATGAGAAAACTTAATACATTAATAATGTTATGTGTTGCTATTAAATATGCTTAGCAATCTAGCCACATATCTTTCGAAACCATGTTCTTTTCTTTTCTCTTAATTCACTTTGAAGACTTTCTATCAAACCCAAACCAAGCTTTTATTGACAAGTAAACATCAAAAGATGAAGATACAATCTGTCCAAGTCAAGTAAAAAATACCTTTGAGTTACACAGGAAACTAAGGTTTAATTCCTTAGCAGGAAGTTGCAATCTGTTTTAAAATTTTATTCTATGTGTATGTGTGTGTATGTGTGCAAATGAGAATGAGATTATTGTTAAATCATGGTGAATAGTTGTTGGCTATTTGTAAAATTACAATGCCACAAAATGTTAAGATTACATTCTGGAACTAACTATCCAAATCAGAGATGGCCGAATTTAAAACTTCTTTTTTCTAAGACAATTGGTAAGCATAGCCTCAACATCAAAATAACTAGAGTACTTAGGTAGATACATATTTTATAACTGGTTCAGGTAGTCTTGTTCAAGCTTAGATAAAACCTAGAATTACACATGCTGATTTACAAGGAAGACAGGCTGGCAATACAATCTTCTTGTTCACTCCTTGTAACAAATTAAGCTATGTTTAATATTAGGTTGGTGCAAAAATAATGTCGGTTTTTGACGTATTTTTTTAACGTTCTGCACCAATCTGAGTTATTAAAATATTCATCACTTTTGACAGTAAGTGTATTTGGTCTATAAATATTTTGCAGAATTCATTAGAATTGAAAAATAAAATCAGAAAAAAGTTCCATTTACATTAAAATGTTCTTTAAAATACTCTCTGCCAGTTTTCTTTTGGATTTTTGCCAAATGTATAAATAAAAATGTATTTTTCTGTCTGACAGTAATTTTTTTTCAGATTTCAAAATATTCTATTCAAAATGCATTAAATCCATATTATTCAACTACTAGTAGGCATCCATTTATCTCTCAAGATAATGGTAGCACAGTGTTTGATCAAAATTCAGTCGTTATGTGAGCAGTATCTGGAGTGGCATAACCACCCAACCTTTGCATGGCACTTTCTTCTGCAGGTGTGGCAGATGAAGCTGAGATGTAGAATGAAGGTTTAAAGTTGCTCTGATTTCCTGCATTGTATTCTGAACTCTAACAATTGGTTTCACTTTTTCCAGCCCTTTATGACTCCTCTTTGAATAGAATGGCACCCAACTACTAGAGTCAATTTCAGACCCTCTCTTACAAATGTCCTTGAAACATAATGCAGGGCAGTTTACCAAATGGTGTCCCACAGCCAACTCACCATACAATGTCTTTTGATAATTCAACCATCATTCACTTGATGTATATGTCCAAGCCATTGATGTTGACAGAGAAGATATATACTCCAAGAGCCTGCTTGTTACAGCATAGCATTACTGATAACTGTCTCTCCATGAGATGCCGAGAATACATCATAGACAGTAAAGATGGAAGCTTTTCAGGAAGTATGTTATCCAGGTTTCATTGCTGTAGAACAGATTCAATTACTAGAACCAAATTTATTTTGAACATTTTTATTTTGCACATTTTTATTTGTTTCCAACAGTTAACCCATTTCAAAATATTTTATAATAACTAATATTTTTCCAGAATAAATCAGCTTTCAATTTTCTACAGAAGAAATAAATTGATCAGATCATGGCTAGAGAAAAATCATGCCATTTTCTTTGATACATTGCTCAAGTATAGATCAATGAGTTTCTTCATAATATCCACATTGCAAGTAACCAGTTTTTCATTTATTAAACAATTAAAGATATAATTTATAAACATAACAAAATTTTTGAAGAATTATTATTATTATTATTATTATATGCTTTATTATCCAAATCAACATCCTCATCTTGGTTGTCATAATGACAATATTTTGGACATTTTTCCCTTTGGCCTTTTTCAGGTCAAGAGACACACAGTCTCTTGAGATTAAAGTATTGGTTATCTACTTCCTAGTCAGTTGTGAGTTGAATCTGGTCTGGTACTCTTTTGTGCTGGATACAAGTGCCATCTGAAATAGTCATATCAGCAAGAATTTTTTTTAACTTATAAGTGTGCTAATTGAAATAAACATTCCATTGGTAATTTTTGATTCTTAAAACAAAATAATTGTTCCACAGAGAAAATTAAATTGCCTGAAATACTAGCCTAACACATCCACCCACAATTGCCTCTTAAGTTACATTAGACCCAACCCCTGGAGTTTAGTCATCAGGTTCATCCAATGTAGCTCTACTTTCTTCACTAATATTTACAGTTACCATATCAGTTTTCATGTACTACTTCATTGAACTTACATGTTTGTGAGGTTTATTTAAAGCTGGTATTTTGATTGCTTTCATGCATTTATTTAATGTTCTTAATTGTCTGCCTCTTTTCTCTCTGTTTACATTTTACTGATTTTGTTGAGTAAACATTTACTTGTATAACAAAATCTGACATTTTACGTATTTGACATTTGTATTTCATTTTTGCTTCCACAACAAATGCAAACTTTTTTCATTCTAATGTTTGCTTCTTTTACAAAACATACATTCATCATATTCATGCATTATACATAACTATTTATTATGGAAATAACTTTATACAAGTTTACTACAAAAGAAATTGCACATATGAAATTGATATTCAGTCCTTACTGTTATTATATGCATTTGACATGTGACTCTTTAAATATATTTCTTTCTTGTTATTATTGCTGTACTTTGGTCATTCACAAAGTCGTTTAAACTATCGGTTTTGTAAACATCTGGGAACAGTCTGCCATTATTATAGAAAAGACATTGCCGCCTGATGTCGCCATTTCAAGTATAAACAATATGCAAATAAACTTGGTATATAGCAAGATATTTTCACTATAAAATATATTTTTACAAATATTTTCAAAATAATAATCTTTTTTATAATACCCAAAACATAAATTATTCTGTAATTGTAAAATTATAATAAGAGATGACAATTAACTTTCAAATCATAATGTGTGGAAATTATAAATAATCATATTACTGATGCGAGTGAAATGAAATTGTAGCATTAAGGAAATCTGAAATCATTTTTCTTGAGTATTTGTATAAAAAAATGAATTAAAACTTCAGATGCCTATAAAAAGAAAATTTTTTTTGTTTTGTTTTGCAAATTTACAATAAGTAATTTATTATGAAAAAAGAACATATTTGTACTTATAAAATACTTTAAATAGCTATTGAATAGTTCACCTTCAAATATACCAAAGAATTGCAGAGACGGCTCATAAAACTTCAAAAGGTTATTAGAATAAAAGGGCATTATATACAATAGATAAACAAATATAAATTCATACTTTATATACTCATATCAAAAGTCAAACCCAAGCAGCAAAAAATTACAAATATGTACACAAATAGTTGTAAGTGTGTAATATGTGCACGGATATGTGTAAGTGTGTAATATGTACACGTATACGTGTAAGTGTGTAATATGTACACGTATACGTGTAAGTGTGTAATATGTACACGAATACGTGTAAGTGTGTAATATATACACGGATACGTGTAAGTGTGTAATTGTGTGTAATATGTACATGAATACTTGCAGTTGTATAATATGTGCATGAATACTTGTAATTATTAAGCCAAAACAAAAGTTACTTTGTGTCATTTGCAAAAAATATCTTCTCATTACATATTAAACGACCTTTCCAATGTTTGACCAAATGTATGCAATTTCACAATGGAAATGCTTAACTACAATTTCATGTTGTTTTTATTACAATATCAATATATGTATTGGATAGAATTTCAAAAACTTAAAAAAAAAAAAAAATGAAGCTATCTTCATTTCCAAATCTCAAAATAAATTGCTATTGTAAATATTTCATTAAATAGAAAACTCCAAGAGAAGATATCAGAGATGCAACTTCTTAAATATTAAGGTATATATCTATACAGATTACAAATCCAATGAAAGTATATGTCTTCTTCTATAGGCCTTGTCCTTTAGGACATCAATGATTATGGCTCTCCACAACTTCCTGTCCTTTGTAGTTCTTGTTAAGATCTTAGTTTGTTTCGTTTTTTCTATCCCTATTCTGCCAATCATTTACACATGCTTGTTAGGCAGATGTTATGCACCTGTCTTCCTCTGTCCCTTTTGCCTTAAACATGTTCTGTGAGTGTCAAATTCTTTTAAGCCATCTTTCCTCATTAGGTGCCCTAGAAATTTTTTCATTGGCTGAGAAAGTGTATGTAGTAGTGTGAAATAACATTATATCCAAGGGGAAAAAATAGGATTCATTATTTCACATACCAAATTTGTAAAACCTACAATATAAAAGGAATACAATTATTTAACAGTGAAGGAATATGCCCAAATATAATCCAGAAATAAAAGCTTTCAGTTTGACTCATAAATATGACAAATGCCAAGTTTTAATATTGTAGAAGTTTCTTAATATTATTGTCAATATGATTCATTTTTGTCCAAACATTCGTTCTGTTGCTCTTTATTACAATTCTCAGTTCACTAGTTTTCTTAATGGTTGCAGATAATCATTTGAGAATAGAAAGAAGACAGAAATAAAATCAAAAAAAATCAAAAAAAAATTCATAATAAAATTTTTTACTAATATTTCTTTCATCTCAATTTCAACACCTCTTCATTAGATGATGGCTGTCCATAAATAGCAGATTGGAAATAAAAGAAAATTCCTTTTGCTTTAGGAAGCCTATCTTTTCATAACAGTTTCTCTTGGCAGATATAAACTTTCTCCACTTATTTCCCTACACCACATCATTCAACACCACATTTTAAAAAAAAATTTTTTACACTGGTTGTAGTAGTAGTAGTATCTTGAATTTTTTTAGATTGTCATTCATTACAAATTTTTAGTTTTTATTCCTTTCATCTTAATTTTAGTTGCTTTTCATTATAACTACTCAAACTCATTCTATGGCCATTAGTTAAAACTGGAAATAAAGAGCAAGCTTCAAACCTTACATATCTTCTTTCTTGGGAAGCTTGTTTTACTATGACAGCTGCTCTACCAATTAAGCTACAAGGCCTTAACAGTTGACAGAAAATATACTTCTTCCTTGTTCACTAATCACTTAGTTCTATATTTGATTTTTATTGTTTTTAGGTTCACAAGGGGTATTATTTACAGTCAGCACTGATTAATGATGGCCACAGAATGACAATCTGAAGAGTTGCAATAAAAAGCAACTAAAGTTAAGAAGAAAGAAATATTAGTCTAAAATTAATTAGATGAAGCCTTATATTTCTTTCATTTTAATTTGAGCTGTTTTTTTTTATTGCAACTATACAGACCATTGTTATTCTATGGCCAGCAGTGACCAGTAGACTGGAAAACAGTGAAGATTGGAAATAAAGAATAATTTCTTGATGAAATTTGAACTTGCATTCATTTTGCTTTAAGACACCCATCTTTCTGCAAAAGCTGCTCTTAAATGTTATGGTTATCAGAAAATCAAATCAGTTACCTACATTTAAAATTAAGATGAAAGAAATACTAGTCAGAAAATGATTGGCAATGCTTTTTCTAAAATCTAAAAATATTTTGATTCAAGATGATATTACTAAAAAAAATAATACTATATTTATTATCATACACTTGAAGCCATAAATATTCGCCTTATTCTAGGAACAATAAAATAAAAAACAATAACTGCACTTCTTTTCTTTTTAATTGCTAAAGTTATAATTGCCAAAACAATTGATTCATTCATCTTCTACAGTTTATCAACCCTTTGCAAGTTATTTAAAGCCAGAAAATATTTTTAGACTGTAAGATTTTTTTTGGATGTAATAATGATTTAGTGATACTAGTCTTACTAATTAACCCATAGGTGGGGGCAGAAAAAGGTGGATTCACAATTTTCCCAAGGGCATTTGCACATAAGTTAACACAATGAATGCAAGTTGACTCTCTGATTAAAAATTATGAGCCATTATCCATTACACCCCCACACATCCAAACTTAAAGCACCAAGTATTTCCAAATAGTCACGCATCTAGGTACTGACCAAGCTTGATGTTACTTAACTTCAGTGTTTGAACATGATGTGGCCAGAACCCCTTTGCCAAAACAAAAAATCAAAAATTTCCTTAATGGATTTTTTCTTTAGAGACGAGCTGACCTTATCATTATGACTGATATCATTCTTTAATTCTTGTCTCCCGATCCTAAAGAGTTACAAACCAATAAAATTTTCTAATAAAGCTTTGATTAAAGAAGTGAAAAAAATGTGCCATAATAAATATCTGTTAAGTGAAATTGCTGAAGAGAAAATAGACTTTTGTATGTTATTCAGAAAAGAGGTGAACTGCACTCTTCCACATAATTGAATATAAAATATAATGCATCAATATAATTAGAATGAAAAAAGCCAAAAGGCATTAAATGAAATACCACACCAATTCTTTTTAATACAACTTTGTTTTGTAAACTCACAAAAAGATAATTATGTATAGAAGATAGTACAAAACAGTATTTCTCAAATGGGAGGCACTTGGCCCTCAGGAAAGGAATTTTAACCAAGGAAGGAATTAGGGAAAAAATTTGGTCAGCTGTATGAGTGACAAGTATAATGATGTTAAAAATGGTTCAGACAATGGCAATTCAAAATGAGTGAGAAATTTTAAAAAATCTGGTACCACAAGTAGAGAAATGTGAGAACCATTTGCATAAAATATATTCACTTTTTTTTTAATCCCATTATACAAGCACACACAAAATTGTTAATACCCCCTGATGAGTAGACAAAGTGATTTCTGGAAAGTCTGTCTATGAAAATCCAGAGTCAAGATGCTGGATGTCATACCAATCACCTAAGTGACAAATTTCATATTTGTGTTAATTTTTTATATATATATATATATATATATATATACACACACACACACACACACACAGAAAATGGATTGAATTGGACAGTCATTTTTAATTTATTTTGTTTAAACATTTTAATGGATACCCATATTTGAGTAGAAGCTTTGTTTTTTAATTAAACATGTTTTATCCAACTACAACTAGCAGCCTGATTATTCGAGGAATCTTGTCAGAAAATTATGCATCCTCAAGAAGGATTTGAACCTGCATTCCCTCTGGAGAACTGGCATATTTGTTACGCATGTCAAATCCAATGAGTGTTCCCCAAAGGGGATGTAGGTTCAAATCCTGTTGGAGGACACATTTATTTATTGTTATACTAATCCTTTCCAGTTCTCTAATCAGTTTCTTGTTGTTAAGATAAAATTCATCAAAGAAGGCACCATAGTTTTTTAACCCAAGTACTTTCAATTTTTTCTAAGATTATCTTCATGGGTAAATTACAAACTTATTGTAGTTGCAATAAAATCTGCATTCTGTTGTGAAGGTGATTCTTTTTAAAAACATGTGAATTTGCTGTTATAGTTATTTTAAAAATGTTCATTTATCTGTTAATGTTTTAGTTATGGAAGTTTTTGCAAAACAAGATGAAAAAAATAGTGTGTGTGTGTGTGTGTGTGTGTGTATATATATATATATTAATGTATATTTGGGCAGTAACCTTTCTTTCAAACATGTTTCCTTGAATATGGCAAACAAGAAAAATTTGATTAATTTTTTAGTTTTTCTAATATTCTTACATTTTGTAAAATGTAAGAATATTAGAAAAACTAAATAATTTTATATATATATATATATATATATATATATATATATATATTTAAAAATATGATTCCAACGCTACATAAGAGTTCTCATGTTTCAAAACAAGAGCCAAAAACTTCAGTATAATTATTTGAATTAAGGTGAATTAAAGTACCAAGCTCTGTTCCATCTTCAAGCGAAATTTTTTTTGAATAACTAATTCCTGAAATTTACACGTTTTATAAGCATATTCATTATTAAAATTAAAATTACTATGGTAATGGCTAGAGCAATTATTTAAAGAGGGGCGTAAGGGCTAATAATTTATATTAATATCTCAGTTACATTCAAGTCAGGGTAAGGTTGGGGTGTCTAAATTTAAAGCGGAAGATGACATCGTCTAGTCTGGTTAAGTGTCTATGGAGATTTATTTCTTTTTTTATTTTATTTTTTATTTTTTTCCGAAAGGGTTTTGTGTATATAAAAAAAACTGTCATAATTTGCTAACATTTGTTTTTTGACGACTTCATAAAGGGTCATCTTTTCTTTTTTTCTTTTTTTTTTGGTAGGGCATTTAAACTATTTATTTAGACTATGGAGTTTAAAAATTATTTTGTTTGTTTGTTTTTTATGCTAATTATTCAATACGAAAATTTGATGATGTCGGCAAAAACCCATTAACTCATGTCTATTGTTTAAGAAATTTTTATTATTTAGAACCTTGATAATGTGTAATTTCTCATGTAGGCATAAAGGGCATGGGTCATCCCAAGTTTTACAAGTTCTAGTTTTGTTTATAATTTTCCATTTTACTTTTGGTGTTTTATTCATTTCCTTCAAATGCCAAAAATATTTAGATAGAGATGTCTGATTTCTTTTATTTATATTGTTGAAAGAGCACTTATGCTGCCTCCATCTGGTTTTAAATTCATTCTTCATAGACCCAATGTATATCATATTAGTATTAGGACTCTCAATGGATGAGATAGTACATTGGTATACCACAGATTTTACGCAGCATTTATTTTCGAATGGGAAGTTTTCTGGGTTTCTACAATGACATAATTTTTCACTATTTTTGTATAATTTAAGTGTAGATTTTTTATTAATACTATTCTGGCATGGGGGTTTATTCAGGATTTTATTATTGTGTTTTTTTATTATACTTTCTAGATTTCTACGAAGAATGAATTTAAAACCAGATGGAGGCAGCATAAGTTATTAACCCCTACACCCCTTTTCTTTAAACAATTGCTCTAGCCGTTACCATAGTAATTTTAATTTTAATAATGAATATGCTTATAAAACATGTAAATTTCAGGAATTAGTTATTCAAAAATGCCCAAATGTCCTAGCATCTGATTTTGTGGGTAAGGGCTTTTTGCTGGAGTTAAGAAAAGTTCAGTTACTAATAAAAGTTAGTAATAAAATAAGTTACTAATAAAAGTTCAGTTACTAATAAAAGTTAGTAATAAAATAAGTTACTAATAAAAGTTCAGTTACTAATAACTTCATATCAATTTGAAATTTATCAGAGAAATAAACAATGAATGGGTCAAAATGTTCAATGGTAATATTTTGACAACAGAAAAAAAAATAACTGATTAAGACAAAAATAATCTTAATTATTGAAATGAAATTAAAATTCTCAAAAGACCTTATTAAAGACGTTTTTCCATGTATTTTGCAAGGGTTAACTCAAGTTGGAAAATCTTCAACGTTAAACCATTTGGATAATGTGATATGAGAAGAACAAGTGTGCTAAGGAAAATAGATTTGGCTAAGGGCCAAAGGAAAGTATTGATTTTTGAAAACATTAGATAGACAAACAAGTTAATTCAATGAAAATAAAAATAAATAATCTTAGAAAAAGGTTAACGGCATAACAAATACATGAGAGAAATAGGGATACGAGAAAGACTAACTTTTGACTTTGCTCAATAGAATGTGACAGGTTTTATTGATTAGAAGCAAAAGCAATTAGATATGTGTGTGTGCATATTTGTGAGAAATTTCTTTTCCATCTATTCTACAATATAAACATAATATAGTTATTTATCAGTTACACAGCCTGATCTCTCCTATTTACTAATGAGATATTCCATTGTTATGGTAACAAAAGATATTTAATACAAATAAACAAGTATACTTTGCTTTACTACAACAATGGAATATGCCATTATTAAGTAGTTAGAAGATATTGCTTTCTCTTGCTTTCTTTAGATATTTTTTAACTTTTAATGTTTAAAAAAAAAAAAAAAAAAAAAAAAAAGAATTCTTTCTGATATAAGACAAAAAGTTAAATGTTATAAAAAATACCTGAGTAGTTTAGAATTTTTATCCTCAACTACTCACGCAGATAATCAAAGGCAACTTCAAAATCCCTTCAAAATATTGCAGTCATTTTTTTGATGATAGAAACAAAAGAGTATTAATAAATTTTGTATTTTTTACCCAGTTTTGACATAATCAGTAATCTAATCTCATTGTTAGCAAGTTCAACTTTTATTTGGGGAACAACTAATGTAACCTTGCATCAGACTAAGTAATTGTATGTGTTTACTTGTCACTCTTAGAAGTATGCTTGTAGGTAATTATCTACATTGATTATAATCAAAGCAAGTGCATATTGATTTTGAGAATGTTTTGATATTTATCCATATTTCCATGGAAAAAAAAACATCAAAATATAAAGAAAACTGGTGACATTTGTAGATTAATCAAATCCTGATTGACGTACAAGTTTGTTTTTATTCATTTTTGGGTGGGGGCAGTTTCTTCTAGTTTGGATATTCGTATTTAATTATATAATTGATAAATCACATAAAAATATGTCATTATTATTATTATTATTATTATTATCATATACAGTGGTGGGGTGCTGAAAAGTTCTTGCCTTGACCCACTCCTCAAATGACTAAACATGATGAGTTCCTGGTTAAATCATGAACTTTTCAATGGAATATGTATGCCTCTCTTAGAAATATGGATGAAGAATGTTGAAAATTTGCCAGCTTGAATCAGAGGGAATTAAAAAAAAAATCTGATGCTTGGTCATTTAGTGAAATGTTTTGAAGTGAGTTGGTGTGAGAACTTTTTAGTGCCTCCCACATTTATTTAAAATTGCCATTTTGTATTTGCTGGGGGAGAATGTCAGAGTTATAACAATTCTTTTTTCAAACAATAACTATGAAATATTCACTATATAAATGTTTTATCTTTGTAATTAATATCAACCATTAAATTAAGGGCATTAGCAGTGAAAGAGATTATGCAGAAAAATAAATATTTGCCATGTAAATTGTTTTCTCATAAAAACATATTCATGTCCCTACAAATGTGATTGTATCAGTTTCTATAAATGTGAATGTATCAGTGTCCTTCTAAATGTGATTGTACTGTAATGCACAGTCTGTTCCACAGTGAATGATTTCCTGCTATTTAGTAAAAACTTTCACTTTTAAGGAAAAATTTATTTAATGTAATTGTACCAAAAATAGCTCAAAGTAAACAGTCTCAAAATCTCTTTCATAGTGAATCAAAATGAAACCAAATGATTCTATGTCTCTTTGGATTGAAGGGGTACTACGTTGAGTGGTTTAAGGTATTTTTTAGGGCAATGTGTTCAATTAGCAGCACTAATTTCCTCCTCGGTCAAAAAATAAGAAATTGATTCATCCCTTCTTCCCCAAGGTCACCAGAGGCTTACAATCATATGACATTGGAACACCCGTATGATCACCAAAGTTAAGCAACATCAAGCTTGGTCAGTACTGAGATGGATGACCACTCGAGAATACCAGGTGCTGCAAGCTTGGATGTGTGAGTGATGTAATAGATATTGGTTCAAGATTGATTGTTATTTGGGGTACAGAGTTCCAATTCCCGTTGGGGTTGTTATATTCACTTACATGCAAATACCCTTTTGAAAAGGTATGAATCCACGTCTTCTCCCCCAGGTATGGTTTAATTGGTAAGACTTGTATCACTAAATGATCATTATCTCAAAAAACAAAAAAAAAAACAAAAAAAAACTGCACTCTGAAAATATTTTCTGGTTTTTAATAACCTGCAAAGTACTGATGAGCCATAGAAAAATAAATCAATCAACCAAAAACCAAAGTTACAAGAGCAAAATGAATACAAATGACCTTATTCAAAATGTGAACTCCATTCATTAAATTCCATTTTCTGTGATTTTAACCATTAAGGCAACTTTTCACTTACTTCATATTCAAAAGTAATTTGTTGCTAATGTGATAAACAGAATTTGTTTCGTTCTTTAGAATATTTTGTTATAAAAGAAGAAAATCTTTGTGTCTTGCGTTAAACTTATCTAAAAGAAAATCTACAAGTAAATTTTAAAATGTCAAAAAATTAATAAAGAAAAAGAATTTCAAATCTTAAAATTCTTTTTCTTAATATATTTTTAATTTAATTTTTTTAATTTAATTTTTTTGGAGGCTAATATTCTCTGTTTTGATTTTGCTTTTTGCAACAATTTTCTTTGTTGATTTTCTTCTGACAATGAAATGGTAAATCAAAAATAATTAAATCTGAGTTCAATTTTCGTCTTTAAAACTATTTTTCAGCTTCACCAGCAGGAATTTCAACCCCTGAGCACTTGAATCTATAGGTCCTCATTCAGTTATCATGCCAAAGCTTATTTTTACACCTATATATCAGTATGCTTGGCATTTTCATCTAAAAGTATCTCTTTGAATGAGGTCATGAAAGCAGATGAAAAGACAATTATATATAAATAAACTACCCTTTGCGCTTTCTAAATTTCTTGCCAAAAGATTTGAGGATAAGTCTTGATAAAGTAACATCAAGTTTTTCCGACACTTGATACTTAATAAATAATAAGAACACGTAACCCAAGTAAGAGCTTTTCAAATGGACATTGTTTTTCAAAAGTAATTAACTTTTTTTATTGGCACTCAACAAAACAATTTCATTTACTAAGACTAAATCAAATTGGCAAGTGAATACTAATTTTGGCAACGTAGTCTACTATCAACAAGAAAATCAATTTGAAAGCCGTTACCAAGTGTCTTTCTTAATCTTCCGGCAAGTAGGAATATTTCTGTCAACTCTCAGGCATTGCTCAATATTTTTATCATTTGAAACAGAAGAAAGTCTATTCCAAATACCAAGCAAAAAAAAAAAAAAATGTATATTTTTGTTTCTAAAAGTTTCTGACAAATAAATTTGTAGCCAAACAAGCTTCAATTTCCTTTTACTTTACACATGAAGGAAATCTTCAAGTCAAGAAATCAGATACGACAACAGATATTAATCAATATAAACTGAGACAAGTGTAAAAGTGATGACACAATAAACAGAGTATTAGTTGTGATAACAACAAAAGAATTTATTCACAATGATCAGAAGTGAATTCTATACACATTATATTTCAGTAGCAAATATCAGTTGAAAAAAAATGCATTTTATATGCCATCCCATATAAAAGCATGAAGGTGTAAATGTTGGTATGAATAAGTTAATGTGTAAGTTCACCAGTGCTGGAAATAATAGTAAATAAAACTTGGAAAGAAGGCTCAGAGTATTTAACACTCACAGGTTCATATTGAAGGCAACAAGGGAAACAGTAAGCGACCTACCTAACAATCTTGTATAAATAAATGACAGGAAAGGGACTGGGAGAGGTAGCAAGGGGATAAATATCATGTAGAGATACAAAGGATAGGAAGTTGTGGAGAGCTATGATAACCTATTACCTGAAGGGGCGTGTCATATAAATGAAGATGATGTAACTATGAAATTGAATTTACACTAGTCTACTTGAAATTGGGAACTTTAGTCAACATTGTAAAGAAAATGTACGAGTTGAACAAAATTTGAGGAACTAGATTCACTGATATATTTGCTGCTTTTCTCATTCCTCCTAAATGATTGGCTGGGTCATATCAATCATTCACTGATTGGTCAAAGGTGTTCAATAGTAATTACTATATAAAACGGACTTTCACAATGATTGATAATAATTATTATACATTTTTAATAGACCTCTTTTTTTTCTTTTTAAATCATTTCAGTCCTGCTATTAAATCTAATTCTTGACCAAAGACAATCCAGTTCCCTTTACCCACCGATTTTCACATCATTGATGGATTTATTTGTTTAATGGCATATCAACTCCTTATGGGTCATTTAATGCTGAAAGTTAATTTTCTTGGAAGCTTTGAAGTAATAAAAATATGATTTATGTTATATTCTGTTTTCGTAATTCGTACATGATACATTTATGCTTATACATATTTGTTGGTTGATTTTTTATTTAGCGGCAAATCAACCTCTGGATTATTTAATGACAAAATCTAAATAATTTTGTACATAGTTTTATACTTTCATCACAAAAGATATGTTTTTTAAATATATAATTTGAAGATCATAAAATGTATAGCTGGCAAAAATGTATTGTTGATAATTTTACTATAAAAATGTATTTTTATATTTTTTAGTTTAATCTTGTCATTTTTCTATAAAAATGTACTGTTGATTTTTGTTTGGGGGGTTCACTATTTGCCCATAGCTAGGACCCTAGCAGGTGCTACCACTCTAGATCAGAGTAAACCTGGAAATGATAGCAGTTAAAATTTGTTTCCGTGCTCATCAAAACCTCCAATTTCCTACTTAATACCAACATATTTTCACATCATAAAAACTGAGTGATACAATTTTCTTAAATAAATTTTGGTAAAAAATAAATAAATAAAAAACAAAGTGTAAAACTTTGGGTTTAATCAACAGTTATTTTTGCCTACTACTAGAAATAGTTTATTAGTACAGAAAATGACGAGAGCTAAAACAAGTCTGTGTAGTATTGATAAAGTTAACAGGCAAGAACAGGCAAAAATTTCAATGTAACAAGTGTAGTTAACAATAAAACCTAATACTATTTACTGTTTCGACTTCCTCCTGCTCCATCTTCAGATTTTGTTGTAAAATTAAGTATGTAATGATCAGTGTGAATGAAATTGACATATTTAATCAATCCTAACCATGTTAAATATATCCATATAACGTGTAGTTTACATACACACATAGTTTAATTGCTATAGTTTATCAATTGATCTGTCAGCCCATCTATCAATTCTGTCAGTTATTAAACAGAAAATATTAAGCTAATGTAAACACAATGCATCTTAATTCAGACTTACCCTAAAAATCTTTTTTTATCTGCTTTAATTTGAAGAGAAATGTGGATCTCTTTCTGTTTTGCCGTTTTATATTTTTCTTATGAATTTATAACCATATAAACACATCACACACACAAGTGGGCAGATTTACTAGTACAGTGATACCTTGACTTAAGCTGTTTTGCGTTAAGTCATTTTCAAAGATATGTTGATTTTTCTGAAATATTAAGTCATTTTACTTGGCTGTTAAAAATATTAGAAATGTCAAAACACTAAAATAACAATAAACACATAAAATTATATTCAAATAAATTTAAAATTAATATTATGTATACTATATATAATAGAAACAGCAAAAAACAATTAGTATAATAAAACATTGTTGTACACTCTGGCCTTCTTCAGGTGGTTGGAATGTCGAACTGAACCCTTTATTTCACTCACTGATGTCAACTGTTCTAGTTCCACGTGCCATGTTTAATGGATGTCAGTTATTCCCCTCTCCAAGTTCTCCACCACCTTAACCAGGTATTGAAAGTCCTATCCACTGTGCCATGTGTCTTTGAGGACATCTGTGTATGAATTTCTGGGTATTATAAACCTAATGTCTTCAGTAAGTATTTTTTACCAGTGCTCATATTTTAATTTTTGCTGCTATCATTGCATGTTTTTTTACCAGAGCTCATATTGCAATTTTTGTCGTTATATCGCTTTTCTCTGGCACTCCTTATTACTGGTTCCCATATTGTATTCATTTCTATGCTTCTAATAAATATGGCGACAAAGATGAAGACAATAGTTTGAATAATGTAATCAATGTACATAATACCTCATCTCAGAAATATAGACAGATAGTATAATAAAGTATGTATAGCAGATGTTTTGAAATTTCTGCCATCTAGAATACATTTTTGCCTATGGCTCCAAAGAAAAGTCCCAGCACAAGTGCTAATGCTAAGTGTAAAGCTATATTGGTAGAAGATAAGGTGAAAATTAATTATTTTATTTAGAATACTGTACATACATATCACAAATACTGTAATAAATAATGGGAAGTTCTTATTTGTGGTTTATAATGTGGTTATTTTGACCTAAGTCGTGACCTAAGGAACCAATGTACAACATAGGGTGAAGTATACCTGTAGTTAATAAGTCTTGAATATTATTTTCTGGATCTCATTTACTCAACTGTGTTTTTAAGTCAAAATAAGACTAATTATTGTTTTCACTTTATGTTAGTGACAGTTTATTGTTACTATAAACTGAACTATTAATGCAAATATGTTTTTATTGTAAAGAAAAAATCAAATTTGAATTCACATCAATAGATAAGTTATAAATTTATACGAATCAACAATATTTTTTTCTATGTTTAATAAAATATTTCTATTGTAAAAATAAAAGGATCAGTAATTACAGGCACTGATGAATGTTTTGTTTACAATCAGTGTAATATTTTCCAAATTGTTTTATTCCCAACAGCAATTAACAAGATAAACAAAAGTGAGTAAGACAGAGGGGGAAAAGATACTGAGAGAGAGGGTATGTTAAAGTGAAAGAAAAGAATAATCAGAGTGTGAGGGAAGAAGGGGAGGGAAAGAGGAAGAAGAAACAAAGTAAAAAAGAAAGAGAATTTAAGACAGAAACAGTATGAGAGTGAAAAATGAAAGAGTGAGATTGAGAATAAAAATATGAAGAATGAATGAGAGAAAAAAAAATAAGAAAGGAAAAAGAGAACATTACCTAAAAAGAAATAGAGAATGAGTGTGAAAAGAAAACAAATGGAGACAATGGTAAAAGAAAATGAGAGAGTCAAAGGGAAATAATAGCCGTGTGATCGAAAAAGACGTTGGGAGGGGGGGGGGAATAGAGATTGGAAATTATAATTATGTCAACTGAAATGGTATCATCATTTAATGTAGAAGTAGAAAACACAGCAGTGGTGCTGCTACCTGCAGTAGGATCAGCAGCAGTAGCCCAGACAGTCTGCAGTAGTATTGCAGAGGTAAGGAGTTTTGTTAGAGACAAAACAACATGTGTAATTAATGATATGTCAAAAGAGATTATGGCTGACTCGGGTTGAGCACATCTTTTATGTCTGAAAAATGCTGTGACATAAATAAGCTCAATTATTGATCTGGAATTTTTTTATTTTATTTTTTGGCTTATTTTCAGAAGAAAGAAAAATTATTTGAGAATCTGTACTGATTCAATGACCCTACAAATACTGTCTGTTTTACAATCATTATTAGCCTTTTATTATCAATGAGCCATATTTTATGCAAATAGCCTTGAATTATAAAGAACATAGAGAGATTAAGAATATTATGCTGTATATAAATTTTAATTCAATCTATAAACATTTATAACAAACCTACAGTCATGAAGACTGGCATGTTGGCGACTGCACCTTGACAGCTGAAAATACATTCAGATTGTCTGAGATTAAGGTCACATGTATACTGTGAGGATCAAAGTCACTGGATGTGAAAGTGGTTGGTGAACCCTTTCCTCCTAAGTTTGATCGACCTTTATGTTTCAATATCTGTCTATATCTCTGAGATAAGGTATTATGATTACTTGCATTATTTACATTATTTGGACTGTTATCCTCATCTTCATTGCCATATTCACAACATTTTGGCCGTTGTACACTCCAGCCTTCTTCAGATGATTAGAATTTTGAACCAACCCCTTTATTTTGTCCACCAGGGTAGAATTTCCTAGTTCCATATGCCATGCCTCTTCCGGATGTCTCAACTCTCCAAGTTTTGGTTCACTGCTGCTGTGGTCTCATATTGAACTCACAACTCTTGTCTTTAGCCACTGCTATGTGTCCTTTATATTTCAATAGATCAAGTCTTCAGCCCTGAAAACAAGATATGTTTTCTTCCTCCCCTCGTGCATTACACCTGGTGAAGGCTGAAGAATAAACTAGTCATAATAGTGACATTAACATCAAATATACAAAGGTAAGATTTGAGTGTTCAAATAATGCTGGATGGCATTAAAGTTGCCATCATAACAACACAAGTCTCACAAAACAGTCAATTTATAAAATATCTTGTAACTGAAACACACTTCTAAATTGGTCACATACTCATTTTTAGCTATCTTTCAATGAAGTGTTTAAATAATTCAAGAATAAAAAGACATGAATTTTTTAGAAAATGAAATAAATATAATTCATTTAAACTTTAGCATTTGGGTACAAACTTAAATCATGTTCAAATCAAGATCTAGGAAAAGTGACAAGAAAAAGTTCTGAAATAATCTGGAATGGTACGTGGAGATAAAAGAAAGTACAAATATTGGACGTAGTTAAATTAAAAGATAACAAAACTGGAAAATATGTAAATTGAAGGAACCAGTCTATATGTTTCCCTCAATTAATCTATGGGAACATCTGCTTATTATTTATTAAAAAAATAGATTTAAAGTGCTAATATCCAATTATTTGGTACAATTAGTCAGTTAAGTAATTTGGTACAATTAGTCAGTTACGTAATACATACTTGGAGTATCTGTCTATATTTCTGAGATGAGGTATTATGTACACTATTTACATTATTCGGACTATTGTCCTCATCTTTTGTCACCATGTTTATCACAATGTTTCAGCCACTTCAGGTGGTTGGAATGTCGAACTGAACCCTTTATTTCGCTCACTGGGGTAGACTGTTCTAGTTCCACGTACCATGTCTAATGGATGTCAGTTATCTCCTGTTAATTCCCCTCTCCAAGTTCTCCACCGCCTTAAACAGGTATTGAACTCACACTCTTTTGGGTCCTGTCACTGGATCTAACTAACGCCTTTATCCACTGTGCCATGTGTCCTTGAAGACATCTGTGTATGAATTTCTGGGTATTATAAACATGTCTTCAGCAATCATTTTTTACCAGTGTTCATATTGCAATTTTTACTGTTATCATTGCATGTTTTTTTTACCAGAGCTCATGTTGCAATTTTTTGTTGTTATTATTGCTTTTCTCTGGCACACCTTATTACTGGTTCCCATATTGTATTAATTTCTGTGCTTGGTCGGCTCAGATTTTTGTGCCCTAGCATATGTGCTGATTCCATAAGTTTATGAATTTTCCTTTGTCTATGATCTCATCTTGATCACACAGAAGGCAGTGATCTCGCTTTTCTCTCCATACGTGCTCAGCCACACCTGATTTTTCCAATTCCCCTCGTATTACAGCTTTCTGGTGTTCTTGAAGCCTGTGAAAGCAGTAATCAACATCAGCCAATATCAGCTGAATACCTCTGAGGAATCAGTATTAAATAAGGGTCTCAACTTCATCACAACCAGCCGGCAAGTGCCATACTTGGACATCATTGCCAGAGTTGAGGAGGTGGCATTGAACTTCACTCAGGCTCATGAACTAAGATGGAAGGTGAGACAGAACTTGGAGAGGGCCAAGCTGCCCGAGTAGAATATCACTGGAGAGGCTGGCAATCGAATCCCTACAGAGGAACGAAAACATTGTCATAGTACCAGCTGTCAAAGGCAATGCAACTGTAGTGATGGACAAATCAGATTATGCAAGAAAGCTGGAAGACCTCATTAGCAATGGTAGCTACAGCAAAGTAAAATAGGACCCTACAATGAAAACGGAACGTAAACTGTGGCAGATACTAATCAAGAACAAGGATCAGTTTGCACATACAATGTATAGGCAGTTATTGCAGCATTACACCAAGCTACCTCATATATATGGTCTCCCTAAGATTCACAAAGACAGTATTCCACTCAGTCCAATTGTTAGTTGCCAAGGCTCTGTGTACCACCCTCTGAGTCACTTCCTTGTAGATATAATTGACCCATTGATTGGAAAGTCTCCTTCATATGTCCGAAAGTCCGCCCACTTCGTGGAAATAATCAAAGATGCTCCCATCCTATCCAACCAGATGGTGAGCTTGGACGTGGTGTGTTTGTTCACCAAGGTACCCACGGAGGAGGCACTCTCAGTAGTCAGAGACAGATTGACCTCTGACTCATCCCTAAAAGAATGGACCAGTATTCCAATAGATAATCTGATGGAGATATTTGATTTTCTGTACACAAACAACACACTTCGGAATGTGATCACACAAATATCGACGGTAGGAGGGCTTAGCAATGGGCTCGTCATTATCACCAGCAATGGCAAATATATACATGGAATTCTTTGAGGAAATGGCATTAGAATCTATATCTCTAAAGCCAACACTATGGTTTAGGTACATAGATGACACCTTCATACTCTGGCCACAGCAGAAAGATGTTCAGGTTCTACTGGACCATGTGAACTCAATAAGACCTTCGATACAGTTCATGGTGAAGAAAGAAAGTAAACAACACGCTCCCATTCCTGGATGTTCTAATATCTCAAACAGAGCATGGGTTCAAGACATCCGTATACCATAAACCAACATTCAACGGACAGTGCCTCAATTTCAATTCCCACTAACCATACAGCATAAAGAAAAGGATCGTCCGCTGCTTACAACATTGAGTAAAAGTCATGTGGTGACCCAGAGACATTAGATAAAGAATTGGTCCATATAAGTAGTACCCTACAATGTAACAACTACCCTGGGTACATGGCAGCAGCACCAAAAAACTGGGATAGGCGGGTACAAGAAGGAGGACAACAACACTCAGAAAACAGTCTGCCTGCCTTATGTGAAGGGGTTATCAGAGAAAATACAAAGGGTATGCGTTCCATATATCATCAGGACAAACTTCAAAAGCAGGACGACACTTCGCAGATATCTCTCCCGAGTAAGACCCCCCCCACCACCAACGAGGAGAACATGACTAAAGACTGTGTGTACGCTATCCCGTGCAGCTGCAGAAAGAAATATAAAGGGGAGACAGGCCGCCCCCTTAAGGTAAGGCTTCAAGAACACCAGAAAGAGTGTGAGTTCAATACCTGGTTAAGGCGGTGGAGAACTTGGAGAGGGGAATTAACAGGAGATAACTGATAATTGACATCCATTAGACATGGAACTAGAACAGTCTACCCCAGTGAGTGAAATAAAAGGTTCAGTTCGACATTCCAACCACCTGAAGAAGGCTGGAGCATACAACAGCTGAAATTGTTGTGATAAACATGGTGACAAAAGATGAGGACAATAGTCCGAATAATGTAAATAATGACTGATGAGGCAGATTATTCCTGCAGCAGGTTGTCATTTCTTTCTGCAGTAAACTAGTTGCCAACTAACAGTAAAGAACACATTCTGTCCTGCTATTCAACCCATAGCTGGGGCAAGAAGAGATGGATTCATACCTTTCCCAAGGTTATTTGTGTGTAAATGAATATAAATCGACTGGAATTTGAACTCGGTTCTCCCTCTGAGCCGATATCCATTAGACACAAAACAGACATCCTAACAATAAATATGTAGATAAAATTAGCAGAAGGAAGATACATCTTTATCTTCTTCCCTGAAATTATTGGGTTATTTACTGGATTAAGCAGTAAGAGAACACACAGAATCAATGGAGAGACAGTGTAGTGTCACAAGGAATTTTCAAATTCCAAAGGAGGATGTTAGAAAAAACTTTCAACTGGTGAAATTAGGGCCTCTGTTCAAACATTAGCTGAAGGTCACTGGATATGACATATCAGATGAATGACTGAGGGGAAACAAAGAACATTTTTTGTCACTCTTGATAAATTTTTATATACTCTCTAGAATTAATAAACTATAAATTCTGATTCTTTTAAACTAAATAAATATTTAATAAAACTTTAGAAAAATAACAGCTTGCCTCCAAGAAACTTCATCTGATAAATTATTTTACACACCAACAAAACTTTATGTAAGGCAAATATATTTTTTTTCTATGATTAAAAGCCAAGGAGTTAATCTTAAATTAACATTTGACTCACAAAAGCAGTAAAAAAAAAAAAAAAAAAAAAAAGTAACAAATTTCAGCATGAATTCAAATTTATTGTATTACGAAGAAAATGGTATCAGTTTTTTTTTGGTGGGGGGCATATTACTTTTTTAGGGATTGCTTAGAATATCATGTACAGAACATGTAAACAATGAGGAAATTTTAAAAAGAAAAGGAACTACAACTGTGTTATGTAGAAAGATGGCTGACCTACTTCACATTAAACTGATGAACATTGACTCTTCCATTCACTATGGAAGGAAGTTCAGCTTACAGGAGTAGGAGTCACAAAGTATGTCACACACATCGCTGCACTAACTACAATCTTTGCTATTATTGTATTATTAATCCATGAGATTAAACAATTTCTTCACTAATCTTTTGCTTCAGTGTTTTCTTTGGAAAAATATTAACCAGAATTATGAGCTTATACATCATTATAACAAACTACTGCAAACAATCAGAGGACAAGAGAGACAGCTGAAATCTCTGGTTTGCATAATGATGAAAGATAGTTTAGAGTTTAATACTGACAACACATACTGTAATCAATAGAAACAGTAAAGAAACAGTAAGTAACCCTATTTAACAAATTTTTGTGAATTGATGGTAGAACACAAACAAAGAGGGATGGTAAAGGAGTAAAAACCTCTTTAGTGTCACAAAAAAACAAGTAGTCAAGAGCTACGATTGGCCACGTTTTGAAAGTACATAATGCATTAAACAGGATACACAAAACAATAATATCAAAACCCAAATGTGTATATTACATGATTTGAAAATTAAAAAAATGTATTAATTCTATTCAAAATGCTAAAACTCTAAATTCTCTCTATGTGCTAACTGTTTTTTTTTTTTTTTTTAAATCATTTCACCCCAAGCAAGGCGACAGAGCCACTAAGGAACAAGAGGTTACTGAGTGCAAAAGAAACTGAGAAAATGTTATTGAGGAGAGAGGGAAATAAATTATTAAGGTGACCAAAAATGACAATTGATACCACATTTAAGTTTTTGAAGATCATATTTAACAGGAAATGGAAAGCCAAAAGAGTGTTTCACAGACAAGGAAAGAAACTATTAACATAGAACTTTTATGGTTACATTTTGGCAATTTCAACAGTAAAAGGATGAGAACTAGATGCCAATCTAGTACTATTTGTGAAGTTACCACAGAGTAAAGCTCATCAAAACAATAACCATGAAAATATTTATAGAAAAGGTAGAGGGAAGCTACGCTACGATGATGGGAAAAGTGACTGAAACTGAAATGTGAGATCAAGACGAATAACGTTTGCTATTAAAATTACTTAAATGTTTTTAAATCAATGAAAGTAGCAATAAAAGATAATTTCAAAACTGGTGTCAATCTCAGGCATGTGCACAGATAGTCTCCAGTGTACAGTATTTGCTATATTGCAAAATATTTATACATTTTAACTGACCAAATTGATGAAAATAAATCAAAAGATTCATATGACTGCTTACGATGACATATAGGATTCAGTTTTTCTCATCACAGAAGGATGTTGTTTAAATCTCAGCCAAATAAGGAATATGGATAAACTTTCAGTAACATTCATTTTTTTTCCATTCAATAAATGTTTTATGTTCTTAATAATCCTTTTGCTGGGCAGGTGTCTTTTGTGCCATCAAGTAAAAAAGACCTTACTAACTAAGAATCTTTTACCAGACAAAATGCTTTGAGGAAAACATACTTTTGACAAATTATCATCCAGTTTACACTCCTCCCCAGTCTTTTGAACAGGAGTAGAGGTTTATCTCTTGTATGTTGTTTAGGATTAGGTTTCCAGTTCCTTCTCAATTCTTTTCCTTCTCTTTCACTTCTGGTGGCCCCTTACTTGGGGTGGTGCCTCTTACTCTATAAGCTTCTATCTCGAGTGGCTCTTGGGCCTTGTACAAGGTGAACATCATTGTAAAATATAATCAAGTTGCATAAAATATATTCAGTAATGTGCAATGTAATTTATCGATTGTGAACAGAAACATATCATTTTGTTCCTTTGAAAATGACATTTTTATTTAAAATTTACGCATTCTTATATTTTTCATGAGGTTGATCATCTGGTTTAGCAGTTTAAAATGGAAATATATTTGAATTTTAGGCACAATGACATCAATGAGTCAAACATTATTTCTTTCTTTTTTTTAAGATAGAGAATTTGGAAAGCTTTTTTGTAAACAGTCCTTTTGCCAATTTTACAAATACATAGACTAAATATCTTTTATTCTATGACAGACTCATAGTTGTCATTGGTATTGAGAGAATTATCAGAATCTAAAACAACTCAGTACTAAAAATGGTAGGTAGATAAGGAATTTTTTTTTTTTTTTTTTTTTTTTTTTTTGCACAATTACATCCTGTGCTTGTCTGGGGCCTGAATATGATCTACAACCCTCCCTACTTCTGACAACACCCTGAAGGAAGTTCTTATTTAACCTCATCTCACTAGTAGCCAGAAAAACTAGACCAACTGTACCTGTCAGTAGCTATCATACAAATTCTGTCCAATGAAAAGAATATCTTTACATAATTTATGTTTTTCTATTACAACATCATGTTTTTTTCTTACTTGAGGTTATGCATTGAGACCTGAAAAAAAATGAAATAGTAAAGTCTATTTACATTTTTAACCTTCATTGATTAAATCTCCAGGTCTTTTGCAATTGGCATATGAATTAAGATTGAAAATAAAACATTACTATTATTCAGCCTGTACCCATAACCCTTTGCATAGCAAACACCTGTAAGAACACAAGGTGTTTGACCTATATTCTTACAGTAGTAGGGTAACAAGTTTGGTACCTGTTGTCACTAAATGCTGAAGTGTACCAGTTTGGAGTTCAGATTAAACCAGGTTATATCAGTTTTAATATAAAAAGAGGAAGTTCATGATGTTCAACAACAAATGCCAAGATGCATTAAATTAATTGTAAATTAATTATTACACTTTTATATAAAACTTATAATTCTGTCTGTTGCTCCATTATTTAGTAGCTTAGTTAGTACATGCACTGTGCCTTACCATTACCTCAGATAAATAATGAACCATTCCATTTTGAATATGAGGAAAGATGGAAGAAAAATATATATCAGAGACACTGTTTAGTTTTAATGAGTAAAATGAAAACATATGTAATAAGAAAGAAAGAAGAGGTGATAATACTCTTATGCATTTAGCAACTGCTTCTGTGAAATGGAAAGTCTTGTTGATTTTTAATGTTTTCATTTGTACCCTCTCAGTTCTTTAATGTCCTACATTCATACTTATGATTATTATTGCAATATTTTGATTAAGTTGCTAAGCTCAAATATTTAACAGTGCAGCAACGGAATTTCTACAGGCATTTTATAGTCATGGAATTCATAACAAACTTATTCAATCAGTAAATTAAGAATTATGATTCACCATGAATTTTCCATGGGTACTAATAGTTATAAATATTTTAATCTTGCCTATTCATTTTAAATTCAATAATGGGGGTAACATGTTTGATGCAAATCAATATTTTATAAATCAAGCTTTGACTGCTTACAAATGTGTTATCTGTTAAATACTATAATTTATATTGTTATATTATAGTCATGTAAATTATATGAACTATTTCAATAATTTGTTATTTCTTTCTGAATTTCTGGCAAGAATAGTTGCCAATGTTTTCATTTGGATTAATGTTCGCATTTTTGTTGTTGTTAAAGATGAGGACATTACTCCAATTGTTAAAGATGAGGATATTAGTCCTATTATAAATAAAGTAAATGATTTTTTTATTAAAAGAGGTAAGTTTACCTGTGATGTCAATTGGCTGATTTGTAAGTCAAATAAATATTAATTGGTCAAAAAGTATAATTGCTCTTAATTTGCATACAAAATAGATAACTGCATCAATGAGCAAATTATTAAATATAAGATCCGTCATCATCTAAATTCATATGAGTAGTGTAGAAAAAATAAAATTCTAAATTCTTTTGGCTTATTTGTATGAGTTAGCATTTTTTTTTTTTTTACTATTGTTCATCAGTACAAGGCCCAAAAGTGACTCAAGGTGGTGGGGGTTACTGAATGAGGTTGCTGTAAGGGCATAGATTGGGGAAGTAAGAAGTACATGTTATGGTAGGATAGATAATGGTTGACATACTCTTGGATATTTCTCCCACAAAGTGACATTTCTGAGGGAAAAAGCTGTCTGAGAGAAACTTTCTCTTTACAAATGGAATATGAAGAGAATGATAAGTTAACCTGTGTATGTAGCATGTTAAAGTCTCGACTGATGGAACTGAGGAATGTAGTTTGTCTGAATATTTACCATGAAGACAGCAACAGAGTAGCAATAGGCTTTTAGTATTTTGTCTATGAGAAACAGATTGCAGGATGAAAAATAATCACCCACAAGGCCATATAAACATTTTTGAACTGTCAGGCTGGAATGTGTGGACTGGGCAGCCCCAGCCCAGATATAGGGGCAATACTGCCTTTTTGGTTGGATCTGACTCTTGTAAAGATAAAACATGGCAAGAGGAGTCAGGGATTTACTGGGGCACTACAAGGAACTGACCATTTTTCCAGCATCTTCTGTAATGAATATGTAAGTGATCTGGGATTGCAAAGAAAATGTTTGTCGCAGATTATTTCCATGTCACAGAGAATAAATCACTAAGTTCAGACTTGAACATCGGGGACAGAAAGAAAATGCCGAAAACTCGATTCACAAATCACAATGCACACAACCAGTCAGAAAAATAACTCATTCTCCAACAAACGTGGTAGCTAAAATACCCCAATTTCTTCTTTTCGATTCGAGAACACCAACTGCTTTTATCGGCCAAGCATTTTTCCATTCGTTGACAGCTGGGAGAGGATGTTCAGTATTTTGCATATCAAAATACTTTTATAGCAACTCCTATGACAGACTTGTTTTTTTTTTAATTCAAATATTCCATCTTCAGCATGTCATGCGGAATACGTGCCCTTTTGTTTGGTAATTTTCTTTTTACCACATTTTCCATCGTAGAATACACGCGATATGCTGTCGCTTGGTTTGACAGAGTAAGTCGCTGTTTTCTTCACTATAGAATACCACTTGAAATCTGGAGTGAGCTTTATTCCCAATTGTTGTTGTTAGAGGCAAAGTGTTTCATTGGGAGTACAACTGTTCATCAGGACAAGAGTAAATTCAAGATTTGCTTAGTGGTGAAGAAATGTTACAAGCTCAATGATCAAAAAAAATCTAAGGTTAGGGAATATATTGGTTCCAGATCTCAAATATCAATATAGCCTGTGTAGACAGAGACTAAATAGTTTCTAATATACCCAAAACTGTAGACATCAAATAAAGTGGATATTATCACAGGCTTTCAAATGTTAAATAGCTGACTGAGTAAAATATCCGAAAACAGAACATGTGAGTTTATTTTAGTTGTGGTTACTACACAGCCCTCTGATGGTCACTCATTGACCATCAGAGGGCTATGTAGTAAGCTCATGAAGAAACTTTCATGGTCCAATGACTCTGAGACCAGTGGAAAAGGCTGCATGGTCTAATAACTCTGAGACCAATGGAGAAGCTTGCATGGTCCAACTAACTAAATATCATAGAGAGTTCTAAACTCCTGGTAGGGCCACTCTTGGTGGCAAGGTTGAAGACAAGGACTCAGACTAAGTGCGACCAACCCCAACAGTGAAACAAACAGACGACAATCACAACAGATCTGAATGGTTGAACCAGCAGATGAAGAGGACTACACATGATGGACATGCAACAGAAGATTCCACTTGAAATTATAACAGAGTCAGTGGCAGTCTGTTGCAGTTTCATAACTGGATTCTGCATGTCACATTCCATATGTGCCACAGAGAAATTTACTGAAATTAAGTACGTGGGTCACTTCATTGCAAGTTGAGGTACACCTTGAGCAAATTCACACCATTGACACTATCTTCTACTCTGATTTTGTTTCACCTCCAACCAACTCTTGCAAAGCCAAATGTCAATAGGGAATAGATGACTGGAGCAGGTTTTGGTAAAATAGTAGCTAATAGTCTTGAATTTGTACATTGGCAGTGAATTTAGTTATCAATGCCATCATCATAAAGGAAATAATCAGTAAAGAAGAAATTAAATTCTCTGATATGAGATAAAGCCGATGACTGCATAGTATTATTTCATTCTAATAACTTTAAAAAGAGTTCAGTATAACAAATCCCAATATAATCATGTGACTGAGTTTGGTTGATATACTAAATAATTAAATATTATCTGGAAAGATATATTAAACCAAGACTGAGTTTTTTCAAATTGTCTGGAAAATCATAAAAAATAAAATATTCTTCTGCTTAGTTCACAGACTAGAAAAGGACAGTTATGTTTGCAGTTGAATCAATGTTCAGTAAAACCCATTCAATGCTAAGTATATTACTATTATCCTATTATAAATATCCAAGATTTTCCATGGCAAAGAAATCTATGAAAGATTCTTTATGGCCCCTATAGATATCATTGTGCAAAAACTTAACATTCTCAGTTAAAATTGTTACTGCTTCAAATAAATAATTGCTTATATTCATAAAGCTATTTATCAATTAAATATTTCAATCTTTGATGATAATCATAAAATTAAATGCAAAACTTTTACAAAAGTTAACAGAAACAGTTAATGTATTCATGGCATAATTTGATTATTGATGGTTTTTTGGTTGATTTCTTTGTAATGTGCAGAGAAAAAAGAAGAAAAGAAATCACATGATCAAAAACTGAAACGATCATCTTCTCATTTTGCTAATGAAATTTTATGTATTATTTTAGTTGACTGGAATTTTTGGTTTCTGGATCTAGTTTAATCATCAAACACTGTGACCCATAAATCTTCTGGAGATTAGCACATTAATTTTATCACTATTCTGTATTATCAGCCTTAAAGATACTAACAGTTTTTATAATACATGATAAAAACTATGATATACATTAAGACAGATAAATAGACACCATTATTTTATTTAAATTCAACATTTTATAAAGATATAATCACAATTACTCCCTTTAATGTAAACACACTAAAAGAAATAAGAGACTATTGCCATCAATAATAATAAAAACTATTATTATTATTATTGATAACAACAACAACATCACAATGTTTCGGCCATTGTAACCTCTGGCCTTCATCAGGTGCTTATCAATCCGGGTAACTCTTAATGAATTTCAAACTGAAACTGTAATTTAATCTAGATTAAATCAGAAAGAAGAGAATAATAGTCTACATGTAAATAGACAAAGATTCCTAATTTTCCAGAAGCACAAACCTTTGTAAAAACTTACAATGATTTTGAAAGAGGGCATACTCCTAATCAATTCAAAAGTAGAATATGCCAACATCAAATAGGAAATTCCACTTTCAACTTTTTGGGGTTTTTTTTTTTTAATCATTTCTCACCCAAGCAAGGAGATAATGCCAGTAAGATTGCATGGGTTACTGACAAGGAAAGAGAATGAGAAGACTTTAGTGAGGAGAAAGGACAATAAGAAAACTGGTTTCATGAAGACAAATGATGTTTGATGTTGCATTCAAATATTAGAAGAGACTGCAGATGGCAGGGAAGCAAGAAACTGGAAGAGGGTTCCATGGGCGATAAGTACGATGTAACAAACTATCAGACTATGTAATTATACAAATTATTACCAAAGAAAATTATTAGATTCTATTTTAATTGGGCTGTACCATCAAAAAAGGTAATTGTCTGATAAAACTGGTAAAAACAGAATCCCAATTGCATTTTGGTAAAGATGACAGACTGTGTCAAAATCAGTCCAAGAATGTCATCCTTGTCATTTGAGATTTTATAGGAGTTTAGTCAGAAGAAAGACATTTCTTAAAAATAGTCACTATATAAAAATAAAGGTAAAAAGATAGACCCATGATACTTTAGCACACATATCTTCCCTGATAAATAACCATTTACTCAATTTTCAAATAGTGATTGAGTATGAATTGCAATATTTGTCTAGCTATGATATTTTGTTTTTGTTTTTTTCAGCCCCCAATCAAATACGATATATTTTTATTGGTGGAATGGGAATCAATTTTGAGAGTCATTCAAAATTTCTAAGTTGCATGAGGAATATATCAGTTTTGAAAATCCATTCTGTCTCATGTGGTAACAATCTAAACTTAGACAAGGTCAGCAGGATGACAAATGAACAATAATTTCTGGTTAGAAACGTGACTACAGGAAGAGAAAAAAAGTTTGGCACAAAAGGCCTTTTTTATCAAGGCCTCTCTTCCTCCTAATGGCCACAGGAGATATTTATTTTCAATTCCTATAAATCCTACTGAACATGTCAGACATTTTGAATTGTGAAATAAAGAAAGCATACTTCACAAAAGAAGAGATATCAGATATCAGATATCCTACTTAAGACAGCAGAACTGATAAATTATTGAATGAGTTAAAATTTACATAATAAATTGTTAAAAATATTCTTGTTTGAAAAGAAAGGGCATCTATTTCCTTTTGTTAGGTTTCTCAATCTAGGCTTTCTAGTAAAGAAAATATTTGATTGTTCTCAATGAATTAAACTCCTGCAAGTAAGTATTGTAAGTATTGTAAGTATTGTAAGTATTGTAAGTATTGTTAAGTATTGTATAACATAAAATGTTTCTGTTCCCAATGTCAAATCTTTATTGAAAAAGGAAAAGGAAAACATATTTCAAATTAGTATAAAAGGTCATTTACAATGGGTGAATTTTTTAAAATGCCATATCTCTTCAGGATACAGGCAATCAGAACTCTTCATAACTTTCATTTTTCTTTAATTTCTATAAACTGTGAATTGCCATGCCTTTTCTGGGGAAAAATAGTAGTTTCCCATCGCCCACTCATTAGTTTTGAACTGAGACTTATCATTTTCATAGACTGGCTACCAACCAAAGCTAGAGAGCTTAATTTGCCCTGCTGTTTAACTCATAGCTGGGGGAGGAGAAATTAATTTCTTTCTTCCAAGGTCAGCCAGTATTTGAATTTAGCTTACTAATTCCATTTTTTACATTTAAAAATAAACTTTACTTTCTTCCATGTGTGATTTGTAAATTCAATAATTTATATTAAATATAAATGTCTCATTATTTAAAAATTATATATCCATTCAATGATCTTGTGTCTAATATGCTAACTTCAGAACAAGCAAAGTACACTCAATTCTCTTTTTGCACGGCTTTTCCATAACACAGTCCAACAAAAGGAAACGATTATATTTTTTTTTGCACTAATTTTTTTTTACTTTAACAGTTTAAACATGTCCTTGTGTGACCATCAAATTTATTGCAAGTGGAAAGTAAACTATTGAGTAACATCAATCAATTATAATTTACAAAATGCCAAAACTCCACCTAACATGATTAAGTAACACTTTAGCAAAGTAAAATTGAATCCAATCTATTTTTTCCGTATAGTGATCCACATCTCCTTTGTGGGTGGGACCTATGCACTGTACATATCTCTGGCTGTGTGTAACCACTCCATTAGATAGCGTGCAGTGACAGTCATTAGCATCTAGAAGGCCTCCAAATTTTTCAATAAACTTGGAAATCATTTTCTTACAAATGATAACAATGTTGAACGAGCTGTGCAATTCCAACGTTATTTGAAAATGATTCTGGCACATGTTATGAAGAATCATATAAAGAACTAACAAAAACAAAATCACGGCGCCTGATAACCAAAATTTGTATTCAAAACAAGCAAAACAAAAGAATCACAAAATGCTTTTATTCAAGATACACATGAAGATATATCATCATTAAATATTACCAGTGATGAGTGATTTTGCATCAATGAAAAACAACAGAAAACTGGCATGGTTTCTGTTTTAGTAGTGACACTGAATGACTGAGTGTGTGTATAAATAAAAAATTCAATTTATTTGTATTTTTTTTATTAAATATATTTGGATGGAACCTATCTCAAATTTTCATATGTACACTGTATATATATATATATTTTTTTTACACAGTTTTATTTTGCACAGTAGTCTCTGGAAAGTCTCCCCCATGCAAAACGAGAATTGAGTGTATTCCAAATAAAAGAGGGGATTCTGAAAATTTCTCAGCCTGATCAACTTCACAAAATATGACCAAATAATCAAACATCAGAATTTATTTTGAACTCTTCTTTGCAAAAAAGAATTTTTCCACATCTTGCAGAAAGTTTCATCAAAGAGGAATAATAATAATAACAATATTCTATTCACAAAATATAGCCTAGTCTAAAAAAACAAAAAAAAAACAGAAAAAAACAGAAAAAAAAATCAGTTTTTCAAAGTAATCATTATATGAATACAGGACCCAGAGTTTTTTAATATATATAAATAAGAAAAGAAAAAAAAACAAAACAACAACAACTTAAATAGCATGTCCCAAAATTTGATTACCACTGCAACTGAATACGAATTCAAAACACAAATAAAATGTATAATATTCTTTACTTTAAGGTGTTGTTAATTTTGAAAAACATGCCTGGACATCCTATTCTCATTAAATTGAATGAAAATGTAAAAGGATTTTCTTTCTCCATTTCTTAGACAGATGATTGATCAAAGCATAATTGTTACATTTAAGGTTTGCTACTTTAAACAGGCAATTGAAATATGAACTGGAAAAAATATCAATTACTCTTATAGCATTTTACGAAAATTCTATTCAGGTTCAATAAAACAAAACAAATACAAATGAGTACCTAGATACTAAAAACCATGAGAAATGTCTTAAAACATATCCTTCCATATTGTACCCAGAATTGTCCATAAACAAATGGAAGGACTTACTCAGGAAATGACAATAATTGTCAAAGACTTTAGTTTTAATGTAAACAGAATGAAGAAAATAGCAAGAAATAATTTGAATGAAATGTAAAAGATAGGTTTCTAATTTAAGCAAATACTTTGTTTCTCCATGTATTATATTCCTTCATCCATAATATTCCCCATGTATAATATGCCTTCATCCATAATACGCACCCCTAAAATTTTGCTGAAAGTATGGGAAAATGCTTCTACTCATGCATAATATGCACCCCTTGTTTGGTAATCAAACCCTATAATTTGTACAACTCCAGTTTCATTACGACCAGCGTTTCCTACTATTATTTTTTTAAAAAATGGTTTTAAACATAGAATAATATTTTTCTAATTTAGTTTTATGAAAATTCTTATTTACATTTGTAAATATTTTTAGGTACATATGATTGTATTTGACATCCTTATGAGGGTCACAATTGCTGAATGTTAGTGTCAAATTGTCGTATGTTTGTAGTAATTATGAAAGGGCAATTTTTTGAAGATTTTTTGTAGCTGTGTATAATAATACCCTTAATTTTGCATGTTATTTTTTAGAAAAAAATTCATATTATACATGGTGAATTACAGTACTCAAAGACATTCATTAAGACATTATGAAAATAAAGATGACTCCCCCACAACCTCATCACCCAAAAAATAATTAATTCAAAAAGATTGCAAAAAGAATTCTGAAACAGTTTAAACTTGAAAACAGAAGGCTATTGAAACTGACTGAGATGTGGAACAAAACATCCAAATTTGCAACATTATGGAAGCATCTGTGTGTTCATATCGTGAATTACACAAAGTAGGGAAAAGAAAAAAATAGTCATCCAACTGAACTCAATAGAAGTCTTCATAAAAAAAAATAAAATAAAATATTCCTTTTCTTTCAATAAACGCATAAAACAAAACTTTTAGTATCTTTTACCAATATAGATAAAAACACCTTAAAAATCATGATTTACGGTCAGACTAATGTCCTTATCTTTCTTGTTATTATCACAATGTTTCGGCCATTATACCCTCTGGCCTTCTTCAGGTGTCTGTCAATTTGAGTAAGCTTCAAGGAATTTCAAAATTAACCCTTTATTTAATCTATAGGGGCAGATTTTTCTTGTTCTGTTATCAATGGATATCTTGTTTTTATATAGTACTGCTCAGTTATTGGTTACCCTGTTTTCACTAGATCTAAATCTATGCTACATGGCACAAGGATTAAATTCACAATTACTATATTACCAAATTCATGAACCAATGCACTATATTTAGAGAGAAATTTAAAAATCATTTTGTAATTTAAAAAAAAATTAACCTTAGGAATAATTACATTATTTCCAGCATGATTTTAAGTTCAATTCATGCAATTTCAATTTGTATCTGTAATAATCAGTGGTTTCCTGTATTGCTGCTTTTATAAAATCCCAAAACATTGTGGGCGGTAGGGATACTTGCAATAATGAACATAGTTGCTTCTTAGACTTCTCTAAAGCCAATGTGAAGATCGCAATCATTAATCAATCTACTCGACAGATTGCCTTTTGGGATTTATCAGATGAAATGTATATAAGACATGTCTTATTAAATTTTTCATTTAATGTTTTTAATCAGAAATGTAAATACAGAATGTGCCAAGTAATTGAGAACAAATTATAAAACAAATATTCAATAGTAAAAAAAATCAATATATTTTCAGGAGAATTGTACAAATATTCCACTTAGAAAAAATGGGAAAGGTAATTAAATAAAATCACCCTCAGTCTTAATGACAGTCCAACCGGTGATTCTTATTCATGGAGGCCAGTGACTCTCAGCAAGGTTCCATTTAATATTACTGGAGATCCACAAAAAATAAATTAGCAAATTTCACTTCAGAACGGTTGTTACAACTGAGAATTGGAATTTCTACAGTAATCTCTATGCCATATTAAAATACTAAAAATAGAAAAATAATTCTAAAACTAGCAGAAAATAAAATCAAGCAGTGTGAGTTAGCATCCCTTTTACTCTACAGAATGTTTTGATTGTAAAAGTTGCATAAAAACTAAAGATATATAAAGGAAAATTAGATAAAGATTGTAACTTATTATATAAATTAATTTAATATATTGATAATAAATAATAATATTAATTTTAAATATGAATACACTAAAATAAAATATTAATATAAATTAATATAAAAATATTAAAAAAACTAAAATATTAATAATAAAATTAATTTAATATTTAAATTATATAAGGATTATCTATAAAGGAAGGATTAACAGTATTAATCTCTTCAGCAGCAGCATCAACCACAGGGAGCGCATTGAATAAATCTGCACTTTTTAAAAAATTTATTAATTCCTCCCATATTTAAAAATGGTTTATTATAAGTTATTTTACTAATGTATATAAATGTTCCATAGAATTTAGTTTTTTTTAAATACAAGTTTATTTTCAAAAAATTAGTTTTACTTCAAAATAAAGCATATACATTTTCTATTTCTATAATACAATTCCTAAACTTATATATTAGTAAAAATTAAAATAAGCTTTTTTTTTTCATTGAATGGTTTGGGGAGGGGGCGCCAAAAATAAATTAAGAGTAAAAGTGGTCCATGGCAGGGGCGGACTGAGAGTATTACAGGCCCTAGGACGGAAAATGCAATGGGCCCCCTTTCCCAATTTTTTACAGTTAAATGCCACATATAGAGGCTGTGCAGCCATGGGTAAAAAAAAAAGTTGAGAACCACTGATGTAGGCCATCATATCCACAATAGCAGTTATTTGTATTGTGGGGCTGCTCTCTCAATGACCCCAGACATTCAAATCAGGAGATATAGAAGATCACATGTTGAGGGAAAGGGTGACAATTCTCTGCCAGCTACTATGTAGGAGGGAGGAAAGGGCTGTCAGAACATGTAAAATTTCCCCTGGAGTCAGAGCATGACCAATATGATGTAGGCAGTGGCATAGTCTAAAACCCTACAGGAAAAAGTGGAGAGCCATAACCCAGTCTTCATTGCTCATGACCCCAAACAGTCTTATAGAAGTCTTCACAGAGCCATTTCTTATTCTTTATGTCTACTTGACCACTGCCAAAATGTTGTTATCAGTAGCTAGTACCATGGATCATCATTTGCTTTTTCATTTCTTATGTAAGAGTGAAAACAGCCGTGTTAATACCCTTGATACATCTGAAAAAGAAATGAGAATGTTAAAATTTGGCTCATGCTACATAACATTACATCAGGTCTTCTTTTGCTTATGGACTCCTTAAAGGGAGTTCTCAAATTTCCAACGTACTTTGTATATTTTCATTGGTTGTACATCTCATCAATTTTTTTTTTCTTATTCTGATTTCCTCAAGCATCGTAGGACATATTTTAGTTTATATTTTGTATATTTAAGTGTAATCTTGAAAAATACACATTATGTTTGGAAAGTAATTATACATTTCACTACAAGGAATTATGTGAACTAATCAAGTAAGAACAAAGGTTGAATGATATGAAACTGCATCTCAAATTAGCTTATCATCTCTTCAACAGTGTGTCATATAGAATAAATTTCAGAGTTTTTCAAAAGCAATATATTCAACATGGCTTTCTGTATCAATTCAGAAAAGCATTTTACAAAGTCATTTAAAAATATTTGCACAGCATAACATTTCCATTAAATAATATTATTTGTTTTTACATCCTTTTTGGTAAAACAATTACTTTTTGTACATCCTAATACACTAAATAATTTCTAATTATCAAAAATTAGTAAAAGAAATGAAAATATGTATTGTTGATTCTCATATATATATATATATATATATATATATATATATATATATATGAGAATCAACAATACATATATTTGCTTTGAACAATAAAAAATATAAAAAATTAAAATTTTCAGACACACTGGTTGTACATTAATATTTTTTTTTTGTTTTATTATTTCAATTATGTTCCTTGACAAGTTTCGGCCACTATGGCCATCATCAGGAGAAAAAAAATCCATGCTTGTTAGTAGCAGTGAACAACAGGAGTGAATTACTGTTTCTGAAGAAACTTTATCTGCAGTTTTCATTTGTTTTTTTTATCATTAATTTTGGTCAGTCTTTGTGTTGGTCAAACGGCCTCTTTGAAGTTGTTTTTAAGATAGAGGATGGCAGATTACTGACTAAGAATTCCCTCCTCTATCATTTTGACAATTTTATTGGTTGCTGGGAATGGGATGTGCGTGTTAAGTTGTAAGGTAACTTTTAGTTATTTGAGATATATATATATATATATATATAGGATAAAATTAACTGAGAAAGAGACAATATTTGATTGACATCTAAAAGGATGCACTTAAAAAATATTAAGTTTATTAAGAAGAAAATTACACATATGCAATGTACTGGTATTATGGATAGAAGACTAAAACAGAACAAGCTTTACTGCTATCAGTCAAAATATATAAGCCACAAAATTCTGTTTTCTCTTATATATATATATATATATATATATATATATGCAGGTTAGACATGTGAAATATATTAATTTTTGGACCCATATCAGCAATGATACAGTAAATGTGTCACTTCAAGGGAGGTCTAAATTGGGAGATAAAAACAGTAGATGAACTGAAAATAGAGTGAAGTGAATTAACCTTATATTCCTTCTCTTAAGTTTATTTAATCGTTTCACCCCAAGCAAGGTGATAAAGCCACTAACACACAAAGGGTTACTGAGTGCAAAAGAAAATGTTATTGAGGAGGGAGGAACAGATTCAAAAATATAGAAAATGTCAATTGATGTTATATTTTTTAAAAAAATCATAATTTGTTTATTTTAGAACAAAAATATTGGTCGAGCTGTACATATTTATGGATAACAAAGGATTCTATCAGATATGGTATCACATTAAACAGATATCGAGAAAGTAGATGAAAATATTACATTCTGTCTTTTTTTTCTTTTAATCATTTCACCCCAGATAAAGCAATAAAGCCATTAAAACGCAAAGTGTTACTGAGAACACTATACAGAGAAAGAAGACATTAAAACACCAGGATTCAAGAAGATGACAATTGATATGGAATAAAAATTTTGAATATTATAATTAACAGGAAAGCAAGAAGCCAGAAGAGATTTTCACAAACAAAAAATGCAAAAGAAGAAACTATTTGCATAAAACTTATAGTTAAATTTAGAAATTTCCACAGTAAAAAGATGAGACCTATATGCCACTCCAGTACTGCACTTAAATTCATGAATTCAAGGAACCAAAGAGGAAATTTAATCAGAATAACTGCCATGAAAATATTTATACTAAATGTAAAAGGAAGTTATTAGGTTGGTGCAAAAATAATGATGTAATAATGTCGTTTTTTGACGTATTTTTTAACGTCAAAAAACAACATTATTACGTCATTATTTTTGCACCAACCTAATACATTACGATGATGAGAAATGTGACTGAAACAGACATACCTGATCAGGACATTGCAGATTCTTCTTTGGATTTTGTCAAGAATCTCTAAATATATGGCAGAAGCAACAGAGCAGATGTGGCAGAAATATTCAATGATGAACAAATGGTAGATTTATAAATATGGAAGATATAATCTGGTGAGAAAAAATGCCTAGTGCTACACAGCAAAACTTTATTAGTAGCAGACTGACCAACTGACTTAATATAATCATTCCAATTCATATCAGTGAAAAACATTAGACTGATAGAAAAATTTTACAATTTACAAAATGATAATTCTAAATTAGATAAATGAAAATTAATGAAAGCTAAACTAAAAGGGATGAAAGTCTCTTTAGAAATTGATAGAAAATGATTTTTCATTTTCTCATGGATTTGATAGGAAGATATTAAGAGAATATTAAGAGAATATTCTTTTACTGTTGCAGTTTACGTTGTAGAGATTCTGCAAAGTGAATTAGGTGATCCATCATATCTCATATGTGCTAAATGGGGTTAAAATCTGGAGAGTTTCAGGGTCAGGGCAACATTGAAGTTTTCTTCATTTTTCTGAAATTATTCTTATATAAACTCACTTGGTGTAAAGGGACACATTGTCCTGCTGAAAGATGTCACTGCCATCATAAAAGACTGTAGCCATGAAGCAATGTATCTAGTCTTCAATCATGTTGAATTAGGTGAGACACATTAAAGTACCTTCTCTATGTTTTCCCAGCAGAATATTCTTCAAAACCTACACATCATTTCTCCAGTATGCTGCACCTTATTCAAGAGAAAATTAACTGGAATCCTTCTCACATTGATACAAAGTCCAAATCCAATGCTTGCATGAACATTGAAGACAATTTTGGTGATGGACATTGCTTAAGCATGGTCAGTCAGTTATGTGCCATGTGTGATACATGCAATCATGTATCTTTTGATACATGACTAATGAGGCAGATTTTTTTCCCCCGCAGTAGGTTGCCATTTCTTTCTGCAGCAGACCAGTTACCATCCAAGGCTATAGAACCTGGTCTGTAATGGATTTGAGTGGAATTCGAACTGGGCTCTCTCTTAAGCATGCTAGAGTAATGTATTGCATCTCAGATTGAGGAATTGGAGAGCCAAGTTCAAATTCCAGTCAAGTTCTTCATTGAATTCACTTAAAAGCTGATACCCTTGGGAAAGGTATGTATCCAAATCTTCTCCCCCCAGCTACGGATTAATAGTAAGAAAGACTGGGCTCTATAGCCTTGGATGGCAACTGGTCTAGGAGAAGGAAAACTCTAAATTCAAAATTGTATGCAGCCCTGGTGAAGCATATACTATACATTACAAATGCTCTCTTCAAACATGCCTTTGTTGTATACCCGACCACCTTGTTCTGCAGGGAAGGGGTCTTTCCGTTGACGGTCTTGTGGCGATCATAAGAAAATTGTCTTCCTTTCTTTCTTTTCTCGGCCACATGATTGCTAGTTGGTTTATTCAGAGGTAAAACAAGAACTTCAACAAAAGAGATTTTTAAACTTATCTATTCTATTAAACACGTCAATATGCACATTTTTAACTAGCCAGTGGGGTCACTATCACCTCCACTGGGGTGCAAGTGCCCGAAGACATGAAATAACTACATATGATCTCTTCTATGTGTAAAACTTAACTCACTGAAAATACTTTCTCTAACATTCCCACATTTGGCTCAGCTAATCAAAATCTACATCCCAAGGTCAACCTCAGAAGGTCTGAGCCAAATACACTGCCACTAAAAAATAATAGTCTGAAACTATTATTTAGCATTCCTTATGTAACTATCAAAAAAAATTAATTTCTGAATTTTATTACAATTACATTATATTTATCACCTTAAGACAGCATGGAAGAGTAGGCTCATAAAATTAACATGAGAAACTTTGTGGATAGCATCTTGATATACAATCTGCAACAAGCAAAGTGACTGATGATTGCTTAACCTGAGACAGGCCTATGGTTATGCAACAAGTTGTGCAGCATTAGTCACACAACTTTATTCATCTTGATAAAAACTATCTGGAATTTGTGCCACATTAACCCTTCTTTTGGCTCATACTTACCAGGAAAGCATCTATTCACTGCTTGTCAACAAATTTAGCCACTCTTTACCATATCAGTAGTTGTTTTATCTCCTTGAACTGATACCAATAATACTTATCCCAATTGAATGTTAACACCCTATAATTTGTGCTGTTTTAAAAATATTATTTTCATCTTGTTTTCTGACTATAGCAATTTGGCCGTTCTCAGATCTTTGTTCTTGCCTGGAAGTAGGTTTTTCTGCTTACATAACTCTGGTGTTATGTGTAGCTGTTGTGAGACAGTAGCTGTTATTCTTGCTATATGTTGATTGTCATATTTTAGCTCCTCAATGTGTGTTTTATATAAAACAATGTCAGAATGGAGATCCTTGATTTCAGGAAAAGAAAGCATTGGAATTGGTTTGATGAAAATGATCAGCAGACCCCACCAAATTTCTGGATTTAAAAAATATGTTACACTAAAAAACATTGACTCAGATAAAGATCATAAATAATTTGGACAGATGCATAGGAAAGCAAAGTTTTTCTTCTCCTAGACTAGTTGCCAATCAAGGCTATAGGACCCAATCTGTCATGCTATTTACCCATAGTTTGGGGGGGAGAAGAGATGGATAGTTTTTCTTCCATCTTATTGTTGTTGCTTTACAACACAATTCAGAATTTATTTTGACACTGAAATAGTATACAAGCCATATAGATCTGAAAATAAATTCATTTTCCAATCTATTCTTCTTGCTTAATAGAAAGCATAAAATTAGTTGAAAGGAAAATAATTTAAAATTAATTATTGCAAGATTGTATATTTGACAAAGTAAAAGAAGATTGTTTTTTTAATCCAAATTAATGTAACTGTACCTTGTTCAAGCCTGCATCAACCCAGACATATGCTCTGCTACAACCCAGAAATCACTTTTTCTACCCATATTATTCTTTTCAAAGCAAACATTTAATGTAATGCTTACCATTTGTAAACATCTGCAACACTTTTAGTATCCCTCCTCCAGTAATGCAACAGAAAATAGGCAAACATGCATGCAAAAATAGTAAAAATTATTTTAAATTAGAATCAAATGAACCACCCACAATGCCTCCACAGAAATTAATGAGTCTACAAAAAGCACCTAAGATAATCAATCTGCCTTTAACTCATTTAACAGGTAATCACTTTGCTATGAACAATTCATATGAAACCTGAGAAAAAAAATGAACCTTCATTTTGAAGATAAAGTTTTGAAAGAGAAAGCTACAGTCATATTTCTTTAGACATTGTAAGAAGTGAAAAAAATTGAATATATATATATATATATATATATATATTTATATGGATAAAAGTTTAAAATAATCCAAGAGAGATGAATCATTTCAATAAATGAAGACACATTGACAATCTTCAAAAAAAAAAAAAAAAAAGACAAAAAACAGTGCCTACAAATTCTGTTGGAGAAAGTGTTGTAAATTAGCAAAGAATGTTTATGAATTGGAAATGAGAGTTTATCCTGTGCTAATAAAAATATTCCAACATCCTCTTTATATTTCAATGTAATAAACTAAAAATGGAAATCCATTTTTATTGACTAATTCACAAAACTATCTCCCAGGTTATCTAGATTATTTTATAAATTTTATTTTTAATCTTATATAAAATTATTACAAAATATAAATGAAAATTACATTACCATGTCATTCCTATTCTGACTAACACATTGGCTTTTAGTTTTTCTGATATTAATCTATTCTTGTGAGCATGAAAGTCATTTGTTCTGATATTAAAAATAAAGATAAAATGAAAGAATATCTAAAATTATTAAATGAAGTCTAAGGTGGATAAATAAGACCAATTCAAATTCATTTATCTCAGACTGTAAAAAGTAATTAACATCTTAATTATTGCTTTTAAGTGCTCCTTGAATTGAATGCAGAAAGTGTGTTAAGACACAAGCTGTGTTTTTAATCATTAATACACCAGGCAATGATATTAATTCTTCAACTAGTCACTCCAAAAATAGATTTTACATGGTTTGATAATTATTACAATGCAGATTTAACAGCAAGAAGTTTGGTCAAGAATATTCTTTTTTTTTTTTTTTTGTGATGGCTTTAACACTTGTGAATTGAGATTCAATAGTAAAAAGGCTTAATTATGATGATGATGTATTATTATTAAAAACAATGATTTGGCATGATTTTACTTACGACTGACCATTTAAGTGCAGTTAAGACAGAGACTGCAATACTGCATAAAAGTCAAAGGTCATATTAAACTATAATACATTTTTTAATAAATTATCTACTTGTAAATTAATAATTTCTACCCCTTTTTCCAGAGACGATACATTGGCTTGATGAGTGTTATTTGCATTAACTAAACTTCATAGTTTGTTGTGAGAGTTTAAAATTTGTGGGAAAAATAATCATTAACCTACAAAAATTGCCCCGTATAAGTCTTAGACCATCTTGCCCAAGTTAAGTAAATAGAATGTTTTTAATCAAAAAAGCAAAGTTTATCTTGTATTCCAAAGACAAAAAAATACCAGATTGTTAGTATTTTGTATGATTTCCTTTAGCTTGAATCTGCCTCAGAAAAGATGTATACAACACTATTTATATTATTCAGACTATTGTCTTCATCTTTGTTGCCATATTTATCACAACATTTTGGCCGTTGTACGCTCCAGCCTTCTTCAGGTGGTTGGAATGTTGAACTGAACCCTTTATTTCACTTGCTTGGGTAGACTGTTCTAGTTCCACATGCCATGTCTAATGGATGTCAGTTATCAGTTATCTCCTGTTAATTCCTCTCTCCAAGTTCTTCACCGCAGGTATTGAAGAAGGCCAGAGCATACAATGGACAAAATGTCATAATAAATATGGCGAAAAAGATGAGGACAATAGTCCGAATAATGTAAATAGTGTACATAATACCTCATCTCAGAAATATAGACAGATACTAGATTTATACAAATCCTTTATTAATTTTGTGCCCTACTATTTAACCTATAAATGGGAGATATATTCATACCTTTCACATGGGTATTTGCATAGAAAGGAATGTAGGAAACTCAACAACAATTTAAAGTTGGCTCACCAATTTCTCATTCCAAGCTACTAACCACTGTACCACTTGCACATCATGTACAAAATTGTAGAGATGGTATGGTAGTAATTTATTTTTGTATGTGTGTGTGTCTGTGTACAAGAAGTCTTTCCTTCAAAAAAAACAAAAAAAAACAAATAAAAAAAATATTTGGTCAGATTTTGGGAAGTGGGCGAGTTTGAAAATTTTTCATCACCCCCTTTATAATCTATAAAGAATTACTATCAGAAAAATTTGTATCAAATCTATAGACATAATATTAATCATTGCACATGCAAGAAAAAACTTCATGTAATTAGGTCTTATTTTTGGAGTATTATTTCAAATTGTTCTTTTTTTTTTTTTGTTTTTGATCCATCTGTAATTTTAAAGCAGTGTGGTTGACTTTGACCGAGCTCCTCTCAGACAAGGTTAGCAAGAAGTAATTTTGTCAAATTCAATAACAGCATTAACTTCCGGATCAATATTGCTTCTAGAATTTCACAGCCATTTCTCCTGCTCCACCTGCTGTTCCATCCCTCAATGCTTTTTTTTGCTGTATTTAGATGAAACCAGTCTCTCAGAACTGAAGATAATATGAGTATCAATTTCAGTCAAGAGAGAGAGAAAAAACAGTGACAACAATTCTATAAAAATATTTTTTTTTTTAAATCAAAGGGTGAAAAGAGCCGCAACATATAATAGGAATTTATAAATGTTATGTGTCATGTAATTATAGTGAATGTTCTCTTAAAATAACCACTTTTTATGGTTCAATGCTTTCTTTCCTAATTTTAATAAACAAAATGGCAATAAAAGTAATGAAAACATTAATAATTATAATACTATTTTAATGGATAAAAACATTATATATACAAAAGGTACACTGAAAAATTCATAGTCCAACCTACTTAACCAAAATCAGAACAAAAACCAAAAATTTTTTAAATCCTTTCTTGGCTGAGTCAGCACCTCTTCATATGTATACAAAGGTAAATCAATATGTCTGTAACCTAATCATAAAAAAATTATTTTACACAACAAATATTTTTCAGTATAATCTCCTTTTATTGTTAATGTACTTATATCAATGCTTGTCCATTAATCATATAGACTGAACATTATACAGTGAATATTTCAGATTAAAATTCAGTAACAATTATATAATATATAAGCTTATATACTTACTGATCCATTCTTGTGTAATGTGTAGTTGAGAGTAGGAAAATATGAACTAGCAATATTATAAATTAATGTATTTTTGTATACTTCATGATTATAATGTTAAATAAAAAATTTCCTTTTACATATAAATATTGATAAAAAAATACAAAACTAAAATGATTTAAGAAGTTATGTTTTATGGTTTTGCCTTTCATGTGCTTATAATTTTATGGTTTCATATCATTTTGCTAAAAAATGTTTTTCTCAGAAAATAATCCAATTTATTGAAAACATGAACATCAATAAATAATAATGTTGCCTTAAATTTTCCTTTAAAATGTTTTTCTTTTCTACAAATCAATTATTTTATCCTTTTTTTCATGACTCTTATGACAGGGTATTTGTGAAAAAAATCATTCTTGTATGATTACTTCCCCCCAAAAAAGACAAGTCTTTAATTTGAGGAACCAGGGCAATGTGAAACAAATACACAATTCATGAGATCAAGACATTATGAAGGGAAATAAAAACAAAAAAATACAAGTGTGTGTGTGTGTGTGTGTGTAACAAATAAATAAGTGCACATTGAGGTCAACACCCAGCAGCAACAGTGTTTCAGCCTTAAATGCCATCTTCAGGCCTGAAGATTATGTTTAAGCATGAAAGACTGTCGCCGCTGAATGTTGACCTCCATGTCAACTTTTATATTTGAATATCGTCTATTACTGATATTGAGCACTTTAATCCATAAATATAGCATACTTTAAAAACTAATTATATATATATATATATATATGCAAGCTTCATTAAATATGACAGACAAGGTGGTTTGATATAATTTCTCATATGATCTTATAAATTTTTTTGTAGATAAATCATACAAAAACTGCCAAATTTGGACAGTTTTTGTATAATTTATCTACAGAAAAGAAAAAAATTATAAGATCTTATGAGAAATAGCACACAAGGGTTTACAGAGGATTGAGAACAAGATTAAAGAGACATGTTTAAGGAAACGATACAGAGAAGGACGGGGAACAAGATCAAGGTATCAGAAGATGTCGATTGGCATTACACTTGAATATTTGAAGATTATAGTTATAAGAGTTTTCTCAGTTATAAAGTACTTCCTGACAGGTAGGTCCCTGAATGTAATTGTTAATGGCCAGGCCTCTGAGTCCCAGGAGATCAACACAGGCATCCCCAAGGTTCACTTATTGTTCCAAACCACTTCCACCTCTATATAAATGATCTGCCTAAGAGTATTCGATCATTTGTGAATATCTATGCTGATGATACAATGGTATATGGGTGCTCTTCCAAAACTGGCTGGTCTCATTCAATACCTCAAAAACCAAACTAGTGACCTTCCATCATTGTCAATTGAACCCAAACTTTCACCATTTGTGATGAATGGATGTTCCCTCAGGGTGGCCCCTGTGCCTACTGGGACTTAAACTCAACCCAGACCTCCTCAAGTGGAACTTGTACATATGACCCCCATTGCTGAAGATGCTGGGAAAATGTTCAGTTCCCAGTACCATTCCTTCTAATATCCTTGACCGTTACAAGAGCCATATCAGGCCAAAAATGGAATACTACTGCCATATTTAAGGAGCTGCCGAGTCTTCATTTTACACTCTCGATAGAGTCCAAAAGCATTTCCGTGTCCTTGTAGGTGACAAATTACTTTCCACTCTGCAACCCCTTTCTCACAGACAAGATGAGTCGCAAGCCTCTCACTGCTCTATCACCATTTCCATAGAGATTGTTTAGATGAACTATACTTGTTAGTTCAACCAGTCCTGACCTTTACAGCTAAGACCCACTACACCATGCCCATTATAGTGAACCACCCTCATTCCCTTCATATTCTCCCGATGAGATGTAAGTTCCAGTCAAGCAGCTTCTCCCCACAAACTGAGTTGTGGAACCAACTCTCAAAAGACTGCTTCCCCGATAACTACAATTTTAATGTGTTCAAGCCTAGGGTTAACCATTATCTTCCGCATAGCCGCATAAGCTTACTCTGTAACCATCTATCACAAGTGAACCCAGGGCCTTGATTTTTTTTTTAATAAGTTTTTTAAATTTGTCAAATTTCTAAAATGAAGAATTTTTATTGGTCTTTTTCCAGAAGACTAGTCGGTACAGCAATTGAAATAGTAGACTTATAATCAAGATAAAGAGAATTAGTCCTGAGGAGACAAGTATACTATTTAGATTTTCAATATAAGATGTACTTATTTTTTTATGACAGATTGGAATTTACAAAGATTTTTGTAATTGTTTTCCTAATTCTATATTTTTGAATTAGATTTCAATCGTTAATTTCCAACATATTTTAATGTCTAAGCAAGATTATTAAAACTACGTGACTGCTAGAGAAGTAAAGGTAAGATGTGTATAGAGTCACACATTAAATAGAACCAGAACTATTGACTACAATTTAATGTTATTTCATTGTGCTTGGAAAGTATTACATCAAATGTTCTCTAATATAAAGGATTTTATTAAGCTTTGAAAATATGTTTTTAAATATTCAATACAGTAACACAAATGAACCTAAAGAAATATGTGATAGTTTCCTTACCCCAAAGGGTTCACATGACAGCAGACTCGCAGAAATTACAGCTAAATACTTTTATATATATATGTAACAAATCTCTATTTTTATATTTTATGGAACATTAAAAAATTTTAATATTTTATTTACCATTTATCTACTGAGGAAGCATCTGGTTAGCAAAAACAGCAATTTAACCTTGCTAACCAGTTGCTTCCTTTGTAGCTAAATGGCATAGCACATCAGGCTATATGACAGTTCCATGCAGGATACAGGTTTAATTCCTGTCGGAGGACACATATTTTCTTTGAGATTTCTCAGACATTCATGCCAGTAATACAGTTTATTATAAACAGAGCATTTACTTAAATATTTGTATCTATAAAAATAATGTATAAACGAAAAAATATATTAAAATAATTTTCAGACTTGGTCTATTTCATAATATATATATATATATATATATATATATATATATTTTCAAAAGACTGTAAAATATCAATCCTTAGCATTTGCATTATAAACTAACTAGTACTTAGTATTATTTCCAAACTAGTGTAGACATATTGTGGCATACAATATGACCTATTTGTGATGTATTTTTATTATATTGTGTGTTGCGTATTGTTTAGCTTCTCTTCAAAAAAGACTGTGATCAAAACCAAAAGGGTGGCACCCATGAAAAAAATTGCCATCTGCATCTTTGTAGTCATTTATTTCCAGGTACAAGCAATTTCCTATTTTTCCAAAATGGATCAGTACAGCCAGTTGAGGATACTATAACAACGTAGCAGTGAAAGTGTTAATAATATCACAAACACAGCCAGACTTGAAGGTTTAGAGACTCTTATGAAATGAGTCAAAGAATAGGATCTTGAATGTTTATCATGAAAAATGATATTTAATATTGCCACAAATTACCTTGATCTAAATTAGACAGTCATTAAATTTTGATTTATATTTGTTGGAGCAATCCAAAGTTGGCAGGGAGTCATATTTATGTTGCTCCAAATGAAAGAATAAACTTACAAGCAATAGATTGAGAGATCAGCACACAAAGAGGTGGACCGATGGTAGGTGCTCCAAATATGTTGGTAGACTGCAATTTGTCTCGTAGACAGTATGTTTGATACAAAAGAAACTCATCAAAATTCATGCAGCTTATTTGTGGCCAGCTATTGACATAAACATAAATCAGAAATATTAAGCAGTAAAGAAACTTTTTCTCAACTTTCAACTCTACATAAAAAAACATATGAAACACTCAGCACTTGTTTTTCTACATCCTTGCTCCACCTGTGCACCCAGTCATTAAATAATTCTGGTCATGATTTGAAGAAGGAAGTTTTTGATTTCTTGAATTTTGTGAAACTGCTTAATGAAGTGAAATCTAGAGATTACAGGCCTGTAGAATCTGCTACATGCAGAAGAACTTCCCATTCCAACTCCATCATCATTTGTTGTATTGTATTAATAGCAACATGTTCAGAGGCAAACATGCAGCAAAACCACTGGCCAATATCTTTGCCCAGAAAAAAAAAAAAAAATTTTTTCTCTTCTAATGCATCATTTAAACAAACCAACAGTCCAACTATTGAATTATCAGTTATGTGCCATGCGTGATACATGCTTAGGCGATCATGTATTTTTTTTCCCACAGTAGGTTGCCATTTCTTTTTGTGGTAGACCAGTTGCCATCCAAGGCTATAGAACCCAGTCTGTTGCTATTTACCCATAGCTGGGGGGAGAAGAAGAGGATTCATACTTTTCCCAAGAGTATTAGCACGTAAGTAAATGTAATGGATTCGACTGGAATTTGAACTCAGCTCTCCGATTCCTCAATCCGAACCGCTACTTCACCATAATTGGACATGAACAATTTGTCAAAGTTGCAGCAATTCATAATGAACAATTCTATTCTCACTAAACAAACATATATTCCCCAGAAGAATTAGATTGAGATGGTGTAGAATGTTCGTGAATTTCATTTTGAAATCTCATAATAAATCCATTCTTCATGGCCAATGACTATCTTGTTCTGCATCAAGAAAGAAAAAAAAAAATGTTTAGACGTTGATTCATTTTTGTTTCTGTAAAGTCATGGTGGAACCAATTTCAGAGATTTTAATAATTGATAAATTGCATAAGCATCAGTTGAAAAAAAAACAAAAAAAAAAAACAAAAAAAACACTCTCAAATTTCTCTAAAATTGTGTAAAAAATGGTAGTGAAAACTTTTGTATCAAGTAAATACACATGCAGTACAAAATTTACTGTATGACAAATCATTTTCCTTTTTTATATTCATCTATTGCATTAATTAATGGAAACATTATGAAAAAGAAAATTCCATTAAATCTCATCCAGTGACAAAAAAAAAAAAAAAGCTTTTCCCTGCTTCTCCACCTGCACAAATAAAAAATGAAAGTTGTTGGATATCAGAGTTTATATTGATATTTCAAAAAGATCAATCACTCAAATCATTATGAGATAATTTCCTTCAAAAATTCATGTACCTTCAAACTTCTGTCTTGATCTTCACCTGAACACAAACCAAGAGAAAAAAAAAAGTTTTGATTGAAGGTTAAACTTACAAACATCTGTAATCATGATTTAAGTATTGAGAAGAATCAGTAATTTTTAATAACAAAAACAATTTTAAAAAAAAATAAAGATATTCCTCTGGCTTTATATGCTAGGAAGCTGATAAGGAATGATTCTGAAAAATTTTCAGCCTGACCAAGAAGCCCAATGCCCAACATTTTGATGTTTGGTTATATTTGATAAGTATGTTAGGCAAAAAAATTTTCAGCACCTCCTTGTACAATGTATTAGCATGTGTAGTATTGTTCATTTTTAAAAGCACTTACTCAATGTCTTATCTAAAACAAAAATATTCAAAAGTTTCTTTTCATCATTTGCTATGATGCATCCACCAGAACATTATCAAACTGTAAACTTACTAATTTCTGTACTAAGTTAAATGACCATTTCTATTTTTGATGCATTTTTTTAACCCACTTATGAGTCAGTATCACTTCTATATAAATAGAAAATTATTACTGAAAGTAGTGAAAAACAACAATCACTAGAAATGGTGCAATGTTTTCAATACTAATTATTATTGGTAACATTTTGAGAGAAGTGCAGCAGTCATTCAACTACATAATTACTTGATATCAATTATTGTTGGTGTACAACAGATAAGATACTAATTTGAAGATGGAGTCTTATTGGCAAACTTTAAATACTAACTATATGAAGAAATAAATTTAAAATCTAAAGATGAAAAAGTTTTCAACTGTGTAGTCTATGTCTAGTTTAAAAATAAAGAAAAGTAGCCTGCATACACCTATTATACAAAATTTTGTTTATTTCTGTGAAAAAAAATTATTTTAACCAAAGAAGTTTGCGTGACCTTTTGTTGCTAATTACTATTTGTGAGAACTACCATATATACTTGAGTATAGTAAAAAAAATTATGATCCATTATTTTATACAAAAAAATAGGGGGTTGCACTATACATAGGTAATTTTTTAGGGGAGGGGTAAAATTCATGTAAAAAATTCAGGGGGTCACACTCTGTTCAAATATATACAGTAAGTCATTTTTCATGAAGTCAAGAGTCTTTAATAAAATAAAGATTTTAGTTAAAATAAACTCTAGTGTAAAATAAATTTGAACAAATAAGAATTATCTAAATTTTTCTTCATTGTTGGGACAGATTTTTGTTGTTTTCCTCAGAGAAACAATTTTTTGAGCTTATATCCATTTTCTCAGATGTGTCTAAATATATTTCTAAACATATTTATAAAATAGCTCACTGACAAGACAGATTCCCAAGAATAGACCTTATTTTGCCTATAAGAGAATAAATCTGGATGTGTACTGAAATTCTTTAACATGTTTTTAATAAAACTGCTTTTGACAGTTTTATTAAAATATTTATATTATATTAATAATATTTGATCTCCCTTTATGAGTGCTACAAGTTCAATGTAACCCCTTACTAACTTCACATCATCAGCAGCTAAACCAGTTCCCCCACCAGGCCCTTCTAATGAGTTGGTGGCTAGGCACCCAGCAGGATTAAAAACAAGACCTGTCAAAGGGGTCAACAGCCTTCCATTCCAATGGGATAGACAGGGTTATATATATATATATATATATATATATATATATATATATATAGATAGATAGATAGATAGATATGTGCAGCCTGTATGGGGATAACACAACATCACTGTTTAGAGGGTTTCCTACATTATGACCAGTACACAGATTTCCACAACGGATGTCTTGTGACCAAGGTGAGCCTTCAATTGAAAGAATATCAGGTGTAGTTGGCCTGGAGAGGAATGGGCTCTGCCAAGTCTGCTTGCCAAGACACACTACACATAAATAAATACCCCTCGAGCTTGCAACACAGACAATGTGAAGGGAACTGGTCATGTGCTCAGCTGCACCCTGACCTTATGACCACACCCAGTCATAGGACTGATGATGATGATTTCTTATAGATTTACTTGTGATCAATATTTAAAAGTTGTGCACTATTTTATTATTTTATTATTTTCATCATCATCTTTATAAAAGCAATTGTGGAATTAATCCGTTGAAAGAGAACTGTCCCTCACCTGCAACAATAAATTTATATAGTGACGTTAGTTTATTGTTAAAGTCAACATAAGTTCCTGTTTTGATTGTCTCATATGCACACTAAAGCAGTTTAACAAGGTTTTAGCAATAATCTAATGAGCTTTTATCCAATTAAAACTATCCGCTTCATTTATTAAAATACTAAGTACTTTCTTTCATGAAACTATGATCAAGATTTTAATGATGAGGTACTGTTTTGTTTAAATTAGAATATTTTGATAGAAAGACAAATAACATCACACACACACACACATATATATATGAAAGACATTATTTGTTTTTTAAATATCAGAGCTAATATGAGTTAAAAGTTTTAATTTGAAATGTTTTAAAAAAAAATCTTTAAATTAATTATACCTTGTATTGTCATACATTCCACTGAACACTAAATATATAATACTTATTTCTTTAGTTGGATCTTTTTTATTCCAAAAATTTCTAATATTAAACCTTTATCACTCTCAGGTTAAAATAATTATTTATACCAATTATTGTAAAAGAAACTGACTTTCAATTAACAAAGAATGACAAAACTTGTAATTTCATAAATCAAATATGGAAGATATTTTAAGGTTATTTAATATCACCAAACTATAATTTGACTTTTTTCTTTCATTTATGTTTTAATACAATACAACTTAAAAATATCCCCCTCCCTAAGTATTTAAAGAATTTCCTTATACACCATTTTTTTTAATACATTGATTAATGAAAATATCTTGAAAACAAAACTGACAATAAAACAATATTATGAAGAATGCCACAATTTTATAGTAACATTTTTTAGGTTTTTTTCAAAAGAGGAGGAATTTCTCCCACTTGGGAATTCTCCATTTATTATTTTCCTCTTAGGTTTGGCTTTAATGTTTTTATTTCTTTATGGTGCTAGCTTTTGTCATATTTTTAATTTTCATCTATTGCAGTTTTATTATTATATAAAATAGTGAAAGAATCAAATGAAAATCTATTCAAAAAAGAATTTATTTTTAAAATACTAACACACAAAACTATTTCTGGTTTTTATTGAAAGCTTTATAAATTGATATTTTTTTCTTTCTTTTTTTTTTTTTTTTTTCTAAGTGCCTTGTCCCCCCAACTCCCCATTTTTCATTTAAAGAAAACAAAATTAAGGTGGCACTATTGACAAATATGATATGCAGAGATGCTTTATGAATTCACAATACAAAGGAAGAGACAGAGAGATAGCAATGCATGATGGGAAATGAATGTCACAAACTGAAAAATCTATTGACAATGTTGACAACAAGCCAGACACACATTTCTAACAAAGATGCCGGCAGATTTTGGTAATGATAATAAAAAGTCATGCATTCAAAGCCAATTATTCCAAATTGGTTTGGTGTGCAATAATGGGAGAATTGGGAAGAATGGAATTTTTTTTTTTTTTGTGGTATGCGTAACTGGGAAGAATTAATAGAATGTAAGAAGATAGATAAGAGAATGAAAAGAAATAATGCTTCATCACCAACAGAAAGAGAAAATCTGTTTGTGAATAGCACACATGATCTTATTATTTTCCCTTGAATGCAAAAGAAATTCAATAAGCTTCAGACAAGGAAGGTAAGATACCAACCGGTTAACAATGCACAAATGAGTATGCGAGTGTGTGATTGTGTGAGTGTGTGTGTAGCTGCCTTAACACATTGGTATATAGATATAGATAGATACAGACTGGTATAAAGAAGAATTTTCATGTTTATTTATTGCGCATATTTAACAGTATACCTTTGTTTATACATTAATACAAACATTTTGAGTGAGTGTTTGTAGATTAACAAATTGTTTTTATAAATATATATTTGTTTACATATATTTCCATGTTTATGTGTGATCAGAGAATGTGAGAGGTGGCTGCTGAAAAGTTCTCAGCCTGACCAAGAAGGGATTTTAAAAAAATTCTGATGGAAGAATGGTTTGGACACTCTTGTATATTTCAATGGCTGGAGAAATAGTGGTTTTGATAAGTGAGTTTCTCTAAAAATACAGTAATATTATACTATATATTTTTAATATTATAGTATATTTACAATATTTTACATATAAGTATATTAGCATATATATGTAAGAAATAAATTTTGTGTATTTACTAGACATGTGCAAAAGTTTCCAGCATTTTTTCTGTATATTCAATCATTTGTTTTTCTAGTATGATTATATATTAGAATAAATTACTTTAATAGTTTTGAATGTGGAATTTACTGAATATATATATATATATATATATATATATATATATATATATATATATATATATATATATATATATATTACACACACAGAGTTCTCTGGAAAAGAATTTCAAAATCTCTTTTGAGTCATTTGGTTATATTTTTAGAGGTGATTCAGGCTAATTCAATGAAAATTCCTGCTAAGAAATCTCGTATATATATATATATATATATATATATATATATATATATACACACACACACAAACCATATATACCTGCATATCATGAAACTTTTGAAGACCTAATTTTGAATCTAATTTGACTACAATAAATAGAAATATAGTTTGTTCAAAGACATAGACAGGACCAGCAATACATATGCTAATTTTATATCCCATGTATGATGCAACCCCCCACCCACTTAAAAACAACTTCTAAAGTCAAATGACATGTCAGTATATATATATATATATATATATATATATATATTTATTATAGAAAATGTTCAGAATGTGAGTTTGTGTAGACCTTATTGACTAGAATGTTGTTGTATATAAGTGGCTATGCAACAATGACCATATATATATATATATATATATATATATGAAGCATAAACATAACCACAATGTGATGACTATGCTTGAAAAATAAAAATCATTGCCATCACGATAGATACACACACACACATGTTTGTGTGTATGTTGTTATATATGTATATAAAAATCTACACATATCATGTCTCAAAAAGATACTTATACGAACACAAGTAAAATTTAATTGAAAGGTTTAATCTTTGTGCATTTTTAATGCAACTTGTATAGAAGAGGGATTGCTGCCCAAATACACACACACATTATATATATATATATATATATATATATAATCACACATTGTGTGCTTGTGTGAAGAAAATAGTATTCAATGTAAAATAACAGAGCTATTTTATTAACACTAGTGCTCAATATGCAATATTCTATCAGTCATGCTAACAGTGAGGAAAAAATGTGTGTGTGTATCTATATATATATATATATATATATATATATTACAAGCTAATTTCTATATGAATCACTTAGTGTAAATAATTAATTATTTGCATCGTCATGCAGGTTTTACTGAACCAAACAGAAAACAGATAAATATTATGTTCCCTCCAAATGAACTCCTGTAAACACAAATAAATATTTATTTTGACTTGGTTATGCATTATGTAGATATAAAACATCCATTAGTGAGCCTACACAATATTTCACAAACTATGTATTAATATACACATACAAATATCTATTATTTGCACATCTATATATGAGGGTACATATTCTCTGTGCATATAGATATTATTTCATTAATACATACATAAAGTGTATATCAAGTAAAAAAAAATCAAGTTAAAATGGTTGAAACGAACTTCTTTTATCCCCTTTTCACACAGAATAGCAAATTAGAATTCAAATGCATCTAAAAATTGAAATATAACTATAATAAGAAAGTAATTTTCTGATAAACAAACTTTTAGTTCAACATGAATGTGCTTTAGTTTGTACATAATCTGTATGGCTCAATATGTTTATGAATTAAATAAATGTTGTGTGTGTGCACTTGCCAGACTGGCACAAACATTTGCAAGAACTTGTTCATGGTGAATGTGCTTAAGACGAGCATCACATGTGTCAGCTTAAATTAAAATGCATGAGTCCTTTACACGCCTAATTTTTCAGTCACAATTCCAGGCAGAAAGAATGAAATTAAAAACAAGGAATGAAGTTGGAAATAAAGGAACAAATTAAGAATAAATAAGAAAAATGTCAAAAAATAAGATGAAGAAAGAAAAGGAAAGTGTGAATGAAAAGGTTAACAAGATAAAAAGAATGAAAGTGAAAGAAAAAAAGGATGGGGGGGCATGAAAAAGAGAAGGACAGAGTGAATGAGAGAAGGACAGAGTAAATGAGAGAAGATGAAGTAAGTAAAGGAGAGATCAAGTTGAGAATAAAGCAATTAATGAAAAATACATCAGAGTAAAAATGAAAACAAAAAATTAGTCAATGATATTTGGGACAAAATGACAAATCTAGTAACAAACAAAGATGAGGTGTTCAGGATAAAGTGAAAGGACATTTTGCCAACAATGATTCAATAACGGATATGATTGCTACGCATAAGCAATATAGATAAAAAATCACTAATATCATAAAAATCACAGCTTCTTACCTAACCATGAAATGACCACTACTAATCTCCATGGTAGCAAAAATTCAAGGTGCAAGCTTCAGGTAAATGTGTCTGTAGTTCCAAGCAGACGATGGAATGTATATGGTGAGTTCCTTATCAGGCGGCCCAACCTGCAGACCAACCCAACCGGTAAGTACTGAAGAAGCTGCCACCACTGCTCTCTCGTTTATGTTAATTCGTGTTACTGTAGCAGCAGTAGTAGTAGTAGTAGTAGTAGTAGCAGCAGCTTTGGCAGCAGCATCAGCAATGACGCTGACAACAGCAGCTGAACAAGGTTGCTAGGGAAATAGCAGTCATAGCAAGCAGGCAAGTAGGTAAAAGTAGGAAGAAGAGGAACAAGAATAGAGTAGAGAGAGGAAGTCTGAAAAAGTCGAGAGTAAGGAGAGAAAAAGAAATGAAAAAGAGAACAAAAAAGAAATATCGAGAATAAAGAAAGGTTATAGAAAGCTTTAGAGACCAGGAAGGAATGGCGATTTGAGAAGGAAGCATGAAAATGAGCATGAATTAGGAAAAAGAAAAAAAATGTTTACAGAGTGTAAGAGAAAGAAAAGAGAGAGGAAGGATTGGAAAAAGAGAGAGGAAGGATTGGAAAAAGAGAGAGGAAGGATTGGAAAAAGAGAGAGGAAGGATTGGGAAAAGAGAGAGGAAGGATTGGGAAAAGAGAGGGAGCACTGGGAAAAGAGAGAGGGAGGATAGGGAAAAGAGAGAGAAGAAAAATATTTAAAACTAGAAAAAAGAAGCATAGTGAAAGTAAGAGAGGGGGGAAAATAAAAAAGAAAGAAAAGAGTGAGACTTTGAATAAAGAGGGAAGCCTAGATTTAGAGATGATAGAAATTTTACAGTGAAGGGAAAAATGAAAATAAAAATTATTGTGGAAAGAAAAGGAAATTCAAATTACAGGAAAGAGGAAGACAATTAAAAAAATTGATGAAAGAGAAAGTCAAGGAAAGCATTGGAGTAAAATGAATATAAATATTAACAGAGAGGAAATAAAAGGGGTGGGAAAACAGAGGAAAAGAAAAATAACAAGGGTGATATAACTAAAAAAATATAGAGTACTCCACAAAAAAAAAAAAAAAAAAAAAAAAAAACACAGTAAAATGGAGATCAAAAGAACAAAAGAGAGAGACAAAGGGAGAGAGAGAAAAAGGGAGAGAAAAAGGGGAAATAAATATAGAAAATAGTCAGGTAAGAAAATCTGATAGTAATTTAAAAAAGTAAACAAAAAGTGAAAAATGTTTAAGGAGAGTTCCAGAACAAATTTCCAAACAGGACCAAATTTCCAAACTGTACCAACTCAAACCACAACAGTCAAAGCTAAGAAAGACAACAGTTATTAGCAAAGATAGCAATCACAAATTTAACAATGGAAATATAAGTCATAATAGTAGGTGAAAAGATACTAGTATAAAACTCTTGGTCTATTAAAAAAGTGTAAGACAAGGAGTTATAATAATAATAATAATAACAGCAGTTATAATTAATAATAGTGACAAATAGATTACTAATAATACTGATAACAGTAGTGGCAGTAATAATAAACTAATTTATTTATTTTATTTATTTATTTTTTGCCCAAGAGAGTCAGGAGTGCCTTGTATTGAATTTAGTTTTAGTTTGACTAACAGTAATTGTAATAGTAAAACATTTTATCAGAATATAGGGAGGGTGAGAACAAAACAATACTAAGATTAATAATAATAGTATTAGTAATAGAAATTTTAGTAGCAAGTATTTTTTATGACTAGTTACTGTAGAAGCAATAATCAAAATTAATGACTAAAGTACTATAATAATTATAGAAGAAATATCACATTAGTAGTAATATTATGACTAGTATCCAGAATCAATGAGTTATCACAAGGAGCAGCAAGGCCAGTACACCATGTGTATTCGTCTTTTACAATAATCATCAGAGTATGTAGGGTAATAATTTCTAAATGTTAATCTATTGACAAACATGTTATAGCATGTATCTATTTCTGCTTCTTTCTCACTATATATATATATATATATATATATATATATATATATATATATATATATAGAGAGAGAGAGAGAGAGAGAGAGAGAGTATTCTTAAAACAGGGAACATTTTATTAAGCAAAAAAGTCAGATACAAGTATTGTCTCGATTAAAAATAAAAACTTACGGTACCTTTCATCTAGTGCCTTGTCAGAAAAAAAAAATTGTAAAGAGGGGTGGAGACTATTTAGATGTTGAAAAATCCTGTCTGCCTCATTATGTGATATAAAAGATGTAAAAGTTTCAACATAACAGAAATAGCAGAGTATAGTTTAGGGATCTTATCAAACAATTGTCTCCTATGAAACCCTACAAAAATATCAGCCATGAGAGGTCCCAAAGGACTGCCCATTGCTACCCCATCAGTCTGTTGATACATGTTATTATCAAAGATGAAAGAGACAGACTTAGTAGCCATCACCATCAACTCGTCAAAAACATTCACAGGAAAAGATGGAAATGAAGAATAATAATATGGTATCCTTTCCTGGACTTGATGGTTGAGAGAACTCCCATTTCTTTCCATAACAGCGTACACAAGAAGTCTACATTTACTAGATTGTATCTCAGATGCTCTTAAGTCTAGGAAAATTAACCTTGTCAAAACATTTACTCATTGTACATTAATATGTTCACAGTGCAAACTTGATGCTGAACTGAGGGAATTTACCAATATTTTTCTCGCCAATGGTTATTCAGAGGATTTCATCAAAAGTAACATTAGACTTAAAATTTCTAAGTTTAATGAAATTAAAACATTTGGTCCACCTATGTGTTTTGTTTACATGACATTACCTTGAATAGATTCTTATAGTCAATCATGCACTGATAAGATCTCAAATGTCATTCACTGCTTCAATTCTGTAATAATATCGAACATCTTTGCTATTAGAAGTGCTTTTCCATCTGTCTATAAGCACGTCTTGCCCACCAGTCAACAAAGTTCTGTTATTTATCATATTAAATGTCGATGTGATGCTGACTATGTGGGTAAGACTGGAGATGCAGATTGTGCTGCACTTGCCTGTCTTTATAAGTAGACATGCCACAATAGTATCTAGGCACTCATAGGCATATGAATCTGCCATTGGGGAGCATTTATTGATTTTTGTTACTTGTGGGTCTAATTATTCAGCAGAGTTATCTGTGCTGCACAGGGCTCGGACAAAACACCATCTCAACATCTTGAAGGCAGTTGTTATCAACATGTCTCATCTAGCTCAGTGTAAGCAGAGGGAGCTTAAACACAACCTGGCACTCTTTGCCTTGTTCTAGGCAACTTTAAATTTTTTTTTCTGCCAAAGCATCAGATGAAAGGTATCTTAGTTTCTATTTTTAATCAAGGCAATTATTTTGTATCCAATTTTTTGATTAATAAAATTTTCCCTGTTTTAAGAATACTATTTAGATGGTGTGGCACTAAAAATCTTTTCATACACACCCACCCATATAGATATATATATATATATATATATATATATATATAAATAAATAAATAAATGGAGGTATGGCTGAGAAATCAGAGAGTTCAAATTCCAGTCAAGTTCATTACATTCTTATGTGCTAATACCTTTGGAAAAATTATGAATCCATTTCTACCCCTACTATGGTTAAATAGCAGGACAGACTGAGTCGTATAGCCTTGGGTGACAAATGGTCCAGAAGAACAACTCTGAATTTAAAACCTGCAGAGAATCGTTTGGGAATCTTGGTGCATACTGTGCACCTGTTTTCTTTATTTGGCTCTTCCAAAAAATTGTGGTTGGTTCTGCACAAGCCTTCAACACTATAATCAAATGATATGTGCGGGTAGTCTGTTTCTAAGAACTAAGCTGCTTGACCCTCATACACCTATATATCTTTATTATCTATGAATTGGCATGCATTCTTAGGGAAGACAGTAACATGGGTTTCCCATTACCATCAGCACAATTTTGGATTTCAGAGTTTTCTTTCTCTAAGACTGGTTACCACCCAAAGCTAGAGAGTCCAGTCTTCCCTGCTATTTTACCTAATTACTTCCTTGAGTTAGATTCATGCATTTTCCAAGTGTATTTGTGCGAAAGTGAATTTTACAGCATTGGATGGAATTTGAACTCCAATTGCCAATTCCACTTTAACCTGCCATTAAATGCTACACTACATGCACATCCATAGATGTAAACTGTCATAGATACAGTTATGACTGTTAGATCTTTATTAGGTACTCCCATAACTGTGACCTTGTACCAGATTAAGTAAATAGCCACATGCATATGTATACATAAATTTATTTTGCATATATGTATGTGTGCATGTCTACAAATACACACAGACTTATATGCTATAGAAGAGATTTTTATATTTGCAAAAAGACATCTATATCTACATTGTTACATAGACATACATACAAATAAATAAATAAAAATACCGATGACTGATATTCAATGATTTTCAAACTCTTCATCAATGATTAATTTTTTCCTTTTCTTGGCTATATTTCTCTGGACTTCAAGAGAAATATTTCTCTGCTTTGATGTTTTTGATCTATTTGTCACCACATTGGAAAAGAATTTTTATCTACAAGAATTAGACAGTAAAGAATAGAAAAGATGAGGATATTTTAAGAAATGAATCAAATCTGAGACAAATGGAAAAAAAATTCTTGTTCCAAAATTCCATCCTTAGATGCCATGCATGATGCACACTCGGGCAATCATGTCTTTTTTCAGTTCATGACTGACTCCGTATAAAAATTCCCACCATAAGCTGCCATTATTTTCTGTGTGAGACTGGATTCATACATTTCTCAAGGGTATTTGGATGTAAGTAATTGTAACAAACTTGGCTGGAATTTGACCTTAGCTCTCCAATTCAACATTCCAAGCCATTATCTAAACTTACAGCACCTGGTATTCCCAAGCAGACACTCATCTAGGTACTGAACAAGATCAATGTTGCTTAACTTCAGTAATGGAACAAAAACCAGTATTTCAAACCCTTCAAGTCTTCTTTGGTTCACTTTTCAATCTCACCTCCACCCACCCCTGAAAGATACACGATGGAAGAATAATAATGTCAGAAATATCTGTTTGCTGTTCTACTTTTATTTACATTTAACAAGGTATGCCGTTAAAATTATAATAAACATATACATTTTTCTTAGTCATTTTTCTGTCTCTGAATATATTCCTTAACATGTTTTAAATCTGTCATTTTCTACCTTTTGCAAGTTCATATGTTAATGTTGCTCCTGCATAAACATACGGTTCTTATCATTATTCTCAATCAACAGCAAACAGAAAAAAAAAAGATTATATTAAATTGTTTGATAATAAACTAGAAAAGCAAATGTTTTTCCTTGTATAAAAGATAATGACATACTCACATGAAACAAGATATTCTTTAGCAGATGTAATGTCACTTGACACTTTCATAATAAGTTCAAGTAAGTTTGGCAAATGACAAACAATGAGTGAAAGTTTTTTGGTTTTGTTTTCTCTGATAAACTAATCCCTGGATGGATTAGAATGCAAAAATAAAGTTTACTGTAAAGTTTGTAGCCAAATCAAAAAGAAACAGGTATGCAATAAAAATTTTCATACCTTAATTTCAACACTGATTTTGAGAGTTGAAAAATTGAATATGTTTTTTCTTGTTTACAAAAATGAGACAGTAACACAATTTAAACAAGAATTATATAAAAAATAAAATAAAATACAAAATAGCCCTATTTTCTCATTAATGTTTACCTGGCCACTGCCAAGACTTAAAGAAATATGTGTTGCAAAACAAAATCCTTAGATTTTTCTTGATAAAGTCGCCTGATAAAAATTTAACAATTTGCAAGGAAATTGTTAAAATTTTATTTTCTTATTTGTTTATCTTTATTTATTTTTTAAAATAATTTATTATTTTAATTTCATAAATTATTTATTTGTCTATTTTAAATAATGCATTTGTTTATTTAAAATAAGTCTTCAGTTAACGGTTTTCTTTTAATTTTTAACATTTTTTATGATCATATATGTTGACTTGGGAAAAGTGTCTAGGATCTAGGTTACAATTTAACATTTTCGCAAGAACTGATAGTCACACTTTCAAGAACTTTCTGGCTAAATTATTTTCTCTTTTAATAAGTGTAGCATTCTTGTGATCAAAGACATAAATATATATATATATATATATATATATATATATATATGAAATGATATTAAATGGAAAAATTCAGTATATTTAGCTTAGAAAAACATTAAAAAAAATTATTCAATAAAAAGCCTGTCAGCATTGAAGTCAGTTTCAATGTGGCCCTAGAAACAACTGCTATGATCAGATCCAGTGGTTCTCATTCATGGTGGCCATTATGTTTATGACTGGGTAGCCTTCAACAAGTCCTTGGTATTATGAGTTCTGTAATTGGCCTCCCTCCTGATGATGCCCCAGACACATAATACAAATGATGATGGCAAGATGATCATGAAAATTCTTGGCCATCAATTTCTGAATCATTTAGGTCATGTAGGAAGAGCAGAGTCCTACTAGAAAAATGACATCCCCCACCAATCCAGGCTCTGACCACCTACTTTGATATAGGTGATGATATTGACCCTAAGTCCCTTCAGGAAAATGTTGGGTGACATGTCATGGATCTTGTTGCTTGCAATTCACAGGGTCATCATAGACAATAACATTAATTTCATGTGCATCACCATGGGTTCTACTATAGGTTCCAAACAGAACCACCTATTCACATGGCCACTATCATCAAGTTGCTATGGTTGGCAGTTAGTGTCATGAAAATGGCAGACCTTTTCATCTCCTGTGTTAGTTTGGAAGCTGCCATGTTAATTAATTTTCTCAACATGTTTGAAAAAGAAATGAGAATGTTAAAATTTGCTACACATGCTGTGTGTGAGATTACAACATTCGATTATTCCCCATTTAGGGTCCAGTAATGATGTGTTCTCAAATATCTGGTGTGCAATCAGCTGAGGTAATGAAAGTTTTGATGTATTTGTTTCATAAATCCTGTGTTATCAAAATGAGGTGTAAAAACAGATCATAAAATAATATTTGATATGCTTTAATTACATTTTATCTTTAGATGAAAATATATTTGAATAATTGTCTGAAGAAGATAATGATGATGATGTTTTTACTTAATGAAACTGATTATGATGATGATGTTTTAAATGAAACATTGGTGATGATGTTTTAGACAAAACATTGTTTTTAATGAAACATTGATGATGATGTTTTTAATAAAACAATGATGTTTTTATTTAATGACACGATGATGATTTTAATTAGGCTGTCATTAAGTAAAGTAAAGTGAATGAATGCAAAGATAGAAAGCAAAGTTTAAAAGATTAAATCAACTGAATGTTCAATTGTCCCTTAAATCTGCTTTTTGTATCATAAAATAAAGGACAATAACCATTTGGTAGAAAACTAAGTAATTTGCTTATTTGCAAAGAAACAAAGATTTGCTTAATATTTGCTTAATAGAATTAAGTTAATTAATAGAACAAATTAGGCAATCATTATTCACCATCACTTAACATAAAAGAAAATTATAAATATTAGAGTTTAAGAAAATATTTTCAATGAAATTGGGCGTGAATAAGCAAAAAAAAATGTGAACAATTGTATAACAAATTCTCTAATAAGCTGACTACATTAGTATAAAATACATCCTTTGACAAATTATGTAGGTGAGGTCATGTCACCCAGATAAGCAAACCATTGCCAAGCTCACTTTAGTAGCTCACCAGTTTCCAGGCCATATAATCAAGATAGATAATTCTTATCCTGAAATAAATAGTAGAACATTAGTTAACAACTTAGTGTCGCTATCAGTATTAATAGCACCATTCTAAGAAATATTCCAGTTTTTCCCAGAATCCTTTCTGCTTATTTGATGAATAAATCTTCAAAAACAATTATTGTAAATACTCTGGAAGAAAACAAATGAAAAATGCTAATCCTTTCATAATTATACCAATATGATCAGATTAATTAAAATCAGAATCAACTGATTGGTCATCTAAATAAAGAGTAATAAATTTGAATTCATAGATTTTAATAGTCATTTTCTTTTTTGATCGTAAAAGTGTAAATTGATACACAGCCATACGCTGGATGGTAAATTTCAACTATGAGGGGGGGTGGCAATTAAAAGTGGTCAATACAATATAAAGCCTATAAAATGTAAGATGAATGAAGAATAAAAAATAAAAGTTTTTGAAGATTAAACCCAACTGGACAATCCTTCATTTTTGAGGGTGGAGCTTAAGTTGCTTTTTATTTTTTCATTCCTCATTTTATCTTACATGTGATATATGTGTGGGTGTGTGCATGATGTGTATTTAGGTAGCAAATTCTCTTTTAGGCATGTATGATTAAATAAATTACTCGAATTATGTCTGCTTATTTTCAGCATAATCCATTCATATTCATGGATATTTTTCCATGTGTTACTATCAAATAGTGCAAGAAATGCACTGTAACAGTTACCTTTATTTCCCAAGTACTTTCCATCTTTTTCTGAGATCATCAAGCAGACATAATGTGTAATTTATCTAATCAGACACACACACACACACACACACACACACACACACATATATATATATATATATATATATATATATGTGTGTGTATGTATGTATGTATGTATGTATGTATGTATGTATGTGTTTGGGGAAACTGAATGAAAACATGGAAGAAATTTATTTATTCATTGTCAAAAGTCTGACCATAATTTAATTTTAAATTAAAGAATGCAGATTAAATTCAAAGACAGGAAGCATATGGCAAAAATGTATTGGAAGTTCACTAATTTCTGAGTATTCCCCAGTAAATATAAACTCAGGATCATACAACATTTATAAAAACTAATGATATTACAATGTGGGATATTTAAAAACAAATGCAGTAGAAAGCTGAATGAGGTAGGTTAGACCAAAGCAATTGTTATACATTTGATAAATTTTAAACTTTTAAATTCTTGGCATCCAATGTATGTAGATGCATATAAGTAGCCAACCTCATTACAATGTATATCACATTTGGTTTTTTTTTTGTTTTTGCACTGAGACAAAAAATTTAAAATATACATTTAAACTTTAACATCCCTGTATCTTCATTTTTTTTCTCTCAATGTAGAATTAGATTCAACATTTGTTGTATCTCATTCCATTCCCTTATATATGTCCATCGATAAAAATCATAATTTAGTCTGAAGAAATCCTTTTGAAGGATTTCTTCCATTTTGTCTTTCCATTACATACAATTAGTCTGATATATAGATCTGTGTACATCACACACACACACACACATATATTATAATGTGTGATATTTAAAAGAATAGTGCGATATAAAACTAAATAAGGTCGGTTAAAATTAAAATTTTGTCCTTCTATTACCTACTATTAGTCTGATATATAGATCTGTCTACATCATAAATATATATAATTATGAATTACTTATTTGATTTGTCCTAAGTATCTTTGGTACCGCTGCAATTAGAAAAGATATTAGACAAGAATTACATCTGGTAAACTATTTTATATATTTTTTTAATTACATGCCTTTCTTAATTATATCAACACAAAATTAGTGACTAATTAATCAATGTAAAATACTACTAGCACAAATATGAATGACCAATTGAATTTGCTAGTGTCATTATTTTTAACTGTACATCAATAATACCACAATACAATAATACTACTCATTACCTACAATGTGTGAGAAACTAAAGCATACAGGTGTCCTTCGTAATGGTCACTTACATCTTTTCTATGTGTCATATCCTTTCAGCATATGGACAGTAATGGCTCTCCACGACTTCTATTCCTTTGTAGCTCTTAGTAAAGTTTGTCATTTCACCACCTGCTCACACTTCCTGTTCTATCATCCATTTACATTTTACTCTTTAGGTAGGTTACTCATTGCTTCCCTCTGCCCCTCTTGTCTTCAATATTCCATATAAATTCATTTTTCCAAGTTAAATTCATTCTTCAGAAATTTCAATTTTCTCTTTCTGATTCTAAGTAAAAACATCCTTTTCATTTTCCTTTAATCTTCCTTGTTACTCAGTCCATGATATTCTCAGTATCCTTCTGTAGAACAATATTTCTTTTGCCTCAAGTTTCTTCTTTGTTTCCTGTTTCTTAATACTTTCAGCTTTTGGAAAGCATCTTTCATTTTATTTCATTCCTTCCTTTTATGTATCATCCAAAGTTGCAAATAAAACTAGTGAGAGATTTCCCAAAGATTTCTGCCCTTCTGCAATGAATGAGTGGCCATTGGTAGAGAATGCAATGAATGAGAAACCATTGTCAGAGAATGCAATAAATGATGAAACATTGTCAGAGAATGCAATAAATGATGAAACATTGTCAGAGAATGCAATGAATGAGTGGCCATTGGCAGTGCATGCAATGAATAAGGAAGGGTTGGAAAATTTACCATGAACCTACTTGACAAGTTTGTGCAAATAGATGGAGAAACAGAAAGAGAAGTTATGAAGGGGAAAGCATTGTTAAGAACAAGTTGCTAAGTTCCATCACTCATATCTTGAAGGGACTGAGTGCATAGAGATTTATTAGTCGATTAAGATTAATGAGATATTGAAGAAGGTTACCGTAAGAAAACAATAGCAAATGGAAACAACCAAATTAATTCTGCCTGGAGTTCCTCATATTAATAACCTGAACCAGTGCTTGTTTATCTTTATTTTCGACATGTAAGAGCCTTCAAAATTTATATTCTAAAACTGTTGACAGATTTTGCACTCAGACCAACAGTAAAATTTATACTTATTGTCAGAACCGCCAACCTCTTCTGCTTTGCTTTTTTCTTGTGTCTGAAACTAGACAATCATGATTGTTTGATACAATTACTTTGGATCTGTAGTCTATCATTTGCTGATACACATTGCAACATGAAAGGAATAGATACACTTCAAAAAGATTCTTTTAAATACATCCATGCAGAAACTTTTTTTCTACTTATTACCATAAGTTCTGTACATCAACTGTACAAAAAAACATACGTAAAATTTAAAAAGCAAACTATATACAGATGCACAAATGATTTTTTTCCTGCTTGTTAAAGTGCCACCCAAAACTGATACCATGAGTAAAAAAAAAAAAAACATTAAAAAATGTTTTATTTCTTTTCATAGTAAAAAAAAAAAAAATGAAATACTTCCAAAAATATGAGATTTCTTTAACCTTTTGAGCCCTGCATTGCTGAACAATTTTAATCTTTCTGCTTGAGCTCCTCAGTCAAACTTCACAAATAATTCGTATGTAAGGTTTCATGGTAGATATAAAAATAGTTTCAAGTGTTTACCCACCATTCAACCGGTAGCTGGGCATTAAGTCATTTTTCTCTACCACCGGTAAAGAGGTGATCAGGGCTCAAAGGGTTAAATGCTGATATCAAATCACTTCCTATTTATAATAAATATCATCAGACTTAATTATTACTAATTATTAAAGTAACATCACTTGTATGCAACTAATTAAAAAAATACAAACAGATAAAGGACTTCCACTGCTTATTTTCTTATTAAGAAAACTAATGGAAATGAGTCTAATTAACAGTTAATATAATTAGAGTTACTTTTCTCTATGTTAAACATTTGTTTGTCAATTTATACTTAATTAAAAAAATGACTTAGAAACCAGTGACCCGGCTGAACTGAATTCTCCAATATCTGTCTAATTTCTGAGATGAGGTATTATGTACACTATTTACATTATTCAGACTATTATCCTCATCTTTGTTGCCATATTTATTACAATGTTTCGACCTTCTTTAGGTGGTTGGAATGTCAAACTGAACCCTTTATTTCGCTGTCTGGGGTAGACTGTTCTAGTTCCACGTGCTATGTTTAATGGATGTCAGTTATCAGTTATCTCCTGTTAATTCCCCTCTGAAAGTTCTCCATTGCCTTAACTGGGTATTGAACTCACACTCTTTGGGTCCTGTCACAGTGGATAAAGGCATCAGTTAGATCCAGTGACAGGGCCCAAAGAGTGTGAGATAACCGACATCCATTAGACATGGCATGTGGAACTAGAACAGTCTACCCCAGTGAGCAAAATAAAGGGTTCAGTTCAACATTCCAACCAAATGAAGAAGGCTGGAGCATACAACAGCTGAAACGTTGTGATAAATATGGTGACAAAGATGAGAACAATAGTCCAAATAATGTAAATAGTGAATTCTCCAAGTTAGAGAACTCTGCATAAACAGAAATTGCACAATGATTTGTCATTTTTATTCTGTATTAGAGTAACAAAATCAAACAAATGTAGAAATCATATTATTATTATTATTATTATTATTATTATTATATAGATAACAAAACTAAATATGCTTATCAAATACATGTACAACATTATAAAGACTGAGAAATAAAAAATAACAAAAGGTAGTGTCTAATATTTTACTGTATTAACCACACATAATCTATATTCACTTAACACTTTTGTAGCCTTTACTAAGAGAAGTGAAAAAAAAAAACAAAAAAAAAAACAGATTCAAGAATAATTAGCAAGCAAGTTTATCTTTTCATAGCTTGCCAAGAAGCTCTGGCTAATCGAATACAGTAGTAATAACAGCAGATGTATTGCATCAGATGAATTAGTATGAGTTGTACAAATAGTGAAACAATTCTGGGTTCTCGTTTGATGCTTGTCTCTATTGAGTAATGAAGTTCAGTGTAAAGACATATTCCGATGAAACCAAGAATTGAAAACAAAAGTCATTCCTACTCACAAAAACATGCAATATGCACCATCTACATGAGATTCTTTCATTAGTTTTGAGAACTGTCACAAAATATTTATGAAGAGTTGAATTCACTGGCATGTTCACAATATGTTCAAAATTAATTCAAAACTACAACTAGGATATGTCTTAGATATTAAACAAAGTTCCCAGTCCAACCAACTTACCAAAATCTGATGAAATAAGAAAACATCAGAATTTTGGGAGAAGGGCTTTTTTTTTCTGAAAATTTTTCAGCAACCAATCATCTGAGTGTGTATGCATATACACATATACATACACACACAAATTAATTATATATATATAATTATATATATATATATATAATTATATATATATATATATATATATATATATATATATATATATATATATATATATATATATATATATATATGTGTGTGTGTGTGTGTGTGTGTGTGTGTGTATATTTAGGCAGCAATTTTTCATTGATGCATGTTTCATTAAATAATATAGTATACTTAAACATGAAAACAATAAACAAAAACTAAAAATTCTTTAAGCTATATACATAAAACAGAAACCTAACCTGAACAAAATAAACTATGAAATCTCCACAAATATTCTTAAATGCCTATAATTGATAACAGAAGCCATTAGCTTATACCAGACGGCTTCCCATACTTAATACATCTCATTTTTACTCTCACGTGATCACGTGTGATGTCACAAGCTGCGACGTGATTTTCGCTTCCACATCTTGTATACACAAGTCTGACATTGCTTTGAAATTTTTCATACAACAAAAACAAACTATCATTATTCTTTCGTCCGTGTATTGTTTGATATATTGAAATGGAATTGTCATCTTTGATAATGGCTTATGTAAGCCGAAAGCTTAGATTGGATTTAAACATGTATCAATATGGTGATTTCCTTTTGTCTTTCAATAGCCAAAATTGTTTAAAATTCAATAAAACATTAGATTATGGAGAACAGTTTCTTAAATTTTCAAGATACTTAAAAGGCGCTTACATTATATTGTTCAATTTTTTTTTATATTTACCCCCCCCCCCCATAGAACAACATTAGATAAAAATCTGTCATTGAGCTGTCACAGAGTTGTTAAAAAGCTGTCGACAAACAAACAGCTACCATGTTAAAAAAAATGCATTTCTGCAATATTTTAAAATTAAAGTCAATTATAGTTGTTCCAAATCAGATTAATTATACTTTAAATCAGCTAATATTCCTCAAATAAAGTTTCAGAAAAGTATATTTTACTTTTTGGAAGAATTTTTAATAAAGAGAATTATGTTGTGTTGACAGATTTGTTAATATGGCTGATTTTAGTGATTTCAGAAGAATAAATAATTCCAATCAATTTAAATTCTCTTTGAAATACAGCAAAGTATTTTGCTTATTGGAAATATTAAATTTAATCTATTAGCTTGGAATTAAAACTAAAATAAAAGTTTCAAGAAAGATTTTTTTTAATTTTAAAATGCATAATGTTAAGTATTACTATTGAGGTACATATATATATAAAACGATATCTGACTCTACTACCCCAAAACTGGTTTAAGATTTTCAGAGTGGTTACTTGACATAAAACAATGAAATGGCTAACCACAAACTGTTTATTTTTTTTAAAAACGACTCAGAATCACCCAACAATCAGCACATGAAACCTTTCTTATGAATCAGGATTATAAAATTAGACTATATATATATTAGAATATTACAACAAAAGCATGTAAAAAATTGCTACACAATTGCAGTCACATTTCAGTGCATAACAATGAGTCTCTACAGGCAGTTGTAAATTAGTGGCAAGCACTCTCCAGTAATTTACAATCACCCGTGGAGACACATTGTTATGCGTTGAAATACAACTGCAATTGTGTAGCGATTCTTACATGGTCTTTTTGTAAATATCATGTAAAATAAAGATATACAATAGAAGAAAAAAAAATCAGAAAATTTATATTTGTGTTTGTTCAATACCCACATAGTCCACTTGTAATTTAGACTGAAATTATGCTGCATGAACTTTAGTACATATGTCCAACCCTGAAAAACAAGAAAGGCTCATTCAATTAAAACCTGCTCATTCAACAAGAGACTCAAAGCAGCTGCAGAAGCAACTGGGGGCCTGGATCAAGTGGTTTTCATTCATGTTAGCTATCACATCCAGATGGCAGATTTTAATGAATCCTTGGTACTATGTGGTCTCTGATTGCTTTCCCACTCAATGTCATCCCAGATGGTTGTTCAGAGGATTCAAATCAGGAAAGCTAAGAGATAAAATGTTGAGGATGACAAAAATGAAAATTTATAATTAGCCACACCTGGTCCAAGGAGTAGGAAGTGTCCTGCCAAACCATTTATAGCTTCCTCTTAGCTAAACCATTGATCCAGGGATTAACACATCAGTGTAGGGAGCAGAATTGACCATAAGGACTCATGGAAGAAGTGATATAGCATAATATGGCCCTTATTGTTCACAAACGTCAGGACGATAACAGAAAACAAGAAGTTGGTGTGCATTGCTGGAGATATCTCCATGCAGAGCTATTTCTTTTTCCTCCTGTTCACCTTGTGATCCTGGATCAAAGTTTGTCTCATCATAGAATAAACAGAATATGTTTGAGCTTCTTCAGCAAGCACTTCGTATTATATCATTCTCCTGGGTTTTGTCAGACATGTACTGACCCCTACTCATCATATAGGATTTATACCAGTGACATCTTTGAATTTTTTTAGTAATCGTGATCATTGACTTAGTGTAATGATGGATGAACTCATCCATCCTCCTATCAACTGACTGTGGTTAAAATTCTTATTTCTTTTGGTCACAAATTACATGTGCCTGCCTGAAGCATTCTGCTCATTATTAACCGTGAATACAAATGACCTGATGAATTATCAAGAACCAGGCTATCTCAAGTCACTGTTGTTAGCTAATGTTATTTCATGTGCCAGATTGGAAGCTGTCATGTTAATGCTCTTGATACATATTAAAGGAAAAATAAAGAGAATGTTAAAATTTGGTGTAATACTGCATAAAATTATATTAGGTCAGATTCCATTTATGGCTTACTGTTGTAACCTAGAAATGAAATGGTAATCTTTATAACACAAACGAAATACAATACTTGTCAGTGGCGTGAAGTAGGTAAACCACGGCTAGTAATGGACTACTTAAAGAAAATATTACCCCAGTACTTACAATAGTGTCCAACGTTTTTATCAGGATTGGGACATACCCATTAGTGTTTATAGGTATGGTATATGAAACTTACTAAACATATTTTCTCAAATACCTCTTTTATATATTATATATATATATATATATATATATATATATATATATATATATATATATAAGTTATAAGGAACTTGGTAAACCGAATTGGTAAATCCAAAGAGGATGAAATCCTGAGAGCTCAATGTTAGGACAGAGCTAATATGTAATGAAAAACAAACCACTTTAAGGTACCATTACGATAATTTATTTCACCTAAATCCTTTTTTAAGGATTCAGGATCATCAGGTAAAACTTCCAACAACGAATTGAGAGAAAAAATGGGATTAGAAATTGGTGGGTAGTGTATTTTTTGTAATTTAATAGAGGGGGTTGAGAGTGGTAGTTAAACAGATAATATAAAGTATAGGGAGGGGTTAATTTTATATCTCTCTTAAGTATGTTTTATATTGGAGTAGGAGGAGTGACATAACCTTGACCTCTTTAGATGGTTAATAAAACGGAAATGAATTGTAGAAAATGTATACAAGTGAGTCTTATGGTAAAGAGAGAGATAGGGGGGAAGGGGAAAGAGAGATGGAGTTGTTATAATTTTGTTTTAACAAAATTATGTAAAAGATAGTTTACAATGTTTGATAGAAAATTCGATGTCTGAAAAAAAATTTTGTTATTAACTTAAATCTTTAATTTTTTAAGTAAATAGTTTCAGGACTAAATATAACTATTATTGTAATAAACATATTTATCTAGGACATAAAGAAATATTTAAAATTTTAATAGGTTATTCACCCGACTAATTGTATTTCCACAATATAAAAAAAAAAAAAAAAAATAACAATAACATCTATTTTAATATTTAAAATTAATTTATGAATGTAATTTATTTATTATATTGGTAAACTAAATTAAAGATTAGGTTTCATTATTTAATAGAATTTGAGGGTAATATTAATTTTTATTTATTCATATATGTCTCACAAATGTATTCATGTGAATCCCTACATACATATGATCATTAACAAGTCCAAAAAAAAAAAAAAAAAAAAAAAAACCCATAGAAACACTTGAGATAATTTACACAAAAATTCATTTATCCTTGTACATAAACTATATATACATTTTACAATCTTTATCTATATTTTAATATTTGAAATATATATAGATTTCACAGTTAAAATTTAATTTTATCAATGTGATTTCGGAAGTGTTTCATTTTAAAGGAATTTAGCTAATATTATTACTATTATTAATAGTCAAAGAATGGTATATTTAAATTTAAATTATCAATTTAGAAATGAAACTCCCTTCAGAAGAAAACAAAATTTAAACTATAGAATATTACAAAAGAAGGACATTACAAATTAAGAAAATAAATTTAAAATGTCATTAGAAAGACCCAATATTTCATTTAAAATCAATGATTGTTTTAATAAGAAAAGAAGTCCCAAATTTGTTGGTGAGGGCCTCAATACGAAGGCCTGCATCAAGTTCCTTGAGGTGGTTGCGCTGCCCTGGGTCAAGAGTGTGGCTGCTGAAAGACCTTATATCTGGCAACAGGACTCTGCACCATGCCACAAAAGCAAGAGAACCCAATCATGGCAGTCAGATCATTTCTCTGACTACATCACCACTTACATCTGGCCACCTAACTGCCTAAAGTGCAATCCCCTTAATTATAATGTGTGGATTCAATTGAGTGTGAGACCCAACAAAACACCTTGGGACACCAAAGATGAACTGAAGGCAATCCCTGTTGTAGATGACTTCTCAGACACATTTATGTTTGTTCAACACCCACAAATCCCACCTGTAGTTTATAGTGCTAATATGCTGAGCGGAGAGAGTCCATAATCTGATCTGATTTGAACAAGGCTAGTACACTCAAGCCCTCAACCATGATGACATGATATCATGCAAGCACAACCATTAATGACCCTCAACTAAAAATGCTGCAGGCTGGGACTACAAATAACATCAAGATGGCATACTGACAAACAGTCATGGGAAGATTTGAACCCAGGCCTCATAGTCAGAAAGCAAACATCCTAACCACTTGGCCATGCATTTGCACACACACAATTTATATATATATATATATATATATATATATATATATATATATATATATATATATATATATATATATATATATATATATATATATATATAAATAAAACACTAATAATCTTATAAATATAAGCAGTTATACTAGTCCGGCAAAACCATAGGTGTTTTAGCTTGTAAATCAACAAACCAATACCCAAGGGAAAAAAAGGGTAAAAAAAGAAAGAACTAAGAACGTATATTTCCAGCGAAAATAATCGTCTAGAATCTACATTCAGAGTCCAAAGAAAAAACCTCCGATACAAGTAAGTAAAATAACTAAACAAAGTGCTCAATACGCTAAGTACAGCAAATAAAGCAAAGTAAGCCTAAAGAGCCAGACAAAGCTACCTAGGTTTCACCTATGCAGATTGAACCAGTCTGCCCTGACGATCAGCGTAGGTGAAACATAGGTAGGTTTGTCTGGCTTCTTAAGTTTACTTTGCTTTATATAAGTTTATTTAAGTAGCAAGAATTCTTTTCAACAAGTTTTATTAAGCATTACAGACAAGTCTTGTCTATCAAATTTTTCATTAAGTTTTTCTGACTTCTGATGACATCGTTTTATACCAGAATTAAAATTGGTAAAACTTTCCAAAGTTCATTATCTTGTTTTATTCAAGTTGTTTCAACTATCACTACAGTCATTATCAGGAATTAATCTTTTGATGAAAATGTGTTTGGCTAAATCCAATGTTCCTTTAAAGATGATATCAACCTGAATTTTTACATGATTTTCTTTTTATACAAACTTCAATATACAATCTCCTATGGAGCAAGATACCTTATTTAATGTTGGCTGCTTCCCTTGTATTACAACAGTTTCCAGAATTTCAAGTTTTTCTTTGTATTGAGTTCAATAAAATATATCTATTTGTCTTATGCTAATATTATTTTGATTATTTCTGATATGTTGATGTGTGTGAATTGCACTAAATTTTGACATATGACAAGTTAACCTACAAGAGAGTGTCATGTATGTGTGACCAATGTAAGAACTTAATCTAGTCTCTAACAAAACAGATATATTCACACATACTTATCAACATATAAAAATCACATCTTTCTGTATTTAAATTCATTATCAATTTATATTATTCACTAATAAATTACTTGTAAACTTAGTCCAAAGATAAGTAAATATAAGACTATAATACATACCATTCAGTACTTTATAAGCAGTTATCAGAAAGTGGAGTGTATATGCATATCCTCATTATGCAAGCTACCAATAAAATTATCAAACTACCCAAAACCTAAATGACCTACAGCAAGTAATTATAAACTCAGTAAGTACATTAGGCTAATTACTAATGAGACAAGCAGATGCTATTAAATATTCTGATACATTATAAATATGTGTGAATAATTTTTAAATACGAAATGATTTTTTGTGTTAAACTCTTTTCAGCTATGATTATTCTTTCATTTATATGTAAAATTTGCATCGATAAGAGATTTTTTAAGTTTTTTACTTATGATCAAAGTATAGTATCTGTTCATGCCAGCTCAGTTAAAAATGTTTTATACAAATTCAAAAGAAAAAAAATGTTGAATCAAGTGAACACCAGAAAGAGTCTTTTCATCTCTACTGAGTTTTAATTTTGAAAATTTTCAAGTTACTACTGTGACAGCCTCAGTAGTAAAGAACCATTGTTCTTATGAGAGAAAAGAAAAGTTGTTTTTTTTTCTCTAATTAGAAATAGGACGTTAACTTTACTTTGGAACTGAAGTGCTTAAAAAAATACTCAATATTCATACAAAAAATAAATTTAAGCAATGTATTTAATGTTTAGTGAAACAGCTAAAATATTGGGTAGATTTAAACAATCATGTTTTCAATCTTCAATATTCCTGAAATTTCAAATTGATACACTAAAAGATAGAAATTGGTGTTTGCAAATTTAGACATTTCTGCAAAATTTGTGCTCAATATACAATTTCTATCAAGTTATTGTTTTTATTATTGCATTTCACATTGAATGAATCTTCTATCAACAAATATATCTTACTTTGCCTATTAAGAAAACAGCATGATGAAGAAGTAATAATAGATAATAGTAGGGAGAAATGGTTTACCATGAAATCACATAATATACAGACATGCATATTTCCTGAGAGAAAGCATATGGCAGGAACATCACAAATAGAATGCTCCAGGTTGGGGATGAATCATTCAGAAACAATCCTTGTTTTCCCAGAAAAATGAAAGAAGGATTTCTTTGAGGAGAAATATAGGGAAGTTGAATGAAAGTAAAAGAAAAGTAGGGAAAAAATACACATGGGCAAGAAAAGAGGCAAAATGGTGGCCGCTGTCTCCCAAATCAATTTGTCCAAGAGCATTGGGATGAGGATGCTAAAATATCATGGGAAAAAAAGACTGATAGAAAGCATAACATTTCCTTGGTGACCTCCATTCAAAGCCTCAGGGATAAGGGCTTTCACTGTATGACTATTAAATAACTAGCATTATTAATATAAGAAAAAGAAAACAAGACACTAAACATTTAGAAATATGAATTTCTGAAAGTAAATATATATTTATTCATGTGATTATGATATATACATATAAAATGCACATACATACATACATACATACATATATATATATAAACACATATATTATATATATAATAAACAGTCATTATATATAAATACACACTATATATATATTATAAACACACACATAATAAATATATATATATATATATATATTATAAATGTACACATAATATATATATATATATATATATTATAAATGTACACATAATATATATATATTATAAATGTACACATAATATATATATATTATAAATGTACACATAATATATATATATATTATAAATGTACACATAATATATATATATATATATATTATAAATGTACACATAATATATATATATATATATATATATTATAAATGTACACATAATATATATATATATATATTATAAATGTACACATAATATATATATATATATATATTATAAATGTACACATAATATATATATATATATATATTATAAATGTACACATAATATATATATATATATATATATATATTATAAATGTACACATAATATATATATATATATTATAAATGTACACATAATATATATATATATATATATATATATTATAAATGTACACATAATATATATATATATATTATAAATGTACACATAATATATATATATATATATATAAATATAAAAGTGAACATAGAAGTCAACACTTAGAGGCGACAGTCTGTTTCATGCTATATGCAATCGTCTGACGATTGCATATAGCATGAAACAGACTGTCGCCTCTAAGTGTTGACTTCTATGTTCACTTTTATATTTACACACGCTCTATCTCTGATATTGAGCGCTTTATTCCATAAATATAGCACACCTTAAGACTATATTTCTTTATATATATATATATATATATATATATATATATATAGATAGATAGATAAATAAATAAACACACATAATATATAAGTGGTGCTGAAACAATCTCAATCTAACTTACTTTTCAAAATGTGACCAAATAGCAAAATATTAAAATTTTGAGAAATATTCTTGCTTTGTAAATCCAAGATCTTTTCATTAAAGACACACACACACACACACACACACAGATGAATAAAAAATATTTTTTTTTTAAATTGGTATCACCCCATACATGTCAGTAAAGGGTGTGGAAGAATTAGAAACAGATACATTAATAATAAGTGGGAAGACAAAAGAGTAATTAGGAGGATAGTAAATAGCAATTGACATTGCATTTAAATTTTTACTGATTAAAGTTGACTGGAAAGCATTGATCTGGAAGGGAGTTCCACAAGTGAAAAGTAAGAGAAAAGAAAGTGTTAGCATAGAATGCCGATCACACATCTACTCTAAGTAGAAGCTTTAAGTGACTAATTCAGCTTTAGTGCTGAAAACATTTTATTTTATAGTACAAGCAAGAGGGGATATGATTATTTTATTACTACATTCTCCCCCAGTATTTATTCAGTCATCTTGCAGCTCATCAAATGGTCTTTCTTGTGTTTCTTCCTCGGGTTCTGGGTTTTGGTGCTTTGACCCAACATGCTTTTGCATGCTTCAATATATGTCTGTTTTGGTTTCAAGAATAAATATTTTAATGAGTATTTTCATTTATTTCTAGAGTGAACAAGAAGATCCATGCAAAAGGTGGTGGGGAGTAAATCTATCCAAAGTGAATGCAAGGGGCGGGTGGGGGAAGTTACGCAACCAAATCAATGGACCTCTGGTTTTATGGTAATATCTCTACTGATGTTGTCTCGTTGTACCAGACAACACCAGAAAGGGATGTCATCTGGTATACCACATGTGTTCCTGTCAGCAGTTTGTTGCCCTCTGATAGTATAGCTGGCTGCTTATATTCAAGGATACCTGTCTATTAGGGCAGTTAGCCAATCCCTATGACAGACGCTTGCTCAGGCACATTTTTATGTTTATTCAACACCCACAGAGCCCATATGTGGTTTATATTGCAACTATGTTGAGCAGATCTTAGTTACAGTTTCTGGGAAAGAGTGTGTTGCTATCTAGTGTGATCAACAATTTGAACAAGGCCAGCATGTTCAAGCTCTCAGCCATGATGACTTGTGGCTTTGTGCTAGCACAGCTATCGATAGCTCCCAAGGTTCCCATGGTATAGTTTAAAGGCACTTTCCAAAGGTGCTGCACGCTGGGATTGAACCTCTCCAGTCTGATAACATTAGGAAGTCTCCTTCCTGAAAAATCAACCATGGTAAGATTCGGACCCAGGTCTCGTGGTCAAAATGCCAACGTTCTAACCACTCAGCCACATGTCCTCTGTCATTATATGTATACAAGCATAGGGTGGGAATAGGGAAAAAAAACTGAAAGTTCTTAGAACTGACTTCCCAAAATATGAACCAAAAACATTTTAATCAATTCTTCATTTAATCAAACCAAGAACTTTTCAATGTCCCCCTCTTATGTATGTACATGCATGGGTGTAATTTTAACTTTTATTTATATTTTGAAATACTTTTTCAAAATATACAAATTAAATAGTTGAGAGGTTGAAAGTATTTATCCATCAGTCTAATATTTGGTTGCATGAATTTTTACCTTCACAACAAGTCTATAGTTCTTATGAATGACAACCAATGTTTAATCATTTCTCTCTCGTTTGTATTGCAAAACCTGAGAAATTATTAAAATTATCTCTTTTCATGCTGTCTAACTATTCAATACATTTAGTCTGTAGGTTTCAGAGAAAATAGAAACAAGGATACTTATACTTAAAATCAGAAAGAAACATTTCAAAATTTTAAGGTACTTAATGAGGAAAATATCAGGCAGTATTTAAGCTAGCTCCTGCAGATGATGCTTGATTGGGTCTTTGACTTGTTCAGGAGTTTGAGAGTCCCTAAGTATTTGCATATTCTCAGCACTGGAATCTCTCCTGGGTTTTCATTTGCACAGGACTTTCTTTTCCTCACTGCAGTCTCAGCTCTTTTCATTGCAATCTGGTCCTCTGTTGGCGGAGATTTCTTTTTGCGAGGCATACTGCTGCCGTATGTGATAGGCACAATAAACTACAGAAGAACTCAAAATTGTTTGCTGCATTTAAGTAATGCATTAATATTTAAACTTGTCTTTTAAAAAAGTTCAACAATAATTCTTCTGCCACTACTTAATTTAAAGACAATTTGATGTACATAGGTCTTTACTTTTTGTACAAACAATAATTTTTATTTCATGAGTGACTTTTGCTGAATTTTTTTAATTTAAAATATTCCCAAATTTATTTCCAAGTTGTAAAAATTGTTTTCATACAAAAACATTCCTCACAAAAAAATCACATAAAAAAGAAAAAAATTACCAAAAACAATCAGAGTAATGAAAACTTGGGAATCCAAAATTTCAGGATTGTGGGTCCAGATCCATCCTGGAATGGTTTAATTTGCTCACAGATTGATTCCACAATGGTATATGTTGGGCTACAGCCTCTAGGAGTAAAGTTGAAAAAGTGTGACACACTGACATTCACATTTATTTATATAGAAAATTTCCTCAAAGGAAGATAAGAAAAATAGCATCTCATGAAAAAGATTGGATTTATTTAATAAACATCAGGACAGGCAGTAAATCATTTAATATGATTATGTCATTAAGGACAACCTTATATAAGTATTCATGTGTTTTATACACAATCTATGTGGAAGGGAGAGATAAGTATTTATTAAAATATACACACAGAGAAATAGATTAATTAATCAATGCATGGAAAGGTAAGGAGATAAAACAGTAAATACATATATATATATATATATATATATATATATATATATATATATATATATATATATATATATGTATGTATGTATGTATTTTCATACTTATATAAGAAGCCATATGAACACACGTACCTTCAAAGGTACATTTGTATCTATGCTTTATATATTTATACACTGTAAACAACCATTTAATATAAATAAACAAATAACCTACCTAGGATAATAATGCCTTAGTCCACTTCAAAGTGCTCATCTTGGGGCTTGAAACATTTATCCCAGTGTCTCTTTCACTTTTCAAAACAGTCTGCAAGTTTTTCTTTTGAGATTATAATCAGCTGCTTCATCACCCACAGTGTTTCAATGACAATTTTAGCTTAGGGACAAAACTAACAGACCTGGGTGATGCAATATTTTACTAAAAAGCCCAGCAATAGACATCACTGAGAAAGTAACAGTAATCAAGCTCACTCTATGGTGTGTCAATGAGGAACCATAGAGGGGAGCATTTGTTCATGCCTGTACAGGAAATTCTCCTTGTGACTGATTACCAAATGGTTTTTGTCATATTCAAAATGGTTGGACACTTTCCCAGTGGACTCAACTCATATATCTCAAACACTTTAATACATACATACATCCACACACCTTCAATATATAAATATATTACACATATGCATGCACAGGAATATATGTACAAATACCTACATTTATGTGTCAGAGAGAGAAATGGTTCAAACATGCCATCTGCCATAGAAATCAACCCATCTGTCCAAAAAGTTTAATCCCTTCTACATATAAAAAAATACCAGACTATGATTTGTAAGGAACAAGCAACAACATTTATTTTTTTTCTTCAGATATGCAGTTTATTTAGGATTATTTTTTTCCCCCCATCACGTACTGTAAATATCACAGACTTAAAATGTTGAATGAATTATTTTCAGGTCATGCTTAATTACATCTATAATGCAAATATTTCAGTTTTAAATATGACTAGAATTCTTTACGACAAAATATGAATGTCTAAAAGAAATAAATGCTCAATTCATTTCTCAAATCTTTGAATTCACTCACCAATATTTTTTATAATTTACGACCTTATCAAAAATAAAATAATAATATTAATTAAACTTAAGACAAAGTTTCAAGGCCATTTCAAATTATTACCTAATACATTTATCATTGATATAACTGCAAACTTTTTGATGTTGAACAAGGAATAAAATTTTAATATGTAAGTTCTGCCATTGATACAGGATTTAATATCTAAAGGTTGATGCGTGTGTGTGTGTGTGTTTATTTAATCCTTTCACCGCAAGCAAGGCAATAAAGTTACTAAGACACAGGAGGAGGTTACTGATCATGAAAGAATATAAAAAAAAGAAAAACATTAAGGAGTGGGAACAATAAGAGAAAAGGAATTAAGAAGGCAGATGATGATGATTGATATTGCATTAATAATTTGAAGATCAAAATTGATTTGAAAGCAAGAAGCCGGAAGAGAGTTTCTCAAGCAAGAAGTGTGAGAAAAGTAAATGTTATCACAGAACTTATGGCTACTTCAATTTCAACTGTAAAATGATGGAACATTGCCACCAATCTAGTACTGCATTTAAATTCATAGAGTCTCGGTACCATAGAGGAGAGTTCATCAAAACATTTACTATAAAACTATTTATAGAAAAGGCAAAGGGAAACAATGTTAGGTGGTAGGAAAATGACATTGCAGATTCTTCTTTGGTTTATTATTATTATTATTATTATTATTATTATTACAAGAGATTATAATAAAAACATTTTGAAATTGCTACACAAAAGATTTCATGTTTTAATACTAAGATTGTACTTCTTCAACAGGTGATTAAATGATTTTTAAGGAAATTTAAAGAGAAAGTATTACCTCTTTTCTGAAAGGTCAGAATTAAAAATAGCTTTGTGGGTACGTCTTGATTAACCAATTAAATATCAGATCTATGCTAAATAGAAAAGTAAGCTCAGAGGATGGAGGTGGGGGAGTTATTCTTTCATGTCACAATAAACCAGAACATACACAGGCCTTCGTTGGCAACTGCGGAAAATATGCCAGCAACAAATGTATAGTGATTGTAGACAAGTACGATATGTTCAGTTTTTTGAAAGGGCATTGAAGGGAGGGGTGGGTTAATCAGACGTAAAGTTAACCCAAACTAAATTATTTCAAATACTAATTTGCACAAAATTTCTAAAAAAAAAAAAAAAATTCACAAATATCACTTACTCATTTTAATTTATTAGACATTGAATTTTATCACTTCACATCCCCCCCCCATAGCTTGCCAAGACTGTTCAGTTAACTCAAAAATTTTGAAAGATCAATAACATTTTTGCTTTTGTGTGTGTGTGTGTGTGTGTGTGTGTGTGTGTGTGTATATATATATATATATATATATATATACTTGTTATAAAATAAAATCCTTGCATTTGTCTTGATAAAGTCCCACAGCAGACAAAATGTGTCAGCTAAGATAAGTTTTCCTTTTGTCTTTATTCATATTGTCTTTTTATAGATATACTATATCTGAAATTTTTACATTTTAAATTAGATTAAATTTTTGAAGCTTGTAATTATCAGGGAAGCAAGAGAATGGAAAGGAGTTCCACAGGTGGGGAGTGTGAGAAAAAAACTTTTGGAGTAGAAGTGGCGGTTAGATTTAACTAATTCGACAGTCAAACAGTGGGACCTAGATACCAATCTAGAAGCATACACCTGGGAAAAAAATGTTTATCAGAGAAGTAGCCATGAAAATATTTGTTCTAAAGAGGGAAGTCAGATTATGTTGGTGAGAAAGTGACTGCAGTCGAGATGCCAAGTTAGGATTGATTATATTGCAGATCCTTTTTTAAGAACCTCAAAATGAATAGCAGGAGCACCAGACCAGATATGGCAGCAGTATTCAATGCACGGACAAATGGTAGATTTGTAAATGCACAAGATGAACTCTAACAAGAAAATCCTTCTGGCACAACACTGACCCAAATTTCCTTGCAGTAGATGCAGTTTCTGATTCAATCTAGTCATCCCACTTCAAATCTGTTGAAAAAGTAAGGCCAAGAAGACGCAGTGAGTTGCTCTCCTGTTGGCAGACAGGAATGTTTCTCTATGGTTGCTAAATGAGAGCAGTTTAGTTTGACAGGCATTCAAATTTACAAGCCATTTCCTGCCTCAGTTAACCACAGATTGGATGTCCTTTCCAGGAACAGCAGCCAGGTTAACTTTGTCAACTCTGACGAATTTGCTATTGAAAGAGGAGTAAATGGTAGTGTCACCTGTATAAATGCCTACTTGGGAACTGATCACATCAGAAAGATCATTGATGAAGATCAGAAACAGCATAGGACTCGAGAGAGCCTTAGAGGACTCTCCCATTTAATTATAATTTTTACAGGATGGGAGAGTCCATTATACATAAAACAAGGAGTTACTTTTCAATCACCCTGTATATCCACACTGTACATATCTACAAATACTCTATTCCTGAGCACTATTCCACCATAAATATAACAATATTTTAGACAATTATATATTTGGTTGGATAGATGTGAGTTTGTGACCTAGGGTTTCACACTTTTGCGATCGTCAGACAAATATGTTATGTTAGCTCTATCTCTGATATTGAGCGCTTTCTAATAAGTACCGCGCATATAATATATTTATTTATATACACACACACACATATATATATATATATATATATAACTTAAGTGACAAAAATAAAAGACAATTGTACAAATAATGGCTGTGACATCTATCACTAAGAAAAATGAACATATCCAGATGCTGTATATATGATGCAATAGATAAAGAGATCATGAAGCTATAATATAAATTCTAAAAAACTTAAAAGCTTAAGTCAGTCAGTTATGTGTCATGTGTGATACTTCAGTACATTACTGACGAGGTAGATTTTTTTTTTTCCCTGCAGTAGGTTACCATTTCTTTCTGAGGTAGACTAACTCCCATCCAAGGCTATAGGACCTGGTTTGTCCTGCTATTTACCCATAGTTGGAGGGAGAAGAAGAGGATTCATACGTTTCCCAAGGGTATTAGCAAGTAAGTGAATGTAATGGATTTAACAGGAATTCAAACTCGGCCCTCCAATTCCTCAATCCGAACCACTATCCATTACTCCACCATGCCTCCTAAAAAGCTTAAGCACTTGTATCAAAATCAAAAATTGAAATAAAATAATACTGTTTTGTTTTGTTTCTTGTAAATACATTTTATTTACATTCTAAATATTCATTAGAGTTTATAAATTTTTAAAAGTTGTTTTTGTATTCCCCAACCTCCACAGACAAAATTGTGTATATGGGGACTAGTTAGGACTTCATAGAGTATTATGGTGGTTGTAGTAAGAATGTGGTGCTTTCATGCAAGGGTTATTATAGCTTGTCTGGGTCAGTGATTGTGGTTAGCTAAGTTTTAGTATAAGACAGATGATGACCAGACTTCCCCATTATTGGCCTTGTACCCTATTTGTAAGCATGTGCAATAAATATTGAAAATGGAAATAAAAATAAACGTATGGAAATAGTGTCTCTTGACAGACGGATTGGAAATAGAAAAGAAAAATCCATAAAAATAAAATCAATTCATTCTTCAGTTTTTTTTGAGATTTCAGTTTCATATTGAACAAAAATAAGTCAATATGCCCAAAACGGCTAAAATTCATCTTCTTATGTGAACTTAAAAATAAACTTTGTACTGGTAAAATCTTTGATACCAATGCCATATGAAGCTATAAAAAGAAAATCATTTGGTGACAGTAATTATTTTACAGATCACAACATTTATCAGAGCAATGAAATTTAAATTTTTATTATTGCATTATTCCAAAATTTTAACACATCAGCAGATAGATATTAATGTCAACAACTGAGTACAAATAATTATTAATTTAAAAAAATTAGCAATTAATGTATATTATCCATAACTAAATGTACAAGAATGTCGTTTTTGATAAAAGTTAAAAAATAACGATAAATACGTAAAAATGTGTATATCGTTGAAAATTCCTTTTTACACAATATAGTTATTTGTGCTATGTTATAATGCTTATTACTTAAACAATAATAATACTGAATAACTTTTTTAAACATTAAAGTATATTTAATCACATCTTCCTAAATATATGTCACAATCTGTTAATACTTTTCTTTTGCATAACATTTGAGTTAATCTTCTGAAACTACACATTGTTTCTTTATTCATTGGCATAAGTAGACAAAAAAATGCCCCTCCCAATCCTTTTTATAAATAACACACTAAAACTGCAATAATAATATTTGACTAAATATTTTGCAAATCAGCAACACCATCCTTTTTTTTCATCTTTTTCTGCTTCTCCCAAATTTGTAATTCTTTAATTTCTCATTCTTTAATAGTTTACTTTTTTTTTTTTTTTTTTTAATAAACTTCATGTGTTTATGTTATTCAACTAATTAACCAGGAAACTCACTAAATTAAACTAGTTACACTCATTTTCATATTGGGTATTAGATTTGAAATGGAGAATTTTGGACAATAAAAAATATGAAAAAATTAAAATTTTCAGACACACTGGGTTGTATATTAATATTTTATTGTTTTTATTATTTCAGTTAGGTTCCTCGACTATTTTTGGCCAGCATGGCCATCATCAGGAGAAAAAGAATCCCTGCTTGTTAGTAGCAATAAACAACAGGAGTGAATGACTGTTTCTGAAGAAGGTGAACTTTATCTGTAGTTTTCATTTGTTTTTTTTATTGTTAATTTTGGTCAGACCTTGTGTTGGTCAAACAGCCTCTTTGAAGTTGATTTTAAGATAGAGGCTGAGAGATTACTGTGTCTCAGAATTCCCTCCTTTGTCATTTTGACATTTTTACTGGTTGCTGGGAATGAGATATGTGTGTTAAGAGTATGTTATCTTTTAGTTTTTGGGGAGTATGTGTGTGTGTGATGTGTATATATGTATATATTTTTGTGAGTGTGTGTATATGTGTGAGACCTCAACACCCCTGAAAGGATGTTTCTCTTGTGTGGGTGAGAAATGTGGGTAGGACTTGATTTATGGAGTAATATATATTAATTCTGTGTTGTTAAATTTGTGGACAAAGTGTTTTGAGGAACAAAATCCATGTCTTCATGTTCCTCTAGTATTTTTCTAAGGTTATCTTTTCTGTTTATTTCTATTTTTTTCAATTATAGTTAATTTGGCATAGTTTTTAAAGTCATATTTTTCTAAGCAGAAATATTGTTCTACAAGTAATAATCTTTTGTAGGGAGCTGACTTGATCCGATTATGATAATTATTAATTCTGTAGTGAAAGGGAAATTTAGATTTTCCCAGATATTGTCTATAGCATAGTGTGCATTCTAACAGGTAAATTATGTTATGACTTCTACAGTTGTGGTAGATTTTGAAAATAGATTTAGTGACTGAGCTAGTGATGAATTCGTATGTCTAATGTGGTTACAACATAGGTTCTTTTTGTTGTTACGTGGTTGGGAAAATCCTGTTGTTTTTATTTTTGGTCTATTACGGATTACTTTATCACCTGAAATTTGGTTACTACCTATAATTTTCTTAAGGTTCTTACATCTACGATATGCTAGAAGGCTGGGTTCCTCAAAGTTTTTAGGTCTGGTTTGAGTTATAGTATTTCCCAGTGACTTTTGATTATCTGAGATGGTGGAGGAAGAGTGGCATTAAAAATATTAATATATATATATATACATACACACACACACACTGCTCTACATAATCTATCTAGCCTCAGAGGAATGTTTTTCAGGGCTGGTGATCAGATTCCTCTCTACCTTAGATTTTAAAGTATTCAGGATCCATAACTTATTTTCATCTACTTTTTTGTTCGATTTCAAGGGACAGATCATTATCCTTAAAATGTTTAAATCACTTTTGGCCAATTTGCTTACCTATTGGTTCATTTCCTTTCATTTCCCAAATTTTTCAAACATCTTCAGCAACTTTGAGATACAGTTTGAAATAATACAGCAAAATTTCCAGAATCGCAATATCTACAACAATGATAATAATGATGTGATGTATATAATAATAATAATAATAGTGGAATCATAGAATAGCCTTTAGCTGTATACATGAAATAAACAGGAGCAATTATCTGTAAAAATATTTTCTGTCTGAATTTCTGGGATAAGGAGTTATCATTCCTTACACTATTTGGACTATTGGCCTCAACTGGAGTGGAACGAGAACAGTCTACCCTCTTAGATTAAATAAAGGGTTTTACTTCAGAATTCTCAGTAGGTTACTTGGATCTGTATACACCAAATGAAGGGTGCAGGGTACAACAACAGCTGAAACATTGTGTTAACAACAACAAAGATAAGGAGAATAGGCCCAGTGTAAATAACAATAAGATTTTGATGACATTAATTCTGACTCCATAAATGAATTTAATTTCTTTGGTCACTTTACAACAAAAAAAAGATTTGTGCAAATCCAGTTGAAGTAGTTATGGAGTTACAGAATTTGTTTATAGATTCCTCTGATCAAGTTACAAGTATCTTCAAGACAGAGGCAGTCATGATTCTCCACAGTCTCCTTTTCTTAAATAAAATGCATTTTGCTATGATTTTGTTCATAGGAAAGATAGCCTTCTCCTTGCTTTTGAATTCAAAGTAGTCCTTCACTAGTTATCAATAAAGTCTAGAGTATATAGTGTTATTTAACCTATAGATAGGGGATAAGATAACTGATTCTTGCATAAGTGTCCTAGCCAGAATTTGAACATATCCTAGATTTCATATATACTCAAGTATAGTGTGAGTTTTTGGGTTTTTTTTCCTCAAAAAATGAAGGGGTAATACAGAAGTAATTTTTTTTGAAGAAGCTAAAAATCATATATTTTTAGTGACCAGTTGCACTATGCACAATTATATTTTTCTGGAGGAGTTAAAATTCATGCAAAAAATTCAGGGGCCAAGTAAGCAACAATATAAAAGAAATGTTAAAATAGACAAAATGAGTAAAACAAAGGATTCAGTAAAAGTTTTGAAGATTATTTATAGAATTAGGAAAAGAAAGAATCATTAAAAAAGACATTCTATTGTGTCATTTGTTATTAAATTTCAAGGAATTTCATTTTTCATCTGAAATGATACACAAGATTTTTTTTATCCTTTTTCCATTCTATACCATGTATTTCATAAATGAAATGTCAGTTTATAATCAAGTAGACATGAATAATTATTCATGTCTACTTGATTTTTTAAAAAATGCATGATTTAAGCTTTTTATTTTATATTTTTTTCAAAAAAAGTTGTTCAAATAAGGAAATTATATACATGACAAATAAACACTGCAAAAGTAAAACCTGCTTCACATAAAATATGTAATTTAGATTTCAAAAAAACAGAAATATTTTGTTGCCTCATAAATAGACAAAACTTAACCTCAATAAATATATACATGTGTCTTGTATTTAAGAGATTTTTCTGCATTGAAGTGCAAGACAAATTGTGAAAATTATCCAGTGAATAGACATAAATGATTGTGTGTGTGGTGTGTGTAAAAATATATTTTTATATACACAGTACTTAGTGGAAAGTGCTCAATATCTGTGACAGAGCTAACATATTCAGTTGCATGGATATGAGTTTGTGACCCTGGGGTTAAAAAGCAATATCCATACAAATGAAAAAAAAAAACATTATATATATAACACACACACAAGTACAGGGTTGGTACAGATGGAATCAAATTCTGGTAACCAAAAAACACTATTCTAAAAGCGTGCTCAGTACCGAGTAGATCAAATAATATTTATTCAAAATTTTAACATATGCATCTTATAAAATCACTACAAAAAATTGATATTTGCAATTTTGTAGTGATGTTATAACATGCATATATATATATATATATATATATATATATATATATATATATATATATAGACAGTATGTTGCTGATTGTAGTATGTGGAAAAAGAAATGTAGCATTTAGATCCACATCCTCACAAGGATAATAAATAAAATAACAATAATGAATAATAACAAAAGAAACAAAAAAGAAATACATTTACTCAAGACGAGAGTAAAAACTAAAAATAGGATTACCTCACTTCCCACTAAAGAATGTTAGTTTTAATGGTCCACTAACAATTGAACCATCTCTCACTTTCCAACATATGTCGCTCACACATTTCTTCCAAAACCTTAACTTATTATGTAAGTCAAGCTTTCTCTTTGGTTGTTCCAAGGCTGACTTGAGTGCAACCATAGTAATGTTGCTTATACTGACTTTCTCTAACTTCTGGACCAAGATAAACAAAACGAACATCCTATAAACATGTTGAAATCTCCCAGTGATAAAGTAAGTAAAAATAATCCTTTGGTTGTTTCAACTTTGCACAGGGCTGACTTTTTATCAACCATGAATATGATACTTATGCTTACCTACCCTAATGCCTGGACCAAAAAGAGAATAGACATACATCAGGAATACAGAGAACTGTGTTTCACTATAGTCACTATAAAAGGAATAAACGTCTGTAGTAGAAACTCATTTTTTGTATATTTCTATCTTCTATGTTTACATATTCAACATACACCTTCACTTAAAATACATGCAAACATGCAACCTTGTTAACTTCCACAGAGCACATCAGTAAACTAAGGCAAGTTTGGAAGAATATTGTCACTGTTCACCATTTTGTGTGTGAAAGATGCAGTGTGGTTTGAAAAAGACCAGGTTTCAAGTCTCACAAAAGACACAGACACTAAAATGTAGAGTAAAATAATAAGTAAACTTTTGGTCCTCATGCATCAAAAATAATAGGAGGGGGCAACACACGTACACACACATACAAGGGATTGCTGAAAAGTTCTCAGCCTAACTCTTTTCCCAAAATCTAACCAGACATAAGATTGGGAGGGTGGGGGTTTTGGGGTTGTATTGAGAACTTTTTAACACCCCCTCTCACACACAGTGAGAGAGAGAGAGAGAGAGAGAGAGAAAGATGGAGAAATGTTGCTCAAAAGAAAAAAAAAGTAATTTATACATCTATATCCCAATGATGAGAAAAACCTTTATTTTACACAGTAAATATTCATTTAATTTTTCATAATAATTTAATTCCTTAATTTGTGAGTTTTAATCATAACTATTGAATATTATACAGTGTAAATTTCAGATCAAAATTCAACTACATTGTCTCAAGCTACAGACTAATTGATCCAACTCAAATTTAATTTTATTTCTTGTTATGTTGGCATTCATATAAATGAAACAATATCCTTTTGTTAATCCAGTAAATCTTTTCTTCCACAAAATTATTTCCTGCTTCACATAAAATAAAAAGTTTTATCAGAATAGCTATTTAATAGGTTTGGATAATTTTAAAGATTTTAATTCATGTCAGGAAATTCTGTATCTTAAATCTTATCTTTTCCTCAAGACTAAATCTGTGTTTGTAAGAAGCAAACTCAGAGCTTTTCAGAATAAATACGACACAGAAACTTTCAAGATTTATTGAGTCTTCAGATTTTTGTTGCAGACCATAATTTTTTTTAGCTAGCCTATTCTAGAACTTTCTTCAGCTGTAATTTCTCTGAAAAAAAAGAAGGAGCATTTTCTTTGGTCTGGGACAGGGGTAGTGTACACAAGCAAAAAAATAATGACATATCTTGAGAGGACCAGGCCATTATACAAAAAAATCAATGTGTACAATGCAACAGACATTTTAATATTTTATATATGACATTGTTCGCCAACAGATCAAGTGAAACGTGATAACAACAAAAGTAAACACATTTCTAATAACCCAAACAATTCATTTTATGATACAAAAAAAAAAATTTTTAAATGCATTTAAAAATCTACATTAATTTACTATTTATTTCTTCTAATTATTGATAATTAACTTAAAAAAATAAGTACAAACAAAAAAAACACATGCTAATATTTTTTTCAAATAGCACAAATATAGAAAAAAATCACTTGATAACATTAATTATTTCTTGGGTAATATGGTAGGAAAAACTGATAATACATTTTAATTAAGAACACATCCTCATTGTATATCATCATCTAGTTAAAAAAAATAGTGAGTCAAACTGATAAAGCATCATTTACTAAAATGTTCAAAATAAAATTCTTAAAATTTTCCATGCAGTTTAGATTTACAATAAAGTTTTCTTTTTCACCTTTTTATTTTTATTTTTTTGTCATTTTAAATGTTTTTTAACTGTTAAACATGAGGCATCATCAATTTCAATTTCATTGGAAATCATCAGATACCACTGATTGATTAAACCTTTTCCAGAAAAACAGACATCATTTATTTACAATTCAAGTCTAAATGACGGTCAACTCTAGGATTCATGTGGGCACATCATTTTACTTGTGAGTATTTGTCTGCAAACAAAATTGAAGATCAATTCCAAAGACAATGCTATATCTGCAGGAATAGTTCTGAAAGAGAATAAAAGCCAAAAATTATGACTCCTTGGTGCAAAGAATGAACAGTTCCATTCCATATAGAATGTCTCAAAGAGTATTGTACTGTTAAAAAAAATATTAAATGTAAGAAAATTACTTTTTTTTTACCATTTCTTTCTATTTTTATAATCAAATATAGTTAAAATATCATTTTTATAGTTTTTGTATATAATTAAAGCAAAAACAAACAAAACTATTTTTCACTTGTTTGGTATGCACATTCATAAAAGAAACTTTTCCCACCATTGAAGAGTTAATAAGACAATACAAAATCAGTTGTCAACTAGGGCAGGAATTGGTTGGTTAACTTTAATGCCTCAAAACAAAACTGCTCTCTGTTACTCACCCCATTAGAATGTCTGATGCTCAACTTCCCAAGAGCACCTCTTTGCGACTACTCAGTCTTACATTGACTGCTGACCTGAGATGGAACAAATACATTGAATCAATAGCTTCGTCCACCGCAAGGAAATTTGGCTCCCTGTGCCATGCCAGGAAATTTTTCTCGCCAGAGTTGATCCTTCAAATCTACAAATCAACCATTCACCCTTGCATGGAGTATTGCTGCCATATATGGTCTGGAGCCCCTTCTGTTTGCCTCAGGGTTCTTGATAAGATCCAAAGACAGATATGCAATATAATTGGCCCTGATCTGGCGTCTCATCTGCAGTCGCTCTCTCACAGACATGTCGTCACCTCCCTCTGTCTTTTTTTACAAATACTTTCATGGTAATTGCTCTGAGGAGCTGCTTTCGCTGGTTCCCGGACTTCATGAATTTAAGCGTTCAACTAGGCTGGCATCTCGCTCTCACCCTTTCACTGACAAAACTATTAAATGTAGCCATGTCTTCTACTCCAATAGCTTCATGTCTCGCACTTCTCACCTGTGGAACTCCCTCCCCTTTTCCTGTTTCCCTGATAGCTATAATCTCCAACTATTCAAATGTAATATCAATCGACGTCTCCAGATGCCGTGATCTCTCCCCTATCCTTCTTCATCCTTTCCTCTATCACTCCTATTTGGTCTCGCTCCAACTCTTTGTAACCCCTTGCATGCTAGTGGCTTCCTGCCTTGCTTTGGGTGAAACGCATAAAAAAAAATAATTTTCAAAAGTTTTTGTGTCTTATGTTCATTTTCTTCTAAAGACATCAGTTGTTGCCTGAGACATAAACAGCACTGAAATGGTTTAGTATTTTAATAAAATATCAGGTACTATAAATACCATGTAACCTTGTACCAGACATTGCAAAGGCCCAATGAAAGTGAAATATAAACAGTTTAGAGGAATAATATTTCCATGAAAACCCCATTCAGTAAATGGATTTATCTGAACATTTAGGATTTTTAGAACAAGTCTGTGGTTGGTTTTTAATAGACACATCTGTTCTGTCTCAACCATGAGACTAAAGACAAGTGTTCCTCAAGTAAACAGATAAAGACTTGTTTTCATTTGCAATGCAAGTGCAATATAATTCATCTTGGTCACAAAGATGATATGAACATTTTCAAATACTTATGTATATACACATTACATTTTACAAATACAACTCTAACCATATCACCAACATATAACAATAATAAACTATCAGTGTCTTGACAAATAATATAAATTTGATATTTGTGTTAACTAGATAGAATTCATAAGCCATGAATTCTCGGTCTTCATTGCAGGTGCTATTTAAAAATACAAACAGTAGTTAACAGTACCAGTTAAAAATGAATTATTTATATAACGAATTGGCGCTTCTCCTCAGAATCAGAACATCTGTGTACTTTGCTTAGAACCAAGCTGTTGCTCCCCAGCTCTCTGTTTAGGATTAGAGCATTGTATCTGTGCACTCTATAAAAAGGGTTAAATACAATATATACGTGGACACAAATTGTATTTGCATATTTTCTTATTACTATAAACATTATTTTAACATGTACACATGTTTAAGTAGACATCCCTGTTATTTTTAAATAGTGAAATTAATGTCAACTGGCCTGGATTGATAAGTCTTACTAAAGAAATGTGTACTTCTGTCATATAAAACATAAATGAATTGAATTGTCCAGTTATATAAATAAGCGGAATTAAATTAAGTCAGTTGCTAAGGGTATCTTCATGTAGTAAATCTTCTATTTCATTACTTACCTATGAGTTTGTCTTCCTTATTGTTATGGAAGAGACTTGCAGAGACTCTCCCAGCTATAAATATGAGCAGGTACTGCCTTTTGGTGAGGGAAGTTTCCAGCAGTCAGCTCTTCTTGCTGTAACACTCTCGTTTGTATATGTTTGTATTACTGTTTCTGTTAATCAATTTGTTTAACTCAATTCCTCTCTTTGTGTCTTTATTTCTGGCCCTAACCCCGACCACAACACTTATTTATTTCCCTCTATTATCTCAAAAATACAAGATACAATAACTTCTTAGCAGGAATCAAAGCTGTACTCCTTTTTGCATCAGGATAACCTCACCTTTAGCCAAAGTGTGCCCTATTAATTATGCTAAATCAAGTTTTTTTTTTTTGTTTTTTTGTGAAGGTTAATTACATATAAGTAAAAAAACATTTGAATGTTTAATATTTTTTATTCTGTTGTCAACATTTCACTCTGCATAATCAGTAGTAATTTTTAAAAAGTCTAAAGAAAGAAACTGTTATCATGGCAATCTTGCAAGTTAATAACACTGTTGTTGATTTGAAAAATTTTAAACAGTTAATAAAATTTAAAAATAGATATCTGAAGAAATCAGTAAGATTTGTACATAGGAAAATGTCAAAATAAAATGTATATATGTTGACTAGACATAGAAAAATAAAATAAACAAATGGAAGTCACGGTGAGAAAAATAAAACATATATATCCAAATAGAATAGTGAATAAATACAACTATAATTTATGGTAATATTGAGGTGTTAAGAAAATATAGAATTTAATTAAAATTTTTAACCAGGATTTGCTTTGATATTATTTTATTTAAATATTATCTTAACCAGAAGAAGTGATATATTATAAAAACCTACTTTTTGATTAATCAAACTGAATTTTGATCATTGTGATTAATCAAAGAGTAAAAAATATTTGAAATAATAATATATAGGTATATAAATTTATTGTTAAACTTATTACAATACATAACAGGTTTCCCAATGAAATCAATCAAAATATTGTTGTGGATTCAAAAAACTCAGCTGTTGTATTTTGTCAAATTTTGATTTGCTATTAGAGAAAACAAAATCATACATATAAAAATATTCAGAATATTTCTTTGTCCAGATTTTCTTCCACTTGACGTAGTTCTAAAGATTTTCATTTTCCAATGTTATTAAAATTACCAACTCTGGAAATAAAGTCAATATAAACAAAAATAGGAGAATGTGCTGTACAACAGAATTAGATGCACTCATCTAAAATAAACGATACAGAAATGTCTAATTAACATGTTGTCAAACAACTAGTTGGAAAGGTTTTAAGACCTCAAGTGAGTAAAGAAAACCATGTAAACATTAAGAGTAAAAATAAATTAAATATCATAAAAAAAAATGAGTGAATATTTGTGTTCAGCTCATGAATTATGTAAATAAGAGGAAATAATTACAGTAAGAGTTTTAGATAAAAATGAATCAAGTTGACATTATGGGACCCACTCAATCCCATTATTGACCCCTTTTACTGTCATACGAAACTTTTGATGAATTTCCTTGCAAGATATTCTTTATAACAAATACAAAAGAAAAATATTCATATAATTTTGTCTGCTTAACCACTGTGTGCCACCAGTGATCACTAATTACATAACAGCTGAATGCATCCTAGAAGTTTGCTTCTATGTTGTAGGGATGCTAAAAGAGATTGTCTCTCTTTAGTTGAGACAAAGTTATGAGGATCATGTGATGGCCAGTAAGTGACATCACTTCATAGAATGTTGAGAGTCAGTTGCTTTTTATCCTGTCAGGAGGCAAGACTTGTCTGCCTACAGCAGTTGCTATGTAACCCAGAGAAGACAGACATCAGAAGCCTACAGCATTAGGGCAGACAGAGGAACACACATGGTCTCACCAGAAACATAAAGGACACCACCAACTTGACATTTTTACACAATATGAAATTCTACGAGTAAGGCCCTTTCTCTTCCCACCCCCCTTTCACACTGCTTATTGTATACATATGTTATAATTTCTTTGTGTAGGACAAACTTGTGATAAGTATATGTGTGTGTGTGTGTATATATATATATATATATATATATGAAAGAGTTGAAAGGGAAGAAAAGAAGAAATGCAACTGCAGAAATGAAAACAATTGTCCATTGGATGGGGAGTTCTACACAGAAAGCAACATTTATACTACTGAGGTCAGTGATAATAATGGTTTCAATAAAATATACATTGAATGTACTGAGAGCTCTTTCAAAAAGAGATTTTACAATCATGCTTCATCTTTTAGGTTGAAAAGCCATAGAAGTGACACCAAGCTTGCCGGTCGTGTCTGGAAATACAGAGAGAGGTATGGCAGAAGTCCTTGTGTAAAGTGGAACATAGTAAGGAGAGTAAAAACTGGTAGAATTCATGGTAACTGTTGCCAGCTGTGCCAGGAAGAGAAATTGGTCATGGCTACATATCCTGATAAAGGTGTCTACTTAAATGAGAGAACTGAGATTATGTCAGGGTGCAGGCATTTAAGTAAATATTTTTTTAGGTACCTATAAACCTGGATGAGTGAAATAAAATTTTTTCTTCCCCCTCTTTTCCTCACTTACATATTTTTTCTTCTCTTTCCTCTCTCTCACATCCTCATACTTTTATCCTCTCACTTGCAGTGTTCGGGTATAGTGAAGTAGTTTTCTTTGGCTTGTACATCTTTCCACTTGCCTGAGGAGACCTTACAGTCAAAACCCAGGTTGCGGGGTTGGTTGGCATTTTAGTCTTTTCTTAAATACCTTAGCTCTACCTATTTGATTTTGAATTGAGCACTTTTTGTTGTCTCTACCTTTTAGTTGCAGCTGTTTTCAGCCTTCCTTTTACATTTCTATCCATATATATATATATATATATATGAAAAATATCTTTGAGAATATTTCATTTTTGTCATTTCTTTCTTTCAATTATCTTGTCATGCTGGTCTGTTAATAATACTTAGAATAGGAAAAAAGTGTAAACAAGAAATATTTTCTCTTTCCAAGCACACCCATTAATATTTATATATATATATATATATATATATATATATATATACACACACACACACACACACACAAACAGGGTGAGGCACAGAGGACAGATGGTTTTGAAATGGCTATTACTGAGCACCAGGGGGAGGGACATATGTCTGACAAGTACCATTCGGTCTGTGCTGACTTAGCTTTTTTTTCTTTTCACTTGTAGCCATAGCACTGTGGATGATAGCGCACTGTGTCTTCTACGACAGTTTTGAGAAGAATAACAAGTCTGTCATGGCAGTTCAGTGTGAGTTTTGTCGCAAATTCAAAATTTGCTGAAATTAGGCTGTTCCCACTCGTAACACAATCTTACATTAATTTCATGCACTTCATACACAAGGTACACCAATGAATAGCACACTGGTAGGGGTCCTAGGAACAGTATGTACCCAAGAAAGCGTAGAATGCATCAAACAAGCTTTGCAGTGCATTCCGAATCGCTCTACTCAGAGACATGCTACTAAAATTGGCATCGATAATCATTCGGTGAGACATATTTTGCATGAAGATCTGCTTTTCTATCCCTACAAATTGGGCAAAAATTGAGTCCAGGGGACTACACACAATGGTTTAATTTCACATGACAGATGGCATCAATTTTTTAGGCAAATGACAAACTGTTATGGTGCAGGTCCTTGTACCACGGTGATAGTCCAAGGTAGAACCAATAACGAAGAACACGAACACAGGTATGGAATAACAGATATATTACAAACAGGAATATATACAGAGAAGTAGAAAGTGTTAGTACGAACAATCAGGTTTAGTAGGGAGAACAATGTAGTCTGGACCAGTATCACTATTCCAATGTCTTGTAGTAATTGTCTGAACGTGACTCGGTTTTCGGACTGCCACTGACTCAACTGACTCACTCGCTCTGACTGACTGACAGACTACTGACGGACCTCACTCCAGACTGAACGGTATTTAGTCACCCCACCCCATGAGGGCATCATGTGGCACAAGGTCGGTTTAACGTGGGATCTCCGAGCCCGTGTGCTCGGCCAAAAATATGCCCTTTGAACCCATATAAATGGGTTCAGGGTCGGTTTACCTCCCCGAAAGAGACTCTGCCCTTTGGCGTAGCCTCGTTCAGGTTCCTCCCCGCCTGAAGGTAGAGAGTTCAACCGATCAGCCGGGCGCCCAACTTCGGACTGAACTCCCTGCTTCCTCTTGAGGCGCAGTATTTATTATGTATGGAATAGTCCATTATGTTATTATGGGTAAGGTCCCATAACACAAACTCATTTTGTTAATTGGTGGGGAAGCTCATTTTCATCTCAGTAGTATGGTGGATCAACAGAATTGTCATTACTGGGTTCTTGAAAATTCAAGAGAACTGCACTGCCCAAAAGTGAGTGTTTGGTGTACTGTTGGAAAAGCTGGCATTATTAGTCCTTAAATTTTGAAGACTATAATGGAAATGCTGTTGCTGTGAACTCCAAATGTTACATCGAGATGATAAACAACTTCTTTGTGCTTGAATTACGACGAAAACACAATTCCTATCCGACATGGTTTCAGTAGGATGGGGCAACAGCCCACACAGCCAGATGATTAACAGATTTTCTCAGTGACCACCTCATTTTCAAATTTGCTAATATTCCTTGACCCCCCCAGTCCCCTTATTTGTCCATGTGTGATTATTTGTTGTGGGAAAACCTCAAGGCACATGTGTCTGAGCATAAGCCCTATATATTGGACAATTTGAAGAAAGCTATTCATGTGGAAGTTGCCCAAATCGACAGAGCAATGCTGAAAAGAGTGGAGGCCAACTTCCAAGAAATGCATTAATGAAAACGGACACCAGATGAGGGATGTTGTTTTCCATACTTGATTTTGTCAAATGCTAATTCAATATGAACATATTGATGTTAATAAAATCTTTTTGAAGCTAAAATTAATGATGGGAATTTTTCAAAAGCGTTCATCTCTGCATCATCCAATATATATGTACAGATTTTAGAATCATAGAAAGGTTACATTTGCCTTTTACAGTTTAAAGGCATTTTACCAAATTGCAATGATGTGTTGTAATTCTTCTATGTGAAGCCATTTTTCTGATAATTCAATCTTTCAATTTAATTTTCTGTCTTTGTAACTTGTGTGTGTGTGTGTGTGTGTATATATATATATATATATATATATATATATATTACAGACACACTATACTGTAATAGTATATATTTATTAATTTAAACTATATAATAATAACAAAACATTTTTCAACTGGCACCAAAATTTAGAATTTTCAAAATATTTAAACTGGACAATTCATATTTCTGTAATAGAGTTATAAGTTTAGCATATATTCTTAACCAATATAACTTTAAAGCCATAAAAGAGGATTTTTCTCTGCACTGATGAAATTACACTGAACAGACTTCAAACATATAATTTTCTCATTTGTTTTACCTACAGTATAGAGCATTTAAAAACATATATTAATTTTTGAGAATTTATTTTCTGATAATCTTAACAAGGTTAAGTGATTAGTGGATTTAAATGACAGCAGTTAAATGTAAAATACGCAAAGCAAATATACAAACAAGCTTACAGATGCAGAATGACAGACATTCCAGATTATCTTTCTTTTATTAGAACCAAGTATCTTTCCAAATGACCTTCACATGAGAAAGAGGAAAAAAAAAAAAAAAGACACTGACCCATTCAATGGATGGCCACTGAATATTCTAGCAAAGCAGAATTGTTAGCCAAGTGCTAATACACATCTCATACAAATGGCTCTGTCAATAGATATTTATAAAAACAACATGGAATAACAAAAAAGTATCAGGTTATGCAATAATATTGTTTATTTATGCAATTATGAGTAATGTCTGACAAATTGCTCTGTTTATGGAATTTAAAATATTATTGATATATTTGAATCATTGAGTGTTTGTCACACCATTTTTTATTAATTTCTGGATATGAGATAAAATTGCTGAAGAAAAGGATGATGTTCAATTAGCACTAGTGCCCTTTGGAAAGGCATGAATCCACCTCTCCCTGCATTCTTTAGATGTACAAAATCAAGGTGAGAGGTAATGTAATATCAGCTTGGAAAATGGAAATGACAGAGTTCAGATTTTGACTAAGGTTGCTTGGGTTCACTTGGGAAAGGCATGAATCCACCTCCTCCTGTAATCTGTGTTATGCAATAAAATTTTGTGACTTGTTGTCACTTATTCTCCTGTATTAGATGAACATCCTCCTGATAAAAATGTTATGAGTAGAGATTGAGCACAATTGAAGAGACTATGGATTTATAGATAATAGAACTTGGTGTCACTCTGATTTACCATGTTTTCAAATGCTTGGGTGGTGACCACACCCTCTCCAAATGTGACACACATTTTTTGACTATTTGATTGTCCATGTAAATGATAAATTTTTTATATGCTTCAAGAAAAGCTTCAACGAAAATCCTTTGTGTCTTAGTGGCTTTATAGCCATAATTGGAATGAATTTCCTTAAAAAAAAGTTCAGAATAATAACAGAACCAAATTGTTTTAGTTTTAAGGATTTTTTCCTTATTCTTTAATGTCTTGATAATATTCCTCATTCCAATTACCAAGTAGGGAAAACAAGATCATGCCTTAACTAAATGACCACAAATGACTAAAAAATGTTGACACTAGTTAAATGTGCCTGCTGAAAATACTTTGTGACTCTTGTCATTGTAAGGGTCATTGTGTGTCAATTTGTGTAATTCAATATTTCTCTAGCCCTACCCCCCCCCACCACCACCACCACCTATTTCTTCTTCTCTGACGTGCAAGCATAACAAAATTTATGATTTTTCTTTCTTCACTTGTTTTCACCTTCACTGTAAAGGTTAAATAAAAGAGAAATTTATACATCTATTTCTACATTTCTTTTCATATTTTCATTTCCACTTTTTTTCCTTCCTTCTTTTCTCTGGCAATAAGAAAAATCGCTTCCCATTTATCTTCCATTCTTTTTCACTAAAACTTTTCTATTAAAAACTTTGGTTAAAAAAGAAACACCTTTTCTACATCATGAATTATTTACACTCTAAGCTATGACAAGATTTAAAGTCAATAAAGTGTGAAGAAACACAGGTAAATTTCATTAGAAATAAAGAAAAGATTACTGAACTCTTATGGCAGTGAATGATGGAAAATTTGAGTAAATTTATTGTCTGCATTTCTAGGAAGAAACAAATAAAAATAATCTTTTTATTTTATCTTTCTCTGTTTTCCCAATTTGTTTCTATACTTTATACAATATAATCAATATTGTTAATAACTCAAAATTTAATTATCATTATATTAGGTTGGTGCAAAAATAATGACGCAATAATGTCGTTTTTTGACGTATTTTTTAACGTCAAAAAACATTATTACGTCATTATTATAAAGCAAATAAGATACTTCATTTATATTTTTGTAATGATGCAAATGAATTATTTTAGATGCTAAGAAAGAATAATAAAGTTATCTTTTGAAGCTGGCAGAAAAAAATCTCTTCATTACAATTGACTGCAATAAAAAAAATTACATCATTATAAAGTAAAGCATATTTCTCCTTAACTTAATATCATTTATTTGTATTTATTTCATATTCTTTTATGTACCACATCCTTTCAGGACATGGATGATAATGACAACATTTAAAGTCAATAAAGTATCAAGAAACACAGGTAAATTTCATTAGAAATAATTAAAAAAAAAAAAGTACTGAACTGTTATATATATATATATATATATATAGCAGTGCATGCTTGACAATCTCATTACAGATGGAGAAAAGACTTTAGGCAAACAGAAATGTTGTTCTACAGAAGGATAATGAGAATACCATAGACTGAACATGTGAGCAACAACAAAGTTTTAGATAAAATGGAAACAAAAATGAGAAATACATAGCATTAGAAAGAGACAGTTGAAATATCTATGGCACATAATGAGGAAAGAGGGTTTGGAGAATTTGACACTCACTCAACATAATGACAGTAAGGAGGACAGAAGAAAGTGGCACATAACCGACCTAAAGACAGGAAGTTGTGGAGAACTATGATCGTCCATATCCAAAAGATTAGTAGCTTTAATTTTATTGTATTATTATATTTCTAAATAAAAATAAAATTCATAAGTGACTATAAATATGTATCTCTTAACTTCTCGATTAGTTCTTTTAAAATTTCTTATGGGTTAGGATAAGCAAATATTTTACTATTTAAAAAAAAAAAAAAAAAAAAGGATTTTAAGGTGGCCAATTTTGAAGAGATGATCTCCAGTACTGTTTGGTAACCTTACCAGTAAATAAAATAAAAATTACTTTTATTCTTTCCTTTTTTCTTTCCATTCCAAACGCAAAGACCAAAAATTAAAATTCAGTAAAATAACAGAAAAATCTTCAATGCTAAATCTTTGAAAGACACAGAAAAATCTTTGAAAAATACAAAACAAAGCAAACAAAATAAACTACTTAGAAAAATAAAACAACTGCAAATGACTAACTTATGTTAATTAGTCGTGCAGCCGATGCTTTTTTTCATCTAAAGTAACACAGTATAAATATTACCTTTGGATTAGAAGCTCTCTTCAAAATAGAAAATAAAACGTTCCTCTTTCATTCTTTCTCTCTCACACACACAAATACATACGCTACCTATATTCATTAAAATGTGTTCAAGCTTAAAAACTGTGTATAAATTTTATAAATTAATCTAATATGAAGGGGTGCTGAAAAGTTCTTGGCTTATCCAATCTCTTAAAATCTGACTAAATACCTAAGCATCAAATTTTTTTTCTGAGGACTTCTTGGTTGGATTGGGAACTTTTCAGCAATCTCTTGTTTAAAAAAATGTGTTTACATTTTATTAATTTAAAAACAGAAAAAAATCTCTTAGCTATAAAAGTTGCAGAAATACTTCTAATAACCAAGCCTTCATCAAGAGATTTATTTATAGTAATAATTATTAAAAGAGTCAATTCTAACTTCAAGAGGAAAAAATTTTAATGCCTGGCAGGAATTGTTAAGAGTTATATATTCTTGGTTCAAATTTTTTTTTAATGTAGCAGATTAGACAATGTTTAATGCCTGTGAAAACATCAACCAAATCCAATAAATTCACTGTCTGGATTTCTAACAAGAAACAAATAAAAATAACCTTTTCATTTGATCTTTCTCTGTTTTCCCAATTTATTCCCATAATTTGTATGATATAATCAATATTGTTAATAACTCAACTTTAGTTATTTTTTCTTAGCATCTAAAATAATTCATTTGCATCATTATAAAAAAATAAAATAGCTTTTTTGCTTCATTATAATGATAATTAAATTTTATCTTCTAAGCTGACTGAAAAAAAATCTCTTTATTACAATTGGCTGCAACAAAAAAAAAATATTGCATCCTAATAAAGTAAACTATATTTTTCTTTAACTTGATTTCATTTATTTCATAATCTTTTATGTGTCACATTCTTTCAGGAGATGGGTGAAAATGGCTCTCCACACCTTCCTTTCTTTTTTAAGAAACTAAATAACTTTTGTCCTTTTCCCATCCTTTTTTGCTGTTGTCTTCTCACCAATTCACTTAAATCCATTAAATTGTTGTTTCCCCCTTGATTCTTTTGCTTTCTGTAGGTGCTGTGAGTGTTAAATTCTCCCTGCCTTCTCTCCTCATGTGTCCCAAAAATTTCAGTTGCTCCCTCTGTGATTGTTAGCATCAGTTTCCTTGTAGTTCTTGTTCTCATTAAAAGTTCCTCATTGCTATGAAATGTGATGGACAGATAGTGAAATATGAAAAAGAGCTCAAATCACCAGCTAAAATGAACCTTAGTCAAGATTGAAATCCATAAAACCCCACACAGCTGTTAATTGTGAACTGTATAATATTTTCTATGTCTGTATAGTATATGCTTTGTCAGGGTTACATATGGTTGTTGAATTCAGAGTTTTCCTCCTCCTAGTTTGGTCTCTAACTGCAGCTAAAGAACACAGTCTTCCATGCTATCTAGCCCCTAGCTAGAGGAGAAGGGATGAATTCCAAGATTATTTATGCAAAAGAAATGAACTTGATTGATTTGTTCACCAATTACCAATTTAAAACTGCTAACCAATGCATCAGCTTGCATTCTGTTAAAATCTTTAATCTCTTGGCCTTCGACAGATTTTATTAATGAACAAATCTTCAAATTCTGAATTTTATACTTCAGCAATTAAATAATAAATCAAGTTCAAAGATTGCAATTATAGCAAAGCTATTGGCTATTCATATCTAAATTCCATTTTGGTTTCTTTCATTTATTAAGATTACCTTAAGATTAAGATTATCTAATCAAATGCTTATAAATGAGTAAAATCCTCATGCGTTTTCAGGAAAGATTCAGGATTGAATATTTGGGAATTTAAGGCAATGGATAATTCCTCCTATAAAAAGTGAAAAAAAGAAAATAACATACAATATTTCTTCTTACAAAATGGAATCAGGTGTTGATTGAATAAAAAAGTATTACAGGTTGAAAATCCTTTATCCAAAGTTCTTAGGATCAGAAGTGCTTCAGTTATCAAAATTTTTTTTTTTTTTTTTGATTTTGGAAAACAAGCTACTTAATTTGTAAAATAGCATCTATAAAATGGGGTAACTTAGGAACGGAACCCAAGCATGAACATGTTGGAGTTAGCTCATACTTAATTCCCAAATTGTCACTAGGGGGCATTCTCCCTATACTATAAATACTGGGCGACTTCTCGCCTAGTTCTCTTTCCTTCAGGCCTCATGCTGTATCCGACCTTGCATGGAAGTGAAGTAAATCCTCTTTTTCATTTCTTCATTTCAGCGACTACAATGTAAGCTCTCTTAGAAGATCTGCATCTTCCTATTTGTGGGAGATGCCATGAACATTTATACACACATGCACGTACGTACGAACATTCACCAAAGAACAAACACAAATATTCACACACACATACATACAAATGTTATTGTCCATTGTAAAATTGTTTTGTTTAATACATATATTTGCTTGCATTATATATATATATATATATATATATATATATATATATATATCTCGGTCTTGTTTGTTTTCTTTATCTTCAGTTGGACTTAATTTGAGTTCAGCCATTTTCTTGTAGTTGGACCTTTTAATATTCTACCAGGAGTTACACACAATATCCTTTTACATTTCATAACACAGCTTATACATATATTCTGAAGGTAGTTTTATATAATTGGGGCATATATTATTCACCCCGACCCTGACAAATTCACTCCATCAATACATGATCAAGACAATCATTTTTTGCTCTGTGCAGTGTTTTTTCTATTTTTCATTAATTTCTGTTCATCACATTCAGCAGAAAACTTTCACAATTTCTCCTTCTGTTTCCTTAGGAATTCTATATGATGATTGTTCTAATGCCAAACTCCTCAGTCAGACATTTTACACTTACACCCCTGTCTAATTTTTCTAATAGTTTGACTTTATGTGATATTGATAAACATAAATGCTTTCTTTTTTCTTGTTACTACCCATATGGGTATCTACAGGACTTTTTGACATTTTGAATAATATCTTTACTGAATAGAAAACACCTGGAAAGTAATCCAAAAATATGTTGTTGTGACAATTGCTAACAAAAAACTGGCATCAAAGTAGGCTACGTATTTGGGCTGTGGAACCCCCACCAGGGGCAGATGAGGTCACTTACAACAGCTGCACATCATCTAGGAACCTTCCCAGCACTTCCTGAAATTTTCCATTTGTGGCAAGTCATAGCAGTACCTGAAAAACTTTGAGGTTTTGGAGATTTTTACATTTGGAAATTTTGGATAAAAGATAATTATTTTTATTGATAGGTTTTGTTTCTGGCCATAAGCCCAATTTTTTTTTTAATACTTTTGAACAATATTGATTTATAGAAAAAAAAAAAGGAACTTGTGCAGCATCACCCTCATTTTGTCTTATCATTTACAGTGTAAAAATGTAGCAAAATTTAGGCAAGTAATAATCAAGTGAACTTATTTTTTTGAGGAAAACCCCAGTTACAAGATTTACTGGAAGGTTTTTGCATCATGTGATTTTATCGTTCTGTATTTGAAAAAAACTATTCCTTATCGCCATAAGTGAAACAAACAAAGCTCCTAAGTAAGGAGAGAGATAAAAAAAAAACATCTTGAAAGAAAGAATAAACAAGGAATGTGATAATTTTGTGACATTTCAGTTGATGTGATATGGTCAAGACAAGTTTCCAAGTTATACAAGAGGGATGTCTAAAGAATAAAATAGTAATCAATGGAGAAACAGCAGAGGTCAATTCAAACCCATTTTAACTGTTTTTATGGCGGTGGGCACCATAAAAAAATATCATAAGAAAAAACACAAAACAAAAAATGAACAAAAATGTTAGGTTGGTGACAATGAAAATACAGTAGTCAGTAGTTCACTTTCTGACCGACTGCTCCGTTATACTCTCATCCTACGGACGGGAGGAACCCGAAGGAGGCTTCGCCGAAGGGCGGAGTCTCCTTCGGGGCGGTAGACCGGACCTGAACCCGTTTATACGGGTTCAATGGGCATATTTTTGGCCAAGCCCATGGGCTCGGAATGCCCACGTTAAAAAGGCCTTGTGCCACATGACGCCCTCGTGGGGGGGTGACTGAATATCGTCAATGAAAATACGTAATATTTTAATTTACTTAATAGGTTTTAAAATAAAAGCCCTTTAAATTATAATGATATTTTGACTAATGTTTTGTAACAGAAATCATACTTATTTAATTACTTTAAATTAAATATTACTTACTTTAAGATATATTCAAGAAGGTAAAATATTTGTCAGGTCAATAAAAAATTTTTCCTATGCATAAACTGAAGTTATGAGCTTTCATTCAGAATTTTTACCAACAATTGTTTTTACAACTCAAAACATGCGATATCCTTTATAAGTTGAAACTTATTTTCCAACTTCTGTCTAAAAGTAGATGCAAAATATTTCATGTTAAAAATTCAACAACTGTTGACTTTGGAAAAAAGAAAGGATCAAGAAAGAGATTAGTAAATTAATTTCCAGATTCCTTTTAATTTTCAGTATGTGATGATGTGTTTCCTCATGTCATTGCACAAGATGTGATGACATCCAAGGTCAGCTGTTTGCAAATACACCAGCACTTGCTATGTTCCACAGGGTTGTGATCAACATCAACAAAGAATAACGACAAATGTTTTTCAAGTCATTTGTTTGATCGGGAAGTAGCAAAAAAAAAAAAAAAAAAAAAGTACAATTTTTCACTTGGTTCTGGCCATGGAAAACAAACCCCTACCCACTCACTCCTGGCTGCTTCATTCACTGCTAGCTGTTTTACTGACTACCCATCATATGAATACTGGCTGGGGACCCACCACCCCTTTCCATCCACTTGTGTTCTACTAACTGGAAAGGGGGACCACCCAGACAGTTTTTGGGTGGTCAGTTTTTTTTAAAAGGATCCTACTTTTACAGCTATCTAAAAATCACTACCAAAATTTTATGTTTGTCAATTCAAAGGTGGACTCAAGACAACATTCCTTAGAAACACTGGTCATTAAATTGACTTAAAAGGTAACAGAATCTATCTATTCATCTAAGCATATGTGGGAAGTTGTATTGCTACAAGTACAAGATACAACAAGCTTAAGATCTTCATTACCGGATGATGTATGTGTTGGCCAAAATTAGAACAATAGTGATTCCCCAAAGACACAAAAGCATTAACAGAAAGCAAGTATTCATCACTGTAGTGCATGAAGGACAAAATGAAGACAAATTTTGAATTTCAAAAAGAGGAATATTAATCTCATTTGCTGCTTAACAGGTAAAGTAACAAAAACATTGACACCATGCAAGTCTGTTAACTGAGCACTGAATCAGTCGACAAGAGTAAGGAAGTCATATGTTGATGACTTTTTTTACCTTTCAAACATTTCTGAAATATTGTAGACTCAATAGCTTGCAAGTACTGTGAGTGCATTGATGACTACAATTTATTTTCCTTAATGGTAGATTTAAATGATAATGGCTCTTTATTAATACTACTAATAATAATAATGGTTGGGCACACATTTTCAAGTTTGTCTGCTAGTTGGCTAGTCTATCCCTTTTGCAGACACCCACTCAGGCATATTTGTGTTTGTTCAACATCGACAGAGCCAACATGTCGTTTATGCTGCAACTATAATTAGTTACAATCTTTGAGAAAGAGCCAATAATATGGCAGGATCAACAGTTTGAACAAGGTCAGTACACTTAAACCCCAGTCACAATGGCTTGTGATTTTGTGCTAGCAAAACCACAGACAAACAATTCCATCTATACATATTCATTCACAAGCATTTGGTCAACATGTGGCTTGGTTTTCAGGCACATTCCAAAGGCCACATGGTTGGATTGTCTCCCCAGTTTAATATCATCAAGAAATCATGTTGCTGACAAATCAACCCTGGTAAGATTTGAACCTGGGTTTCATGATTAAAAAGGGAAAATTCTAACAAGTCAGCCACATACCCATATATGGCTTGTTATTAATTATATGTTAAACTAAATGACTATTAAATTAATTTTTTCAAAAATTCTGTTGATTTGAAAGCGTGCAATCACAAAATATTCACAATATAAAACGGTCACTTAAGCAGAAGATTACTTTTAATTATATACACTTATTAACATATAATCTATTAACATTATATTAAATTCATTAAATTTTAAATTAAGAAATAATTTTCATTCCAAATTAGTATTCTAATGCTTTTTGACTTGAAAGAAACCTTTTTAAACATATGCCCAACATTAATCAAATAGAAAATTGCACTCAAAACCATTTGGAAGAATTTTTGTTTCTTTGGATTATATTCTTATTTTTAATTTTCCTTTCACTTTTTTTTTTTTTTTTTTTTTGAATTCTTTGTTTAATTTTCCCTCTTTTAAAAAATTTCAGTTTACTTTTTTTTTCATTTTATTCTCTGAATTTTTAGAATTAATATTTTCTTTTTATTTTATATTCTTTCCAATTTTAAATTTGCAATTATTTTTCTTTTTTTTTTCCCTTCATTTCAATTAGTTGTTGATTTTTCTCTTTAGCCATATTTTGGAGCATATTTTTACATAATTCTTTGTTTTTTTTCTGTCTTTTTTGTTTACTTATTTCAACTTGCTGTCCACGTCTTTTGGAATTTCAGTATAGCTTAATGGTCAGCAAACTGGTCTTGCAGGCCATTATTCAGAAGGTTAGTTCTAATTGGATGCTCTAAATTTTACTTCATTGCCCACATTTTCCTAGCCTTTCCTTTTTCATTGATTTACTTAATGTACTTTTTCTCTTTCTTCATTTTCTTTCTCTTTCTCTATTTTCTCTTTCCTTTCTTCATTTTCTTTCTCTTTCTCTATTTTCTCTTTCCTTTCTTCATTTTCTTTCTCTTTCTCTATTTTCTCTTTCCTTTCTTCATTTTCTTTCTCTTTCTCTATTTTCTCTTTCCTTTCTTCATTTTCTTTCTCTTTCTCTATTTTCTCTTTCCTTTCTTCATTTTCTTTCTCTTTCTTCATTTTCTTCCACATCTTTTCAACTTCATTTTTTCTTTCTCTCTACATTTCTTTATCATATGTCCTTTCTTTCCATAAATCTCTATTACTTTTGGATCCTTCAAAAATTTACATTTGGTCATGAGCCCAAATAAAAAAAAATTATTAATTAGCTAAAGTCCAAATGAGTAAGTCAAGATCACAGAATTGCGACTTTTAAGTGAATAAAAATAAATGATTGAATCAAATGAAGTTTACTCTGATTTGGAGTAACATAAAAACATTCAGAAACAAAACATAAATTTTTTAAAAGCATCTCATCAAAATGCAAACAATTTCAATGTAATGTACAATATAATTGCAATATTATCCAATAGATTTTTTTGTTAAAAAAAGAGTCACATGCTGTCTAGAATTTGGATTTTTATTATTTACATTTTCTAGCCAATAGGAATCTTTGTTTAAATATTTTGTTTATTTTTATTGTATCTGTTAAAAGGTAATTGTTCCTTATTGTTTAAAAGTAAAAAAAAAGAAAGAAAGGATTGAATACCTGTAAATACTAGCCTCTGAAATGTAGCCTAAATATACATATTAAAAAAAAAGATTATTCCCTATTGTTTATAAAAAAACAACTGAATACCTCTTTTCATTTTTTTGTTTCAGAAGATAGGTCACAAGGTATTCAGACATTTTCCTTTAAACAATAAGGAATAATCACTTTCTAACAATATCTGTAAGGCAAAATAACAGTAATAAGGCAAAGCAATAGTAATATGGCAGAAAGTTCACAAACTAAGAATTGAGGTTGACATACAAGAGCAAATTCAGATTAATTAATGCAGCAATCTGATTTCAACATGAAACCAACAAGTGACCTATATTATTGGCTAGGAAGAAATCCCAGCATGCATTTGCATGCTTCTGCCTATAAACTGGTAATGAGAAAGTATTTTGCAATCATTCCCATATGCATTGGAACCAATATGTCTTCATATTCCCACTCTATTTGGGATCTTCTTTGCTGTCCTGTTAAAGCATGCATTTGGATTTTTCCAGAGAGAACATCTACCTTCATGCTATATCAGACTGGAAGCTCTTCAAAATCTCCAAATCAAGAACAAAATCCTAAATTCAAATGAAATGTCTTTGTGATTCTTCTTTGCAGATGACACAGTACATACCACCCACTCAGCTGACAATCTTCAGAAGATTATGAACTGTTTCAGCAACGTTTGTGCTGACTTCATGGAAGCGAACTGGGATTGCAAAGGAAATATTTGTCACAGATTATTTCCACAACGCAGAGAATAAATCACTAAGTTCAGATTCGAGCATCAGGTGCAGAAAGAAATGCCGAAAACTCAATTCACAGGTACTATCTCATGAATCACAATGCATGCAACCAGTCAGAAAAATAACTCATTCTCCAACAAACACAGTAGCCAAAATACCCAAATATTGCTTTCCAGATTCAAGAACACCAATTGCTTTTATCAGCTGAACATTTTTTACATTCATTGACAGCTGGGAGCGGACATTAAATTTTTGCATATCAAAATACTTTTATAGTGACTCCTGCGACAGACTTGTTTTTTAATTTAAATATTTCATCTTCAGCATGTCATGCAGAATACGTGCCCTTTTTTTTTGGTAAGTAATTTTCTTTTTCGCCACATTTTCCATTGTAGGATATACGCAATGCGCTGTCACTTGGTTTGACAAGGTAAGTTGCCGTTTTCTTCACTATAATATGTTAAATAAATTAAAGTCTTTAATGACTCTTATAAACTTTTTAACAGAAACATTCACTCAAAAGCATTTTATCCAATTTTTCTCAGTAAATAAAATATAAAGATATGTATTTCTTAGAAATATGCAAATGTTTTTTTAAAACAGATTGAATGTTGCTTAACATAACAAACAAAAATACTGATTATGCTCTGTGTATATATCTATAAACGGATCCTTTATATAGACTTTTATCTTATAAAATCATCAAAATGAAAATTAATCATGAAAATTAACAGATCCCTAAAATTTCCTGAAATCTTTAAAGTTTTACACAAAAATGATACAATCTCAAGACACAGGATGTGGGACAGGATGTGGACTCCTCTAAACATCATAATCTCTGACCCTGACCTAAACAATAAAATATTGGAAAGGCTGCACTCACAAAAAGATGATGGAACAATGAAGTAAACTGACAGAACAAAACATAATCCTAGTCTACAAAGTTTTGTCTGATAAGCAATGAAACTTAATCACTGTGTGATAGACAAGAACAATATCTCAATGACTCCCATGTTTAGTGCCCTAGTTGCATCTTGAACATCTTTTGGCAAGACAAATTTCCTAACAACAAATGAACTGACATTCCCAACATGCACTTCCTGCTAAAAAATTGTGAGAGCAAATATGTCTGTCAAGCCACAACAGACATTGCACCAGAAAAATCATCCAGATCATCATTCTATTTCCTAATATTGATGTGGTGTCAACTAGTAATAGGAATCCTTATGTAGTTAAATGCTAAACATTTTGCCCAGATAAAAGGTTATTGGGTCAAAAGAAAAGCAGGTCAAACAGCCTACAAATTCAGAATTATTTTTTGTTTTTTTAAACATTTTGCCCAAGAATGGCAATAAAGCTACTAAGACAATGGTCACTGAGTGTGAGAGAATATGAGTAAAAGAAAACATTATTAAGTAGAGAGAACAATAATTAAGAAGACAGAAGATGATGATTGATGTGGCATTTAAATTTTTGAAGATCAAGGTTAACTGGGAAACCAGAAAATGGAAGAGAGTTCCACAAATAAGAAGTGTGAAAAAAGAAAGTGCCAGTATAGAATTTAGGATTACTTCTATCAACTTTAACTGTAAAATGATGAGACCTAGATGCCAATCTAGTAATGAATTTAAATTTTTAAAGTCAAAATATGAAAGCGGAAAACTCCTCAGAATTTGGTTATTGACATTTTCCCTTAAAGTTTTTATATATATATATATATATATATATAAAACCCCTTAAAGTTCATATATATATATATAACCCCTTAAAGTTTATATATAGTCAATGACAAAATTATTCGTACACCCATCAATTTTTAATATTTTTATTCATTTCTCAGAATATATGATGCAAGTTTTTGTTTCTTTTTATGTTAACGTGGTATTTATAACTCTTCATTGTTAAATTATGAAATAAAAGGACAATTGTGTTTATTTTTTTTTTTTAATATAACTGGGCATATGTAAAAGAAAAAACAAAGACACTTCTTTTTTTCAAAATTGGGAAAATTTTAAAACATTTTATGATACTAAAAGAAAGATAATTTGTTTTTTGTTTATATATTCAAAAATAAAAACACATTGTACTTTTCATTCATAATTTATCAGTTTTTTAATATCTATTTCAATTCTAACAAATGAAGAGTCATAAATTAATAATAATTAATGCCACATTAATAGAAACACGCTTCGTTTTTTTTTTAATAATGTAAAAAAATGCAATGTCTTTTTAAATTATTTTGTTTTACGTAGTTGAAGTTAATATTAACAAAATAGTAGACTAAGAATTAAAAGTTCAATAAAATTAATTTCACTTTTCAAAACTGAAATAAATGTTATATTTTAAATTCTTAGTCTATTTTACTTAATAAAACATCAAATTATCGAAACAAAAGAATAAAATAATGCATTGTTTTACTACCGTTAAAACTCATAAATTTAAAAATTGAAAAAAAAATGACATTTTTGGAGTTTAAATAAAGTTTCTGCGTATAAAAAAATTTATTAATTTTCAATTTTCTTTGAAATTTCAGTTGATATTTCAGAAAAAAAAATTGCAATGCATGTGATATCCATCAAGCATTGGAATTATTTCAGTTTATTTATCTATCTTATAATTTATGAAAAGTAACAATTTTATATCTGTATTAAAGTTACACCTATGATGAGATAAAAAAAAAAAACAACTGGTTCACTTATTTATTTAATATTTTTTCACTAACAGTTTAGACATGAAAAATCAAAATCAAAGAACTGACACCAAAGTCTGGACTCCTCAACAAAGGTGTGAAAAAAAATCAACCTCACATCAAACTCTTTAAAAATGTTTCAAATTTTTTTCACACCTTTTGCTCAGGTATTGTAAGTGGCGTTTATCCCTACCAGCTGACAGCTAGCATTTTTTGAAAACAATTTTTATATTGCTGGCTGGCTTTGAGCCAGCCATATCAAAGACAAATTGGCTTCATTTGAACCTTATCTTCTTCCTTGTCACTGCTTCTTTTTGCAAAAATTATTGAAATTGTGTTCCGTTTTTTCTTTTCTAAAAGCTCACTACTAAACAAAAGTGCCATACCCCAGGGGTAGGCTGTCCCCTCCTCTAGCTATACCACTGTGCATTACTGACCTTGACATTGGCATCTTTTCTGCTTTTGTGAATTGACATTTTACTTGTTTGCAATGAATATTCACACAACAGTTCTTTTAATATTTATGCCGTTTAACAAAAATAAATTTGTTGTTACGACAGCCTTGATCTTCTTTCAAGTTCTACATCAAAATATTTTTCAATAAATTTACGTTGCTACAACTTTTGAGCAGACATTCATTGTATAAGTTATTAAGACAGATTAATGAAAAAAGATTATATTGCATAGCATAAGTTGCACAACAATGTGTAAGTTTCTATATAATAATACTCAAGCAATCGACAAAGCAAAAAGGATATTAAAATGCTGATGACTCGAAACAATCTGAACAGATCTTTTAACTCCAGTGAAGCATTTCCAAATCAGATGCTAACATTGAGTCATTGAATCATGTCTCAAGGTTATTTTGCCATACTCAATTCATTTCAAACTATTTTTTGGCATTAAGTAAAGCTCTTTTGCATAGAACAGCAAATAAGTTATTTATAATTTGCTGACAAGGAAGTAAAAATCAAAATCACAAGAGTTCTACTGCATTATAGATTAAAAGTCTATTAATAAAACCTGTCACTATTAATTTCAATGGAGCTAAGCACAATCTGACTGAAAATAAATGAATAAAGTCGAATATACACCGACATTTTTGTTGGCCAACTACTGCTAACCTTTGACCTTTTCACAAAAATCTTACAAACTAGTTTTACCGATGCTGTCAAAAAATGATGGAATATCTTACTGTAAATCACCAAATGTCTTTCATGTCCACCTGTTTGTATGTCATTATGTAATCCAAGGATAGTTAAAAAGAGCTGCCAACAAATTTTCTATAGCTACTAACAGAATATTAGTGCATGTTTTAGCATATTAAGTTTAGAGAATTCCAAAAGACTTAAGATCCCAACAAGATGTTTAATTGACAATATAAGTATGTTGCTAAACTGGACCTTTACTTTGTGTCCTTCAGGTTAGATAAACCAAATCTTCATCTTTTTCTTTAACAGTATAACATAAACATCTGGCTGAAATTTTCTTAGCTTATATACTTTTTTCCATGACATTTTCCCACAAATCAAAACCAAGACTTAAAAAAAAAGATATTGTGTTTAAATTTACAATATTTTCAAAATCCACCATGGAGATCAACATGACAAACATGACATCCCAATAAAGTTTTTCTTCATCAAAAGCAATTTGATATTATGCCCCTGTGTTTATCTATACAACAGAAATACAGTAAAAAAAAATAAATTAAATGGGGATACTTTAATTTTTTGTAAAATACTGTAAGTGTTTGTCGCAGATTAATTCCACAATGGAGAGAAAAAAATCACTGTAAGTTCAGACTTGAATATCGGGGACAGAAAGAAATGCTGAGAACTCAATTCACAGGTACTATCTCGCAAATCACAATGCACATAACCAATCAGAAAAAATAATTCACTTGCCGATGAATGCAGTAGCCAAAATACATCAGTTTTTTCCTCTCACTTCAAGAACACCAACTGCTTTTATCGGCTGAGCAGTTTTTTCATTCGTCGACAACTGGGAGAGGACGCCAAGTATTTTGCATAACAAAATACTTTTATGGTGACTCCTGCGACGAACATGTTTTTAATCTAAATATTCCATCTTCAGCATGTCATGCTGAATACATGCCCTTTTTTTTGGTAAGGAATCTTCTTTTCCATCGTATGATACACACGACGCGCTATCACTTGGTTTGATGAGGTAAGTCACCATTTTCTTCGCTATAAATACCCATTGATATCAAATATTTAGATTAAATATGATTCAAGAATTCATGATGGTGATCATTTTCAAGGAAGGTAGGATTCTATAAATGCATAATTAAAATATATCATCTCTATTGGAGTTGACAACACCATTTTGCCACCAATAGGAAGAGTTTTCAGTGAGTTTAAATAATTTTGCAATTAGGTTGCACTTATAAAATAACAAATATTTTATGTTACATCCTCTTGTTGATGTTCAATAATTTCTGAATATTAATCTACACTCAAAGCAAAATTAAGTTAAGATAATAACACTGTTTTCTGATCATAAATGAAAACATTTATAATAAATGAAGATAATATATACATGAATTTATATATAAAAAATTTAAAAAAATTATTTATCTACACAGTTAATTGCAATGTGAAAGTTCACTTTCTCATATAAAACATATGTGATGCAATCTTGCTGATCCCAACAAGTCATGTGCATTTGTCTAATAGGATAATTGAATTTTCCTAGGTTGGGTCATATACATAAAACATAACTTTTATATAGGAATATATTCAGAAAACTTAATGTGCCTTTTATAGCTCAAAAATTTCTTTATATTTTAATAAATAAAATTAAAAAAATAAATGTTGATAATGAAAATAATCACCAACCGGACTTTTCTTGCCTTCTTGATCCTTCATCACCAAATTGGAATCATTTATAACCATTGAAAGAATTGCAACCTGGGAAACTACAAATGAGAGATAAAAAAGGAAAATGTTTTACTAGGAATGTCATTATATAAATTCAAACTCCAACAAACACTAAATTTGATTTAAGAAACCAAAAAATTATATAGAAAAATAATTAGCATTAGCTTATAAAAGAAAAACTTGAGTCAATCAAAAAATTCACTTTTCTTAAAAATCTCTCTCAAATGAGCTATTATTATCATAATTATTATTACAATAATAATACTAATAATAATACTACTACTAATACTAATAACAACAACAACAGCAACAACAACCAAATTACATTCTGATCGATTTAGCCCCCATAAATAAGTTTGACAAAAATTGTGGCCTTGTTAAATTATAAGCCAACATTGCAAGTTAATATTCATTAGACAATTTTACAATCATACTCTTTAGTGCCTAATACAATTGGGAGGGGGGTGTTTGGGTCCTGTCACTGGATCTAATTCAAGGACACATGGCACAGTGGATAAAGGCGTTACTTAGATCCAGTGACAGGACCCAAAGAGTGTGAGTTCAATACCCAGTTAAAGCAGTGGAGAACTTGGAGAGGGGAATTAACAGGAGATAACTGATAACTGACATCCATTAGACATGACACATGGAACTAGAACAGTCTACCCCAGTGAGCGAAATAAAGGGTTCAATTCGACATTCCAACCACCTGAAGAAGGCCGGAGCATCAAACCGACGAAATGTTATAAATATGGCAACAAAGATGAGGACAATAGTCCGAATAATGTAAATAGTGTACATAATACCTCATCTCAGGAATATAGACAGATATTAGGTTGGTGCAAAAATAATGGCGTAATAATGTTGTTTTTTGACGTATTCTTAACGTCAAAAAACGAGATTATTACGTCATTATTTTTGCACCAACCTAATACTAAAATCACCCCGTTTCTTAAGTTCACACTTTTTGACCTTTTAAGAGATGTTCTGAACCCACTTTACTAAGCCTCCTCCCAGTTTATTACATAATGAGAAAAATTGCGACCTCCCCAATTATTAAATCTCTGCCCTTATATTTCGCACTTAAGAGAATAGTTTTGGAATTTAAAATTGCACGAATCAAATACAAAATCAAAAGAATTTAATTTCATTGATCATTTTATTTTTAATCATTTCAGGTTTCTTTAACAGAATAACAATCTTATTTGCCAGAATTTTTTGCAGTGCAAAGCAAATATAATGCACAAATGAGACGGGTTTTAGCAAATCAATTAAAAACTTGACTTTCTTATGATTCAGAAAATATTATCCACAGGAGATCCTTATATACCTCCCTCAATCACAGCTTTTTACCATTTGACAATTGAGTTTTAAATCTAAAAATTCAAATATAGCTTGAAACCTTGTTACAAAAATAAGTTCAACCTTCGCCATCAATATTTTACTAACAAATATACAATTAAAAAAAATGCACAATCAACCCTGAAAATCTCATATAAAAGTGAAAAGTATCTGTTTATATTTCTCAGATGAGGTATGGTAATTATTTACACCATTTATATTGTTTGGACTGTTCTCCTCATTTTTGTTGCCATATTCATGACATTTCAACTGTTGTATGCTACAGCCTTCTTCAGGTGACTGGAATTTCAAACTGAACCCTTTGTTTCATCCACCTGCAGTAGGACTATTCTAGTTCCATATGCAATGCCTTTTCCGGATGTCTCGGTTATCTCCCTTTAACTTAACTCTCCAATTTTTTGCTCATCACTGCAATAACCAGGTACTGAACTCACACCGGACCCAACCAATGCTTTTTATATACCCTGGCCCAGTGTGAATTTTTGGGACAGTAGGAATTTGTGGGTAACAAAAGAAAAGAGTACTACTGAACTACTACATGATATCTATCCTCCTTTATAGCAGTAAATCTTGAACAGTCTTCTCGAAGATGAAGAAGAGACTCAAGGAAACGGAAGTATGGTTCTACAGAAGGACACTAAGGAGAACATGTGAGCAACGATGAGGTTTTGGAGAGGATGCAAACAAGGGGTAAACTTATATTTAACATCAGGAAGAGGTAGCTGAAATTTCTGGAATATGTAATGAGAAAAGAGGGCTTGGAGAATCTGATACTCACAAGGTGGATAGAGGGAAAGAGAGACGTGGGAAAGTAATGCATGACATACCTAGCGAGCTTAAGCAAGTGGATGACAGAACATAGCCTGGGGAAATAGCAAAAGGACAAAACATAAGGACATACATTTGTTAACAGAAGACAATGTAATGTTAAAGCAGCATGCATAACAATTTAATATCATTTCTCTTTCAGGCATATCAAGAAAATTATCCCAGAAGATTCCAAAATGGAAAATAGGAAATCTGTGCTCGTGATGTGTAAAGGGGCCCAACAAGGGTCATGTCTCACCAACCCACTTCTTCTTGCAGAGCCTCAAGCACATGTCTAGCATATGAATGTGTTAAACATGATGGTCACGCCGTAGGCTGATGAGATAATAGTTGCACTTGTTCCAGGAGAAACCATTCCCATCAAATCTGGGAGTGGCTGGCTGAGAATTTTTACAATCATGCCACTCCCAACATGTTACTGCCAAGATCTTCTAATTTTCACCTCCTAAAGATATTATGTCCAAAGCATCTTTGAGAGGAAAATGAACCAGCAGTTTCACAATACCAAGGACTCATTGTGGATGTGATTGGCTAACTTGAATGAAAAGCTATTGATCTGACAATGCACCCATTTCCATGCTGTAATGAGGTGGTCCTTGAGACTAAAGACATTAAATAACCTTTTTCTGTTTTTCAAGTTGAAGAGCTATGTAAACTTTTTGAAAATATATGGATTGTTTTCTATTTCTTTGTTCATCATTTACTTCTCAATTATCTTGTGCATTCTGTTTATTTCATATGTATGTAAAAGTTCAAATTATATTGTGTAGGAAAACCATGTCACTAACATAGTAGAATTTAAACATGGATTTAAAAATACTTTAATTCTTGATGTAATACTCCTAAATATTTAGTTTAAAGTTCTTTTTTCATCATCTTAAGCTGGAATTATATTTTGTGATTTTTAATTATTTAAGGATAATCTGTGATTATTTCTCAAAAAGATTTTAGCAAAACAGAAATATAACAAATTTTTTTGTAAAAAAACAAAAAAAAACATAGTCGTCTTTATTTTTACTTTAAAAAGATGAATTTAGAATTGAATAAAAAAGATATTTGAATATGAAAATATTATATTACTTCATCAAACAGTAGTTTGGTAATCGTAATATTAGTCATTTCCTTATAAGGAAATATTCAGCATTCATTGATCAAACAGCTACTGCTACTTTCAATTGAAATTTATAAAATCTTTCTATTAAAAATATTTTCCAGGAAATTGGGTTTTCTCAAGTTCACTATTATTTGCTTTTTTTCCAGTATTTATCTGCTTTCTTACTAACCTTTTGTTTGAAGTAGTGTAAAATATCAACATCTTTAATTATGTCATTATTATCTCTTCATGTTACATGTGCTATCCACATTTTATTATCCTCAAGTGATGTGGTTTCTGTCATTTGATCAAGTTCTTGTTTCTGATCCTGTAGCACCAGTGCATTGATTTTTGAACGAATGATGGTCCTCATTAAGACCTACAGGTTTCATTTACTCAAAGTCATTTTTAACCACTGATCTGAAAAAGCAGTTGCATACCAGTGACAGTTTAGATATTTCTGAACAAGTTTGGCACCATGTATGACATCCATATAAATGTCTTGATCTGATAAGACCATTTTAAGAATATTACTCAAGTTTTGGTTTTGTACCAATTCGGGGTGTTCAATGAAACTCCACTATTACAGCCTATTCTATGTTCAATTTCCTTATCTCCTATACTAATTTTTTTATAATTGATTCATACACCAAGCTATATGATAAACATCAATATAAATGACTGAACAAACAAGAATGATTTTTTTCAATTCAAACATTTTATGCTAACCCTCCATAGATAATCATCTGGAATTTAAAAGATCAGAAGATAAATATATTTATAAATATGTCCAATAGTTCACTTAATATATCTGTTTCTAGAGCATTCATTCCCAACCACAAATAGATTTTTACTTTTTACAATATAAATGTTGCAATATATAGCCATTTGTGATAGCCATGACTTATGAGATGTAATAAAACAGCTTTTTAAAATGGCAATAAAATACACAAAATATTGCTCTGTCTAATATCTCTAGGAGAAAGACAAGACAGAAAATCCATATTTCATCCCGTTATAGCAATTGCAACAAGAATCCATCACTTAAGCACCACCTCCAATATAGTTAAACTGGCAGAGCAAACTTGACTCTCTAGCCATAGTTGGCAGTTATTTTAAGAGAAGGACAATTCTAAATTCAAAATCAGTAATAGAATCAGTGAGTATGGCTTACAACTCCATCCTGTAAAAACCTATCTTGGTAAAAATATGATCAGCATGCAAGCTAAAAAATTAATCAGCTCCAGGAAGAGACTTTTGTAACTCTTCTTGTTTCAAAAGATTTCAAACAAAAAAATATATCATTTTGTTTTCAGTACCTATCTTTCTAATTCATAAATGATTTCTTCAGTAATTTATAAACTTCAAATTTTTCAAAAAAAAAAAAAAAAAAAAAATAAGCAGCTCCTAGAAATTTACTCAAGGATGTTATATTCTATCAGGTTGTTGACTTTCATTTCTACCATTTTGATATCAAAAGATTTAATGTCTTAAGCAGGACAAATTGTTAACTCTTGTGGTCCTACTTAAAACTGAACTCACCATTTTTGGATAAGAAATTTCTAAAGCTATTAGGCTCCTACTCCTCAACTTAATGGATGTGTTCTAAGGAGTGGCAGTAGCAGGCTTATCTCCCTTCCTATCAAAGTGGATTTAACCTTCAGGCATTGTTGTTTATTGAAATTTCTCCTCAGGGAATATTTTTCTGGTGAAGTGCTGTCACTCAGTTTATTGAGCAAGGTGCAGTTTTACACAAATAATTTGGATAACTTTAGATAACTAAAATAGTATATGAATTAATGTATTTATAAAATATTTAAATATCTGCAAAGTGTTTTAACAGAGAGCAGAAAGTGTGACACTGAAATCCGAAGGTACATTGGGATAGCAAAAGATGCCTTCCATAAGCTAAGTAAAGTATTAAGAAACAGGAAAACTTTGTTAGAAATAAAGAAAAGTTACATAATATCAGTCCTTCATTATGCTAGTGAATGTCAGACAATCTCCTTAAAAAAGAAGATATGACTTGAAGCAACAAAAATGGAAGGATGCTGAGAATACCATGGACCAAACATGTGAGCAACAGCAAATTTTTAGAGAAAATGGAAACAAAAAGGACACATATATTTAGAATTAGAAAGGAAGAGTTGAAATTTTTAGGACACATAAAAAGGAAAGATGTCTTGGAAAATTTGATACTCACAGGACAGATTGAAGGCAAAAGTGATAGAGGAAAACAATGCGGGCTTGAGTATGTGGATAGTGAAGCATGGTTTAGGAGAGATAATCATAAGACATTTATTCAAAGCTACAAAGGACTGGAAATTATGGAGAGCCATGATTGCCAATGTCCTGAAGGGAGACAGCATGTAGAAGACAATTCTTTTTATCCTTTATTGTTGTTTTATTATTGGGGGTCAACATTAGTAATACCAAATTAAATAAAATAAATGACTAAATCTGACAGTCATTAGAATAGTAAGTTTTAGTCTTTTACACATGTTATATACGGTACCTATGAACACTAATGGGTATGTCCTAATCCTCATAAATATGTTGGACACTATTGTAAGTGGGGGTAATATGCTGTCTAAGTAGTCCGCCACTAGCAATGGTTTACCTACTTCATGCTGCTGGCGAGTATTGATGTATTGAGTGTTGATGTTATAAAGATTACCATTTCATTTCCAACCTCCATTTTGGTTATTTCTCATTCAGTAACCCTTTCTAGGTTACAACAGATAGATAGATAGATAGATAGATAGATAGATAGATAGATAGATAGATAGATAGATAGATAGATAGATGTAGAGGAACAGACTTATCTAGATACAGATATGATCAAAGTAAGATAGATAGATAGATAGACAGACAGATAGATAGATACCGTACCTATGAACACTAATGTGTATGTCCTAATCCTCATAAATACGTTGGACACTATTGTAAGTGGGGGTAATATGCTGTCTAAGTAGTCCACCACTAGCAATGGTTTACCTACTTCATGCTGCTGGTGAGTATTGATGTATTGAGTGTTGATGTTATAAAGATTACCATTTCATTTCCAACCTCCATTTTGTTTATTCTTCATTCAGTAAACTTTTCCTAGGTTACAACATGTCAGTTTATGTGCTATGCATGATACATGCTTAGACGATCATGTATCTTTCGATACATCACTGACAAGGCAGATTTTTTTCCTGCAGTAGGTTGCCATTTCTTTCTGCAGTAGACCAGTTGCCATCCAAGGCTATAGAACCCATTCTGTTCTGCTATTTACCCATAGCTGGGGGAAGAAAAAGAGGATTCATACCTTTCTCAAGGGCATTAGCATGTAAGTGAATGTAATGGATTTGACTGGAATTCGAACTCGGCTCTCTAATTCCTCAATTTGAGCTGCTATCCATTACTCCACAACTGTATAACCTAAATTACTAATTTCTTGTGCAATAAAATACAGACTATCTACATTTATCACTATTAGCAGTGTTAATAGATACCAACAACACAAATGTATTTATTCTTTTTACAGACATAATCATATCTTTCTTTCTTCATAATACACACAGATGTAATCATCAGTGGAGGGCAGATACTTGCAAGTCAATTTTTATTTAAGAAAGATAAGCTATTTCTATAGCAACTTGTTTAAGCGACCAAGACATGAAAGCAAACAGTTTCTTCAAAATAAAATGCTTAATCAATAAACAAAATGACCAAATAAGAATGCAAACACTAAATCTGAAATATCTAAAGATATCAGTTCTTCATTTTGTCTTTTTATTGAATGAAACCAACAAGATTTTTTGTTCTTAAAATAAAATACATTCAATGGAGTTATTAAAATTTTACATTTTTCATTATACATAATGTTAAATTGTAATAAAAAGAAGAGAAGGGCCATTGATGATTATTACAATTAAATTATTTTTTTTTATTATCAACATTTTTCTAAAAATTAAAATGTCAAGAAATTAAGCAGTTTTCTACTTCAGCTTTTGAAATGTTTTATCTATGAAATATTTTCTGAATCTGATTCTATATCCATGTTTATTTTTTTATGCCTCTGACCCAAACTATAATCATTGCAGTTTGGCCAATTGCCAAGTAACTTACTACAAAAGGAGATTTTGTTAGAGAAGGAAAAGCTATAGAGAGAGTGAGATTGAAAAGGGAAAGCATAAGCGCACAAGGGAGAGAGAAGGAAGAATTTGTGCGCACAAGGGAGAGAGAAAGAAGAGTGTGTGTGCACAAGGGAGAGAAAAGGAAATGTGAGAGAGAGAGAAGGAGATGTGAGAGAGAGAGGAGGAGATGCGAGAGAGAAAGAGAGAAGGAGAACGGAATGCAAGAGAGAGGGAGAAGGAAGGAGAACGGAATGCAAGAGGGAGAAGGAAGGAGAACAGAATGCAAGAGGGAGAAGGAAGGAAAACGGAATGCAAGAAGAAGAGAAGGAGAACGGAATGCAAGAGAGAGAGAAGGAGAACGGAATGCAAGAGGGAGAGAAGGAGAACGGAATGCAAGAGGGAGAAGGAAGGAAATGCAAGAGGGAGAGAGAAGGAAAACGGAATGCAAGAGAGAGAGAAGGAAAACGGAATGCAAGAGAGAGAGAAGGAAAACGGAATGCAAGAGAGAGAGAAGGAAAACGGAATGCAAGAGAGAGAGAAGGAAAACGGAATGCAAGAGAGAGAGAAGGAAAACGGAATGCAAGAGAGAGAGAAGGAAAACGGAATGCAAGAGGTAGAGAGAAGGAGAACGGAATGCAAGAGGGAGAGAAGGAGAACGGAATGCAGGAGAGAGAGGAGAACTGAATGCAGGAGAAAGAGAAGGAGAACGGAATGCAGGAGACAGAGAAGGAGAACGGAATGCAGGAGACAGAGAAGGAGAACGGAATGCAGGAGACAGAGAAGGAGAACGGAATGCAGGAGACAGAGAAGGAGAACGGAATGCAGGAGACAGAGAAGGAGAACGGAATGCAGGAGACAGAGAAGGAGAACGGAATGTAGGAGAGAGAGAGAGAGAGAAAGAAGGTGATGCAAGGCAGAGATTACGGAGGAGATGCAAGACAGAGAGAGAGAGTCAGAGAAGGAGATGTGAGAGAGAAGGAGATGTGAGTGAGAGAAGGAGATGCAAGAAGTAGAGAGAGAGGTGATACGAGAAGGAGGGAGAGAAGGAGATACAAGAGGGAGAAGGAGAACGGAATGCAGGAGAGAGAGGGAGAAGGTGATGCAGGAGAGAGAGGGAATGATGGTGATGCAGGAGAGAGAAGGAGATGCGAGAGAGAGAGAGAGAGGAGATGCGAGAGAGAGAGAGGAGATGCAAGAGAGAGAGAGGAGATGCAAGAGAGAGAGAGAGGAGATGCAAGAGAGAGAGAGAGGAGATGCGAGAGAGAGAGATGAAATGCGAGAGAGAGAGATGAAATGCGAGAGAGAGAGAGAGGAGATGCAAGAGAGGGAGAGAGAGATGAAATGCGAGAGAGGGAGAGAGAGATGAAATGCGAGAGAGGGAGAGAGAGATGAAATGCGAGAGAGGGAGAGAGAGAAGGAGATGCAAGAGGGAGAGAGAAGGAGAACGGAATGCAAGAGGGAGAGAGAAGGAGAACGGAATGCAAGAGGGAGAGAGAAGGAGAACGGAATGCAAGAGGGAGAGAGACGGAGAACGGAATGCAAGAGGGAGAGAGACGGATAACGGTATGCAAGGGGGAGAAGGAAGGAAATGCAAGAGGGAGAAAGAAGGAAATGCAAGAGGGAGAAGGAAGGAAATGCAAGAGGGAGAAGGTAGGAAATGCAAGAGGGAGAACAAAATGCAAGAGGGAGAGAAAGATAACGGAATGCAAGAGGGAGAGAAGGAGAACGGAATGCAAGAGGGAGAGAAGGAGAACGGAATGCAAGAGGGAGAGAAGGAGAACGGAATGCAAGAGGGAGAAGGAAGGAGAACGGAATGCAAGAGGGAGAAGGAAGGAGAACGGAATGCAAGAGGGAGAAGGAAGGAGAACGGAATGCAAGAGGGAGAAGGAAGGAGAACGGAATGCAAGAGGGAGAAGGAAGGAGAACGGAATGCAAGAGGGAGAAGGAAGGAAAACGGAATGCAAGAAGAAGAGAAGGAGAACGGAATGCAAGAAGAAGAGAAGAAGAACGGAATGCAAGAGAGAGAGAAGAAGAACGGAATGCAAGAGGGAGAGAAGGAGAACGGAATGCAAGAGGGAGAGAGAAGGAAAACGGAATGCAAGAGGGAGAGAGAAGGAAAACGGAATGCAAGAGAGAGAGAAGGAAAACGGAATGCAAGAGAGAGAGAAGGAAAACGGAATGCAAGAGAGAGAGAAGGAAAACGGAATGCAAGAGAGAGAGAAGGAAAACGGAATGCAAGAGGTAGAGAGAAGGAGAACGGAATGCAAGAGGGAGAGAAGGAGAACGGAATGCAAGAGGGAGAGAAGGAGAACTGAATGCAGGAGAAAGAGAAGGAGAACGGAATGCAGGAGACAGAGAAGGAGAACGGAATGCAGGAGACAGAGAAGGAGAACGGAATGCAGGAGACAGAGAAGGAGAACGGAATGCAGGAGACAGAAGGAGAACGGAATGCAGGAGACAGAGAAGGAGAACGGAATGCAGGAGAGAGAGAGAGAGAGAAAGAAGGTGATGCAAGGCAGAGATTACGGAGGAGATGCAAGACAGAGAGAGAGAGTCAGAGAAGGAGATGTGAGAGAGAAGGAGATGTGAGTGAGAGAAGGAGATGCAAGAAGTAGAGAGAGAGGTGATACGAGAAGGAGGGAGAGAAGGAGATACAAGAGGGAGAAGGAGAACGGAATGCAGGAGAGAGAGGGAGAAGGTGATGCAGGAGAGAGAGGGAATGATGGTGATGCAGGAGAGAGAAGGAGATGCGAGAGAGAGAGAGAGAGAGGAGATGCGAGAGAGAGAGAGGAGATGCAAGAGAGAGAGAGAGAGGAGATGCAAGAGAGAGAGATGAAATGCGAGAGAGAGAGATGAAATGCGAGAGAGAGAGAGAGGAGATGCAAGAGAGAGAGAGAGGAGATGCAAGAGAGGGAGAGAGAGATGAAATGCGAGAGAGGGAGAGAGAGATGAAATGCGAGAGAGGGAGAGAGAGATGAAATGCGAGAGAGGGAGAGAGAGAAGGAGATGCAAGAGGGAGAGAGAAGGAGAACGGAATGCAAGAGGGAGAGAGAAGGAGAACGGAATGCAAGAGGGAGAGAGAAGGAGAACGGAATGCAAGATGGAGAGAGAAGGAGAACGGAATGCAAGATGGAGAGAGACGGAGAACGGAATGCAAGAGGGAGAGAGACGGATAACGGTATGCAAGGGGGAGAAGGAAGGAAATGCAAGAGGGAGAAGGAAGGAAATGCAAGAGGGAGAAGGAAGGAAATGCAAGAGGGAGAAGGTAGGAAATGCAAGAGGGAGAACAAAATGCAAGAGGGAGAGAAAGATAACGGAATGCAAGAGGGAGAGAAGGAGAACGGAATGCAAGAGGGAGAGAAGGAGAACGGAATGCAAGAGGGAGAGAAGGAGAACGGAATGCAGGAGAGAGAGAGAAAGAAGGTGATGCAAGGCAGAGATTATGGAGGAGATGCAAGGCAGAGAGAGAGAGAGTGAGAGAAGAAGATGTAAGAGAGAGAAGAACAGAATGCAAGAGAAAGAGAAGAATGGAATGTAAGAGAGAGAGAGAAAGAGAGAGAGAGAGAAGGGATAGTGAAAAGATCAAATCTTAAAACCTCTTAAATAATAATTATATTGGAAATATTAGCAGGTCATAACTAGAAATGTTCCAACACTAAAGTCAGATTGACAAAATTTTCCTCATCAATGATTAATGATTTTTTTTTCCTTTTTAATTATTTATTTTAAATAATCATTTTAAAATGTCTGCTACACAACTTGACATAACAAAAGGTAAAAAGAAATTGTCATCCTTCTAAATTCTTTCTTTATCATAACAATGGTGTTCTTTACATAGAGAACATTATGATCATAACCTATCATTTATATCCCCCCCCAATAAATAAATATATATATATATATATATATATATATATATATATATATATATATATATATATATCATACTCATAAATTGGATAATTACTATCTTTCCTATGTTGTGCAAATAGATTTGAACTTGTCGCTGGGTTCAATCTAATGAATCAGGGGCATAACCAAAAATTGTGAATCACTGAAATTACAACATAAATAATCAACTCATGAATTTCCATTCATGACCGAAGAGTCAGATGATCACAATAATTTCCTGTTTCTATGGTGATTCCTTCTAAAATACATAAGACATCATACCATCATCTAGCAGAAATTTTAAAGTTTACTTGAGCAAAAAACATTTGAGGGAGCATTATCTTGCATGAAATCAATGGCCATTCTGAAGGCAACTCTTTGCCTTTTCATCCACGGCTCAAGATGCTCCTTCATAAACGCTATGTATGCATCAGCAGTCATTTTGACGCCATCTGGTACTCTCCATGGGCCCACTAATGTTTTTCCAATAATACCACCCCAGATCATTATACCTCCACCGCCTTGTTGGTGTCTCAAACTCTGATGGTGATTCTGTCCATTCATTACCCAGCCATTGCACAATCTATCTGGCCCATCAAGTGTTGCTTAAGTTTCGTCTGTGAACAAAACTTTAGAGAAGTCAATCTTCATATTGTCCTCGGCCTATTTCCATCAATTTTGAATGTGATTTCTCGTCACCAGAGGCTTCGATACAGGTTTGACTGTTGTTGCTATTTCCCTCAGATACCGACACCGAGTACTTTTAGACACAGTAGGATCCCCAATGCGACTGAAAAGCTCTTGATTGGTAAGTCCAGGGTTATTCATGGCCTCTCGTTTAAGTCGTGACATGAGACGACGTGAAATAACCCTCGGCTTGCCTGTATCTGCCCTATTGCGTACTTGTGTAGGGTTGGCGGTGAACTTTTTCACTGTTTGATGACACCTTCCTATCATTTTAGAAATTTCTAGGGTAGATTTACCTTTTGAGAGTTCTGAGGTGATAATTTTCTTTTCAGCATCACTTAAACTGCTTTTACGGCCCATCATTTCACTAAATTCTTAAACTTTTCTAATAATTTGGCACGCTCAAATCACCATGCTGATAATAAATATGGTGCCAATTTGTTAACATTGCGCTGATCAGTACAAAAATTTCAGTGATTGCGCAGATCAGTGTTGCCAACATTGGGTGAAAATTTTGTGTGAATTGATTGGACGGTTTTTGAAATATTAGAAAAAAGTTATCTCAATAATAATTTGGCATGCAGGGTATATATATATATATATAGAGAGAGAGAGAGGGATATATATATATATATATATATATATATATATATATATATATATATATAGAGAGAGAGAGAGAGAGAGAGATAAATAGCTAAGTCTGTATGCTACTGTCGGAGTGTCGGCAACTAAACCAGCTACCCTACTCCATGTTCTAGCAAGTGAGGTGGGTTGTTAGCCACCCTGTAGGATGAAAAATAAGACCTATTAAAAGGCAGAAGAACTTTCAAATGTTCAACTAACTAGAGACAGTGTCTCAAATAAACCACCATGGAGAAGCCAATAGGAAACCACTCCACTATTAATCCCAAGAAATATCATGGCACTTATGAAACAAAATAATAAAAGTTAATGGTGTGAAAGGGGTTAAGTATATGGGAATGAATTCCTCACCCAGTAAGGAGTGACATGTGCAAGAGGTGTCACCTGACCATCATTCAGTGACTGTTAACATAAATGGCATAAAGTAGATAAAATTCCTCGGAACTGATCCTTTGCCTGGAAAGAAGTAACATGAGTGACAGGTGTCACCTGACTGACATCCAGAGACTGTTCGCATCAAACAAAAAATAACTCTTGGGACAAGGATCATTAGAATGTTAAACAACTAGGGACAGTTGAAAAATTTAAAACAGGAGATTAGTACGTTAAATATCAACATTTTAGGAATATGTGAAACTATGTGTCCAAACAACAGAGATTTTATCAGTGACAAGCACAGAATTATATATGCAGGCAGAGAGAGAAAAGAAAAAGGAGTTGAATTGATATTAGATCAAGACATGAAGAAATGAATTCTAGGATACTGTCAGTTAAACTGTTAAGTTAAACTGAAAGGAAAACATTTTAACATATCTGTTATAATATATATCCGTTTACCAAAACCACTTAACTATCATAAGCAATTTTTATAGACTATAGATAGTTATAACTCTGGGTGACATAGATGAGATAATTTTATAGAATAGGTTGGTGTTCAAATTACAGTAGTGGCAACTTACCCAATTATATGCATAATATAATCTCACTTATTAGATAAAAAATAAAATCTCGCTTATTAGATAAAAAATAAAATCTCGCTTATTAGATAAAAAATAAAATCTCGCTTATTAGATAAAAAATAAAATCTCGCTTATTAGATAAAAAATAAAATCTCGCTTATTAGATAAAAATAAAATCTCGCTTATTAGATAAAAAATAAAATCTCGCTTATTAGATAAAAAATAAAATCTCGCTTATTAGATAAAAAATAAAATCTCGCTTATTAGATAAAAAATAAAATCTCGCTTATTAGATAAAAAATAAAATCTCACTTATTTGATAAAAAATAAAATACAGTAACAAGTCTTGCAAAATGATTTTTGAAACAGTAGTAAAGAATTTCTGCAAAGATAAAAAAATTTCAGATAGAATATATGTGTAAAAGAGCAATATGATCAAAGACAAAAGGAAAACTTATCTTTGACGACACATTTTATTCTCTGAAGGACTTTATCAAGACAAATTCAAGGATTTTATTTGGGAAGAAGTATTTATAGACAAGAGAAAAACGTTAGTTTTTCAAGATTATTAAATTCAAGAAATGCTCATAAATATTCATCAGGTTAACTGAAAAGTCAAAGTAAATTATGGAGGACACTAAGCGACATAATTTAATGAATGAAAATGAATAAAAGATGTTCTTTAAATTTTTATGTAAGTTAATATTTAATTTTTTTTTTTTATTTTGGGATTAGTTTATTTTAATTAATCTGAGCTTATGAATTTAATGGTTTTCTTTCTAACATTTTTATAGTTATGTATGTTGGCTTGGAAAAAGAGTAATTGTTTCAGGAATGGAGATATTTGAAAAGATCCAGGGCACAAATTTATCTTTTGATATCTGATAGCAACACTCTCAACAATTTAATAATCTTGAAAAACTAACAACATTTTGCTCCTGTCTATAAATACTTATAAAATAAAATCCTTGCATTTGCCTTGATAAAGTTCCTCAGCAGACGAAGATAAGTTTTCCATTTGTCTTTCTACATAATAAAAAATTGCCAAAACAAACCAGCCTTTTATGTAATCTGACTGAATTTAAGATAAGTATTTTTCTTATTTTTTTCTGTTTTTATGTCAAAATTACTGACCAAAGAAGATGCATCCTAAAACAAAGCTTCCTAAACTATTTGGCACCAACCCCAATAATTAATATTACTTATATTATAAGCATTAAATATATCAGTATAGTATTTAGTTTATATTAATGAGTTTGTGTGATATTCAATTAAATACTTCTTTTTTCATTTAATATGTTTTGGAACAAAGTTTTTTGTTTTTTGTTAGATGGACAAAAAACCTCCCCACAGTATTATTATTTAACAAATATCTGATATTATTCAACCATTAAGGTCAAAGGGATTAATGTGTGAATTGTCTAAACAATCACATTCTTTGCCTCAAGAGAAATTCTCAAAAAATAATGAGTTACAGATCGTATTTTTTCACCTAATTAAATAATTACTTCAAATAATTTAAAGAATTTTGCAAAATAATATCATAAAATGTTTTAAATGTTAACATTTATAAAACATGTTTGAATGCCTTACGCATAATCAATGTTTGCACAAATTATATGACTTGTACATGTTGTTAGTAACTCTAGTAAGAGTATTTTCATTTTTGCTGAAAGACATCATTTCAATTTAAGAAACATATTTGTCAGTGTGTAAAGATTTTATTTTATATGTTAAATAAATTAAAGTCTTTATTGACTCATATAAACTTTTTAACAGAAACATTCACTCAAAAGCATTTTATCCAATTTTTCTCAGTAAATAAAATATAAAGATATGTATTTCTTAGAAATATGCAAATGGTTTTTTAAAACAGATTGAATGTTGCTTAACATAACAAACAAAAATACTGATTATGCTCTGTGTATATATCTATAAACGGATCCTTTATATAGACTTATCTTATAAAATCATCAAAATGAAAATTAATCATGAAAATTAACAGATTCCTAAAATTTCCTGAAATCTTTAAAGTTTTACACAAAAAATACGATACAAGGGAAATAACTCTTTCGTGGTTATTTCCCTTGATTTTTTATACAATAATTTATTTGATAGCATACAATAATTTATTTGATAGCATACAATAATTTATTTGATAGCATGCTATTATCCAACTCCATAAAAAATAATATAACAATATAGTTATTTATATTTAGTTTTAATTTCGGATATATAAATATTGTCACAGGTCATATATTCAGATATATTTTTTATTACAGCACACAGATACTACAGTGATCCGAGGCAGAAGTACTGATTTGTACATAAATAATCACACCATTTTTAAACTTCCACTGATATGGACATACTTATACGTCTTTACAAAACTTACCTTGCCTGCTTTCAATGTATATCTATTTTTTGAAAATACTGTAAAATATAAATCCTTATCATTTGCAATATAAACTAACTAGTACTTACTGCTATTTCCAAACTAGTGTAGACATATAGTAGTGTACAATATGACCCATTTGTGATGTATTTTTATATTGTGTCTTGTATGTCATTTAGCTTAGTCTGTTCTGAAAAGTAGCTGATCAAAACAAAAAGGGTGGCACCCATGAGAATGTTGCCATCAGCGTCTTTATAGTCATTTGTTTCCAGGAAGTAGCAATTTCCAATTTTTCCCAAAATAGACCAGCAATTCCATCAGTGTTAATGGTAACTATGCTAGTTTATTTTAATTTATTTACTTTATTCAATGGCTTATTTTTCTTATTAGGAATTGGTTTTATGGTGTTTAGTTCTGTAGAGTTTAAAGAATTTATTTCTGAAAGTTATTGCTGGAAAATTCTTGATATGCCTTCATTTTATAAAAGAAAGGAAGGCCGAAGAAATTCAGTTTTCTCAACTGACATGGTATACTTGATTTGCTTTCTTTTTAGATGTAATTAAATAGTACAAAAGATAATGACTTCATTTTAAGCTTCTATTAAACAAATCAAGTAGAATATCATCCTCCAAGAAAGGACATGTTATTTGCATTATTTCCAAACATTCCCTTATGAAGAAGGTCATGGATTCAGGACCATTGAGAAAGAGTTGAAAGAAATTGGGATATTTCATTAACTACCATTTAGAAAATCAGCAGTCAACTGAATTTTGAAAAAATTCGGAAATAAAAATCACTTCAATTTTAGAAAGCAATTGAAGAATTATCAAAATGGTTTTTACAGATGAGAAACAGAGAATCACAATTTGTTAAATTATTTTTGTACAAACTTGGCTAGAAATCGCAAACTCTTGAAGAAAAGCACCCCTGACTGTACAGACTTGTTTTCCTTTATTAGAAGTAAAATTCATGGACAAAGCACCAACAATTTGAAAATTACAAAGAAAAATTTTTAAATGGAAGAAAAAAAATAACATGTTTGATCATTAAATTTAAAACCAACTCTTGGATACTATTTACATTATTGGGACTATTGTCCTCATTTTTGTTGCCATATTTATTACGTTTTGGCCGTTGTACACACCAGCCTTCCTTAGGTGGTTGGAATGTTGAACTGAACTCTTTATTTTGCTCACTGGGGTAGACTGTTCAAGTTCCATGTTTAATGGATGTCAGTTATCAGTTATCACCTGTTAATTCCACTCTCCAAGTTCTACACTGCCTTAACCAGGTATTGAACTCACACTCTTTGGGTCCTGTCACTGGATCTAACCAATGCCTTTATCCACTGCGACGTGTGCTTGAGGACATCTGTGTATGAATTTCTCCTTAAGATACACAAAGACAGTATTCTGCTCAGGCTGATTGTTAGTTGCCAAGGCTCTGTGTGCCACCCTCTGAGTCGCTTCCTTGTAGATATAACTGACCCATTGATCGGAAAGTCTCCTTCATATGTCCGGAACTCTGCCCTCTTCGTGGAAATAATCAAAGATGCTCCCATCCTATCCAACAAGATGGCGAGCTTCGATGTGGTGAGTTTGTTCACCAAGGTACCCACGGAGGAGGCACTCTCAGTAGTCAGAGACAGATTGGCCTCTGACTCATCCCTAGAAGAATGGACCAGTATTCCAATAGATAATCGGATGGAGATGTTGACTTTCTGTATACAAACAATACACTTCAGAATGGGATCACACACATATCGACAGGGTTTATTTTGACATTCCAACCACCTGAAGAAGGCCGGAGCGTACAATGGTCAAAACGTTGTGATAAATATGGTGACAAAGATGAGGACAATAATCTGAATAATGTAAATAGGGTGATTTTAATAAGTTCAGGTGGATCTAACTAACGCCTTTATCCACTGTGCCATGTGTCCTGGTTAAGGTGGTGGAGAGGGGGATTAACAGGAGATAACTGACATCCATTAGACACGGCATTTGGAACTAGAACAGTCTACCCCAGTGAGCGAAATAAAAGGGTTCAGTTCGACATTCCAACAAACTGAAGAAGTCCAGAGCGTACAATGACTGAAACGTGACAAATATGGCAACAAAGATGAGGACAACAGTCCAAATAATGTAAATAATGTACATAATACCTCATTTCAGAAATATAGACAGATACAAAAGAAGGCCGGAGCGTACAACAGCCAAAATGTTGTGAAAAATATGGCAACAAAGATGAGGACAATAGTCCGAATAATGTAAATAGTGTACATAATACCTCATCTCAGAAAATATAGACAACTCTTGGATTAAAAATGGTTTTTAAGTAGAAATTCTTGAGCCATGCTTATTTCAGTTTATTCCCAAACTGATTTAAGTCTTATTTTTATTTTTATTTAATTCTTTTTTTTTTAAGTCATTTTGATCAGTTGATTTCTTCTTAGCTAGATATTAGGTTATTCATTATTGTGATCAAGGAAATTTAAATTTCTTGAAGGTGTAGATGGTATAATGTATAGCAGCTTGGAATAGAAATCAGCAAGCAGAGTTCAAATTCCAGTTCACTTACACACAAATAGCATTGGGAAAGGTAAGAATCCTTCCTCACACAGTTTGCATTATGTATAACTCTTACCTAAAAAAATGATTTTGCAAAAATAATGACGTAATTATGTCGTTTTTTTGACGTATTTTTTAACGTCAAAAAACAACATTATTACGTCATTATTTTTGCACCAACCTAATATTAATACAATCTAAAATATATTTTAGCTTTAAATAACCCACCATGGGTTGATAAGCCATAAAGAACAAATCAATCTCACTATCATTAATTGGATTGTGTGTGTGTATATATATATATATATATATATATATATATATATATATATATATATATATATATACACACACACACACACAATCTTGAAAATCCAACAAGAAAATCTAATTTTATAAGAAAATATTAAGCAAAACTCAGTTATTATACCAATTTCCTTCAACTTGTTAATCGGTATATTTGACTATAGTTATTATTCCAGCATAAAGTATTTTTTTCTCTTACACTTCTACACTTTCTTGCTTTTCTGTCAACTATTTTAACCAAAAAGTTAAATACAATGTCAATTGACATGTTTTGCCTTTCGTCTGGAATCAAGTTCCTTTATTGTCCTTTCTTCTCAATAATGTTTTCTTAGTTTCAGAGAAAGAGGTGGGGAATTCTGAAGAAAATTATACATATATGGGGGTGCTGAAAAGTTCTTGGGATCTTACCCTCTTCCTAAAATCTGACAAAATCATTTTATTTTGAAGGGCTTCTTACTTTGACTGAAAACTTTTCAGCACCCCATACTTCCCCCCCTTTGTATATAAAGATAAGGAGAATGCTAATGGATCGACAATATATTGTAAGTCTTACTGTCAGACAAACCAAAGTTAAAGAGAGCAGATTACATAACAATGTTTCTATAGTGACAGAAATAATGCGAGAATTGCAGTCAATTGTAAAGAATTTATTTGAAGGGGGTGGGGGGGGCTTCATTCAAAACAGGAAATACAAAAATATGAATCAACACAAAAAAAAATTGATAGAAAAATATGATTAAATTTATGAAATTTTAGTTTTACTTTATTTTAACATTTCTTGGGGTTGAATAAAATAAATCTTTAAAATTTTTAATTCTTTTTCTTTTATTCTTTGTCCTGTCATGGTAATAAATTGACTAATAATAAAATTGATTGGATTCCAAAGAAACTAATCTATAACAGCATCAAGTAAATACACTCAGGAATATAAATGTACGAGAAAAGAAAAATCCCTTAAGAAGCGTTGACTACTGCTAGATTTCAAAACTTCTCTGAATACATCTTAAAATGGCCATTGTCATTGTTGGATTAATATTTAAAACTCTTGAAGAATATTTGGTTGAACAATAACAACAAACAAGGCTTTAATTATACTAAATAATTAATGTGTAATTTTATATTATTAAAGATTGTACAAAGATTGTCTTCAAATTCTTATGCAGTTCAAGACTTTTTTTAGCATTCATAATTTGAGGTGGAGAAGTGGGAGACAGAGTTGGAATCAAAAGATTTTTTAACCTTTACATAGAAAAATCTGTTTGGCATTTGAGAAAAGCAATTTGCTAAGCAAGGAGATGATTTTGATTGACTTAATCTAAGCAATTAATTCACTTGATTAATGTTAATATAAAATAGGATTAAATTTACAGACTATTTTGTGAGTGATGCTTTTCTAACTGCATATTTTGAAGAAATGTTCAATCTTATATTGCGAATAATGAAAAGATTAAAATCAAACAGCCAGAGATTAAGATTTATTTTAATTTTTAATTAATTTTTTTCTTTGAAATACAAAAAGTTGCATGTTTTTGCATGAAAATTACAGCTAAAAATTAAGTTAACTAAATTGTTTTTAAACTTGCTATAAAATAAAATATGTCATATCTCGGCCGATTTACAGGCAAATACTCAAGAGCGAGAACCGGATGTGAATGGGACAAAGCCCCGTCACAAAATGAACATTATCTTTGTTTACAAATGTTCCCGACACTCGAGTTCCAGTCAAAAAATAAAATAATATTTAAAGTGCTCTATTTTTTTCGTCCAATAAAAATGCTTCCCTCCTAATTATACTCGCTTCGTTTTTTGAGCCTGTTAAGCCATAAAAAATGCTATAAAAGGGGTCACACGGAAGTTCAACAGGCAGTCAACAGGTGGCCAGTGTAGAGACCTGTCACGGTCAGAACGAGCAACACCAGCTATCAGCAAGGGAGTGCCAGCGTCAACATGTGTGAACTACTATGAGAGATCGACCTAGATCCGAAGCCGGCTTATGAACTTTACTACAAGGGAGCTGTCCCTAACCCTCACGTTCCTGTTGAAATAAACCACGTAAATCTATTTCTGCTGTTGTCGTATTTCTTTCTTGCAACCATACGCTTATCTATAACAAACTTTTCACTATGTAAACTGTTAATATGAAGATTTCCTTCAACTTGTTAATTGGTATATTTGGCTATAATTAATATTTCAGTATCAATTAGTTTTCTTTTACATGTCTTAGTATTTCTTCTGGTTTCTTGTTTTTCGGTCAACTACATTCTCCAAAAAATTAAATGCAGTTTCAATTGTCATCATCTGTCTTTTGTCTTGAATAATGTTCTTTTATTGTCCTTTCTTCTCAATAATGTTTTATCAGATCCTTTCAATTTTAGTAACCCTCTTGCATCTTAGTGGCTTTATCATCTTGCTTGGTGGGAATTAAAAAAATAAAAAATTTATCATGATTAAAATATTTTATAAATTTATTATTAGGATTCTTTGTTAATGTTTTACAAATTAAATAGGCACAACATGTAGCTAATAAATGAACTTTGTATAATAAATGAAAATATTAGGTTGGTGCAAAAATAATTTTGTTTTCTAACATATGTTACTATGTGAGAAAACGAAATTATTTTTGCACCAACCTAATAATAATATATAAACTTTGTATAATAAATGAACTTTGTATAATAAATGAAAAATAATACCAATTATATAATCCTTACATTTTTTAATGATATAAAAACTTTTATATAAAGTTGTTATGCTTCTTTTTGTGTTGATCATTGGTACAAATGATGATATCAAATAGTCTGTTGAATATTTGGTTTGATTGTTTTTGTTTAGTGGCATATCAACACTTCTATGGGTTATTTAATGCCAAAATGTAAATCTTTATATGCAATTTTATTTTATTATATTTATTTTTTGAGATAACAATGGTTTTAATGAAACAAATCTTACTTATTAACCCACATCTGAGAGGAAAGAAGTGGATTCATACCTTTCCCAAGGGTATTTGCACATAAGTAAATATAAACCCAACCAGAATTTGAACTCAGCTCTCTGAATAACAATTCTTAGCCATTATCTATTACACCACCCACACATCCACGTCTGTTGAATGATTAGCTCCACTAAATAAAACACATTCTATTTATACATTTTAAACGTTTAAAGATATGACATCATAGATGTTGGCTATCACCTGAAATTGTTATTGTCAACTAATGAAATCTTGTGTGAATGACAATAAGATTCAAAATAAAATAATAGTTAACCTTAAAATTCAAATACGGTTAACAGCTTAAGATTTTTTTTATATGCCATGAATGGGAAATGAACAAAAGTTAATTCTAATTTATTTAAGTCCTCTCATGTGACAAGATTAATGTTTTGCTTATAATTTTGAACAATCCATACTATGACCTTGCTTGTTCTCCCAAGTTAATCAGGTTCTCTAAAGGCTTTCATTAATGTTGAGCTCCAGGTTTTTCTTTGTCTCTTTCTTTTTCAATTCATAGAATCCAACTGATTGTCACATTAAAATGCAATTAGATGGACAAGAATTTTTTGCAATACGCTGACACATTTTGAAATCCTCACAGTATTTAGGATTGTTGAAGTTATCGCAAACATTTTTGAGTCAAGATTTACAAACTCTAGGTTTTGTTCAATTTTGCAAACCAATCAATGAAGTTTGAAATAAGCTGATTTGTTTGGAAAAATACTTTGATAAAAATTCTACTTTGTGGTTTAATAATTTCTTTAATTTAATTTTATAGTACTTCATGGTAAACAATATTTTTAAGAATATTTCTCTTTTTCCTTTTTAACAGCAAAGAATAAATTCTTAGGATTTCTTACTCTTGAGCATGGAATATACAACTGGCCATGCATAAACATTTCTTTCTGAAGTCAAATTCAAACTTTCTGAAGCATTTGGCCTTGTGATTTGTTTATAGTTCTTGCAAATGCAGGGTGAACTGAAAACTGGATTCTTGTATTTACAAAAACTTAAAAAGATATGTAAAAAATAATATTGCATTTAATATTAAGTATTTGTTATTTTAATCATTAAATTGTTTTTAAAATAGTAAAAGTATTTTGTATGTTAAATAAAACTTTTAATTTTTCCAAAAAAATAAATGAAAAATTATTGTACTAAAGTATACTCCCTAGTAAAATCAACCAACTGTATTTTGTACCCCCCCCTTACCTGTTTGCACTTGTCCCCAAAATTTGCTTTCGATTGGTCAACGTATGACTATTTTAGATGATGTGACAGATGGACAGATTTACATGTCACAGAATTTTATATATAGATAGATGTAAGATTAATATAAACCCCACACACATGTAAATGAACATATGATAAATAAGCAAAATAATATTAACATAAGACAGATTTTAGTAGATAACACCAAAATTTTATACAAGACACTGTGCAAAGAAAGACTGTTGTAATACAAATGAAATATCAACATTAATTAAGGTATCTTTCTCCATAGGGGAGCCTATATTGAAGTGTGTGTTAAAAAAAAAAAAAAAAAAAAAAATGACTTGACCCAAAGAGTTTTGAGCTCAATACCTTGTCACAGCAGAGGGAACAAAAACTTTGAAAGTTAGTAAAGAATTAACTGAAACTGAGATATCCAAAAAAGGCACGGCACGTGGAATTAGAACAATCTACCCCCATAGACTAAATAAAAGATTCGGTTTGAAATTCCAACATATATCACTTGAAGAATGCCAAAACACTGAATATTACTATACTGTGTAAATAGTTACAATACCTCATCTCAGATAGATGATAAAAATATCAAATACAATTATCTTGTTAAATATTATTCATATAATGAAACCTCCGATACCCACCTGAATTTTTAAATGGAACATTTTGGAAACTCCAACTTTATGTGAGTCAACTAAAATATAGTGCATAAGAGTCAGAAACAAATGTTTTTTCAACAATTTCTTATTTTCATTCTACAACAATGCCAAGTTTAAAAGAATAAATATGTATTGATATATATTGGGGTGGGGGTGCTAATACCAGTGTACTTGAAATTGTATTATTGATAGGTAGAGTTTTGACTTTGAAATGCTACATCAACATCTGTTAAACTCGTGGGTTTTAACATCCTTTCAACAAATAACATTTTGTCAGCAGATCAATTTGAATATGCATCATCCTTATTGCTTGTTCTTATCAGTCACCAATTCAGAAAAGCTACCAGTTCTTTATTGGTCAGCTAAATCGGTGAGTTGCTAATACCAGCAAAGATATTGACATTGTAGAAGAGTTATAACTCAGAGTTAATAATTATAAACCACATAACATATATATATATATATATATATATATAAAAAATACTCGTCAAAATAAGAAACAAGATGTACAAACAACAAAATAAGTCTTATTTATTATGTGGTTATTATGTGGTTTTAGAGAAACAAGAGACAGTAATATTGAGTAAAATTTTAAGTTTGGGGTCAAATGTAGATCAAATATGGATCGGAAACCAACGGAAGGATAAATTAAAAAATAAGCAAAGTGTATACAGTCTTTCTCATATATTTGTTTTTATAGATGTGTGTAATAGGTGCACAGATAATTTAGTTGGAAAAATACAAGAAATGTCCGGTGGGGGTGTCTTACCTCAAATTTTTGTTAAGTGCTAAAAGATAAATGTTACTATTATAGCTTGAAAAAGGAAAAGGAGATGAAATTTTCATTGACACCTGTCTGTGTGAATTGTTTATCCAATAATAAGAATGTCATGTGTGCATGTGTGTGGGTGCGCGTGTGTGTAGAGAAGAAAAATGGTATCGATTCTCATTGGTTTAGAATGAATGAATTAATAATTATAATTGTTATAATTATTTTATTAAATATAAATATAAAAGTCAACACTCAGAGGCGACAGGCTGTTTCAGGCGGCCTGACAATTGCATCCAGCATGAAACAACCTGTCGCATCTAAGTGTTAACTTCAATGTTCACTTTTCTATATATATTTACATACAATATCCCTGATATTGAGCACTTTATCCCATAAATATAGCACAAAATAAAACTATATTTCTTCATAATTATTTTATTGTAATTATTTTTGATATTATAATTAATTTTGATTTATTTTTTATGGCACAACATTAACAGTTAGGATTTAAATGCTTCCTACAACAGATTGACTATAGAGAATTTGCTAAAATTGAATAAATTAACAGTTACCAATGATGGTCTGAAGTCGTATTTTTTCAAGAAAATCTTGTTCTCTTGAATACTTCTTTTATACAACTTTTGTCAACCTTTCTGATGAAAACTCTGAAGGGAGTTATATAATTTCTTTTTTCTTTTGAAGAACCCTGAAAAAAATTAACCTTTTATCTATCTAATGGTTTATTTAAGAAAATAATCTTGTCTACATCACTGTTTGACTATGACAGAGTCAGCTGTTTAGACTACAACTATTATGAAGCAAATGTCAAACTGTCCTGAGAGTTAAAAAGAAAAAATATTTCATAGATAATAAAAGGCTTATTGGAACATTGTGTTCTGAAAAAAACATTTACAAAGGAAAAGGCAGAGTATATAATTAAAGATATATAAAACAAAACAGAGATAAATAGTCTAATACGGGGTGCTCACATCGCAACTGATTGGTTAATCAAAAGTGTGGTGTTGGTGGTGGTGTTATTCACAGAAAATTTAACAGCTGTTCACAGTGGAAATAAATGGTAACTGATTTCTTCTTTGAGGAAGAAACAATCTTTAATCTTTAATTTATTTATTTATCTTAAATTGTCTATATTTCTCATTGAACTCAAATATATAATGGATAGACAGAGAGAGAGAGAGAGAGATAAATAGATAGATCATTAATGACCTTCCCGATGATATCAGCTCTCTCAACTTGGTATCTACACTAATGACGACACTAACATTTACTCCTGCCTCAATAGTAAGGCTTACCAGTCTGACAAGATTAAAATGGCAACCAATTTCCAAAATGATCTCCAGCCTCTTGTTAACTGGGGCAAAAGATAGCTTGTTAATTTGCCTCCAAAACTAAATTTCTCTCTATTAATCATCTGAGAGACCCCCTCTCGGCTTTCTATCAGCTTGGCTAATGCTAACCTCCAGGAAAGTGACTCGTCATGCCTTCTTGGGCTAATGTTCTCAGCTGACATGAAGTGGAAAGACTATATTGAATCCATTACCAGATCAGCTGCCAAGGAAGTCAGTTCACTGTGTCATGGAAGACAATTTTCCCTCCAGAATCTATCTTACATATCTATAAGTCTATCATTCACTCATGCTTAAAATATTGCTGCAATATATGATCTGGTGCCCCTTCTATTTACCTAGATTTCCTTGATAAAATCCAAAGAAGAATCCGCAATATTATTGGTCTTGATCTGGCAGCTCAGCTTCAGTCAGTTTCCTATCGCCATAAGGTTGCCTTTCTGTGCCTTTTCTATAAATACTTTCATGGTAATTTTCCAGATGACCTTTTCGCTATGATGCACAGATTGTATGAATTTAATTGCAATACTAGACTAGCAGTGAGATGTCATCAATTTACAGTTGAGCTAGCTAGATGTAGCCATAACTTCTAAGCAAAAAGTTTATTTTTTTGCACTTCTCGTTTGTGGAACTCCCTTTCAGCTACATGCTTTGCAGTCAACTTTAATCTGCAAAAATTTGAATGCAATGTCAATCACTATCTACTGTTCTCCTGATTACTCTTTTTTTTTCCCCCAATCATTATTAATGTTTCTGTTCCTAATTTCTCCACACCCTGTAACCCCTTGTGGCTTAGTGGCTTTACTGCTTTGCCTGGGGTGATACTGATTTAAAAAAAGATAGATAGATAGATAATGTCATTTGCTAAATAGAATTTGTATAATGGAACTTTAAAAAAATAAATAAAAATAAAAATAAATAAAAATAAAAATAAATAAAAATAAAAATAAATAAAAATAAAAATAAATAAAAATAAAAATAAATAAAAATAAAAATAAATAAAAATAAAAATAAATAAAAATAAAAATAAATAAAAATAAACAAAAATAAAAATAAATAAAAATAAATAAAAATAAACAAAAATAAAAATAAATAAAAATAAATAAAAATAAAAATAAATAAAAATAAAAATAAATAAAAATAAATAAAAATAAAAAAATGAAAAAATGAAAGATTTCACCCCACATTAGAATAGATTCTTCAAATAAAACTGTAAAATAAAATAAAATAAAACTGTAAAATTTGGCTAGATTTTTGAGATCTAGCGAAAAATCTATCTGTTGAGATACAGACGTAACTAAGAAAAAAAAAAGTTAATATTTTAAGATAATTGTAATATAGATAAAGTTCCTATTTTCTTTGATGTACTGCATCCCTTCAAGAGAGAGGCAATCATGGTTCTCCACAACTACATAACCTTTGTAGTTCTATGTTTATCTCATTATGCCTCCCAGACAAGTTCATCAGGCAAGTTACTCATTTTTCTTTCTATCAATATTTGGCCCTGTGTGTGTCAAATTCTTTAATCCCTCTTTCCTCATTATGTGTTCCAGAAATGTTCCTTTTTGTTTCTATTTTCCTTAAAACTTCCCTGTTGCTCACATGCTCCATCCATGGTTATCTCACCATCATTCTGTTGAATCACATCCCTGTTGATTCAATTCACCTTTTCATCTGTGAGGAATTTGTCTAAAATTCACTTCTACATGGGAGGATTTATATTACATAGAAACAAAGCATGATGAATTGCTAATGAAATTTTCCTGATAATATTTTGTTTTTGGAAGGAAAATAAATTTTAAAATAAAAGACAATTTTATAACACGAAAGAATCAAAACTAAAAAATGAAACTCATTTCAATTTACATTTTATTCTTACATAACACTGCTTGACAGCGATTTGATCTTGAAAATGGTCATAAAAAGCTAAAATGAATAAGAGGAAAACTGGCCCAACATTTACAGAACTTTTTTTAATCAATTCCCACCAAGCAAGATGATAAAGCCACTAAGATGCAAGAGGGTTACTAAAATTGAAAGGATCTGATAAAACATTATTGAGAAGAAAGGACAATAAAAGAACATGATTCAAGACAAAAGACAGATGATGACAATTGAAACTGCATTTAATTTTTTGGAGAATGTAGTTGACCGAAAAACAAGAAACCAGAAGAAATACTAAGACATGTAAAAGAAAACTAATTGATACTGAAATATTAATTATAGCCAAATATACCAATTAACAAGTTGAAGAAAATCTTCATATTGACAGTTTACCATAGTGAAAAGTTAAAATTTTAAAAACAATTCAGGCTAACTTAATTTTTAGCTGTAATTTTTCAGTCAACACTTCTGAAGTCAAAGGTAATTAAGTTGACATTTTTTGTTAAAGTTCTAAAATATGCAACTTTTTTTTATATTTCAAAAAAAAAAAAAAAAAAAAAAAAATTTATTTAAAATTAAAATAAATCTTAATCTCTGGCTGTTTGATTTTAATCTTTTCATTATTCGCAATATAAGATTGAACATTTCTTCAAAATATGCAGTTAGAAAAGCATCACTCACAAAATAGTCTGTAAATTTAATCCTATTTTATATTAACATTAATCAAGTGAATTAATTGCTTAGATTAAGTCAATCAAAATCATCTCCTTGCTTAGCAAATTGCTTTTCTCAAATGCCAAACAGATTTTTCTATGTAAAGGTTAAAAAATCTTTTGATTCCAACTCTGTCTCCCACTTCTCCACCTCAAATTATGAATGCTAAAAAAAGTCTTGAACTGCATAAGAATTTGAAGACAATCTTTGTACAATCTTTAATAATATAAAATTACACATTAATTATTTAGTATAATTAAAGCCTTGTTTGTTGTTATTGTTCAACCAAATATTCTTCAAGAGTTTTAAATATTAATCCAACAATGACAATGGCCATTTTAAGATGTATTCAGAGAAGTTTTGAAATCTAGCAGTAGTCAACGCTTCTTAAGGGATTTTTCTTTTCTCGTACATTTATATTCCTGAGTGTATTTACTTGATGCTGTTATAGATTAGTTTCTTTGGAATCCAATCAATTTTATTATTAGTCAATTTATTACCATGACAGGACAAAGAATAAAAGAAAAAGAATTAAAAATTTTAAAGATTTATTTTATTCAACTCCAAGAAATGTTAAAATAAAGTAAAACTAAAATTTCATAAATTTAATCATATTTTTCTATCAATTTTTTTTTGTGTTGATTCATATTTTTGTATTTCCTGTTTTGAATGAAGCCCCCCACCCCCTTCAAATAAATTCTTTACAATTGACTGCAATTCTTGCAATATTTCTGTCACTATAGAAACATTGTTATGCAATCTGCTCTCTTTAACTTTGGTTTGTCTGACAGTAAGACTTACAATATATTGTCGATCCATTAGCATTCTCCTTATCTTTATATACAAAGGGGGGGAAGTATGGGGTGCTGAAAAGTTTTCAGTCAAAGTAAGAAGCCCTTCAAAATAAAATGATTTTGTCAGATTTTAGGAAGAGGGTAAGATCCCAAGAACTTTTCAGCACCCCCATATATGTATAATTTTCTTCAGAATTCCCCACCTCTTTCTCTGAAACTAAGAAAACATTATTGAGAAGAAAGGACAATAAAGGAACTTGATTCCAGACGAAAGGCAAAACATGTCAATTGACATTGTATTTAACTTTTTGGTTAAAATAGTTGACAGAAAAGCAAGAAAGTGTAGAAGTGTAAGAGAAAAAAATACTTTATGCTGGAATAATAACTATAGTCAAATATACCGATTAACAAGTTGAAGGAAATTGGTATAATAACTGAGTTTTGCTTAATATTTTCTTATAAAATTAGATTTTGCAAATAATGTGTGTGAGTATGAGTGTGTGACACTATTTAGTGCTGGTAAATGAAGAGAAGGGCTAATGAATAGAATGATGAAAAATACCGAGAGGAGTGCTGGTAAATAAAAAAAAAAGGGGGTTAATGACTATAGCGATGGACAGATCATGAGAAAGACTGAAGATTTCTCTTTTCAAAAAAGTTTAATTCACTAGAAAGCAGGAGAATTGCTTAAAGTGATATTTTCACCAGAGGGCCATGTGGTGATCTTTTGACAATTGATTGATGATCCGTTCCTAAAAGTATTGATTACAAAAACAAAAGTAGGGAGAAATGGATAAGATTTGATCTATAATAAAAATCCAGGAATAAAATTCCTTGTGGAAGGGTCCATATGGTCAGTGTTAAATTCTGAACAAAGACAAAAAGCCAATATGTGGAATTTTGCATAGGCGACAAATTTGAAATGATAATTCTTTTGATTAATGACCTTGGGGTTAAGCCACGCCAAACAGTAGAGAGCCATTGGCTGAAGAGTGGCCAAGTTGGCAGGCACAGATAAAACACCAAGGGAGGTGGCGGAGATGCCTACACCCATTGGGAAGTGTTGTATGAGATGCCAATATGAGAAGGAAGAAGTTATCCGGGCGGATCGATACCGGCGATACCCACGAAAAAGGCGGTGGAGGGAGGAGGGATGTCCCAATTTGGGAATGTAATTAATTTTCCGAAGCCAGACAGCAGAAAGGGGTTCTTGTTGGAAGATAAGAGAAATACCAAATTCCCTAAATGTGCCCCCATGCTGGTTTTGGGTGAATCTTAATAAATACAAAAGAACTGAAGTGACAAGAGAGATTTTGTTCCAGACACTGGATGAGAATGACCTCACATTATCTGCCTGAAGAGAGCCTCTGACATCAGCCTTGTGCCAAACTTAACCAAGCCAGAAAAAGTGTCACGTCTAACTTAAGTGGATTGGGTCAACAACTGTCTGCATGCAAACTGCTACATTTTAACAAGAATACTAACCAAGTATTGTATGAAGGAACATTTATTTTTTCTTTTAATTAAAATTTTTTTTTTTTTTCCTTATGTTTTCATTCCACTTGGACCAGCCCAATATGAAGATACCCAATGATGATTTGCCAGTCTTATGATCAAAACTAATCACAACATGGGATAAGACAAGGTCTGGATTGTAACTATAATTTCATTGATCAGCCGTGAGTGTTGGACATTTGGATAACCAGGAAGAACTTGAAGGTAACGTGCATGTGTATGTGTATTTTATATATATATATATATATATATTGTAATAAATTACAATAAAAATATTTTACATCGCTACACAAAAACTTTCATTATTTACATTATATGGACTATTGTCCTCATCTTTGTCGCCATATTTATTACAACGTTTCAGCCGTTGTACACTCTGGCCTTCTTCAGGTGCTTGGAACGTCGAACTTAACCCTTTATTTTGCTCACTGGGGTGCACTATTTTAGTTCCACGTGCCATGTTTAATGGATGTCAGTTATCAGTTATCTCTTGTTAATTTCCCTCTGAAAGTTCTCCACTGCCTTAACCGGGTATTGAACTCACACTCTTTGGGTCCTGTCACTGGATCTAACTAACACATTTATCCACTGTGCCATGTGTCCTTGTGAGTTCAATACCCGTTTAAGGCAGTGGAGAACTTTCAGAGTGAAATTAACAGGAGATAACTGATAACTGACATCCATTAAACATGGCACATGGAACTAGAACAGTCTACCCCGGTGAGCGAAATAAAGGGTTAAGTTCGACATTCCAACAACCTGAAGAAGGCCGGAGCATACAACGGCCAAAACGTTGTAATAAATATGGCAACAAAGATGAGGACAATAGTCCAAATAATGTAAATAATGTACATAATACCTCATCTCAGAAATATAGACAAAAACTTTCATGTTTCAATACTAAAATTGTACTTCTTCAGGCATTGGTCGATAACTTGTGATAAAAATGATTTATTAATGAAATTTAAAAACAAATCATTACTTCTTTTCATAAGTTAAAGGAGGGGGCATAAGGTCAGAATTAAAAATATATTTATGAGCATGTTGAGATTAACCATTTAAACATAAGGTCATTTTTACATGTCAAAAAAACTGACACTTAGACATGTCATCCAACAATACTAGGAAACACTGTTGATTTGTCAGGAAGGTAACCCTCCAGACTGATGTTATCAGTCTGTAGGAGGTGATCCCACCATACAGTATCTTTGGAAAGTGCCTGAAAACCACACCACAGGTTGACTCAAGCCATGTGAATAAAAATGGGTAGACAGAACCCTTGGAGCCTTTGGTGCTTGTGCTAGCATAAAGTTACAAGTCATCATGACCGAGGGTTTGAGCATACTAGCCTTGTTCAGATTGTTGATCACACTAGATAACATGCTCTCTCCCAGAAACTGTAACTAAGGTCTGCTCAGTATAGTTACAGTAGAAACCATAGGTGGGCTCTATGGGTGTTGAACAAACAAATATGTCTGATTCAGGCATCTGCAATGGGGATTAGCTAGCCATCCTAGTAGACTGGCATTCTCAGATTCAAGTGGCTATACCATTATATACAAACATTATATATATATATATATATATATATATATATATATATATTAATCCAATTAATGAGAATGATTTGTTTTTTTTATGGCTTAACCCATTGTAGGTTATTTAAAGCCGAAACATATTTTGGATTATTTACATTATTCAGACTGTTATCCTCATCTTCATTGTCATATTCACAACATTTCGGTCGTTGTATGCTCCACAATGAAGGATAATCTAAATAATCATAATACCTTATCTCAGAGATATAGACAAATATTCTGGATTGTATGAATAATTCTTTCTTCTTTTTGGTATTTTTTGTGAAAAAATTGCATTAACAATATTTTTGAGAATAATGATTTGTTACAGATACAAGCCCTACTATTTAACCCATAGAAATTGTCCTATCAACTTATTGACGTCATGACAAATTTACCAGCAAGAAATTGTACTCACACCTTTTCTAGGACTTCATGTAATTTAGTTTCTGAATTAAGTGTTCTTTCTACAGTATTTGTTAGTATTACTAACAAATAAAATTCTTATTTGAAGTATAAGGGAGATTATATGCCTTATTGCGAATTTGAATTGACCCACAACAAAGAAAAAGACGAAAAGGTTTAAATATAAAAATATAAAATATTTTTATTTTCATGTTCTTTACAACTGAATTTTTCTTAGCGTGTATTAGTGTTAAAATTCTTACAGTCCTTATTTGTTGATGAAATAAATTTAATTTATTCTCTTGTATAACAGAGAAAGTAAGGAGGAATGTGTAAGTGTCATGTAGCTTGGTAAGTAGATGGTTAATGAATGAGGGAATTACTTTTAAGCCTGGTGTCATGAAATGTTGCTGTCTGTATCTCCTTACTACTTTGTCTAGTCTAGAAACTTTGCTTATATAACCTTTAAAGGGATCACAAAGCATGTTTTTATTGTTGGTGGGAACATGATCTGTTGGTTGAAAATGTTAGAGATTTATTTTTAAAGTATTAACTGGAAGGATGCACAATCCAACTCAAAAACCATTTTTTTTTTTTTTTTGTCATTTGGTATTTGACTGTCTTGGTATTTATTTTATCTCTGCTCCACAGCCTTACCATTAAATGAATCTCTGGGTGATTTAAATCTCTATGAAATTAGAAATGTGGCACAATTGTCAGAGAAAAGGTGAGTACTCACGTATCATCTAACTTTGAAGACCTAACATTGAATGGATATGTAGTTTGGTCAACAGTGTAGCCAAGGCCATCAGTACATACAGTAATTTTATATCTCGTGTATGATGCGACTCCCTTAAAATTAGCTTGAAAATTAAGTCTTCAAAATTCGCATGATACACAATTTTATATATGGTATATTGATCAGACAATTGAACCCCTTCTTTATTCACTTGCTATTGTTAACATGATGAAAAAACAGAATAGGTTTTCTTTGGCTCATAAAATATACATGCGAGAGGATAAGAATTGATCAGCAAAAATATTACATTAAAATCAAGTATATAACGAGAGAATCTAATTATCCAAACAATATTTAGAATGTTAATGACTTCTAAGACAATATGGCAGTGATTATAAACACATGAACTGTACAAATAAAATTGGCTTGTTCAAATTGCTCACATCTTAAGCACTTGACATATCAACCTAACCAAGGTTTGTGCCATGGATTGACAAGTGTGGGGTGGTGGGTGGACATCAAAATCAGGCAGGATAAGAAGTTTAAACATCTGGGTAGTATGGTAACAGATGACACAAAGTGTGACCCAGAAATTCAAAAGTGCACAGAATAAAGAAAATGCATTCTGGAAGCTATGCAAAGTATTAAGATATAGGAAGATATTATTAGAAACAAAGTAGAGAGTGGTATATGGCAGTGAATGTTGGTCAATTTCATCACAAATGAAAAAGAGACTTGAAGTGACAAATTTGTGGTTCTACTAATGTTAGAAATGGGCAGAAAATGTATGTTTTGTTTAATGGCATATCAACACCTAGTAAGTCATCTAATGCCAAAGTAAGTAAAGTTGGGATTTTATATTTATATATTATTATTTCATAGTAAATTTTTTTTTTTTTTTTATTATAGTCAGTCCAAGACTTTTAGTTACTTTTTGTATTTATAAACTGTACTTATGTTAAAAGTTAAATGACTTTGTTTTTTTTTTTTCAGATTTTGGTAAAAAAATGTGTTTCTTTTAAGAATTTAAAAATGTTATCCAGATTGACCCAGGTTATTTCTTTGGTAATATTAGATTCAGGTTAAGGCCTGAACATGTGAACAATGAGGAAGTTTTCAGGAAAATAAGAACTAAAAATACATTTATACTTACAATCAGAACAAGACAACTGAAAATTTCAGAACACATAATGAGGAAAGAGAGCCTAGAGAATTTAAAACTCATAAGGACATACTGAAGGCAAGAGAAAAAAGGGAAAGTGTAAACCTACAAAAAGAGTTTGTGTGAATGAAAAACAAACAAGAACAAAATGGGATGATAAAGAATCAAAAATTACTTCAAGTAACAAAAGACAGGATGCTGTAAAGAGCCATGATCATCCACGTCCTTAAAGGACAAAAAAGCACATGAGAAAGGAACATTTAATCATGGAAAAAAGCAAGAAAGCATAAGAAAACACTAACTAAAACTTTCAAACCAGAAATATAAGAAAAATTACTTGAATAATAATTTGTTACCTATATGTTTAAAACTGACTGGTTTCATAATAATGTTCACCCTGTATAAAACTTAAGAGTCACTTGAGGTAGAGGGTTATAAAGAGGTAAAAGATACAATTTATGAAGATATGCAAGAAAGATAACAGTTAATCCTAGACTTGAACAGGTTAAGATGGTAGTGACCAGAGAAGCATCCTCTTGAGAGTTGAGTTCATAAAGGAACATTTCATGGGCAGAAGCTGTTCAAATGGAACTTATATTTCACCAATGGAATACAAAGAAATTGAGCTACAGAAAAAAAAAGACACTTAAAATATTCTAGACATTGATAGTTTTCTTTTTTTATTCTTGAAGTTTTGAGCAAAAATATCAAACTTATTTTACTTATTACATTTTGTTATTAAAAATTACTTTTTAAAATCTTATCACAATTTACCATTAAATAAAATTTATTCTTATTTGTACTGAGTAATTTCAAAAGCTTTGTTATTAAAAGTAATAAATTATTAATGTGTATACAAATTCATCTACTGTCTATCTGTAAACAACATACAGTAGATCTTTCCCACTGGCTGGTCAGCTTCTACGCCATGAGTTCAATTCCTGTTTGTGTTGGTGTGAACAAAACTGGAAAAGGCTTTTTTCACATTCAACAAAGAAACTGAATGTGAGATTGTCAGTTCCAATCCCCACTGCAAAATGACTGCAAAACACTTTTCCCCTCCCCAATTTATAGGCAGAAGCACCCAAAAGCATAACAAAATTACTTCCTAGCCAATAAAACTGGCTAGTTCTCAGTTTCATATGACTCAGTCCCAGTCCGTCTTGTCTTGAAGTCAGAACACTTCATTCATTTGCTTTTGTATGTCAACCCTATTTCTAAGTTAGTGAACTTTTTGCCATATTACTGTTGCTTTGTCTTATTACTGTTAATTTGCCTTGCATTTATTGTTTGTTTCCTTTATATATTTTCCCTGTTCTCCTCTTTTCCTTGTTATTGTTTATTGCAAACTTTGTCAATTTTGTTTCTTGAGCAGTTCTGTCATTTATTTACATTTAACTATGGCCACTCTCTGTACAGAGATACCTCATAGGAGAAAAAAAAAAACTTATATAAGCCAATAAGCCAAGTTTTTTGATTCATGGATTCACCAAACAGTGTCTGGGCATAGAAAAGTCACATTAAGGTTATCTTCACTGTTACTTCTGTCTTCTCTTGTGACAGATCTTCCATTTAGCCATCAAGAACTTCATCTTTGTCTGATACTACATCTTTTCTTACTCTTATCTGTATCTGACGTGACAGTCACTCCTGTATTTAGAAAGTCACCTGACTATATAAACCTATAACTGGAATTGCTCACCATCCGACTGTCACTTGATCACAAATTTATTTTTCATTTATCTTTTTATAAATTTTATTTCTTTTACCCTACTTACCGATAACAGGTGGTTATTTTGAAACAATTGCATCTCAACTTTACTGGCAACACAGTTAGTAGTCAATGACTATTTGTCATAGAACTTCCGTCACTCCATACTCAGATAAAATCACTTACGCTCCACTTAACTATATGGGTGTCCCAACCAACTGAGTGGAAATGCATCATATCATATATATTAGTATCTAACAAACATATATGAGAAAGCATTTTCCATTCAGTATATATGTTGGAGAA